>MU827310.1:1742338-2388032 GCA_029204205.1 Desmophyllum pertusum
ATTGAGGAATCAACACGATCCATGTTTCAGGGAGGGTAGAAAAATGTGCATGAATTGACTCAATCGATTGGACATAACCCGTCTTTCTTGTAGTTGACCCGAATTGCCAGAAGTCGATTTGCGAGATGCACACACTTTAAGGATGAGTAAGGCTCATGTTATCTTATTTTCTCATACTTCCAGTGAATCGGATCATCTGGGCTTACTGACAATTTGATTCAGGTTCGGGTACATTGGACATGCATGCATGAAATCTCCTGGACTAAAACTTACTTTCTTCCACATACAGGGTATCTGCCTCAGGGTGGTTCTTGGCTGACAATATTTTACCCACACGGAAGTCAATACGAGAGACATCAGGTTCTGAGCTGCTAGGTGGTTCTGAACATACATGTACAGTAAGGAAAACATCAATCTATCATGAATAGTGACCTTTATAATTATTTTTTTTTTAAATATTGTATGAAATGGAAAGAGAATGATGAAATTAGCAAGATTGCCAAGTATGAGGACATTGGCATTTAAGAGTGAAATTTCAAGGTTGGTTTGAATGTTTTCAAAAATTTAAAAGATTTGTATTAAAAATGTTACTGGATAGCAAGACCTAGTAGACCAAAACCAAGTGATGTTTTCCATACAAAATTAATCCTCTAAATTTTACAAACATTGAAACCACCATAAAATTTCAAACTTAAACAAGACCTTGTTAAAAGACACATTGATAAAGTTAATATCATTATCATGTTTGTTTTTATTATTAGCATCTCTAACAAAATCAATAAGGAAGTGTGGCAAAGTGAGTAAGCTGGGCACTAGTGATGTAATCTGGAGGTTCTGGGTTCAAGCTGTCCACCCTGCCACTAGCTGGATTTGTTCTCGGTAGTCGTTCCAAGTTCAACTCCTCGGCCATGCTTTGCCAGCCTCCTGGCAGTTGGGATTCTGATGTTGAGTTATTTAAAGTATTTGTTTCATGGGCCACAATGAAACAGTATTATTGCGATCACCCAATAAACTTAAAGTGTTATTTTGAATCCAAACCTAATGAGCCTACACAAAGTTTATGAGGCTAGTATCTGTTTGTACCTTCTGCACCGGGTTTCTTGCCTTTTCCTTCTTTTTTCACTTTCTCCTTCTTTGCTTTCTTTTCTACTGGTTTTTCCTCTTGTTGTTTCTCAGGTTTCACTTCAGCTTGTTCAGCTGCTGGAATATCAACTTTCTCTTGAGCCTCGGAATATATTCCTTGTTTTAAAACTGGGAGAGAAACCTGTTTCACTGCGGAAAAAATCCAGTGTAGCAAAGATCAGTATACAAAGTTGAACGGGTCCCTATTAAACGGTCACCTATTAAGCGGCCACCACCCATTAATTATCAAAATCCCGAATCTATTGTCAGTATACATGTAACACTGTAAATAAAACCCCTATTAAGCAGCCACCTCTATTAAGTGACCGCAGCCACCTTTTGGCCGTCCCGATGAGGGTGCTCCTATTGTTTTTACCCCTATTAAGTGGCTACATTTCATTTCCCAGAGGGTGACTGCTTGATAGGATGTTTTAAATCTAAAGCTGCCCTTGGTGACCGTTCTTTTACCTGTGCTGCACCGAAACTCTGGAATGCGCTACCATTTGACATAAGGAGCGCCAACACTATTGGTATTTTTAAAGCCAGGTTAAAATCTCACCTTTTTCGTTGGGCATTTTTATCATAGCTTTTTATTGTAATTTTATCTTTTAATTGTAATTTTAATGGCTTTGTTATGCGCATTTGAACATTTTTATGGAATTTGCGCAATATAAATGTTATTATTATTATTATTTTGACTGTATGCTGAAGATTGATTAGAAACCTTTTTTATTCAATTGCACCAGCTTGCACTGTCTTTTCATATTACCCTGTACTTGTTTGTTTGTACTTTTTGTGAATTAATTAGGGAAGATATAGAACATTTGTTATTCTACTGTCAGTCCTCACAAACTTTTTGGAACAATTTTGAGTGTTTCTGGTATGATCACAATGAAAGTAATAATTATTATAAGTTTATCTTCGAAAGAAATAACAGTGGGTGTTAGTGGTAGTAATAATGATTTTTTGAATTATTGCATTTTAGTTGGAAAATTAGTAATCTATCAATGTAGGCGAAATAGTATGACACCTAACATACAAGTATTTAAAGTTATGTTAACTAAAAAGTATTACACAGAATTGTATATTGCACAGAAAAATAAGAAAACGAATAGCTTAATAAGAAATGAAAGTTTAAGCCCTTGTCTTTGTAATTGCGTGTATTTAAGTACATGTATGTAGCAGAAGCATATCGAGTATTAGTCATAATTGTCCCGGGTTACAGAACAATTTACATAATAATGTTTTGTTGTTAGTGTAGTGTTCGTGTGTCCTGTGTTAGTATGTCTGTGTTTAATTAGGACTGCATTGATTTATTGTAACTTACATTGTACATGGATTTAAAAATAAAGGCAGTTAATTAAAAAATATATAATTATATTATTATATAAAAAAAATTATATATTACCCTGTACTTACATCCATTCCTGACCTCCCAGTATTCCAACTCTGCTTTAAGTTTGTCAGCTTCTTGCTTGAGACGTTCATTCTCTTGTTTAAGGACTGAAATGCGATCCTTAACGGAAGAGTCAAAAAGGATTTAATATTTAAACTCTTTTTGACACTGTATCATTTCTAATAAAAAATATAATATAATTATTATAACATTACTTCAAAAAGTAACTAATTATGTTGGCTTTCCTATTTGAAGGGATTCATGTACGCCATAGGAAAAGCAACTGTCTAGACGCAAGCAATTGACTTATTAGGCAAAGTCTTCACGAGCCTAGTAGCCCACAACTGCCGGAGCTTATCCCGGTTTCTGTAGCATGAAGCGAAGAAGTATTGCTACTCCCCCTGGCTGGGATGCTTAGTCCATTGCAGGTAATACCCTCATTTTATCAGATTACTCTTACTAACAGTATACTGATACCCATTTTTATTATCCAACTTCAGTCAATATAGAATATCAATAACGTGCGAAACGAGTACAAATATCCTACAATATTGTATAGTTAGTTATTTTGTATTGCTAGTTATTTAGTTGCTATGGAAACCATAAGTGCGCGCTTCGTATTCTTCATTTTTTGACGGTCTAAAAACAGTTGGATAATGAATCTCTTTAGTATCGCTCGTTGTTTGTATTTTGACTCACACTGCGAGCTCGTCAAAATACAGCACAACTCGTAAAATACACAGCGACACTACACACTAATAAGACATATGTGCTCTTGGAGCAGGGCAATATGAGAGTATTGTGTCTTGCTCAAGGACACAACAACATCGGCAGGGTTCAAACCCGGACTGCTCAATCCAGAGTTCAGCACGCTAACCATTACGCCAGCACATTTCTCACAATTGATTTATTAGAGCAAGCTTGTTATTGTGAACAAACCTTTATTCCAACTGACTTGGTCTTCTTCTCTAAATAGTAATAAAAGCACAAACAAGTGATCATCATCTAAATTCTCCTTACAATATTACACTCAAGTATCATCAAATTCTCAGAACTCCAGTTGAACCCCGCTATCCAATATCCCGCCATCTTGAACAAACAAGCTTGCCAATAGAGGATTTATTATTTGGCCGGTTTTTGTTGCAACATAATTCACAAACAGCTCATCAACAATCGTGTTTTCTTTGTTTTTATTCTCTTCAAGACCTTCAAGACCTTCTAAAATATTGTGAATAAATAAATAAATAAATAAATATTTCTTTGTTTTTGGACTCCATCGATAGAATGAGACAAAAAACCTTTGGGTTGTCTCGGAAAATATTTTTTCTTTGTGCAATTGTGAACAAAAACTTTTTGAACTGGCATCAGCAAAAAGTTTTCTTGCTGGACATCCCGAGCTGTTAAGATGGCTCCATCTTGACTGTGCGGGTAGCCAATCACAGCAGAGGATTTGCTTCATCTTGACTGCTCAAGGAGCCAGCCATATAATAAAAGCTAATTATAAATCTTTGTTAATGAATGGTGCCCGGGGGAGGGACTCCCATATGAAAGAGGCGGGGATGCTCATCGGAAATTTCAAATTACACCCCTAAAAGGGACCAATCTGGGCGTGGCTCAAGTCTTTTTTACTCCTAAAAGATACCATTATACACAGTATGACAGTGTTTTTTTTATTATTTCTTTGCGTGCAACCCTAAAAGATACCTTGATGGCTAAAAATATCGCCGTTCCGTCCTGAACACCTGAAGGGGGACCAAAATCCATAATTTACACTCCTAAAAGGGGCGACGAGCATCCCCGTCACTTTCGTATGGGAGTCCCCCCCCCCCCCCCCCCCCCCCCCCCCCCCCCGGGGGGAATGGCGGCGATGATGTCTGATGTCACTTGTCATGATGTCATGATGTCAACCAAGAATTTATACAATGAAGTCTGAATACCAAGCTGGCAGTAGATATTTTCATCTGCCGCTTCAGTTAAAAAAGCGTAGATCATAATCTTTTTCACGTAGTTACAAGTCGAAACTGAACATCTAAATATTCACTAACCGGCCGCTTTCTGTAGAAAGAGCAACTGAGATTTCAACAAGCCTATCGTCTCTTCAGCTTCCACTGCACGTTTCTCGAGCCTCTCTGCATCTCCACCTATAACCATGATTATTCTTGCCTGACGAACTGGTTGCAAAGAGTATAATTTACTGAAAATGTTCCTGTTTCTGCTCCAAGGCGTTATTAAACCCCGCAACATCAGCTACTTTTCCAAGAAAGAAAGAATTTAGTGAATTTGTCAGCGGTTTCACAAGATACTTCATGTATAATGCATGTATTGTCGCACAAGCTAGATCCCATTCTCCTTTCCACAGCAAATATAACGCCTTGTCGAAAACAGTGCGAAGGAAGCATTTTTGCCCTAAGCACAACTATTAAGCCGTGATTTCGTCCTAAACATGGCTGATATTCTTAAATTTATGTCTTTAGTCGGAAAGCTCAAGTCTACTAAACGTACCGGCTGGGTTTACCGGGGCGTCAAGTCGCCTGAAAGCGTTTCAGATCACATGTACCGCATGGCCGTGATGAGTTTTCTGTTGACCGGACGCGAACAAGACACAAACATCAACCGCGATCACTGCATTAAACTCGCATTGGTCCACGACATGGCGGAATGCATTGTCGGTGATATCACGCCATTGGATGGTGTCAGCAAGGAGGAGAAACACAAACGAGAAAAGCAAACTATGGAATATTTAACGAGCTTGGTTGGCGATGAAGTAGGGAAGGAATTCATGTTGTTATGGCAGGAGTATGAAGCTCAAGAGACTGAAGAAGCTAAATTTGTGAAGGATTTGGATCGATTTGAAATGATTCTACAAGCACATGAGTATGAAAACAGCGAGGGAAACTCTGGGACAGGCTGGCTTCAGGAGTTCTTTGATTGCACAAAAGATAAATTTCAGCATCCAATCGTGAAAGGCTGGGTCGAACAGCTAAATAAGCTACGGGGTCAGTCAAAGGAATAGTACAGCATTATTGTAATGTTTGGTTTGAAGTAATTTTCAATAAATGCCTGTAATGAGAATTTATTCATTGTCACTTCTTGTAATATTTAAAAGTTGCGGTAACAATATATTGGTGGGGCACTCAAGGACCGGCTTACACCGTTTTACGGAAATTGGTCAAATTTTCCAAATGACTCAAAATTGAGGGAAATATAAATTTAGAGATTGAAAATCTAAAAACGTTTACAGGGTAACTTGCCTCCGGACTTCCATAAATTCGGCACTCAGAGTCTATTAAACTGGTCAAGTTTTTAACTGGATCCGCGTCTGAGGATAACAGAGATGGGGAGGTTGAAAGGGAGGGAGGGAGGGAGCTGGCTTGGAATAGCTCGAGACAAATTATGCACCAAAAATTCCAGTTTTTAATCACACTTTAATTCAAATATCTGAGGTGATTATAATATTCCACTGCTCAGTTGGGGGGCCTTGGGCTTCATTTTAAAAAGAACGTACGTACGATCAATTTTGAAGGTTGTGGATTCAAATTCCAACGAGGGCCAAATATTCTTTTTACTGGGGTTAATTCGGTAACCAGCTCAATTCCTAGTAATAATTATTTAGGGGTTACTGCATTATTCACAAGTACTCAATTTTCCTGATGTGTATCAAATAGCTTGTACATGCAGTCAAACCACAGGTAACCCAAGCGCTCTATATGAGTAATAGTAACGTAATATAAGCTAGAAGTTTTAAAACAGTTGTCAAAACAATGAATGGAAATTAAAGTTTTATTTACTTCACCCTTATCACTGTTTGTTCACTGTCTTTGTTGTTGAAATGATTTTGGAGTGATGTGGAGCGGTTTGGAGCGATTTTGAGGGAGTTTTTGTTTTTCGATGTATATCTATATATATAATAGGACAAGGTTGGAATCAAGCCGAACGAACAGGCTGACAATACGATCGATTTTCTCCTACAAAAACCACTCGGAACTCATTTTAATCTACCGTATACAACAAGAGATTCCTATTCCAGGACTTTCCAGGATTTCAAGGACCCGTACAAACCCTGAGAGTAAACTAAAAAGACAAAGCTTACCCTAAATAACTTACAGTTGCTATTGTATCTTAGCATAGCACTATACTTCTGCTTTCTGTTTCAATATATTGGAATACCTAATTTCTATTCTGTCGAAACAAAATAATGTTTCAGCGTCCTAAAGATTTATAAATAATACCTATTTTCACCAGCTTCCACTCAATGTTTTTAAAAAAAGCCAAATTGAAGCTGCAACAAACCCAATCACATTTTCAAAAAACGTTGGGTGAGAACAACATTGCACTACCGTCGATTGCATCAAAGCATGAACACCTCTTGCACCCACTTAGGTCATGTTTTCGCGCCAGGTGTTCATACTTGATGCAACCGACAGTAATTAATTAATATGACAAAACATCAAAGATGAACTATCTATAGTACTATAATTATGTTCTTCTTAATTTGATAGTACATGATAATGAAGATGGTTAACCCAATTTAAATCACATTTTCCTTACTCTGGAGGAAAGCCATGGTGATGGAATACATGTAACTTCACCTCAAAATGTTCATTGCAGACACTTCAATACACTGTTGCAACATTTGAGACAGGTTGTTCCAGTTATAGCACTAGCTAAATTTGTAACAGTTAGCAATTATGAGTATGCTAATATAAATGTTCCCAACTGGTCAGCCTCCCACCAGTTGGGATGCTTGTAACAAGTACAATATTCGCAATTCCTGCCTTGTCAATGCAGGCACCTCACAATAACATCCACTCACTACCACTACAACAACATGCACAGGACTGTCATTAGAAGCCGGCAAATGGCCACTGGTACGGATCCAGGAAAAAACGTGACCGGTTTACTAGACTCTGAGTGAAGAATTTATGGAAGTCCGGAGGCAAGTTCCACCACAAATGTTTTTATATTTCCCTCAATTTTGAGTCATTTGGAAAATTTGACCGATTTCCGTAAAACGGTGTAAGCCGGTCTGGATCCGCACCTGGGCCATTATGACCAGCAACTGAAGTGAAAGTGAAGATGACTACCAACTCAAAACTGAAAATAACTGGGGAGGCTATCTAGAAATTATGACCTCCAGTGTACATGTATATGTACTTTTGTTGTGCAGTCAGCTATGTGTAGTAGCTGAAGATCTGGCAAAATGTTCTGAGAACAACTACTACAAGTAGGCTTTCACTAGCAGCACAAGCTAGAATGAGGACAGCTTTACAGCCTGGTTAAACAAAATGGCAGGAAGGTTGGCAGGCAAGCAACTTTAATATTTAGTTGACTTCATTGTGCTTGTGTGTGTCATTATTCCTGATGCCCTCACTTGTAAAAACCACATACAGTGGAACCCCGCCTTACGACCACCTCGTTAATACGACCACTTTCTTTTGTCCCAAACTGAAGTTCTCTCAGTCATTCTCTTTAATACGACCACCCCGCTAATGCGACCAGATTTTGCTGGCCCGTTGGTGGTCGGATAAATGGGGTTCCACTGTACATGTATATCTGTAAGCTTACACAAAGCATGTCCTCAATTAATGGGAAGGACAAAACTGTTTGTTCATAATTTACTGTTTGTCTTGTTCTTAATTACACCATTACACTCAATGCTTATTGCACTAGTGACATAAGAGCTTCATCACCCTTCACTGCTCTAGAAGACCCAATGTGTTCTTGCAAGTGGAAGCATTTTAGAAAATTAAGACAATACAATTGTACAGATCTGCAAAATCCAGATTTAAATTAAAAAGAGGAAGATTGTTTCAGTATTAAAATGATGACATAATTATGATGATGATTATTATTATAATACTGCTTGCTAACTAAACAAAGCAAAATAAAACTCACACTCCCAGGGTATTTCTTCTTGCTTTTCGGGGGAGGGGGGAAAGCAAGATGAAGAAAGAGCTGGAAGATGAAAGCTCCTGGGAACAGGACTGAGTAAAACCACTCACAAACCTTAGATTACAGACATGCTTCCAAAACAATTATACTGTAAAACTTCCAAGGATTTTGCAGTATGTTTCTTGTTCAATGCATAGCCTATCGATAGCCTAATAATATATCAAGATTTCAGAGACCAAAGACTCAATTACTGTACTTGCCAAAATTATTTAAGATTCATGATAAAGAAACGTTTCACTGATTCAGGAATAAATAACTACACGTACTGTACATGTAATTACATGTACCAGCAATCAGAAGCCTGTTTTGAAAAGTATTACAATAGACTGAGATAAATAAATTTAGGATGACAAGGATTACATATACTATATTATTTAAATATGTTTAATAATTAAGAGATATGCTCCATTTTATCCTTTTTATGCTCTACAGACGACTCCAAGTCAAGAATATAGGATTCCAAGGCTTGTGTTATCTTCTTTTGGGCATTATATTTTTCTTCAAGGCTCTAAAGAGAAAATAAAAGATTATATTATTTAAAACAATAATTTAAATATATGCACTTTCCAAAGCAGGAAGGACACTGGAGATGTCTGCAAGCAGGCTACATTATTTTTTGAAAAACTAGTAATAAAAACATTTATTGTTGGTGCAACTTGACCAAATGCTGTCCGGGGGCAACCTGCGATGGACTGGCATCCCATCCACTGGGAGTAGCAATACTCGGGACTACAATCGAACCTCCACTAATAGCCACCTCTCTATAACGGCCAGGATTTTTTTGTCCTGATCATGCGCCACTCCATACACTCTTATTGAAACCTCCCTACAACGGCCAGTCAATTTTGCCCAAGGGTGGCCATTGTAGAGAGGTTCAACTGTAGTTACTTCATGCTACAGAAACTTGGAGTTACTAGCACTGATTAATTATCCTTCTGGTTCATCCTACCCTTAGGATGGGAACAAACATGTTACGACCTGACCACCTGCTTTCAAGTTCACTCTCTTCACAAAAGAATGTAAAATAAAATAACAATGCCACAAATATTTGCCAAACATCACCTGCATCTTCCCTACATAAGTTCCTTTAAGTCCTTCAGTGAATTTCTTCAAATCTCTAATCTCAATATCCTGCAAAGTAAGTAATCAGATCACATAATTTACCACAGGAAATAATTTAACTGTTCTAAATTATGTTTGTCTGTCCAGCTGTACCAGTGTAAGTGGCACTAGCTAGCAATAATCATATACCGATATGTAGCTTTTCAAACTTGACCATCTAACCATTTCAAATCTTGTCAAAATTGCAATGGGTGGCTCAAGTAACAGAATGTTATAATTTAATTTAAATGGTGCCTCCAAGATTGTGCACCATTTACATGGAGAACCCAGTTTGTGCAAATGATGTGCACAAACGCCGAACTAAAATTCTAGGCTAATTGCTCCAACCATTAACCTTAATTTACTATGAATGTCAGTCTAACTGAGCTGAAACTGAGCTTAAAAGTAAATTTTAATCACTAAAATTCCACACTATTCAAAATAAAACAAAACATAACAATGTACCTTGCTAGAAACAAGGGTTTCCATATCTGCGAGTCTGGACATTGCGGCCTCTAGTTCGGCTTTCTGCTTTTTCACTGTTTGCTTTGCAACTAGGACGAAAGATCATACATGAACATGTGCATGTAACACAGAACATAACAACACGGAATGCAGTGGCAGATCCGGAGGGGGGGGGGGGGGGGGGGGGGGAGGGTGGGGATTACTCCCATCTCCAGATACAAGCTATACGAGTATGTGCCGCTGTGAAGGTTATGGTTTTCAAGAAGTTTATTCTGGGATAGGGTATAAAAATCAGAGAGTTTTGGCCTAGAATAGGACATCATTTACCAGGAAACTGACCAGTGCCAGTATGAAGAATTTAGTCTTGAATAGGAATTGACACTTGGAATATTGAAAGAGTCTTACATACATTGTAAATGGAAATACAAATCATTACTGACAGCAACTTTAATAGCAACTCTCGTAGTAGAATGTTCCTAGAAAATGACAAGTCTGGGATAGGATAAGGATTTTTGGTGTCTAGTCTAGAATAGGGTTGCAAAATGCAGATGAGCATGGTCTGGTATAGGGTAAGGGTTTCAGAGTCAATTCACAGAGTACCTCCCCCCCCCCCCCCCCCCCCCCCCCCCCACCAGGATCTATATGTGCTCAAAACAGGAGGCGGTAGAGTGAAGGGGCCTTTTCTTGCTCTGAAAGGGAAGACTTTTTGGTCCTTTTGCCAGAGGGCCTCACGGACAAGTTAGTGCTTTTCACCAAAGATGGGGGCCTAGATCTGCCACTGGATCACTCTTTCAAGTAATAATATTAATAAATAACACACTGAAGAAAGATATATCATGGTAATTAAAGCATTGCCCTGAAAGTTAACCTTTGCCAAAATCTTGTGGCATTACCTCCCAGTTCTCTGTGACAGCCATGTAACTGCATGTTACTCTCAGGATTCTGTCCCTCGGCCAGAGTCAGTTTCTGAATTGTGTCTTTTTGTTGTTGGTTTAATTCACCCATGATTAAGAGTTCCTTGACGAGGTGGTTCACCTGAACACAAAAGAAAAGGTAAGACTTATTTTCGGAAAATTATAGTAAACTGCAGTACAACTAAACGTCTCTACAACGGCAACACTGGGGAAGACTGAACTGGCAATTGTAGAGAAGTGGTCCTCATCTTGACTTGAGTACAGTCAACCCTCGTTATAGCAGACACCCTCGGGACATAGTTTGGAGTCCAGGCCTGGCGCACGCTACTGGTGTACACGGCCGTAACACCGTGCACACGCACAAAAAGCCTGCTCGATATTTATGCATTAGCACACGCGCATGTAAAATCCGGCACACTTCAGGCACGGTTTAGGCACAGTTTATGCACACTTTAGGCACAGTTTACGCACAGTTTATGCACGCTTTAGGCACAGTTTGTGCACAATTTAGGCGTGCTTTGGCACAGTTTATTATTATAGCCACCACGACGTTTTACTGGGGCTCAGTCCATCGACCGGCAGTCTGTTACTCGGACATGCAGAAGTGAACGGTTTTTTAATTATCTCTCTTCTTCTAAAATACCGATTTTAATGTACTTATTATAGCTTATATTCAACTTAATTATTAATAAGTAATTACTGACTCGTCTTCAGCCGTCTCTCAGTTTCTTATCACGAGAAAAGATGCCGTGAGTCGAAAACTTATAGCACTAGCGTCACGCAAAACGTAGCTATTAAATAAAATTCAGTACCTTCGTCAATGAAATGAAGACCACCTTTTGTTGTTGCTACCGGCAGAAGCCACTAAGTTTTGGAATACTGATCTATCTCTCCCCTATCTTTAATAGCGTAGTAATAATTATTTAAGCTTATGTTTTTACTTGTACAAACAAGCGCCGGCATGTGAACGCACTGCGTAGATTTTACGGGAAAAGTTACATGAGTTTCACGTAAGCTTAAATTAAACCTGATGTAGTCCAAACAGACATGTTAATTATCTATTGTCGTGTAAATTTGAAATTGAAATTAATTGGGTATAAAAAAGCAAGGATTTGCAAGATATCGTAAATTTTACAACTGTTTTCAGCTGTCAAATAGAGGAGACTGGCTGAAATTCACGTTACGTGCATGTTTACACAGCTGTGTTGACTTTATTAAAATCTAATTATACAGACTGACCAATTAGAAGTTTTGTTTCCCACGACTGTAAAAACAAGTTTACACAGTCTTCTGTTTGAATTTGTTCATCCAGACATATAATAAATTTATTAGAAACCTAAATCATTTCAGATTTATTTTTGACTTCAGTTCAAAAGATTAGAACTTACCTTGACTTCCAAATGCATTATTTCGGTGTGTATTTTTGGGGCTGTCGGAGATGAGTGAGGTGTGAAGATAAGTATAAATGTAAATTTACTTGCTGCCAAATTTATATATCAAGTAACTAGCAGGTGGAATTTCAGGCACATATTACGCACAGTTTATTTACGCTTTAGGCACAGTTTACGCACAGTTTTGGCACTGTTTACGCACGGTTTATGCACGCTTTAGGCACAGTTTATGCACAATTGTTTTGTGCCACAGCACGCAAGGAAATGTACAGTGCACGGTAAATAGCGTTGATGTGGTTTAAAACAGTGTCCTAATCAAATAAATGTGATGTAATTTAAAAACAGATCATGGGATTTCTATACAATTATGACCGATAAGAAGCTAATTTTATGTACATTTGAAATGTCTTATTTTTCAAGTTAAATAACGATTGGGAATAACGTGGAAACGATTTATAAGATGCCATTACGAACGTCAATGAGACACCATTTTACGGAATGCCCAGTTGTTAAGCGCAGATATTTCTCTCAATTTTTCAAAAGGTTGTTCCATTTTCGAGGTTTACCATGTACATAAGTTTATATTTCTTACTGGGAAGTTTTAATGCTGTACCGTTTATTACAGTTGAGAAATTCTAAATTGTGCCAATTAGGACGCAAATGTTACGCACGTTGTTCAAAATAGGCCATTTTCGGAGCATTATATACGCTTTTTTTCTTATTATTTTCACTTTGAACAGATAAAAAAACAGCCATGGGAAAGATCTTTACTTATCCTAACTTGTGACCAAATCTTAACACGATCCGATTTTAAATAGTTTTGCTACAGCAATTTTAAGCCAAATTTACGGCAGTGATCACCAGTAGCGTGCGCCAGGCCTCCATAATAGCGAGAGTCTGCAATAGCGGGCGTAATTTTCAGTCAAACCACTATTAATAGATTTCGCCAGGGTGAGGATTGGATTTTGTCCGTAATATAGCGGGTGTCCATAATAACGCAGTGTCCGCAAGGCGAGAGTTGGCTGTAACGTGTATGGATCAGTGCACGGTAGGGATGAAAAATCCTGGCCATTGTAGAGAGGTGATTGTTGGTGGAGGTTTGACTGTACATGTACTTAAATAAATAAAAGTTTTTCCTTATGTGATCAAGTGCTTAATTCTCATCAAGTGCCTTCTTGAATTTGCTATAAAAAGTAGAGGAGTTAAGAATTGATCAAAGTGTACCTGCTCTGATAACTGGTCCTTTTCTGACACTTCCCCTTTAAGCCGATCCAACTCATTTTCTAACGTGAATATTCTTGCTCTCAACTGGTGAACCTCCTGAAATTTAATAAAAAGGTTATTATACCTGCCAACTCACACGCATTATGCGTGTGTCACACGCCTGCGGATCGAAAACATCGATCACACGCATGCATACATGACAATTTCACACGCCTGACTCACAATTCCAGACTACTTGTTCATTAACCATTAACGCGAAAAATTGGATTCAATTTCCACCCAAAATAGTCCAATGAATGGCGCTAAATGTCGCGTTTGAGAAAAGCGTGATCTTGGCAAGATGGCGCCGAGATTTTTAGCTTCGCACCGCGACATTCGGCAGCCTTCGGAAATCATCGGAACATCTTCGGGAATCTTCGGCAATGTTCGGAAGTCGTCGGAACATCTTCGGCAATGTTCGGAAGTCGTCGGAACATCTTCGGCAATGTTCGGAAGTCGTCGGAACATCTTCGGCAATGTTCGGAAGTCGTCGGAAATTTTTCGGAAATTCGGGTAATATGGATACGAAAATCACACGCAGTCGACTTAGGAAAAGTTGGCAGGTATAGGTTATTACAACCTTTAATTATCTTTTTTTATATGTAGTTGGCAGTAGATACATGGCTGACAGGCTACGGTTGCCCTATAACTACAGTGCTCAATCTGTCTTGTGCATCACTCACTGTCTGTTTTGTATCAAAATCCTTGTGCTGAGCTTCAAGCTTCTCAAGGAGTTCTTTTTGATTGTATTTCAACTGAGCATTTTCATTCAACAAATTCCTGAAGAAGAAGACAATAAAACAAGCGTGTCAGTAATATACAACTGCATGTAAGAGTACAGCACATTTATTCAATGTACTCAAAATTAAAACTAAGATGCTTGCACCTACAAATTGCTGGCTACTTGCAAAAATCCTTAGCGTTAGTAAGAGCGGTTTTCAATTGATTGTCATGAAACCAAAACCAAAGCAATAATTATTACAATGGCCAATCCCAACAAACGTAAGCAACACAATGAACCAATGAAAACTCAAAGCAAATACACATAACCAGTGCAAGCACGGGAAAACACGTGTGACCAAGTTGCATTTTGTTTTGTTTTTCAATCTGATTGGTTGAGAAGGTGATGCAAGTTTTTTAAACCAATCATAGAGCATAGTAAAGCGAAACCAAAGCAATTCAGCAATTACCTTCGACAGTCAATTGAAAACCGCTCTTAAATTAATTATTGAGGAGGAGACTCCTGATTAAATATTGCTATTATTATTAATTAATTATAATTATTATTTGTTGGCACAATAGAGAAAAAAACAAGAATTCCTCACCTGAGTTGCATCCTTTGCTGGTGATCCCAAATGGAGGTGATTTCTTTAAATTTCCTGTACAGGAAGCACAAATTAAAACACATTTAACATCAAATGTTCAATAAGTTCACCCTCAATAATAAGTTCACCCTCCAAAATCCGACAAAAAAATTAAAATTAAAAGCCATTTGCATAGAAAATGAATAGAAGCACACTGGGATAGTGTAAAAATTGTTGCTGTTTTTAGCTAAAATAAAATAACAATAAAAATATTTGCTAACAGCCACCCCCTGTTCAAAAATTCTGGATCCGCCCCTGCACAAATAAAAAACCCACAGACAAATCACTAAATACATTGTACAATGTACAAGAAAGAGAAATATAGGAAAGAGGACACATAAATTTTAATGCCAAACCTGTTTTCTTCTACTTGCTTGTTAAGTGCATCAGTCAGTTCCCTCATTTTATCTTCTTGTAGTCTCAGCTGATCTTTCTAAATTGTCAGGAAAGATAACATGGAAATCACTTACATCAGGCTTTTGATTAAAAAAAAACACCTTCACTGAGTCGTCATTTCCCATAGTTTTAACCCAGCACAAGAAAGAATCTGACTGCCATGTGGCATGAAATTTTCGTGGGAGTTTAATTTCGCAGATTGCCAATTTTTTGTATTTTGCAGGAACAAATTTTTGCGAATTTGGATTTCAGACTTTACCACTGGGAGCAAATTGTTGTGGATCTCTGGCAAGTTCCTGTCCGGTATTTCACTTACGGTACTTGTAATATTGTTTACAGTCAATTTGATTGGGCAGTAATCTAAATAAATGGAGTAAATTTTCGCGGATTTGTTTTTTGCAGGAGTTTATTTTTACTCAATCTAATTTTCGCAGATCGTTAGAAAACCCGCGAAATTCGCGAAAATTAGATCCTGCGAAAATTTAATGCCACACGGTAATCTATAATAAAGGACAACTTCAAACAATCACATCAAGATAATATCCTGTGGGTGATGATTTCCTTAATTCTCGTCACCTGCCTGCTTGATAATGTATTGATATTGTAAGGAGAAATTAGATGAAGATCACAGCAGAACTTACCGTGGCCTGAAGTTCTTCCTGGTACTGAGCAGCCTTGAATGTCTTGCCTATAAGTCTTCTGTTACGGATAGCATGCAGATCACACTTGTGCCGTTCAAACAGCAGCTGGTTATGAAGCAACTTGACTTGTCCTCTCAGAATCTCCACTTCATCTACTGGAGGCTCACCTAAAATATCAATCACAATTTAATAAATATTACAGTGAGTTGGAGTTATTATTATTTTAAGTATATACAGTGGGAGGTACAGTGGTTAACGTGTTGGACTCCGGATCAAGTGGTCCAGGTTCAAGCGCTGGCCAGGGTCATTGTGTTGTGTTCTTGGGCAAGACACTTTACTCTCGCAGTTCCTCTCTCCACCCAGGAGTAAATGGGTACCGGCGAATTGTCAGGGCAACCTGAAGGAGTATTGCTACGCCCCTGTATAGGATGCTAGTCCATCGCAGGTAACCCCAAGCATTTTGTCAGGTTGCCCTAACAGTTCTCTGGTACCCATTTAATACAGTAACTCCTACTTCACAATAAACCTGGGAATAGGGCAGATTTTACCTCCAAAATGTGTCCAGACTGTACCAACTTGACTCACAAGAGGAATCCTGCAGATTGAATAAGAACAACACAACTCATGTTCACTTTTCACACCTTACTCGGAGTTCTCATTACATTTTTTTACAAAGGAGGTAGTGATGTAAAGGGCTGGGGAAAAAACAGGATATAGAAATAATTTCTTAAATATTGTATTACCATCGATTTCACTGTTATCAAAAATCCTCTGAGTGGTTTACAAAAAAGTTTGGTCAATCATACATGTCATACCTTATATGGAAGTGTTCGATTTTACCACATGTAAACACCTTCCATATAAATCTTTTGCAAACCACTCAGAGTTTTGATTTAAATGGTTGCATAACAGTGAAATCAATGGTAAAATTTTATATTTATTCAGCAATGTGGAAATCATAATTTACTTTCTCAGAATTCACGGAACATAAATTTTGCAGTGACTGATGCAATTTCCATTGACATACATTTTGTAATGGTATTACCTTACCTTGAAAGCTCACCATAGTGTACACTATTTCCTGTCTTGAGGTAATTATCAAGAATTTCCACTGGGCTTGCTCCACACAACTGCTGCTGAAGTCTTGATGATGCAGTGTCTTCTCCATCGGCCATGGAACTGTTTCCACTGTGTTCCTGCTCACTTCTAAATAACGGCAGCAGTTGAGGAAAGGCCGCAATCAAGTCACAAGTGTGCAAAGGATGGTGGTTCTGCTGCACGGCAGGAGTTCCACTGTGAAATTTGGATAAGTCCGATGAAGTCTCATCGGACGCCAAACTAGTTCCACTTTTGTTTACCTCAAGTAACTTGTGCTCTTTGTCTAACTCAGTACTGGCTGGTTGTTCATGAAGTTCTTTACTCGGTAATGAACTATCAGAATCATAGGAAGGTTGAGACATGCCTGTTTCCTCAGCTTCAGTGGACGTACCATCGTCAACAGATATATTCATAGAATCACTAGGCGTGTTGGATAACGTTATTGCATCTAACGATTGACCACCTACAGGGGTCAAAGAATCTGACAAAAAATCTGAACTAATTACATCCTCGTGTGAATCAACGGACTTGCATTCACTAATTTCTAAAGCAAAATCCTCTTCCCTACTGAAGTCTCTATATTCTTCTTTGGGTGAAATATTAAAATTACCGCTATCAAATTGTACTTCACTAGTTCTTGTAAAATTCTCCTTCATTTCTTCCTCTTGCACTTGAAACGTACTCAATGCACTACTAGATGGGAAAGTCAAAGAATTATGTCCATCATGTGTAGTTCCTTCTTTTTGGTCTTTCTCGCATTTTATTGGTTCTTTTGGTGTGGATGTTTGATGTCCCCCAATTGCTGCAGGAGCTGATTCAGAACTGTGCTGAGCTAGCACTGAATACAAAGCTCTTGTCAACTGCCCCTCGTGACTGGCAGCCTTCCCTCCCCTAACTGGAGTACCCCTGCCACTATGCGTCCATCCTGACATACCACTCTTCCCTCTACTCCCAGAAACCGAAGGTGAGCTAGAGTATCCATGATAGGCTATGTCACCCCCAAGTGATGTAGTAGGGGACTGCCCAGGGGTGTACATTACCCCAGGGGTACTGCAGTGAGATTGAATGTTAAATGAGGATAATAGATCCGGGTTGCTTGTTGAAGGAGACATCTGGGACGATGGCGGGGTGCTGAGTCTACATACATCTGAAGGACTCCAGCCTGCAGTGATCTCGTCAGAAGAAATTACCGGCAAACTGCATGAATCTGTGCCACTATCCCCACTTTGGAGAGATTTGCCGGTCTGTGTTGCCGAATCAGACATACGCCGTTCTTTTAATCTGTTCGTCTCAGGGCCCTGACTATCACACGATGTCGTAAGGATGGAACTAATGGATTTATCAGCAAAAAGTTCCTGACAATTCTGCTTGGATGTCCAAGACGACATAAAACTTCCTTTCTCTTGTATTCTGTCAATTGGGTCCAGTGATAGTTTCATGCACTCTATTACAATGTCATGTGGTTCTTTCTGTCTCCATCTGAGGTTAAATAAATAATGCAATCAGGAAAAGCACCCATGCCTATTCCCGAGGTCCTACATAACCAGGCATAAAGTTATTCATATTCCTCTGTATTTACAGTGTGACTACATACTTAGCCGGGGCCACTTAGACAATGAAAACCAGTACTCATTTCGACCATGCAATAGAAACCCAAACCTCTGCACAGTGGAAACAAAGAATAATTCAATTATTGCAACTTCAAATATTTAAACCAATCAGTTTTTAGTGCAATACAACATTTCAACTTGAAATTAAGTTGAAATTCTATCCTCTGCTCTGTAATTGAATATGTCATAATTTTTTTATGTGATTGGTTTTCATTGTCTAAGTGGCCCGCACCGCAGTAGTCATACGTCTGTAACTCTTTCAATAATTGCAAGCTTGAAGTTTAATTTAAATTTAATATTTTAATGTTAGTTAGTTCTGAGAATTTAGTGATATATCAACTGAATTTTTTATTCTCATCACCTGCTTCTCCTTTGGAGTTAAAAGGATTATCTGAAGATCACTAAAAAAATAATGCTAAATTGTTTATTATACGACATAATTCTTTCCTAAAATATAGGCTTTCAACAGTGTTTTCTATAGTGCGCGGTCAGGTGGACTAAGACAAGTGCAATATACAGTCTCATATTTGCACTCGTTTTGGTGCGTATTCGCACTCTAAAATGCTATGTCGTATAATAAACTGCAATTACACAACTGACAGCTGACCTGTGTTTTTCTGTTTCACTCTGTACTGTCTCTGTTACAACACAAGGGTGAAACCGCACATGTTCCATCATGGGCTAAAAAATGTCAAAAACAAAAGATAAACTAATAATTATTGTAAAGACACTACCATGATTCAGGAATTTTGCAAGAAAAACGGTCACTGAATCTCAAGTTAAAGTGCGTATTGTTTCAAGCTTTTTGTTCATTTGCGAAGTACGCCAACCATTCAATTTTTCTGGACGTCACTTTTTGGCAACCACATACTGTCAAAACAGTCACCACTAAAGAAATGCTAGTCACCATGACGACAATGCATTGTTCAACAGATCAAGCATACACATACCGGGGGGCTTAATAGAGAAAGGGAGGGCTTTTTTCAAATCATAAATTTTCGAGAAAATGCACATTAATTTTTCAAACTTTACAAAAACATTACCAACTAACAAAAGAACAAGAAATGGGTTATGTATCACCAGAAAAACGCCAGAAAATATTGCCTGACGGAAGGGGGGGGGGGGGGGGGGGCTTAATAGAGAGGGGGGGCTAAATAGAGCTTTTACGGTATACCTGATTATCATGATACTTAAGCAGACACTTGCTATTTCCCCGAGGGTGGCAATCTCGTGCCCAGAGTCAACGGTCTCCTCGGTCAGCGGGTCGTCGCCAGGATCATTCCCCCAGAGTCTAACCTGGCGACGACCCGCTGACCGAGGAGACCGTTGACTCTGGGCACGAGATTGCGAGGGTGGCCGCTTAATAGAGGTTCGACTGTAATAATATTGGGGTTGTTTCTTGCTTTGGGCAGTAATTAAAAGGTAAATGAACTAAAACATCTCACCTTGATAGTATTCTGAAAGAGACTCTGTTTAGAAGGTTCACTGTGCAGTGCTTTTAGATACGCCAAGAAGTTGTTAGGGTACATGGCATACAGTCGATGAAAAAACATGTACACTGCGACATGGAGGTGAACAAGGTACACTTCAGGTGCATTGCCTGGGAAGGAGAGATAGATTTTGTGTGAATCACAATAACTACAGTCCGTGTTTGAACTTTGGAAAAGCTATACTTTGACTACAAATACCCAAGACAAACAGCATAGTAGTGTTCACAGGAAATTAAAGGAGCTATCTCAGGATATTTCCAGTCATTTTTGCAAAAGAAAGCCACAAATTAATAGTTTACTAAGGTATAAAAACACCAGGTGATAACAAAGGTGATAATTAATAGGTGATAATAAACCAAACAGAAACAAGGATGGTTGAGGATGGAGAAGATTAAAGCCCCCGACACACTAGGCTCTATACGCTCGTCGCAACGAATTTGATCGCCAGCGAATTTCGTCGCTGCACTGGTGATTTTGGATGGATGGATTGCGAATGGCAAACTTGAAAAAATTGGCCAATTTTGTCAAGATGCACCATCCATGACAAAGCTCCTTTAAGCTGTCATCATGAAAAAAAATGGTAGGCAGGTTAAGGAGAGCTGTCCATTTTTCAGTTTGTTCAACTAGACATGATTATGAAACCATCATACCTTGCCGACGAGCTCTGAAGGAGGAGAGTCTGGAGAAGATATCAAACAAGTCTTGTAAACAATGACCAATGGAGGCAGGAGCCAGTGGTAACAGAGTAGTGATGGTCAAAATGCCGCTTGTTAAAACCACTACATCTGTGTCACCCTGAATGGACAACAACAAAACATTACATCCATACAGTTTGTATTAATTAGAGATGCAAAATTTCCCAGAAAACTGAGAAGAACTACATTTATTGTCAAAAATAACAAAGTCAGAAAAAAAGGAGGGCAGCGGTCTGATATTGATACTTTGCATGTCTCTCACCATAACCTTATCACTAGTATTCAAGTGAAGGGGTGATTGAGTGACATGAAAACCTTGTAAAACTGGTTAACTCATTGCCGCTCGCCCAAAAACAGTGAAATTTGATACTAGTGATTGTTTATTTATTTTCTCAACAGCCATTTACAATTGCATGGAAAGCTATATCTCTTTTGAAAGGGTAGTAAATAAACTTTCTGGAAAATATTTTTTTCCCAAAGAAACCCATAATATATTAATTAGTTAATTATTAACTAGCATAAATTAATATTAATAGCCGCAAAATTTGGACAAAAAAGCAACTTATTTCAAAATGATGACTGGTTATAAGGAAAAGTTAAAAGCAAAAATGTTACTTGTTATATTGGCAACATATCCTGAAAATTTGGCTGAAAATGGTAAGTATAGAATAAATTAGTATTTTTTAGTTTGGTATCAAATTTCTAATTTATGCAGGAATTTGACCCGAAACATTGTGTCAACACTCCACTCGAAATTTATCTCTGTCGTTCCATAAGAACGTTTTGTCCTCTCCCTTTACTGAAATATGAATCCTAACATGTATTCAAAGCATCAAACAAGGTTTTCAAATGTAAAAAGCGAATCAAAATATAATTTCAGTTGCATTTGCGTTCGTTCGATCGATCGATGTAATATTTCGTAACACTTATCTTGGTTCGTCGCTCAATTTTCGAGCTCCAGATGCAATTAAATTTCCTCACTGCTTGGCATCCCTTCTGGATCACTTTCCTCGTCCAAAACTCTTGCTAAAACGTCCTCAACAACGCCTGTAACGGATTGCGAACGCTTCACAAATTGCTGCCATGTGTTACATCAGAAGGCTTTTCTGAAAAAGCCGTCATATAAGACCAACTAGGGTATACCTGTTCAAACTTGCTGGGAGAATGGGTTAGAATATTCCCAGTCCACCTTGAAAAAATGTGGGAAATCGGCCAAAAGACAATTTTTTACTAATTTTTTTCCCTATCGTTCGATTATGAACGATATTGTTCGTGCATCAACGGCAATGAGTTAAAGTCCGTTACCTTCATGCACTTCAGTAGACTTTCAAACAATGAAGTCTTTATGATCTTGTACAACCAGGAAGGCTGAAAAATAATAATTATTATTATTTTATCGCAAATATGTGAGTTAACGGAAATATTCATTGATTACTTCAAAAACAATATCATCATACTTACATATATATAAAATGTATATTGATCAGAATATTCTACTTGAGATATTTAAGTTTTGTTAGAAAATTATATGTGATACATGTAACAAAAGCTTTAAAGCTCGACCTTCTTTTTCAATAAAAAGTATCTAATTACAAACACAAGGGGAATATTTTTAAATATATATTTAAGAGTTTTCATCAGTATTACTATATAACATCATAATTTAACACTCTCGGATGTCCAAAATAAATCATTAAATAAATGTAAAACTCCAGTGTTAAACCTATATAGAGTATATTACTGTTTTTAATTTTTTACATCTGTGGATAAAACCCCAGCTGCGACCATTCAAATAAAAGCTATAATTGGACAGTACTTTTGTGTCATTGTTTATTTTTCAATATTTTGTAAAATTATGAAACTTTGAGATTCTTTTTTTCTTTTCTTTTTTTTCAATTTTGAGCTTGGGTACTATTGGAAATGAAAGGGTTAGACCTATAAGCCCCATGCTGAAAATTGATTGATTAGCTCAGAGAATTATGTCAAAATAAATTCCAAATCTCTTTGTTTGATTTTCTATCATGATTTGGACATTTTCCACTATTGAGAAAAGTGGGAACTTGGAAGTAGCATACTGTAGTGCCAAGATTTATTAATTACAATGGGAAGTCTACAAGTTAAATGCAGTCTACTGTAATCAAGAGAAAATTGCAGCCATGTACTGTAAAAAGAACACCACAGTAAAAAAAAATTCCCTGACTCCAAAGATTTTTAACAAATCAGATCAGGTGAGAAACCACAAGATTAATATGAACCAATGGAAAAACAGGACGGTAAATTGGAGGTTAAAAGAGTGATAAACTGCACATACAGTACGATGACATAAAAAAACGTGATGAGAACGTCCGGCGTTTAAATTTAATAAGGATGAACACAAATCAAACACGTGTAATTCAGCTCGATGAAATTCATCCATTATGCCAGAAATCGAGGATTTAAAACCGACTCTATGGAAATTCAATCAGCTTAAAAAGAATCTGGCATTTTGCAATAAAATGAAGATTAATTACAAATTAAATTCCATGCCAAGCAGATTAAAACTTACCTGTTTTCGCACAACATGTCCCAGTAGTGTTAATGTGTCCAAACGAGTGGGTAAGTGTCTCAGGCATTCATTCATCTTTTCAAACAATGCCTTTGAAGAGAAGACACACAGAACTCAGGGACAGTCCCGAATTAGAAAATATGACAGAAAAAAACCGCGATTTGATCACCTATCAGCTTACCTGAGCGCGCGCTTCATGTATGCTACTCAATATCTGCAGGCATGCAAGGGAGTGTGTCTTCAAATAATACTCCACCATTGCGTTAAGAAGACCTGGATCACGAGACGAGTGGAGATTTTCGTGAATCCGAGCTTTAGTTTTTTCTACAGTCTTTATGTTATCTGCATCGAGATCGAACAGGGAAAACTCTCCCTGACTCGGCAGCGCTAAGCTTTCCGTGGCTGCGTTCATTCTCCGCTACAGAGCTACTTGCACGTTCTTTGGTAGTCTTGCGAAATGGAGATAAAGCTGAGGCATCGCTCAACGCGGCAACACTTTCGTTGCCTTCATTCATCGCCGGAAAACCATAAGACTTGTAGCACGTATGCCATCAGAATCGTCCTCGGTCGCCATTTTTGTTTGATTTTGAAAAGTCACGTGCTGCCAGTGCATACATTCCATTCAAACACCGCTGCCCGGTGCAGTCACGTACTTGTCACGTATCCATCAAAGCTAATTTTTTTTCGCGCATTTTAGTAGACTTCCAATATTATTTTCCCCTTGTCGCGCGTCGCCCGGTTTCGCTCAAAGAAGACGACTTGTGGCAAGTCTAGCATTTTAGTCGCGCTAAAAATTGGACCACCTCACAAGCGACCAAAGTCCAAACCTTAAATTGGCTGGATAAAATGAGTGGTCAACCGTCTGTAGCTGCGATTAGACTACGCAGTCCCTCCACAGGTCACCAAAGCGCTGTGTATAAGAGTTTGTATGGGCTGAAATTCGATCGAAAATAATTTTCACTTTCCTTTCGAAAAGTTGCAAATAACGTGAATTAATTAAAGTGTTAACTGTTGTCTTTTCCTGTGTTTTTATCGCTTCTGGGGCGGATTCGACCGTGCTCCCAGAAGCGATAAAAACACAGGAAAAGACAACAGGTGAGGTTTTTTTAAACACTCAGTTAATTCACATTATTTACAACTTTTCGGAAGAAAAGTGAAAATTATTTTCGATCGATTGTCAGCTCCAGACAAACTCTTTTTTATTATATAGACACGAGTGTTTTACTGGAAAATAGACCACTCATAAAATTCATACGAAACTACATCCGGGACCCGAGTGGCGTATTTTCCATATCCTCACTAGTGAGGATATCGATGACGTAATTTCCCGCTTTTACATGGCTTTTTGTGCAAAGCTGCCAAACGCCGGTTGAAAAATGGCGAGCGATAGATCGTGAATTCACTTGAAGCTGACACGGAAATCACGCGTTCACTGAGGACGGTAGGAAAATGCTAAAACGAAGAAGAAAACTTCATAGACTTAAAATTATTCAAGGAGTTCCTTGAAAGTGAAGACGAAAGGAGAGAAATTCAAGAAAGTCCAGCCACCGAGCTGCAAGAGTTCGCGGTAAAGTTTGTGCTTTTGTCGTTTGTCTATATAATAAAAAGAACATTACACGGTGGCTTGAAGATATGAATTTTATTTTCTCGTGGTAAAAACAATATTTTACTCATTCGCTGCGCTCATTCGTAAAATATTGTTTTTACCACTCGAAAAAAAAATTCATATCTTCGCGCCGTCGTGTAATATCCTCTATATACAGCGCTTTGGTGACCTGTGGTCCCGCGTGCTCGCGTGCTCTCCCACTCGACTATCCATCCGATCTGGTTCCAAGACTTCCCGTCTTTGTATCAACACGCGGAGCCTGGAGCATAGTGATCGTCAACCTTCTCATGACCCTTCTCATAGAAAGGAACACGGAAAAAGACCTGGGGACTACGTCATTTTCCATATACGCGCAACGCGCGCTTTCCAATTATCTTTAATTAGACAATTAGTTTTGTGACGTTTATTGCTGTCAAAGCAAATTGCCTTACGAGTGCAGTGAGTGATCACTTTATATTCGCGGGTGCTATTTCTTGAAAGCAAAGTTTTACAAAAACGAGTTTAGCTTCCGAAACGGTATGGGACAATTGAAGACATTTTTATTGACTTGCCTTGGCGTGGGGTTAGCTGCTGGAGCGGGCTTCTATCTTTACAGAAAGTTTACCAGCACAGATGGAGAGGAGGAAAACAGTGAAAACACTGCTACACAGGTAACGGTGAAAAAAAATATAGAAAATGAAACAAATCTGAATCAAAACTTGGATATGAAATTGAAAAACTTGAATTGCAACAACGCGCACAATATTGGTTTTCTTTTGCGCATATTTCAAAGGACGTGGAATGTAACAATTATCAATCACGCATATCTTTATGTTTGCCGAATTGACATCAAACTGTTATATTTCTTTTCTACATCTTGCAGGGTTCCACAGAGAAAGAGGACGATATTGCAAAGGAGGACTTGAGCGATGTTTTTGGAGACGACACAGCCTTGACCCTGTCAATTGCGACACAGACGTCTGAGACACTGGTCAAAGCAGATACAACGGTTCCGCAAAATAGCATCGAGAAACAAGACGACACAGCCTTGATCCTGTCAAGAGAGACACAAACGTCCGAGACACTGCTCGAAGCAGATACAACCAGTCCACAAAATGGCGCCGCCGAGAAACAAGAGGATCTAGCAATGAGTCAAAAATCAGCCGAGAAGAAAAAACAGAAAAAAAAATCAACTTTCGGGGGGCTCAGGAAAGGATTCCTCCTCTAAAATGACAAAATGCAACTGAACTATTTTTCTTGTTGCCTCGCAACAATGATTTTTTTTGTAACAAGTAGTTAGATATTTATTTAGCGTAGGTTATTTCTAGTGATTTTTTTTAATAAAGTAAAGTAAATTGTCAATAAACATTCAGTTGCAATACACCCTGTGTTGTTTTCTAAGCGTCAGTCAGGTAGATGATCTAGAAAAAAATTAGCCTAAAAATTTCAAGTGGATCGTTTGTCTCAAGCGTGCGGGGGCTCTTTCTGGCCTTCCTCGCGCGGGCCATCTATCTCGCGCGCGCGCCCCTAAAAACTCGCGCTCTTCTCCACTGCAGGCTAGAAATGACATGACATGTAATTGGTGACAAGCGCGGGAAAACGTCGTTTCTGATGTTGCTCTGATCAATCACAGCTTTTTTATGGCTAAAAAAATATATAAAAAGAATCCCCGTTAATAGTGATAATCAAGAGAGGATCATCTGTGATAATGCACTTAGGCCCAGTTCAGACGCCGTACTTCACATGAGCCGAATCGAATTCGAATTTAGGCCGACCCAAATTAATTTAGATCGACTGAATTGATTCAGACGCCGAGCTTAATTCAGCCAAACTTAAATTAATAGGGAAAAATTGCTGTTATATTGAAAAATACATTATAATAATTCATGCATTGTTTCAGCTCATGTGAAGTTCTGCGTCTGAATCAAAGCCGGTCCACAGCCGTTATTCTCGGCTGAGCCAGGCGGGAAGAACGGCTTAGCCGATCCGAATTGATTCAGCCGTTTCGAATTGATTCAGACGCCGTACCTCACATGAACTTAATTCATCGAATTCGATTCGGCTCATGTGAAGTACGGCGTCTGAACTGGGCCTTAGTTGAAGGCGAGTTTGCAGGCATGCTGTACACGTTTTTCGCAACATAAAGCCCTGGCCAAACGGAGACGCAAGTAGACGCAAGTTGAATTGCGTTGGTGGCCAAACGGAGTCGCACGTTTATCGCAAGTTGCCAAAAATAAAGCTCCTGCGCGCGCTGCAATTCAGTACTAGAAGTAAACAAAAAAACTTGCGTTGACTTGCGTTGGGTGGCCAAACGGTGAAAAACTTGCGCTCAAATTTGATCTCGATCAAAGTGAACGCAAGTCGTCGCAAGTCAACGCAAGTGGACGCAAGTTTCAACCATCCTTGTTCCCGTTTCGATTATCATTAATTCTTTGATGTGCGAGTTCTAATGTGGTAGACTGTTATTTTAAGGTTCCCTTCGATTTGAACGTCGATTTGTACATCGCTGGGACGAAAGCTACTTTACCAATCATGAGCTGACCCCCCGGGGGACTCCGATATAAAAGTGGCGGGGGTTCGTACCTTTTAGAGTACTGAAGCCGAAAAAATGTCAGCAACTAGTTTTGTTTTAGAATTGGTACCTCTTTAGGGGTGAAAATGAATTTAAGCCACACCCGCAAAACGAGATTTTGGCACCTTTTAGGGGTTCTTTAAGTTTTCAACATTTCCGACGATCACCCCCGTCACTTTTATATGGGAGACTCCCCCTGTATGTAACAAGTCAGAACCTTCCGACATCCGAAACCTATCTTTTAGGTTTTATTGGTGTTTTATTTTAAATTTTGATCAAACTTGCTTGAAACCCACCCCTTGATTAAAAGCTGATTTTATTCAAAATCAAAGTCTAGTCCACTGCTTTTCATCTTTTCGGCGTACAGTTTATCAAAACTTGTAGCGAATTTCTAGAAATTTGTTGTTATACTTGAAATTTGTTTTTCTTCCCAGTACACTACATACTGAAATTCTCTATTTATTGTTACGGGTAAAAGGTCAGTAAATGGAAATCACTTCTTGATAATTCCATATGTACAGTTCTGAAAGTTAGCCGTAACTTGTTTCTTATCAGCTCATTCCGCTTATAAGTCCACCTCCCCCCCGATATAACCACCCGCCACCCCCACACAAGGCCACCCAAAATCCCTTTATACGAAAGCCCAGGGCTTTATATAACCGGGATTTTAGAACTTAAAAAGAGGTCCGCAATGTGTATGTGTGGGCTGTATTAGTATCAATAGGCCCTTCGCATAATACGGTCACATGACCATGTCAATCATAAAAATAGATGGTAGTACAAAATGGTTGCCAGAAATGGAAAGAGCATGATGAAATTAGTAAGGTTGCCAATTTTGAGACCGCTGATGCGTAAGCGTGATATTTTATAGTGGTTTGCAAGTTTGAAAAATTTCAAGGATTTGTGTGTCTGGATGGCAAGCCTTGCCATCCAAATCCTTTAAATTTTTCAAACTTGCAAACCACTACTGATAAAATATCACGCTTACGCATCAGCGGTCTCAAAATTTGCAACCTTACTAATTTCATCATGCTCTTTCCATTTCTGGCAACCATTTTGTACTACCCCCTATTTTTATGATTGACATGGTCATGTGACCGTATTAGGCAAAGGGCCTATTGGGGATATATTCATACACTACCAATCTTAAAGCAAAAATAATACAATAAAGGATGTTGACAACATAAACAGTTTCTTCAGCCTTCTTTATTAGTTAAATAATATTATATACTGGTGAGCAAATGTTGAGAACTGTGGTCTAAACAGATCAGGATAATTACAGCTTATTACATTCCTTAATAATATACATCTACTGTAATATACCTCAAAAATTTCTAGAATGTTTTTTCGCTTTTTTAAAATTGCTCATAGTTGTAGCTGATGCACACTATAATGTATACTACGAGCAGTTCCTCTTTTCCTTAGTCTGTGGAGTCTAACTTTAATTAGCATAACCCAGTGACTCACAATCTGTTTGGCTACGCAAGGGAGGTCTAAGTTTCGACAGACTGCCCTGGGAGCACTCGCAAGTAAAATTGCTGAAACCAAAACTAGAAATAAACCACTTTCACTGAATGTTTTTGTGGAATAGATCGGTCTCTGGGTTATGCTAAAACAATTAGACCACTCGCTCTCGGTTTAATTCTATCAACTTTCTATCGACTAGTCAACTCGGGGCTTTGCCTCTCATCAATTATCAGCCGATAGAAACCTCAAGCTTGCCATCTAATTGTTAACTAACTGCACATGAATTTAACTTTTTCACATGCTCAGTGCTAATAAATAAATTAGAATAATTTATTAAATAAATCACCCATAGAACTAGCTTCAGTAAAAGGATGTGCTGGGCACTGAACACCAGAGAGAGACTTCTGAAATTCATCCCAAAATATTCTATACTGATGACATATCACTACATATATCCATGTAGCATGTCAAAAAATCCATGTAGTACCAGGTGAGTATCTTTGGTTCTGGTTATATTCATTTAATAACCAATCAGAAACACTTCACAGCACAAATTTTACACATCACAAACTAGAAGACTCAAAACGTTCCTCTCTTATCCAGTCTGCAAAGTGTCAAGTGTACGCACAGGTTTTACTCATATTAAGTTTTTGTGCACACCAGAAGCTCTATATCGCACGCCAAACAAAGTCCACTATATTTTTCTCAAGAGTTGATCAAAACAACTTAGTTTTACCATGGTGGTGCACGCATGTAGCTTCAAGAGGGTTGTCCTGCACGCGATGCATACCAGTTAAAATTCATCTGCATGCACAATATCCCATCAAGTTCTACTATACTCTGCAGACTGGTCAGTTTTAAGTTTTTAGCCCAGCTCAGGGTGGCTCATACAGTAGGCAGCCATAAAATAATTTTCACTGCTCTTCTGGTATTCACTGGATGTCTGTCGTGATTAAAACAACTTGCTACAGTTACATTAATGTATGTATTATCGTAGTTTAGTACCTGTATGCCTATCTAGTATGTACATAAGGATACCAACTGAACTCTTTCACTCCCAAGCCTCACTGATTACTTTTCATTTCTCTTTATGTTTGTTGTGAGAATTTGGTAACACATCAAGACAATATCTCCCTGGTGATGAGAATTAAGAAAATCATCAACTAGTCTGCTTGACAATGTATTGATATTGTAATGAGAAATTAGATGATGATCACCCTTGGGACTAATTAATTCAAGGATTAAAAAAACATAATTTAACCAAAAAGACAGTAATAACATCTTTTTTTTTGTACAAAATTATAACTATAGCACTAGAGTCTGAGTACAAAATGTGTGTCTCACAGGGTAGAGGTTTTCAGTTCTGCTGATGATCTGCATGCATACTATACAATGTACACGCTGATTGATACTCGGTTGGCCTGAAGCTAAAATAAACATTATGGCATCACACTACGTTTCTTAATTTTACATTATTTTTACAAAATAGAAGACTACATGTATGCTATGGAGAACTTTAGAGTACTAGTGTATGCGTAAATCTCTCTCCCACAGCTTGTGTCTACACAGTGTTGGTACATATCCGTTTTCTATTTCCTACATGTGCTCAATTAGTTCTATTTTAGCTGTTAGCATTGTGTTGATTGTACTTCATTTTGGTCGCTTTGTGTTTTTCACATCAAACAGTGTCATATCCTCTTCATCTTCGTCAACATGTTTATCTAATGGTTGCAGTTCCATCTCTCCTGTTCCATGAATAACACCATACCTGGTAAATATATAACAAATAATAATTAATTAATAATAATTATTTATTTGTACAATATGGATCCAAAAAAATATTCTAAATGGAAAAAATTCAAATTAACAAAGAAAGTTGATGTGATATAAAAAAAAGTTGAGAAAGATGTTATAATTTCAGTTTGTCATGAGCATGGGACAAAGAAAAATAATCTGAGTTCCCGACAGGAGGGAGTCGAACTCATGACCTTCTGCACACTGGTTGGATGCTCTAACCACTGAGCTACAGGGGAACTTGTGGCGAGCTAGATAATTTACTAGATTCATATGCGACATGCGTCCTGCATACTGTTAGGATCAGTAATGTCGAAAGCGTCATGTGTGGTAATAAAGAAAGACGGTGAATTTTAAGCTTGATAAATTATGAAATGAGAAAGGTGTTATTTCAGTTTGTCACGAGACGAGAGTGGGACAAAGTAAAAGTTGTTCTTACTTTTTGGCTTTTCGTCTGCCTCTTGATTTGATTGTGCGAACAATGAAATAAATTGCAACAAGTGCACTGATCCCAATGGCCTGCAAAGAGAAATTAAATGTGAACAAAAACAGAGCTCAAAAACAGAGCTCATATTTACATTGAAGAGCATAAATTGACTGCTACAAGAGCAATGTTTTGGTCTATAAGGCCTTCTTCAGTCATACAAGAGTGTAGCAGTTCTAGGACCTACATATAAATTTTACCACAGCTAACAAAAGATTAGTCAATATTATCAATGAACAATAATGTTATGTGACTGAGCTTAAAACAGTGTTAATTATTACAAAACAATGTACTAATATACAAACCGTAATTTATAGAAACCATATGACTATACAAAAATGCCTTAAATGTGGAAAAGCATAACTGGATCATGAAGAAAATGCAAAAATTAATCAAAAATAAGATAAATTGTTCATTTCCAATTTAGAGTAGTTTTATGTTTAAAATCAGTATTCAAATTGAATACTGATTTTAAACATGTACATAAAACTACTCTAAATTGGAAATGAACAACAATCAAACACATCTTCAACTCTTGGATAAAAGATTAAAATTTAGAACTACTTACCGCATATAATGATCTTTGAAGCATACCATCGGTATTTTTTTCCATTGCCTTTACATGTATGTTGCCATTTTCAACTGAAGTACCATTTAGGTTTGTAGTTGTTGTTACAGTTGTGGTGCTATTGTTGGTTGTAGTTGTAACATTTGTAGGAGTCTCACCAAAGGCGACACCTGTGTTAAAGAAGGTAGTCATAACACTATAACTTTTCATTTAATCAGTTCTCTAAGGAATAATCATTGCTGTAACCTTGAGATTAATACATATGAATTGACGAATCTGTCAGTTTTGATGTTTGACAAAATTTGTCCTGCTCTGAGGCAGGATGATGGCGTCTTTGAAGTTTGGTAAGGCTTGACAAAAATTTGGTAGGAAAAAAATCACCATTCGCACTATGTCTTGTAAATGGAACTGATGACATACAGTTGTATATATGGCAAAATAAACAAAAATTTGCATAGTGCGACCGAATACTTTATCACACAGTACGTTATAGCTTTCAAAACATTTAACTAAAATCTATTATACAAATGCATGGTTAACTATAATCATATCACAGGATCTTTATAAATGAAACAGCAAAGTTTCACTGAACGTGCAAGAAGACAAAAGAAAACAGCTAGATACATACATGTAAGCTTATTGATTGTCTATATAAAGGAAAAACAACTAAGCTTATTTTTGTAGTAGAAAACTTTCCCCAAAAGATAAAATTTACAGCCATGACTATAAAGATAAACTTATTTCGTTAAATTTATTCAAGCTTTCTCAGCAAACGAAATAAAGACAAATAAGCTGTGTACAGAAATCGAATTTCTGAGGGAAAGTTCAAATAATTCTCATTTAAGCTTATAGGCGAAGTAAATATAAAATTAATAAAATCTTGGCATTGGGAAAACTATTTAGCACATGTTCGTCTATTTACAACGTCACTCCTCGATTTCGTTTTAATAATTCAAATCCAAACGAGCAGGAACGAGAGTGTACGTGTTCATCGAGCAAGTACCAGTCAAATTGAAACAAAAAGTCAATCATATTAGCTTTATACGCACCTTGCCAAAGTATCAACGACACGAATACGATAAACACCTGCTTCATGCAGGAATTCATATTGAAGACACCGGTTTATCGACCGTTGGGCTATCTTGTCGTATCCCTCAAGTGTCTCAAGTCACAAGACATTACAAAAGAGCTAAAATTATTCAACGACACGAAAATGCACAACACGATTGGGAATACTTAGTAGCCACTCCTTCACAATCTAGCTCGCAAAGGATTCTGGTATTATTGAAGATCACCTTTGATAATTTTTGTTTTATTTTGTATTCTTTTGACTAGACTGCAAAACAGTCTCTCTTTTACTCGAGATATTAATTGTGCACGATGCGCGAATTGTGAGGCGTGAAGCGCCAATAATCCACGCGCGAGCCTGGTGAGAAAAGAGATTTTCAGCGTCTCTCCCCAATCCCACTCGTAATTTTCACGCTCGTTCCAGATCCTTTTCGGGCCACAGCTATCTTTTGACAGTTGATGTAATAGCATTGCAGCGTCGTTAATGCGTGCACTTTCGAGGCAAAGGGCTACAACAGGTGCTAATAAGACGTGTACTTGCACCGTATACTCGAGTAAAATCAGTATCTCCCGTCCGGATTTCGGAAAATCAATATCCTTTCAAAAAAACATTATGTGATATGTAAGACCATGTAGCCTGTTTATTATCATTTTCCAATACCTATTTTCCCATTATCTTTGTATTTCGCTGTCGAGAAATCAATGTTGTAAGCAAGTTCGGAATGTCCAAATAAGGACGCTTCCTTTCAGAGTGAGCGCGCAAGGGCCTAGGGGTAAAGAAACCCGGAAGTACAGAAACTGGAAGAAGACTCACAGCAGTGTTGTGGAAAGACTATAAAGATACTTTAGCCCTAACTACACGTATTGTGGTCCAACCAATCAACAAAGTAAAGGTAAAAGAATTGAAGTTCTTTAGCATAATATCATTTTAAAACACGATAGTCATATTTTGATCAATTAGGGCAAGGATGAATCTCTCGCATTAGGAGGCTCCTGCGCGCGTGAATAAAAACAAACTCAGGCTTATTCTATACTGCGGCGATGTTGCAAACCTGAAATTAAACTGTGTAATAGATATGTTTCGAATACAATAATAATCGCTCTGACCTGTAGTCTGCGAACGCAGAAAGATTAATCTAATTTCCAACAATAGATGTTCGCAGGCTAAGAAAGATCACGCGATCATCAAATTTAGACAAACGCCGAAATGGGACTCTGTAAAGTGACGACGGACGGCGGACGGCGGACGGCGGACGGTGGACGGCGGAAAATAAAAAAAACAATAATATTAAAAATAAGTAAATAATAATTGAAATAAAAAATAATTAAAAAAATAATTAAAATAAATAAACTTATAATATACTCAACAAAATATGCAGCTTCTGATTGGTCAATGACGAATGCATAAATAGGTTATAGAGTGCAATACGGAATTGTGATCAACGGTACCGGACAAGTAGAGACGTTTTTGCCGCTTAATGGCATTGAAATAAGCTTTCAAGTTAATGGTTAAATATTTTCTAAACTATAGTACTGTAATTCTTTCAAAAAGTTCACGCTTGGTTTGCCTGCGCGTTCAAATAAAACATGTGAGCACTCTGGAAACTAGTGAAGCGTTTCGTGTGCAGAGTAGCGCGATGGTCGCAGCAAAATTTTGTTGAGAATATTATAAACAAAAAATCGTATGAACTCCTCGTGCAATTAGTGATTTATGGGCACGAGTGATGTTTTGAAAGTTCTCAAATTGCACTCGCCTAAAGGCTCGTGCAATTTTGAGAACTTTCAAAACATCACTCGTGCCCATAAATCACGAATTGCACTCGCGTTCATACGATTTCCTATACAAATAATAATAAATGCCGAATTAATGAGAACTAAAGCAATGCATATGGTACAAATAAATATAATTGTGCGTTGATATTACTCATGCGAGACGTGTATCAAGCCATCGACAAATCGAGAATATAGACCCAAAGGTCAGTAGTACGCTAGAGGCGGCTTGGCGATAAAACAATGTCACGCAAGACCCTTTCGTGCAATTATAGCGTCTCAAAACAGCAGAAAGTATATTTAGCAAATCCTTATAATAACAAAGCCAACATCTGGTAGTGACAGACACTGCAATGTCACAGTCAGATTTAGCACACTATTTTGCAACTGCTATAGTATAAATTCGTCTTTGCTTTCCAAATATTTAATTTTCGATGCGATTCAAATAAACCAATTGTGAACACAATGCAACGTGCGTGCGCGAAATCGTAGAACAAAGGAGCACGCAACTCAACCGATAAAGGCATAACTTGGTATCAGTTACGGAGTTCTAAATGCAGGCTTGTTTATAAAGAGGCTATAGACCCAAAGGTCAGTTCATGCGTGCAAAACAGTAATAGAAATTAAATAGTCGTCACCAATCAGACTTTTCACGCGGTGGGGACTGGGTACTGCTAACAAACATCCACCTTCCAGAAATCGTAGTCTGTGAGACAGTTTTCAGAGACGTATTGTTGTTCTTTCGGGTAATGAATAAGAAAGAAAACTTCAGCCCCCCTATCCTTGCTTTGATTTTACTTTATCCCCCCCCCCCCCCCCCCCTCCCCCTTCCTATAATTATTGCACAGTCCCTAACCTCTTTGATTTCTTTTTCCAGGAAAATGCCCTTGGAAACACTATCCCTGAAGTGTCCCTGCGGTTATATCAAGCATGACGTAATGTGCTTGGGCACTTTCCAGAATTACAGCGAGCGAATCCTCAAGTTTTGTGGTGGGCTCTTTATTCTGGACTCGAGCGGCGAGGGCGTCACGTGCCGGAAGTGTAACGCAAAAGCGCGGAAAATTGAGTTCCACTGTTCCTTCTGCGATAGAGTAGCTGTAATTGGTGTGGAGTATCGAGTGAAGGCGAACACAGGACGAGCTGTGTCCATGCAGATGTCAGTGCATAAAACTGTCGTATTTTCCAACTAACTTGGAACACTGAACTGTGAATAGAGAGTGTAAAAGTGAAGAAATGATTCTTGCAGTTGTGTTTTCAATTTAAGCAATTGCAAGAAGACTGAAAATAATTTCAGGGCTTCCCGTCGAAGCCCTGAATTTTTTTTCAGGCTTAGTTTGCAAACACAACTTCGACAATCATTGCTTCATTGTGTGGGGAGATAAAATTAGATTATCTAGTTTTATTTTGTGGATTCGCTTTGCTGTGTTAGAAATATAAAATCCAGCATAAAAGTAGTTTGTTTAGCTAGCGTTAATCGTATCAGTTCTATAATAAGCGTCAATCTGTAACTGTAACCTGCACAAAGCTATGATCCCCCTATGTGGTTTTGAAAGTAATTTTAAGGATCTTTAAGGCTTGGATTAGTTTTATCCAATAGGAGTTTTGTAATGTTGTTTATGTTTTCGAAATAGCGTCTTTTTGGGTATGTTGTAACGTATCACATGATTAGTTTGGTCTGTAAAATATTCTGAGGTTACCCCGGTGGTACGGTGGGAAGCCATTTACGGTATCCGTCCTGGGTTACATTCTCGAGAGTAAAGTGTTCTTTGCTGAAAAAGTTCCGACTAACAGATCTCGGCCTTCCCGCAGCCAACGAGTTACCCCAGGTGGAGTAGTCCTTTAGCCCGGACAGCCTAAAAACCATTACTACAATTGTATGTGTAAGGTTCTTTGTCACACGCGTGCTTGTTCTGCATTCGCGCCACGCGCGTAGTTTTGCGCGAATCAAGCGCGGCCATCGAGAGTGTTTTCCTGCGTAGGCAGAAAAAGCGCGCGCGTGTTCTATTGGCTCTATAGCTGGCACTGAGATTATGTTATGTTAAGAACTAAGGCCCCGTCCACACGTATCCGTTTTCGTTTGAAAACGCAAAAGTTTCTTTCCGTTTTTGCCTTCCGTCCACACGTATCCGATGAAAACGGTCACCGAAAACGCAAACTTTTGAAAACGCTTTCCAAAGTGGAAACTTTTGAAAACGCCGTTTTCGTTTTCTCGTGTGGACACCTGAAAACGGAACTTTTCGAAAACGATGACGTCAAGAGGCCGAATTCAGTTCACTGCGCACGCGCACGCTTCAGTCAACATGGCGGACTCACAGGCTAGCATCTCTCTTACTTCGTTTGAATTCGAGCTTAATTGCATGTCTGCAGTTGAATGTTGCTCTTATGAATTTGCAAACGCACTTCAGGAGAAGACATTTCAAATGCTTTTTTTTCCAAAGACTAGTAAAAGCGATAAAAAGCTATAAACAGCTCGCAGGCTCGGCTAAACTCAGTGGTGCGCATGCTCTTTAGAGGCGTCTGAAGCGTTTTCTGTCGTTTTTGCGTATACGTGTGGACGGGCAAAAACGATTCGAAAACGCTACGTGTGGACGGAGAAATTTTGAAAAACGGAAAAAAACTTTTGCGTTTTCAAACGAAAACGGATACGTGTGGACGGGGCCTAAATAAAGGCAAATCAAATTGCAATAACTGTAGGAGGCAGAGATGCCAATTTTCAGAACGCGAAATTGGAGCTTGACAACTCCACCTCTGATAGTTCTTGCATTTTGATTGGCCAGTTGGAAAGTTGGCCATCAGAAAGTTGTCAAAAATTAATCAAAAACTTTGTCGAATGGCAACGGTAGGGCGCTCTTCACCTGCCTCCTCCACAGGCTTTTCGCGAGAGCGCAAAGCGCGAGGAAGCCGGGCGAGCGCGAGGGAGTTTGGAACGAGCGCGAAGCGCGAGAGCGTGTTCTAAATTATCCCCGTCGCTCTGTGCGTGCTTGCGAGCGACTGGGGACGTGGCAGGCTCTTCACTGTAAAGAATCAAGCAAGCAATGTCGGAATGTCCAGAATTCGAGAAGAAAACACAACAAGGAAACGAAAATAACGAGTGCTCAAACACGTACATTCAAGCTATTTAAATCGGTCTTTAAAATAAGAGGTTTCACACTCAGTTACAAGTACAGGTCAGGTGTCAGGTTAATTTAAAGCCAGTTTAACGGCTAGTCGAGTACAAATATAAATACTCCAATAAAATACAGCATATACAACATTCCAACTGGAAAACGACGGATATGACCATGGAAGAGGTTCTCTAGTTAAAACTAAATTTTTTACTACACTTCCTTGAAAAGTTTGAAATTTTGCGTTAACAAGGAGTATGAAAGCCGTGGTTTTCAATCAAATTTTCACCCTTTACCCTAGCAATGATATCTTAGCAAAGCTACACTACTATAAAATACATTAGGGACCTTACGCAACCACGACGGCGACGCAGAGGTGAACGACGATTAAAAAATGAATTTATATTTTACTTAAGAATATCGCGACATTCTAGATGCATTCAGTTTGTGTATCGATTCTAGAGCTATCCTCGGCTGATTATGTAAAGATCGCGCTAAATTCTAAACAGAAACTTGAAAAAATTCGCCGCGTGGTTCACGTTTTCCACAAAACGCAAAATTTGGTGATTTCACGTTGACGTTTTGCAGAGGATGGAAAAGAAATGTACCAAGACTGCAGAGCCATTGTATTTCTCATTAAACCTTTTGTTTAGCGACGTTCTCGTTGCCGTTGCCGTCGTGATTTGCGTAAGGTCCCTATTGACATGTATCAGTAACATGTACCGGTGGTATACGAATTACTCAAAAACTAAACCTAGCGATGTCTATATACACTGTAAACACAGTCCTACAGGCCAGCGTTCCATCCGTATAAAACAAATCCGCGGTGACCCGCAGCTGATGAACTCCCGCCTTTTCCAGCTTTTCTTTCGTGTAGATCATGGCCTCGTTCGCAAGCATCCTGATGCCGAACGGAGAGGGCTGGACCGAGAACGCGTACTGAAACTGGCAGTAGTACTGAAGCGAGGCCATGTATGGCGGGAAAAATGGAATCAAGCGGGCAATGTCGGTATTGGCGGGAAATCCAAGCGGTAACGTGAACACTTCTTGGCGGGTTGCTTGAGCTGCGCAGTAGCCTGGGGTTGAACATTGGTTTACGCAGAACCTGTTAAAAAAGTAAACGGATTCAAATGAGGTGTGTTTGATTTTTAAACGATTTTGAATATGCTTCTAGGTTTCTTCACAACAACGCTGAGTGACGACATTTCGTATTACAAAAAATAATGCCATAGACTAGGTGAAGTGTTGAAGCGAAACGATAAAATTGAAAAATCGTATGTATCGTAAAATCAGTCAAGAGAACAAGTACCAGATGATGGCGAATTCTGGTCTCCGAGAAGGACTGAGCCCGCGGTTTTCGTCCCCAAGTTGCTAAGCAACATGACGTATTTGCGCCGTGATGGCGTGATAACTTTCGAAGTACTCGTGAATGTTCGCGCAATTCTTTGATTGGATAATAAACTCGGAAACTTTCCGAGTCCTTCAACGAAGATTTTCCAAATACGACACATGTTCCACCGACAGACATGCGAGCAGGCTACGTTTAATACTAGCCGATTAAAGATCGGAGAGTCATCGGTAAACGTTCGTAGCTCGCTCGGTGTTCTTACCCGCCTCCGGTGTTCTGATACTGCTGAGGGCAGGAGGATGGAAGGCATTGATAACTACCTCTCGTGTTATAACACTGATTCTGACTGCACGGTCCACCAGTCAGAGCACACTCATCCACGTCTAATGAAAATATACAAAAAACTTCAAAGTTAATAACAAGCACGGGACTCAAACAAGGTATTAATTTTCACAAACGTCGTATAGCGTCTATGGAAAAGAGTACTACTGCGAGCTGACGTGTGTAGGGCCTGACGGGTTGACATGAGCTGGTCCGGAAAAAGCCGTCCAGTCCCGCTCGTGCAACTCGCGCAGCTCTGTTGCAACTTTTCTTGGTCATATAATAAAATGCTAATTGACTTGACTTGACTATTTGTAGCCTGCGTAGCCGGCGGTCTTGTTGGCGCGCGCGAAGGCAAAATTTCGATAGCGGCAAAGCAGCTATGGCTACGCAGGCTAGATTATTTGGCTCTCGGTTATTTTGTACCGACCCCACGTGCCCAATGTTTTGCCGTCCGGCCCTCCCAGTCAGTCAATAAGCTCATATTATTATTTTTCTGCTCCACGAAGGATCCATGTGAAAATCGTGCAATTTTATTGGTTGCTCGAGCGGTCCAGATTTTTTCATCTGGAGCGCGCTCGCGCACGCAACATTTTCAAGTGGCGTTTTCTATGTTAGGGGTCAAAAAGTGGTCCGGTCTCCTACGCAGCCGTTATTTGTGTCGTCACGCATTCCTCCCCACTAAGGAGTGCGCGACGACCCAAATAACGGCTGCGTAGGAGACAGGTTTGGGCCTGGGTGGGAGATCCCTGTATTGAGATTACCTTGACATTTTTTGCCGTCAGCACTGAGGTGATATCCTACTGGACACTCGCACTTGTAACCACCGAGTGTGTTTATACAGGCGAACTGACACGAGTTGGTGGTATTAGATGAACACTCATCCACATCTGACAAAAAACATAAATTGACATCGTTAACTGGAGGATTTGATTTTGTACAGAGGGTTTATAATGGACAGAGGTTTTCTTTATGGGGCGCAAGGATGGTGCAGTGGTCAGCGAGAGCGCTCGCCTCCCATGCACCAATGCGAAGCGGGTTCGATTTCGGCCGGGAGCCATTTGTGAGTTGGTTTGTTGTGGGTTCACATCCTTGCTCCGAGGGTTTTCCCGGGTATTTCAGTTATCGTCCCTCCACAAAAACCAACATTTCTGGGTTGACTGAAAAAGCTACGGGCTAACTGCCAATAGAATCTGGCTGAATGGAACGTTAAACGGCTGATAAACGAACGTTGCTTGCTTGTAAAAGATTCTGTCGTGCGGCTCAAGATACCATCAGGATGTTCAAGGACGAGCAGCAACTTACCCACACAATCCTGCTTATTGTCAGCTAGTCGGTAACCACGAGAACACGAACATTTGTACCCCTGCGCCGAAAAGTCACACCGCTGTTCACATTTCAAGTTATCGAGGGCGCAGCCGTCCACACCTGCGAAAGAAGTTTTGAATTATTGTACAGCAACTCTCTGCTCTGACACGTGACTGGTACCAACAACAGCACTGATATAAAATTGGTCAGAATAGAGCGGTTTTGTAATTAGAAATTGCCTTAGTTTGGATTTACTACGCTCTACTGATTGGCTAAAAAACTCGCGCCACCTATTCAACCAATCAGTTGCAAAACCAAATCCAATCGTTCATTGTGATTGGCCATTGTAATTGCTTTGGTTTCCATAGCGATTGGCCTTTGTTGGTTTTACGACACTCAATTGAACTACTACTCTATTCAAATGCACGCGAGTTAAACAAGGAGCATTGTACGTACGTACCTGTACACGTGCGTTGATCTGCATTGAGAACACCTCCGCCTGGACATAAACACTCAAAACTGCCAATAGAATTGACACACTGAAACTCGCAGATGCCTTGAAACTGCTCACACTCATCCACGTCTACAAACAAACAGTTGATTATGATTTTACAGTGATACAGCTTGTGTGGCTGGCGATCCACTGAGAGGTACGAAATGTATAAAGCGATTAGTCAAAACTAGCCTGCGAACAAGCAACAATAGTCCACTGCAACAGAAAAAGTAAAATATACTCATACAAAGTGGGAGATCAAAACAGTTCAAACAACGTTCTGTTTTGAAAACAAGATATGTTTCTGGTCAAGATATACGTATATACCGGGTTTACTTCACGTTCCCTTCATAACCATGCAAGTTCTCCTTTAATTTCTGGTCTGAATTCATTCCAACAATACCAGTTGGTGTGTGATTGTGATCATGTGGTTAACTCTCGAGACATGTACGCTCGATTATGTGACGAGGATCACACTTGGTGGGTTTAAATTGACAGTAAATCAGCGGCGTTGTTTCTCAAGAGAGGCCTTTCTATCTCCACGTCTTAAGGTATGAAGTTAAAAGGTTTTATAAGTTATTGTAGCTCAACTACCCCGTTTCCCCGCTGTTAGCACGCCCACCTGTTCCCAGGCTTAACTCACTCATACGCGTGCTACCCTCACCTTTACAAGGGGACTGGGGCGTCTTGGCCGAGTAGCCCCTGGGGCAGACACAGTAGAAGCTCCCGTATGTATTCATACACATCTGGTTCAACTTGCAGCTGTGCTGACCTTCATTACACTCATTGATATCTGAAAAAAATCGTAAAAAAAGATTCCAAAGAAAGTACTTGCAATTGGTAAATGGTCTGAACCCAGGAGTATCAGTAGTTCGTTTAGTATGATCGTCCGGGTGAGTGTAGTCCTGATAAAGGACTGTTGTTGGTGACTGACGTTTCAACAACCTGAGCGGAAGTCATCTTCAGAGTCAAGTGAAAAGTGTTTGTCAGTATTCGTTTGACGGTACATTGGTGTAGTTGTCCGTAAGTCAGACGATCACACTAGACGAACTAATCTACTAAATGCTGGGGATAATCTGCGATGGACCAGCATCCCAGGGGAATATCAATACTCCTTAATGGACGTTTTATTTGAATACTATTGGAAACGTGGAAGGCGCGGTTGCCTAATGGTTATCGCGTTGGACTCTGGATCAAGCGGTCCGGTTCGAGCCATGTCTAGGTCATTGTGTTGTGTTCTTTCGTGGGCAAGATATTTAGCTTTCACATTGCCCTCTATCTCCACCCAGGAGTACATGGGTACCAGCGAATTGTCATGGCAACTTGACAAGAATTCTGGGGGATTACCTGCGATGGACTAGTATCCAATCCAGGAGAGGAGCGATACTCCCAGTCACTTCACGCTATGGAATAATATTTAATGGATTCTAAACGCACATCTCACCTACACATTCCTTATCATCCATGGTTCTTTTGAAGCCCACATCACACTGTCCTAAACACTGGAAGCTGCCTGGTAAGTTAACGCAATGAAGACTGCCACAGAGAGTGCTGTTCTCAGCACACTCGTCCACATCTACAACAACAAAATAAAAGAGTCAACACTCAAGAGGATCACACTGTCCTAAACACTGGAAGCTGCCTGGTAAGTTAACACAATGAAGACTGCCACAGAGAGTGCTGTTCTCAGCACACTCGTCCACATCTACAATAACAAAATAAAAGAGTCAACACTCAAGAGAAGCGGCGAGGACGAGTGCTAAGGGTCTTGAGCATTCAATGCCTTTTAGAGCACGTCGACATAAGGGAAACCATTATAGCCAGTTCGGCTGTGCACACCCATTGTGGATGATTTGGCTACCCCATAAGGGTGATTTGCCTGCTCCGTATGATCGATTTCCCAACCTACAATGGGTGATTTGTCTACCAATTTTGGCGGTTATGCAGACGAAATTTGGGTGATTTGCTGACCCAACCAATATTACTGACTTTGACTTGTTCTTTCGCTTTCTGTCCAGTTCTGTCCAGTTAGTACAAGCACATCATCGTGTGTTATGTTTTGAGGCGGAAAACGTAAAACTAAGCTCCCGAATTCAGTTATTGACTGTGTGATGTCTTCATTTAGACACTGATCCAAGAAATCTCCACTTCAATCAAACATGACAGTATTTTACTCACCCAGACATTCGCTGTCAGATTTGAACCGATATCCTTGATAACAGAAGCACCTGTAACTTCCCTCTCTGTTCTCACAGCCATGATCACACACACTACTGGTGGCACATTCATCAATGTCTGGAATAGTAAACATATATATGCAGTTGAGCCTCTCTACCATGGCCACTCCGGGACAGAATTAACTGGCTGTCGAAGGGAGGTTTCAATAAGAGTAAAGTGTATGGATCGGCGCACAGGCGGGACGAAATATCCTGGCCGTTTTAGAGAGGTTTCAATAAGAGTAAAGTGTATGGAGCGGCGCACAGTCGGGACGAAATATTACATTACAGTCGGGACGAAATATCCTGGCCGTTATAGAGAGGTCGTGGCCGTTGTAGAGAGGTGGCCTCTGGTAGTACAGACAGACCCTTGAAATGAAGGGTACACCATGAGACACCAGAATTTACAAAATGAAAATTACCATCTTCGGTTGTGGTTTATTCATGTATCGTCAAATGCAGTGTTTATCTGTGCCGAGTTCATATATTTAAGCTTCAAGGAGCGTGGTACGTAAAATTAATTGTGTTTCTGTTTGTTTTGCCCATCGTTGCTGACAAAAAGTAAAAGTCAAGTATGACGTAGTTACTTTCAGGGAGTTATTACTTCCCAGAGATTGTTATACTTACAGAAATTTACGGTTAGTACTTTATAACATAAACATTATTTTGTGTTCTAAACACTTTGTAGTGACTGAATTCCAACGATTTCAGTGTACAAGGGATGAAAGATACTTCTCACTTTATACCTTCACATCGGTTTCCCGTTAGTTGATACCCATCCTTACAATAGCATCTGTATGAACCTGGCAGATTCTCGCATTGGTGTAAGCATGGATCATTCCTATGTAACGAGTCCGTTGACAACGCAAACTCGCATTCATTCACATCTAAAAAATAAAAAAAATAAAAAGCCCACATAATTATAAGATCTGGCCATTAAAGCAGATTTCAATTGAGTGTCGAAAGTAATCGCAAAATTGCTTTGGTTTTGCTTTACTACGCTCTGTGATTGGTTTAAAAAACTCGCGCCACCAACTCAACCAATCAGATGCAAAACCAAACCCAATCGTGACTTGGTCGCACGCGTTTTCCCGCGCTTGGAGCCGATTACGTGTATTTGCTTCGAGTTATCATTGGTTCGTCCTGTTGTTTACGTTTGTTGTGATTGGCCATTGGTTTTACGACACTCAATTGAAAACCGCTTTTTAAAGCTTGTAGTTAAAACCTGTAGGTAACGGAATATCTCCTGAAAAACGAGTAACGTTACCCTCTGGTGAGTTTTGCTGATAATAAGAAGGCACGTTAATTTATAAGACCAAAACCGGCAAAACATTTGCTTCAGAGTTCGTACATAGTTTTGCATATACAATTCAAGACTTCTTCCATACGTTTTCCAATAGGCCAATTTCGATATATTAAAATTCTAACTTGGTTCCGAGGCTTAGGGGAATAAAACAAAAGAAATTATGTATTCATCCCTCAACCTCGATGTGATTTCTTTTCGAATTCTTTTGTTTTATTCCCCTAAGCCTCGGAGCCAAGTTAGAATTTTAATATATCGAAATTGGCCTATTATTAACTTTTTTTTTTCCTTCCAAATTTGGCGTAAAGAGTTGGTAAATTTGACTTCTATTTAGGCTAGCTGACACAGATTCCACTGAACAACTGAAAACTTGTTACAGCTTGGACAAAACTCCAGACATTTTGCAGACACGCAAATTTTTCAACATGATATACTCTTATTAAAAAAAATTATTTTAGCCAGAGAACGTTTTTTAAGATTTTTAATATGTTTAACTCGTCGATTTTTAATGATATATTCTGCAACGCTTGTTTGGCCAAATAATGAAAGTTGGGACAGCCAACAATTACGCTCTTAAAATACTTCACAGAGAAGATAGAGAACTCAGCAATATAACAACGACACTCGAGAAACTGTCTTACTAAACAACCCTTGAATGGCAAATCATCATCATCAGCAATTACCAGCTATACTAACAGCAAATTGTTGACATTAAAGAAAATAATATCTGTATTTTGCCGCTTCAACTTTGCTAAGTTACAAGAGAATACTTTAAAAGACACAAAAACAACAGATTACCAACACAGGTGTCATTAACAGTCATGACAAATCCATCAGCGCATTTAACACGGCAGCGGTATCCCCCAGGAGTGTTGACACATTCCTGACCTGAAGGACACGAATCAATGCCCAGGCTGCACTCGTCTAAATCTAGAGGAAAAGAGATTGGAAACCAGCTTTTTATCTTCCAATATGAAGTCCGTTGTGGGAGTGAAATGATTATTAAATCAATATATCAAAAATCAGATTTCAGCCGTGAAAAATATAAAATCAAAGTAGGGATTTTCTAAAAGGAAACATGCGAAGTTTGAAGAACATGCGCGAGAGCGTTTGTTAAGCCCTGATTAAACCGTTTCAACATTTGTTGAGAGCCGATATTGAGGCCGTTTGACACCCCCTTTGTCTCAACATCTTCTCAACAATTCTTTTGTTCTCAAAATGTTGAAGCCGTTTGACACGGCATGGTCGCAATATGACTCAACAAATGTTGACAGAATGTTGAGATTGTTTGATCAGGGCTTTATTCTCTCGCAGGTAACGTGCGTGTCACAAAACAGATGTCACGCAATCCTTCAGAGTGACTCACCTTCACAAGTCTTGTTGTCTGAAGTGAGATTGTGACCCACAGGACAGGAACAACGGAATGATCCAAACAAGTTCTCGCAAAAATGAGAACAAACTCGAGGAACAGCAGCACATTCGTTGATATCTGAATATAAAGACACACTGTTCAATGGATAGATCTGCAAACAAAACTGCATACACGAACAGTGAACATGAACAAGCAAGAGGAAGTGAACTGATCCCTCACAAAGCCGACTCAAGCCTTTGTCAGGTGGAGAGGACTCGTTGGACAATAATCAGTGATCCCTACTAGTCTGCATCTCTTAGCCAGCCAAGCCATCATGCTTTTATGTTCCGCAAGTAGCCGAACTGTTCTCCATGTTGTTAATTCATACCACCATAATCGTACGTAGGTATAGCCGTTCGGGCCAAACTGCCAGAGCTTATCCCGGTTTCCGTAGCATGAAGCCGACTATATAGGAGTAACTACTCCCCCTGGGTGGGATGCTAGTTCATTACAGGTCACCTCACCCCCCAGCATATTGCCCTAACAGTTCGCCGGGACCCATCAGGATGGGCTCCTGTTACCATTTATACTCCTGGGTGGAGAGAGGCATTGAGAGTTTAGTGTCTTGCCCAAGGTAATACAGTGACCCAGGCCAGGGCTCGAGCCAGGACCGCTCGATCCGGAGACCAACGCGCTAACCATTAGGCCACCGAGTCTCTCACATAATCGTACGTAAATTTCCTTTTTTTTGTACTGTAAAATAAAATCCCAGTAGCCTGCATAGCAAGCTTTCTGGGGGCGGGTTGGTGGGTATACTCCTTCAATACTCCACCCCCGCCCCCAGAGAGCTTGCTACGCAGGCTAAAATCCCACTAAATTAAACATGAGCATTACCTTGACAATACTGACTTGAAGGTTGCTCTACCAAACCGTCAGGGCACCGGTCGGACAACGACGCTAAAACCAGATACAAAACAATGCCGTTTATACCTCTAATAGTAAAGAAAGAAAAACATTGGCGACACCAATTGGGTTCTCTCCTTTTAACCTATCTACTCTCAAAACATGGCTACATTTTTAGAGTGATCATTCAGGGATTGTGCTGAAACTCAAACTGGTCAGGAGCCACTCAATAAAATGACAATGACACTTCAAAGTAGAAACAAGTATTGGCCGTGCGTGCCCAGCCGTATTCTGCATAAAACTAATTTTCACATCCAAATTAAATCTTCGCTACCAAACACACAGTTTGGGCGACAAAGAAACTATTTCACTTTTCTAACAGCTCCACCCCTAGTTTGGATGTCACAGCAGTATCTTATATCGTTACTTACCTCTTTGAATAGATGCAGTCATATCAATTTTAAGCGTATCAGTTTGATGTGGATAGCTGATATCCACAGCAGACACTTGTACCGTCTCTGACAGCACCTTACTCTGTTGCTTGTCCTCAGGTGAGTAAGTTATGGTAGAGTTACACGAGAAGGGAACTAATTTTCCATCCACGCTCATCACTTGCCTGCAACAACACAATAAGCGGATATTGAACAATTATTGGATGAGGTTGAGCATGATAGCGACAATGATCAAAGCCGGGGATAACACAAACCGAGGCTTTGCTGATAATTTCACTATCATGTGAAAACCGAATTCAATAATTGTTTTATTATACATTTAAAAAACTAAATCATAATTTCGGGCTTAACTTTGCAGCGTTTTATAGCCTTTTCCTTCACGGATTGTGGAGTGTTTTAATTTATTTTTCGCTGCCGGCACTAATGAAGCAAACGATGCGTGGTACGGGTTAACAAACAAACTTACTGTGACGAAGAGCTAATTTCTCCTAATCCAGTTTTGACAAAGATTTCTTCAAAGTTTGGGAATTTGACGTCCGCATTAGAAGGGAGCTTGGGTGTTCCTCCTTTCATGTCCACATCCACTACAAACACTCCCTTGTCATTCACGCCTTGTCCATGATGCTCAATAAACAAAGTCTCTCCCGTGCTAAAATGTATCCGAGTTTTAAACACAAACCGCCCTTTTGTGATGGTCAAGCCATTTTGTGCACCAGCTTCTCTCCCGCTGTAGCCCAGTAGACTGGGGCGGTTAAAGGGATTGACACGGACTTGAGCCAGTTCCTGATTGGTCCAGGCAGGCCACTGACTGAACAGGATACTTGAGTGTCATTGGCTGGAGTCTTGGTGAAGTTAGCCAATAGGAAAAGGGTTGGTAGCATGACGTTATTGACTGTTCCATGGACTTGGCCGATTGCGACTTCTACGCCGTCTGAAATACAATTGTATCATTTGATTTATTAATTTTACCTTCCTTTAGATTGGTTCAGAGACCACTAAGTCCCTTGCATATAAACTGCCTACAAATAATACTCTAATAGGCAATTAAGGTGACTGAACATAGGTTGTCAAACTTTAGAGTATCTATGTTTTATTTCGCTTTCACGTCCAAACCGTTACAGCTAACGAGCTCAAAGTTGGCAGGATTCAAGATAATGGTCTGGAGTCTGAACTTTCACGGACCACAAAACAGAGCAACGTTGCACAGAATTAAAATCAAACAAAATACAAAGAAAGGTTCCTTTAGCACAGCCACGGAAACAAGTGCCAGTTTTGGCAAATCTTCGTTGAAGTACTCGAAGAGTTCTAGTTCGGATTGTTATTATCCAATCAAGAAACAGCGCGAGCACCCACGAGTACTCCGAAAATTGTCACACCAGCATAGCACAATGAGGATACGTCAAGTTGCATAGCAACTTCAGGACGAAAATATCGTGGGCTCAGTCCCGTCTCGGAGACGGGATTTCGCCATCAACTGGTATGAAAACAATTTTCTCATAGCCCTTCTGGTTCCTGTCAAAGTCCACGAAAGCGTACAAGAAAAACCTCTGATACACAGGGCATGTTTCTCTACAATGGCCTTACCTGGACATCTGAAAAAGTTACAAGTTCTTGAATCCCTCTTATGGCCCAGGCAGTCCTTACCACCATGCTGTGGTGCCGGGTTATCGCACTCCCGGTATCTTGTTTGTTCTCCACCATTACAAACTTTCGAGCACAATGTCCATTCTGTCCACACCGACCAATTTCCGTCAACTGAGAAATCACAAAATGGAGAAAAGAGTTGGAAGAAGAAGAAGAGCACGAAATGTGAAGTTGGGATTGTGTGCATCAAATGAGTTCTTACAGCGAAACACTTACCAGAGCAAGAATGCGCATTACAGAGCTGTGATTGTACGAAGTTCCCAGTGCATAGTTTCCCGCCATTACTAGGCACAGGATTGTCACATGATCTGAATCGATACTGGGACCCAGATCCACACGCTTTACTGCAGGCCCCCCACTCTTGCCACTCACTCCACCGGCCATTAACTGCGAAAAGGTTAAAAAAATACAAGAGGAAAACAACATTAAAATGGTTTATTGTCAAGTAGATGTTAGTGCCAAATTAAAGAAGACAAATTGACAAATTTCCTAAAATTTATTTTTATTTCCACTTTGGAAAAAGCAAAACTACTAAAACTAGCTTTCTTTTCTTTTTCTTTCTAGGATTTCATCCACAATTTAAAGTCAAGAAGCAAATTAAACTCAAAGGTTTGACTCTAGAAGAGAATGGATTAAGAAAATCAAACTCCTCACGCTTGTATCATTCACTGACCACACAAACTTCATGTACACAAATTGTTTGTCTCAAAATCAAATTTGTCAGATACATTACTTAACAGTCATTTTTACTGTAATTTTATTGTCACTGAAAAGCCCCGTAAGGGGAGTGTCAATTAAAAAGTATTGTATTGCATTGTATTGTACATTTGTAGGTATAATTTGAACTAATGCCCTTAGCCCTAGCAATGTGGTTCCTCCACGTAATTCTTAGGCTCGATTTCGGCCGCTCTCTCGAGTCCGGTCTTCGTTCTTGCCTTTGGGGGATGAGTGTGGGCTCATTTTCCCGAACAGCGGCTAATAATCGAGCCTACGTAATTCCAACCTCGTTCCCAGGGTCTCTCTTCTTCCCGCCAAAAGCGATTGAGAGACCCTGGGAACGAGGTTGACGTAATTCTTCAAAGAGCTTTGTCAATGCAAGACACCATCCAAGAAATTAAAACACTACAAAGTCTCACCTTTAACAGTGAGTGTCGCCTGTACCACATGTGCTGCCCCAATGCCATTGCTAGCATGACACTGATACTGCCCTGCATCCTCTGGCTTCACTCCTCTTATTACTAAGCTGTTATTGGCCAGGACGCGAATATGCTCTGGGTAACCAGGTTCAAACTTTGTACCATCCTTTGTCCACGACAACACGGGTGTTGGGTTGCCTGTGGCTGTACAGTCCCAGACGAACGTTGAACCTGCATCCACTTCAGTGTCCTGTGGTGTGTGCACAAATTCTACGGAAATAAGAAAGCAAATGACAAAGATATTAGTAGAAGAAAAAAATCAGAGTTTATCACATTTGAACCTAGTTATATGACCTAACCCCCCCCCCCCCCCCCCCCCCCCTCCTCAAACGAGTCTCCTGTACCTAATGTTGCGCTTAAAGTTGTCTCGTGTAACATGGATTAAAAATTGCCGTAATAACGGGGTGGCCGTCACGGAGTAATTGTGAGGTCATTGTAAATGTACAACAAAAGAGATTGAACGAGCACTAAAGGCAGCCTATACCAATATACAGGAAGATCCGAAAAAGACGCAAATTCGTCAAAACAATGAAAACCTGCTTACGAAAACCTGCTCATTGTGTAAATGATTTGCTACATTTAATCCATCGAGGATTTAGTGGCCGTTTACAAAGAAAATAGGCGCACGGGGATCGCAAAATCTGCCCGTATTACGAGCTGGCCGTATAAAAGTTTTTTTTTTACAAGAGATTTTAAAAGTGCGATTTCCTCGGGCCAAAAAGAGGTGGCCGTATTAATGGGGTAGCCGTAAGGCGGGGTTCCACTGTAATACGAATGATAACGCATGTTTTAAAAAAGGTTTAGGTATTAAATAAACAAGATAAATAATCTGTTAATCTTACCAGGCCTTCCTGTTTGAGCAACATTTTTGTCTCTTCCTGTAAAACAAAGAATGAAACCAATAGAAAGAAAATAGAACATACACTAAAACGTCCCACATATGAGAAACCAACTATATCGTATTGAACTGTACGAGTCTGTAAATAAAAACATCAGACCGTCTCTTAGCACAGGGAAAGGTTTGAATGTCAGATCTGAATGCTTCAACTGGTTAGAAAGGAAATTTATTTAAAAAAATAACATAAAAATAATATAAAATAACTTTATTTATTTAGGACCAACGGACAATACAAAGGTACCGGATCCTGGTGGATCTAATCAGCAAATTTTAGAATAAGAATACAACAAAGAAAGGCTGACTGTATGGTTGGGATAAATGTTATACTATAATTTCCAATATATCGTCAGCTCCCTTCTTTCAGGGAACTCCCGGAAGAAGTCAGGCCGTGCATGACGAAATATTGGAAATTATAATATACTCACCACAGGATATCGTAATTTTGGACAATCTGATTGGTTCCCTACTCAAGGCATATGAGGCAATGTACCATTACTACCTTATTTGGGAAGCCCGCTAATTATCCCATTTTTCCTCTGTTTTTTCCTTCCGTTCTTTCCCCAGTAATTTTTAATTGCAATATCCTGTGGTGAGTATATTATAAAACAATTATTCCACTCAATCTCGTCGTACATGAACTCATAGCAAACTCGGCTACGCCTCGTTGGCTATGAGTTAATGCCGGTACAACTCGATTTCGTGGAATAATTGTTAATTATAGTATAACATTTATCCCAACCGTACAGTCAGCCTTTCTTTGTTGCCTTCAGTGTACTTAGCACTGCTATGCTAATTGTGAAATATGCTTCCATTACACGGACCTCCTACTGTAACATATGCACTGGCTGTAACAATCCCTGCAGGATTCCGTGCCTCACATCGATAGAGACCTTCATGGTATGATTTTCTGGCTTCGATAATTTCCACTACTGAACTGTTCGTAAGTACAGCAGTGTCGTTGAGATACCACGTGATCTGTGGCACAGGGAACCCACGCGCCTCACATTGTAAGATGATAGTATCTCCCTCGTCGATGGAAATGTTTTGGGGATGTTTGACGATCTCAGGTGGAACTGCGAGAAAGCAAAACAAAGAACATGTTACTTTTAAAGTCAGGGGAAAAAACTGACCTGCATGGCAGATACAGGAGTAACCAAGGGCACAAGTTGGAGGAGCGTGCATCAGAGAGAAATGCACCTCTCCAACTCACGCCCTGCCGTGTGGCATGAAATTTTTGCGGGAGTTTTATAATTGCGGATTGGTGATTTTTTGTGTATTGGGGAAACAATTTTTTTTGGTGATTTGGGGAAACAAATGTTTGCAATTGTCAGTAAGAAAATTTGTTCACATTTGTACGATGGCAGATCGTTTTAGAGACCAACGCATTTTTTTTAATAGTGTGAGTTACAACTTCATGAATCAGAGTAAATAGAGCGGTTTGCAATGGGGTGTCGAAAGTAATCGCGGAATTGCTTTGGTTTTCCTTGACTACGCTCTGTGATTGGTTTAAAAAACTCGCGCCACCTACTCAGCCAATCAGATTCAAAGCTAAAACCAATCGCAACTTGGTCGCACGCGTTTTCCCGCGCTTGGCGGCGGTTACGTGTATTTGGTTCGAGTTCTCATTGCTTCATTGTGTTGTTTACGTTCGCTGTGATTGGCCAGTGTAATTGCTTTGGTTTGGTTTTACGACGCTCAATTGAAAATCGCTCTATATACTCAAAATTATTTTAGGGAGTTATTATTTTGTGTGGGATTTTCAAATTGATCTTACCTTGAACTGAAAGCTCTACAGGCCTACGGGCTACGCCGAGTGGATTAGACGCCATGCAAGAGTATGTTCCGCTGTCTGATGGTGTCACACCAAATATACGCAAACTACCCGATGGTAGAATGAGATACTTAGGCGACTCATTCACATCGATGGGCAGGTCGTGTAGAAACCAGGTCACCTTTGGCTTGGGATTACCACTTACATTGCACTGTAATTCTGTCCAACTTCCAGATAACACGTTTACAGTTGACCTCTTGGGCTCAAATATTTTAGGTGGAGCTGTTGGTGAATGAAATGCAACATGTGTATAATGTCTACGTTAAGGTAAGTAAAGCCGTTCGGGGCCAAATTGGCCCACACAGCCGGAGCTTATCCCGGCTTCTGTAGCATGAAGCCGACTAGGAGTATTGTTACTACCCCAGGGTGAGATGCTAGTAGTCCAACGCCAGGATAGCCCAGCATTTTGTCAGGTTGCCCTAACAGTTCACTGGTTACCATTCATACTCCTGGGTGGAGAGAGGCACTGTGAGAGTTAAGTGTCTTGTCCAAGAACACAACACAATGACCCCGGCCAGCGCTCGAACCTGGAACATTTTATAAAGAAATAATCAATGCCATCTCTGCAATCTCTAACAGTGTTACATCTTACACACAAGCAATAAAACTTGTCATTTGAAAACTTATCAAGGTAAACTTAAAAGGGGCTACATGTACGTCATGGTTTGTACATCTTGAAAATTTTAGCCCAAACTTTTCAAGTTTGTCATTTGCAATCCGCACTGTTGGTCAGTTGCCCAGCACCGCTATGTCTTCAAAGAAAGGTGCGGGCTTTCTATCCCCCCCCCCCCCCCCCCCCCCCCCCCCCCCCACTGAATAGCTTCTTATACTCACTCACCCATGACAGAAAGACTGGCCGTAGCGGTTGCATTTCCAGCCACATTCTCGGCCACACAGAGATAGACACCAGTGTGTTGCAGGGATAGCTCGGCTATTTCAATAACAGAGCCATTGTAAGGAAGGAGTTTGTTGTTTAGGAACCAACGGATGCGTGGAATAGGAAATCCTCTGGCTACACACTCCAGCAGGATGGAATCTCCAACATCTACTGTCATGTTTGGAGGTGGCTTGATAATCTCTGGGAAACTAAAAGAGCAGAGAAAAAAAACTGTAAGCCTGGAGACTGGTGGAGAGAGGCACTGTGTGAGTGAAGTGTCTTGCCCAAGAACACAACACAACGATCCCGGACAGCGCTCGAACCTGACCGATCCTGAGTTCAACATGCTAAAAGCACAGTAAATCACTAGAATGCCACTTTAAAGATGAAATGTTCGACTCACTGTACACATGGAGTGTGAGAATGAGACGATCTTCTCCAGTGGGGTTCCTTGCAGTGCACAAGTATGTCCCAGAATCTACAGGTAGCAATGAAGTGATCACCAATGCCCCTGTATCCTTCTGTCTGAGCTTGATGCCATCAATGGCAATTGAATGATGATCCTTACGCCATGTAATGGCGGGCTGAGGGTTACCGATTGCTGGGCACTGAAGCTCAACTGTTCCACCTCTGTCACTAATAATGGTGGTTTTGTCTGGTTTTATAATATTGGGCGGAGCTGAGGAATGAAGATAGAAAATACATCTGTACAAACCAAATGGAATGCCACATTCACTGAGGAATACATCAAACGTTAAACCCTGCACAAACATTAACAGAGATGTAAGTAGACGCAAGCTTTGAAATATGACTCGTACAGACTTGCATGCGTTGGTTCGCAAGTTTACTCGCAAGTGCACCCAAACATGACGCAAGTTGTGGAAAAAGCCATTTGAATGCTCTTGCGTGCGCTGTATTTCAGTACTAGAAGTAAACAAAAAATTGCGTTAACTTGCGTTTGGTGGCCAAACTGTGAAAAACTTGTGTCTACTTCCGCTCACATTTGATCTCGATCAAAGTGATCGCAAGTCAATGCAAATGCGCACATGCGCAAGTCGTGGCCAAACGAAGTCGCAAGTAGACGTCAGTTAGCAACTTGTGTCTACTTGCGTCTCCATTTGACCGGCTGCTCAGAAAAATGTTCATAAACTACTTGTGACATGAAGCCTGTCAAAACATTTGCAATAAACAATGGCTGACACACGTCACTTACTAAGGCCTGTAAGAATGAGAGTGACCTGGGCTGTATCTCTCCCCAGACTGTTCTCTGCCACGCACACATATCTCCCAGCATCCTTGAGTTCTATGTTCTGTATGAACAGGTCACCGGATGGCAGTACTGTAGCTCGAGGGTCTGTGTCGGCAGTAATTCCTAAGTTATTGTGCCACGTGATCTGTGGTTCAGGTACTCCCTCAGCGCGACATGTAAAAGTCACATTTCCACCAAAGGTGACAGTTTTGTCAGAAGGAGGGCTCGTTATCTTAGAAGGAACTACAAAACAAAAGTGGAGTTACTACTAATAGAGCAACCTCGTTCCAGGAGAGAGAGACCCTGGAACGAGGTTGCTAATAGAGTACTAAAGTTATGATATCACAAAAATTAAATTTGCGAAATTATGACATTTGATCAGCTATTCGGAGGAAGCATGCCAAAAAACGTCCACTTGCCAAAAATTAGCTCTCCATTGCAATTTGCGGCTGAGATGAGGGCACGTCAGGTTTAATTTCTTCATACAAACCCTTCTAATTTTGCGTCTGTTTCTTTAGTTTAGAATTTGTATGGGACGGTACTAAACATTGAGCCTCTATATCTTCTGTTCTATTCATACTAACAAGTTGAAATTTTGTGGCTGATCATACAGCAGCAATCTTTATCTAATGATGGGATTTTTAGGCTTGATAAAAATAATTTGAAATTTTGTGACGTCACACTTTACCACTCTATTTATAACACATTATGAGTTTCCAGGTGAATTCAATGTGAGGATAGATGGGTGTGTGAATATGAAATTTAGTTCTAGAAATGTAAATATAACCCAGTCTATATCGTACAAGACTTTAGTATGAGTATTGAACAAGTAGAGCATTGCGTTAAACACAGGAAAGGAAATTCCACACCTCAGCTAACCCACTGGGTCTGGTTGTGCGACAGCTCATTAATGTGATTAAAATTCAACTCGGGTTACTGCTAACTTTAAAGGTACATTTTGAAAATAAGATTAGTCAAGTTAAAGATGTCAGATACAGGTTTGAAGAAATCAATATTGATAATTCCAAGCTTAACCTTGCTTTGAACAACTGTGACTTATTGGTGCTTCCATAAGCTGAATTCCAGACAGCAAGATTGAAACGCAAAGTAGGGAAAGGAGTGAATTTAAAAGGAAACAGTTTAACAGCTCTCATCTCCTGTATGAGATCATTACAATTTAAGCTCTTCACTAGATTATAGCCTTCATATACAAACCTCCTTCTCCCCAGAGTATGACCATCGCCGTAGCAGTTCCAGCAGGACTCCTCCCTACACACTGGTACTCCCCTACATCCTGTGGAATAGCATCCCTGATAATCAGTGCTCCGTCATTAGTGATGGTGATTCTGTCACTCGTCTGGAGGGGTTGGTTGTTCTTTGTCCAGGTGATGGTCGGGATTGGAACACCAACTGCCGTACACTGTAATACCAATGTGTCATCAAGTATCACAGCAACGTCCTCCTCGTCTACTGTCACACGTGGAGGGACTATAAAAAATACAGTTTTATGAAGCAATTATAATTATTTTCAAACTTCTTCTAATGGCCACCTCTCTACAACAGCCAGGATGTTTCATTCCACGCACCAATCCATACACTTTACTCTTATTGAAACCTCTCTACACGGCCAGAAAATGCTGCCCCAGGGTAGCTGTTGTAAAGAGGTTCAACTGTATTCTAATTTCATGTACGGTCACATACTGGGAGAAAACTAAGGTGCATTAAAAGTTCTGTCCGATAAAATATGGAATGATATGGAATTTTGGCAAGTTTGATTTGATTTTCAAGTTTGTTTTCTGGGTAATACTGCAACCATCTTAGTTTCTTTTAGTCAGAAATAGTTTATTTAACCATTCTTGTTTTAGCAAGAAGTTAACTTGGGGAGTCTTAACTGCGTATTTGGCTTGTTATTGCAATCACTTATTAAATTTGACTATTTATGCAAAAACATACGAAATACACCTTATATTTAAGCGTCAATGGGTTAAATTGAGTCATTAAGTACTCTTAATTCACCTTCAGGGTGATTTACTGGAGATACAAACTCGATTCAGTACACAAAAATATCTCAACTCACTTTGCACATGGATCATAATGGTAACTGAGTCCTGACCAATGCTATTGTTACCCAGACACGTATAATATCCGCCATCACTCAACTCCACTGCATTGATCACCAGGTGCCCCTGGCTGCTAACTGCGATTCGACGGTTGGCAGTTATCTTGCTATGTTGCTTATACCATGTAATCTGTGCCCTTGGTGTGCCATTTGCCGTACACTGGACTGCGATGGTCTCGCCAGCATTAGCCGTAACCTCTTCCTGGTCTACAAATACTGACGGTGGTACTGTAGGGTTAAGATTGTAAGTCATTAGTTGGTTGTCTTGCTACTGAATCCCATCAGGTCACAGGTTAAGGTAAAGTCTGTATGTCACGATATTCTAATTAAGTCATTTTTGCGAAGTGCAAAATCGCCTTCAAATTGAAGAAACCCTCAAAATAATAGTTCACTAAGGTAGAAAAACACCAAAGAGGCGATAATAAACCAAACAGGAACAAGGATGGTTGAGGATGGAGAAGATTAAGATGGATTGCAAATGGCGAACTTGAAAAAAAAATTGGCCAATTCTTAAAAGATAGGCCATCCGTGACGTAGCTCTTTTAAGCCTAGGTGAATTAGCTACTTCCCATGGATGGGATGCTAGTCCATCACCAACTACCTCCAACATCTTTTGTCAAATTGCCCTCAAAATTTTGTCAGTATTTCAGGGAACAGTATAATTCAAAGTTCTCAACACACCTGGCAATGTTGAGACTAAAATTACTGATAATTGCAAATTCAATTACTTACAAAGACCATAGAGCTGTCGAACTGTTCATCAATAATAGACCTTTTTACACTTTTATTATTTAATAATAAAAATGTAAAAATACTGAGAAATTGCCTATTAAATCCCTTTGATCAACAGTGTGACAGCTCTATCGTCTTTGTAAGTAAATTCACGATGAGTTTAGGATATATATATTGTAGTTTCTCTGCAATAAAATCTGATTTTGTTATATTTTGGGTACCAACCAACATTTTACTTCATTTTACTCTGCTTCATAACACACTTACACCTTGAACATCTCATGATGAACATCTAATCTCTCCTTACAATATCAGTACATTGTCAAGCAGACAGGTGATGAGAATAAAGAAAATCATCAATCTTGATGTACCACCAAATTCTCAGAACTGACATTATAAGAAATGTATGGTAAATGGTAGGGAGAATTAATCGATTAATCTGGTTACCAGTGTATAGCAGCTTGACAGTGGCTTGGCTCTGCCCTGCAATGTTCCACACAGCACATTCATACTCTCCAGCATCCAACAACTGTGCGTTTCTGATAAATAGCACACCATCGTTGTTTACGCTGATCCTTCCATCTAACTCCAGTTGAAGTCCATCTTTATACCACATAAGGGAAGGAACTGGAAATCCATTCACCTGGCATTTGATTGACACATTGTTTCCCGCTTGATAGGTCTTAGTAGAGGGATCGATTGTAGCAGATGGTTTGTCTGGGAGAGGAATATGAACAAGTCGAGTGCATTTGAACAAAATTTAAGGAGCTTCCAAAACCTGCTATTGGCAAGCTAAAGCAGACAAATCTTTATAACAGACACCTATCCAAGGTAGGCACCAATCTAAATATAGAGAGGTCTCCACTTTAGATACCTATCTATAATGTAGACACTTCTCTATAGCAGACATGTCTCTAAAGCGGACACCTTTCTAAAGCAGACATTTCTCCAAGACAGACACCTCTCTAAAGTGGACACCTCTCTAAATTGGACACCTCTCTCTAAAGTGGACACCTCTCTAAAGTAGACACCTCTCTAAAGAGGACACCTCTCTATACTGAGTAGCAGACAACTCTCTAAAGTGGACACCTCTCTATATAGCTGACACCTCTCTAAAGTGGACATCTCTCTATATAGCAGACAGCTCACTAAGACACAGTTGAAATTGGCAATTAACTCACCATAAACAATCACATCTATGGCCAGCACCTCTTCTCCTCGTTTGCTTTTGGCGACACACTCATATCTCCCGCTGTCCTTCCTGCTACGGATATGAAGTAACAGGGAATCATTTGCTTGTGGAGTCAGGTCATTGCCATCCTTTCGCCACACAACAGTGAAGGAAAAATCACCATCCGGCACACAAGTTAGAATGACAGCATCTCCAGTAACAAACGTCAAGTTTGAGTTTGGCTTGTTAATGACAACTGTGCGTGGAACTAAGGAGAGTAAATGTGGAGTTAAATAATCAGTTAAGCATGGCATGGCATTAATTTTTTCCTTCACTGAGATTGTCAGAGGTGGTTATGGGGTGTGGGGGCTATGGCTACATTGCGGACAGCACCACCCAGGGCTGCAAAGGACATGTGCCCGACTAAGTCACCATTTTGGTCGGACAAAACAAAAATGAGGTCGAACATCATATTACGTACAGTACTGCTTGATAAGCAAACTTGCTAACCTAATAACGCATTGTCAGCTAGTTTGCGTCTAGAACAAAACATTTTATGCATTTGCGTTGGAAGGCAAAAAAAAAAATTGTCCGCACATTATGTCCGACCACAGTTGAGATTTCGTCGGACATTGGCAAATTTTGGTCGGCCATTGTCCGATGACTGACTGTTATTTGCAGCCCTGACCACCTATCTATCTTATGGCCGACAATATCACATCAACCCTCACTTTTCTCTTTGGTACTCAACCTTCATTTGTGATGTAATTGTAAATCCCTGATTACTGAAACCTATCAACACAAGCTGGTTGTCGTCTTACCTTTAACAACAACTGTAGTTACAGCAGAGGCTGTCCCTCCGACATTACTGGCAAAGCACGAGTATGGGCCCTGGTCCTTGCTAGTGACTGATGGATGATGTGAGTGATGTTTGCTGTTCCTATGCGTGTCAGGACAGGTCCAAGAGTTCTCCTGTCCATGGTCCACTGTAGCTTTGCAGGCGCCCCTGTCTGCACGGTGCACCACAGTGCTACTCTGGAGCCAGGAAGGACCTCTACAGTAGCTGGAGCTGTGACTGTGGGGGATTCTAAAAGAGAGAAAAGAGTAATAGCGACCTTTAAATCGGAGTAGGATTACGAGATTGACTACGAGTACGACTTTCAAATTTCAAATCATTCCGCGTTCCCAGAGCCATCGATCCTCCCTGTTGCTGACCAGTAGAGAAGGAGGCTCTAGGAACAAGATTGGTGTTAGACGTGTTGATGTTAACTCTGCACACTAGCTTTTGAAAGTTGTACTCGTACTCCGATCTAAAGGTCCCTAATTATTACAAGAGGTGAAGAATGGACGATTTAGCACATGTATGCAAAAGAAAAACGATTCTGCTTGATACAATGCAATAGTTTACATGTAGTCAAGGGTGAAAGCAGGCATCGATCCAGACCGGTTTCCAACATTTTACGGAAATCAGTCAGATTAATTTTTTCAGGGAATGAAAGCCAGGGTAAACCGCCGAGTTTGTAACGGGATATTGCACATGTGACAGTCAAAACGTTATGTAACAAACCGATTGTTAGAGGGAATTGTTGTTTTATAGAATCACAATCTGAAAGGTTTTCCGGGGGACCATGCACACAGGCTCCCCTAGCACATAGTCGGAAAATGGTCATATTTTGCCATGGATCTGCACCTGGACTCAAATGTGTGTATTTAACAAACCTGGTAATACTGCACTAAGAGCAGTTGGACTTGCCCTGTAGAAAACGTTGTATTCATCATCCACACCAACCACACGCACATAAAACAGTCCTCTGGGAGGTTCAAAATTTAGCCAATCAAATGCAAACTTGTCTGTGCTGCGAGGTTTAAATGGCACTTCACCAATCAGATGACCCTGTAAGTCCAACAGCTGTACTCTCTCAGGTGTGCCAGGAGGCTGAAGGCCATCTACTTTGATCAGGACAAAGTTCCTAAAACCTTCAAGGTGGATTGTTCATTAATCATGTGTGACACTTTGTTCTGCATCCTTGTCTAATGTAGAGTCCGACCTCTGTTCATAGAGTACTCACTATAGATATTGTCAAGATTTTGAACCATTAACATGCAAAGTTCAAGTTAGTTTTTGTTTAGTATTATACATGGTAACTATTTGATCATACAGTTAAGGAAACGAGGGGTGTAACAATGCACATTTATTCAAATATTTTGATTCAATTATCTAGGGGTTTGTCGTAGTGAATGTTCATCAGCAAACCCAACAATTTTTCTGTGGACCTAGTTGTCCAAAATGTTAGCGTCCATAATGATCCGCCTATTTTTTACATCTCTAGTATCATTACTTAATAGTTCAGGGGTTTGACCAAAGCCCCTGAACCCTCCTTAGATCTGCCTCAATCTATGCCTTATGGTCTGGAAATTTTTAAGACACTTCCCCCCTCATCGTCAGCTGCAAGGATTTCGCTGGATGTTTGGTCAACATGACCCTTCTCGTTATGAATACTTTGTTGATAACAGACTCTGTTTTGGTGTTTCGTGCGCCCCCGCAATCTTCAATGAGTGGTAGCTGTATTTACCATGTTTTTAGTCCCTGGCAACTGACTCCCACTAAACTTTAATTGCAGCAATATTGTTAACTACTAACCAGCAACTGGTCGTGGCAAAGCTTCATCCTGGCTTCTGATTGGACGCAGTCCAAAGCCACTAGTAAAGGACATAGAACTAAAACCAGTTACTCTTAGGGTGTGGCTCCCATTGCTACTAGTCACCAATCTCCACAGACCGGGCTTAGGGTTCTTTACAGAGATTATTTTAGCTCCTTTTAGATTCAACAACTTGCCGAGTCCTTTTTCTTCAGTGTAAAGATTACCTGATGAAAACAAAATAAATGACAGGATATTAACTTTTTTGTCATTAGTTAATTAATATTCCAAGCTTACCATGACTGAAAGGGTTATCTTATAAAGTTTTCTTATCAGATTCAAGTGCAAAGCAAATGAAGTATAGTAATACTGTAGAAAATTCCGGAGGGGGGGGGGGGGGGGGGGGACTTCCTAGTAAGGGGCTAATGGGGATGTGCCAGCTGGATGGGTCGCATTCTCACGGCTGGATTGACCATAATGGGGTCGCAATTTTAACAGAGTGACTAGAATGGGGTCACATTGTCAACACAACTGCCTCATTAGAAATTGGATGAGCTTGAAACAGCTTGAATGACTGAAATGCATCTTTGTCTCTTCTCCATTTAACAAATGCGTCAATTCAGCTCTAGTTAAGAGGGTTCACAAGGTAGATGCACAAACACAAAGCGACTACGTTGGGATTGCGTTTGCAAAAAAAGTGACTAAGATGGGGACGTCTAATTATTGGCCACAGAATAGACTATAATGGGGTGGGGCTCTGAGCTCGGCCAGCAGTACATACCCAGCAAAACTGACCCAAGTACCCCCCGGGAGAAAATCAGTACTGACGTTGACAGATATATTATGCAAAGTTAAAAAACAAATAAACAGGAAATCAGCAATACCCTCAGGATGGTAAAGCTCCAAAGCCGAGTGTTCTCCACTTAAAGCGATGGTTAATTCCTCTAAAGCATTATCCACTGGAATAAGGTAGGTCTTGTTTGCAGCATGCCCAGTGTCCGTTGAAATAAGATTCACTCTGTTAGCTTGTACTGATTCCTCCACAAATTTCAGCACTTGGTTGACATTTTCTTCTTCAAGTGAAATACTTGGCCAGAACTTGCGGCAGAGATGAGTTCATAAGCTGTTGAACTTCCTGTGACTGTCTGATTGCCGCAGTCTCCAGTAATGACAAAGACGACTTGGCTTTGCTTTTGTTGGATCAACTTTAGCACCTGGAATTAATGAAAATGGATTTTTTTTTTAATTGACTGATGAATATAGCTACATGGGGTTTATGTACTAGACAAATTCTTCTCTCTATCAAAATTTGTATTTTTGTTGAATTTTTGCCTCTCCTTAAAAATTGTTCCGATAAATTTTTATCATACAACAGCACTCAGTAAAGTAAAATAAACCAAAATAATTCTAAGCTTATCTTTCTGCCAGATTTTAATTTTAAAGAATTTCACTGAAGGAACCTCGGCATTAGGTTTTTTCCACTTGCAATGTCCATCGCAGGTACCATCACAGGTTACCCCCCAGCATTTTGTCGCCGGTACCCATTTATACTCCTGGGTGGTGAGAGGCACTATGAGAGTGAAGTATCTTGCCCAAGAATACAACACAGTCACCCCGGCCAGGGCTTGAACCCGGACCGCTCGTCCAGAGTACAGCGCGCTAACCATTAGGCCACCGCGTCTCCCACAATGAACTGACGGAGACAAGTAACTAAGGAGAATTTTGAATATTGACATGATTATACTTTGAGACTAGTGTCACCTTTTGAGTTTGGTCAAAGTCCTTTGCATTCGCATCTGTGAAGACATATATGAATGAACCAGGCAAACTTATTTCCAGTGCGAGGATGATCGCATTCAAAGACATTTCTGGGCAGTCCCCTCCACCCTGAACAAACAGATTGTCCAGATGCTTCTGGAACTTCTCAGGGCTTGTTGTCACGATTGCGGGACCCACATCTGTGGATATAAAGGCTGCAAGTTGAATGTCAAAGAATAACTAACTATGGTTAGTAAGACAAATTTGCACAATATTTATTGATCAATAATATTGGCAGTTGATTGTCATATTTGTTGATTGATGAAGCATTAATTGCATCTCTATGCAATGTGTGGTTCCAGAAAATATCCATACCCCCTCCCCCACAGAAGAGTTTTTGGTTTGAACCCCCCACCCCCCTGGAATTTCCAGTCTAGCTTCATGCTTCCCTTTAAAATGTTGGCGTTCGAGATGCCCCTCCCCTTGGAATTCCAATGACCTTCCATGGGGTAGGTATGGATATTTTCTGCCAGTCCTTGCGCACAGGCAGTAACACTCAGATGTTCTCATTAACAGCTGCATCATGATCAAGAGCAGTAACAACTGCTTGTGATGCTGACATTCAAGCGAAAAATTTCAGGCATCTTTTAATTTGCCAAATCTTTGCAGATTTGTGGCAGAAAATAATTGATACAACCTACACCTACAATTTGTTAAGGCGGGACTTCCTAAATGCCATTTTTCCGCGACTTAACATGGGTTAAATGGAAATATCTTGTTCATGTTTCAAGCAATCCAAAAACTCTATGCTCATCCCATGAATCTATGTTATGGGGTGTTTTGTAAATTTTTGGGTGATTTTTGGGTATATTTGGGAGGAAATAGTTTTTCTCAAAGGAGTTGTAAAATTTAGGAAATGAGAAATATTGAAGATTTGATGTAGTTTTAAAATTAGAATTTGAAGTTAAAAATTAGTAGATTGACATTGACAGACAGTTGATAACCACGCAAGAGCACCTGCGTGGGTATCAACTGTCTGTTGGTGTTCAAAAATTATTTTCTTTCTTCTATTCCTTCTTTAAACCTCTTAAAATTTCCTTGAAATTTAGGTGAAGTCCCCCCTTAAGTGCTCACAAGTGCTCACACTTCAGTATAGGACTTACAATGAGAACGCTCTTCTAGAAGTCCAAGGTTTTGCAGCAACCCCAGAGTGTAGACCTCAGTGTATCTCCAGAAAAAAAGCAAGTCTGTCTTGATCTCTATATCCGATATCCATTGTGCAGAAAATGTATTTTGACTATGTACAAGTAGTTATAGGGATACATAACATGTTTTCGATTATTTGGTTCAAGATAAGCAAGCTTGTGGTTGAATGCCACAGTAATAAGAGCTGTAAGTTTTAAACCGCAGACATCCGGGAGGATCAATTTATATTATCCAAAGCTATCTCATCACAGCATTGCATTCAAACAAGTCGTGCGTGACAATGACCCCAAACAAAGTATTTACTACATGCAACATGCACAAAGACGAACGAGTTCCCTAATTCGCGGCTTTATTGTTTCTAATCCTTTTACGTGAATAATCTTTTCTTTATTGATAGCGACTTCAATTCAACAGCATTTAGATGTGGGAAAACTGTAAACGGAGTTCACGTTTGTTTGTGATTATTCCTTTAAACAAATATAGATCGAAATTGCAAACATATGCCGCTGAGGCTGGTTATAAACGAGCTAATTTGTTTAACAGAAACACCGATGTACATTTCCTTTGTTTGTTCGTGTACCGACACTCCACAGGAATCGTTTATAATTCGGATCTTTTGAAGTAGACTTGATTATTCAATTCCACCGGCGGTCCTTTGTGAACCTTTTAGAAACGTAAACAACGAGAAACGTGCACTAAATACCTACAAACATGCTGTAATATTTAGAAGTACGACATCATCGCAACAAGATGAATCTGTGAACAAAGTTCTACTAATTAATTAACAAAAGGTTTCTGTAAACGACTTACTTGGATCGTGGAAAGGGATCAACACATAGTTGTACAAAGGCTTCACTTTCCTTTCCAGAGTTGTAGCTAGAATTTTCGCCGCTCCGGCCCGCACTTGAATAAGGTCATCATACATGCTTCCTGTCGTGTCAAAGACGAAAACAATGGAAGCAGCGCCTTCGGGAATTCCATTCTGGGCGTTAGAAAATCCCCAGTGTAAAATAAAACAACGTACAGATGCAAAACAAGAGTTGCATGAAGAGTCTTTGGACGTGCTTCCATGCTGTCTTCAAATATCACGGCGCGATGATTGATGCTGAAAAGATCCCCCAAATCGTGTTGTCCCCACGAGAGGGCTCCAAAATCACCGAGAAAGCAGAATTTGCTCTCGAGAATGCGGATCGAAATTAACCTGGTAAGAAATTTCTGAATCCAAGCCAAGTTCCAAACGTGTGTTTGCTGTTGTGTATCCGCTAAATAGCCTCCGCCGAAATCTACGCTGAGCAGATTTCTTACTATAAAATCTCAATCAGGTATATAAAAAGACAGATCCGGAAGGTTTTGCGCGAGTTATGTTTCCAAGGCCACACACAGAAGGATTTAGAAATCAAGATCAAAGACGTCTGCTACGCATTTGTAGTCCAGACTCGAAAAGCACACACTACAACTGTGGCGACAGTGACTGAGCGTGAAATGATACTCAGTTTATAAACTTGTCATCTGATACTCTAGTATCACGCTGAATGACCTCCACAACTCCACAACGTGTTTTCATCTCGACACGCACGTTCCAGATATGTCCGATGTCACTGTCATCTCGTGTCCGATAGCTGTGCTAAAATTTAGAGGCTGTCAATTGTATGTTGACGGAGAAGATATAATCGTTGTTTATGTGAACTCCGGCGGGCGGTTTCCCAACTTGAGAGTGTAGCGGAAAGAAAAATTCCTGCTATGCTGTTCAAAAATAGAAGAAAACGCGGCAAAAACGCGGTAGCGGCTGAACGTTCTGGTGTTGTCCACATATAAGTCAAGAAGACAAGGAACATTAATTCTGAGAAATTTTTCTAAAGATTCCTGAGAATCTTTTAGCCAGCCAGACTTTCTTTTATAAATTCCAACTTTAGATGACACTTTGGATGCCATCTTGGACGTGAGCCAAAATTTAGGAATGAGATCTAGTTTAGCAGTTTTTGTGGGAAATCCGCAGTCTCGACTTGAGCCTGCGAGAAGCGCCCCAAACAACACGAAGAGAAGAGAGGCTCCGGATCGTCGAGTCTACTAGCAATGGGAGTGTTGCGCTTGCCGTTATAAACAATTTTCCTTTTCGCAATGAAATCTGACCATCCTGAATCAGACAAAACCGTGTCCATTGGTCAAATACAACCACTTCTTTCTCGCAAACTCCCTCGCGTGATCACGCCGATTGCCGGGAAAAGATGGCAAAATGAAAGCGATGGCGTTGCTAGGGCCACCATCACTCATTCAGAAAGCGGCACAAAAGACCCAAAGAAAGGAAGAAAGCTACTCTCTGAGCTGACTAAAATCCAGGTGAAGCGAGGCAGAGGAAAGGATAAGAAAAGGAAACTGCTTCGTGGACCATCTGTTGATACTTCACGAGCGAAAGCAAGTTGCGACGTGGTGCGTCTTGCTATCAAAGAGTTGGGCTGGCGCGAGGTTTGTTTATGTTTGCTAAAGTAGATTACGCATGAGAAATCTTTCTTCTATTGTAACGCTTTGTAGGAAACCCGCGATGTATACAGAAAAACTGACAATGAGTGCAGGTGTTTCGTTGAATATTTTATTTATTTCGAACGTTCGAATGTTGGAAACGCGTGTTCTATCGATCAAACTTTGTCGACGCGCGCGCCGGTATGTGGGACAATAAAGTTCATTTGAAGTTTACTTAGCTTTTATCATGTTGACAAATGTACTTTCAGCTCCTGTAGAGTCTTAATGAAAGGTCATCCAAATGCTCGTTTCATTCTTTGATTTCATTCTTTGATTTGTTTATACATGCAGCCGAATTCGAAGGTGTTAATATGAAGAAAATTGGCTAATCTTAAATTCTGAGCAACAAGGCGTAACCTTTTATCTTTGACCACGCACTAATTGTGGAAACTACATTGGTCAACTTTGGGCTATACACTTAGAAACTACTGTATATATTCTTTAATTTTAGCTTTTATTGTGTTATTTTGTAAAATATTTTTGTAAACAATATACCATTTGAAGAGTAATACACTTCAAAATGAAGAAATTGAATAAAGATTGAGAGGGGGGGGGGGGGGGGGGGGGGGGTTAGAGGAAGTGCTTGGCCTTCTGCAGCCACGTCACCGTATATATAATGCTTGCAGCCCATCTACATCTCATGGTTTATTTATTTATGTTTGTTTTAATTAGTGTCCTGTGGGTCGACGTACTGGGTGTGACTTTTATTGGCTTAGTGGACACTTTGAGATGCCCGAATATCCAGAAACTGGCCAGCTCAGTAAATTCTTTGGTAAGATCTATTAAAATAAGCAGTGATGCATGCAGCAGTTTTTGGGTAATACCAGCTCCAGGAGCATATCCAAGAACCCCCCTAAATCCACCAAAAAAAATAAAACACATTAAAATAGGAAAAGAATACAAGCACACTGGGCAGGTGTAAGATTGTTGTTTTTTATAGCTCAAATAAAATATTAATAAAAATTGCTAACAGCCAGTCCCTCCCTTCAAAAATTCTGGATCCATCCAAGCTCAATTACCAGCCGCTGTTCAGGAAATTAGCCCGCCACACTCTTCCCCTGAGACAAAGACTGGACTTATAATAAGCAGTGATGCATGCAGTGCTTTTGGATTATGTTCGGGGTAATACCAGCTCCAGGGGCATTAATCCAAGAACCCCCTAAATCCACCCAAAAAAATAAAAACACATTAAAATAGGAAAAGAATACAAGCACACTGGGCAGGTGTAAGATTGTTGTTTTTATAGCTCAAATAAAATATTAATAAAAAATTGCTAACAGCCAGTCCTCCCTTCAAAAATTCTGGATCCATCCAAGGCTCAATTACCACTGCTGTTCAGGAAAATTAGCCTGCCACACTCTTCCCCTGAGACAAAGACTGGACTTATGATAGCGGCGGAAATTTAGCCTAGATCCATCCCTGATCTGCTCCTTTGTGCAAGCATGTGATTGCAGTCATATATTTTATCCTGAAATGTGCATAAAATTCAAAGTCCGTCTCAGTTCTGATGTGATTTATTTTCCTTAGGTATGTCAGAGGCTGCTCACAAAGTAGAACTCACAAGACACATCAACAGACTACAGTTGCTTTTTCCTCATGAGTTTTCCTTTTATCCAAAGACTTGGATATTACCAGAGGAATATGGGGAACTTGTTGGATACATGAACAAAGCAAAGAAACCCCCCACTCTCATTATAAAGCCCGATGGAGGGTCACAGGGAGATGGAATTTTTCTGATGCAGAACGTTCATGATGTACATCTTAGCACTGCCCTCGTGAGGCCATCTGTTGTACAGGAATATATCGCAGAGCCATATCTTCTGGAAAAGTTTAAATTTGATCTGCGGATTTATGTTGTGTTGAAGAGCTTGGAGCCTTTACAAGTGTTCATATGCCGTGAGGGTATGGCACGTTTCTGCACTGAACACTACCAGCCGCCAACATCTAAAAATATTTTCAAGACATACATGCACTTGACAAACTATTCTCTTAACAAGCATAGCGCAGGATATGTTCAGAGTGATGCTGACGACAAGGGAAGTAAGCGCAAACTAAGTGCTGTCTTTAAACAACTGGAGAAACAAGGGTGCGACATTCCACTTTTATGGGACGAAATAGACAAACTTGCTTGCCAAACTATAATTGCACTTGTACCTGTCTTAAAACTTCAAAATCAGATTGTTAGTGCAGAGTTGAAGCATGATCTAAGATCTTTTCAAATCTTAGGTTTTGACATTTTATTGAATAACGATCTCAAGCCAATTCTGCTTGAGGTGAACTCTAGTCCAAGTTTAAAGATTGACCATGAGGAAGAGATTGCTCCCGGTAAAGTTGAGTACTTTGTGAGCACAACCGATCTGGATATCAAACTTCCAATTGTGAAAGATGTGATGTTGTTGGCATGGCAACATAAGAAAATGTGAGTACTAGTTACATGTAGTTTGGCATATCTGAAGTCCAGTCGGGGGTGCCATGGGTGTAAGTCATGTAGCTCAACACATTCCCTACATTGCGTAAAATCCATAGTAAAACAGACAACTAGTGGCTAACAAGGACCTCTGGGATAGAGTGATCTGCCTGACTTGTGCAGTAAGACCGGAAGTCCAAGAATATTGGCGTCCGTTAGTTGAAACATGGGGTCAAACACATGCACAACAGAGCCGGAAATCCAAGAATCCGGTCATGGCGGATCGCTTCCCCCCAAAGCTCCTTGTTGGCTGCTCCACCGCTGGACAAGGGTAACGAGGACTCTGGGAACAAGATTGGGCTGTCACATAAGGGGTATCAGGGTTAATTACTTGTGGAAGGACTGGGTCTAAAAAATTACAAGGACGGGTCACTTTTTTGCTGACAGCAGCCAGGAAATTTTTTTAAAAAGTGATATGGCCTTACAATTTTTTTGTTCAGTGCTTAGAGGTTTTTTGGGGGAGTGGGTGGGGGAGACCGAGAGTTGTTGTGAATTGTGCATAATTTGGAAAAAAAAAATTAAAAAAATGTATTATAATTATTATAATATATTTTCTTCCTATCGCAGGGATAGTTTGCCAGAAGTGTCAGGTTGCCTGTGCCAAATTTATCCTAAACTGGCTTCCCAGCTAGATCACCTGAGAGTAGTGGAAAGGTGTCTTGCACTCTTCAGACACTTTGTTGGTGTCCGTGTGTCCAACAGGATGGGGCCGACTTCTTTCAGAATGATGGCAAGGTATCATACATTGTATACTGCATGTAAACTACTTTCAGAAATGACATTAACAGTCAACTCTCGCCTTGCGGACACCCCGTTATTACAGACACCCGCTATTACGGACAAAATCCAGCCCTCCACCTGGCGACTGAAAATGACTCCAGCTATTGTAGACTCTCGCTATTACGGACTCCAAACTACATCCCGAGGGTGTCCGCTATAATGAGAGTTGACTGTATATGGTGTCTTATTGTTATGAGCAGGGTAAAGATGTTGGTCGCCAATCATTAATTTATTCTCCCTACTTGTACTATAAACATGCAAGGAGACCAGTAAGGTGAATTTGTTCTTTGACATCATGGACAAAGGGGTTAATTAATGATTGGTATATCTTCATGTTGATCTAACCAATGTCTTCCTCTTTATCTTGTTATTGTCAGGCGATGTCATCTGACCGACTTTGGCTTCACTCTTGCCGCATTTGACATTATGTTCATCAACATGAGTCGTCGCCATCCAGCTTGTGAATCAGGTCGTGCATCTCTTAACTTCAATGGCTTCTGCGAATCACTTATTGCGATAGGACATAAGAAATTTGCACTGACAATGCGACGAGAGCCTGTGCAAATTTTATTGAACATTTTGAAACATTGCGAGCAACACTTGGGAAAGTCTATGGATGCAGCGTCACGCCGAAGAATGGCTGAGCCTCCCTCTAAGCTGAGTGATCGAAAACTGCTGAGTTGCTTTCACCTTTCTATAGCTACGAGTCCTTTGTAATCAGCAAAGAACATCCTGGTATTACCATAACAACACCATGAACAGAACCTGTGTGAATACATGCAATGAAGTTGTACAGACAGTTCAATATTTGGCAGTTTTCATATGCTAGCTTGTTTCATTCTTGTTAACCTAGCTGTCACTCAATGTCATACCCAGGTGACTGTCACAGCTGTCAGACAGAGTGGGACAGCCTCACCATCTTCAATTTATCAGTCCTAATGTGCTCATATATAGAGGATGGTGAAGCTGTAAAATAATATGAATCCTTCTACACTGCACCCCTGGTATATAAACAAACTTGGATATAATGAACTTCCATGTGTACACATCATGCTGAACACACTGTGTAACTGGCCATTTTACAAGTAAAGGCATTGACTGAACTTTTTCATGTACAGTAATCTTAGAAGGAGAAAATCAGATGAACCCAATTTCCTTACTGAGAAGTTCATTACACTAGGCTTGCACTGATGTACCACAGCTGAAGGATGTACACAAAACTAGCCTGCATGCTAGGAATTTCCTAAGCCTAACACTTATTCAACTGGCTACGAAACCTCTAAATAATAGTTTTCATCAGGTTATTGTGCATGTTAGACCCAAAATGAATTAATTTTGAATTGTAAATAAATTTAATATTGACTGGAATTTGTATATAATTTGTATAAAATTTCAAGGAAAATAAATGAATCTATATAATAATTATTATATATATTCTGCAGCTATTGTTCAGACCATTATTGTGAATGCTATATTAATTTTATATAGAACTCCTGAGGTGTTTGGTAGTATTTTACGCACTTATCTTAGTTATCTTTTCCAAGTTTGATCTTATTTTAGACCCCCAAAAAGTCCCTTTTTCGTTGCATAAAAAAATTAAGTAAACAAAGAAAAATCAAGAGAGTGCGAGATAGTTCATGTGTCCATCTTCATTCATTCTTCTCAAACTCATTAATAATTCATCAAGTTAAAACAAAGGAAATCATAACCGTGTCGGAGGTTTGGAAACCCGGTCTTAATTAGCATAGATTTTTACGATTTTATTTCTCCGTTTACTCCTTAGTTTTTTGTTTCGATTGAGAAGATATATCAAACACTCGAGACAGTGTTTCATCGGCTATCCAAACCCCTCGAATTTCGTCAAAAATACTCCGCTGCGCGTCGTATTTTCAACTCCATTCTCGGTGTTTGGATATCCTGATGAAACACTGTCTCTCGTGTTTGATATATTACATCATACACCTGTAACAAACTTTAGGCAGACTCTTCAAAGTGTGGAGCGCAGGCCGGAGCGACACATTTTTTACAACCCTAAAAAAGTCCCTACCAAAATCTTTCTACCCAAACAAAATCGGCGAGAAAATTTTGAACCCCCAAAAAGTCCTCCGCATAAAAAATAAAGTAAAAATACATCAAGAGAGTGTGAGGTAAGTCTCCTTGTTATTTGTCACAAGAAATTGATACAATAATAATTATATTGTTTGACATGAATTTATGAATGCTACGGTATGCTTTTTATCAACCCTAAAAAAAGTTCCTGCCAAAATCTTTCTACCCAAAAATATCCGCCAGAAAATTATTAACCTACACAAAGTCCTCAATCGCTAATTTCAAACCCCAAAAAGGCCTTCGCACCTCCCCGTCACTAATATACCTGTCTTGAGTACTCCACCTGGGGGTTTAATACTGATGTTTCAATTACCAATCTGATTGAGCATACAGTTGGTCAACTTCAGAGTCAAATGAAAAATGTTCCATCAGCTGATTGTGTGACTAGTTTGTTAAAACTTCATCATTGACCGTTTTCAGTACTAATCAGTTCATTGAATCTGCACACATCAAATATAAATTCACCCATTAAGTATTTTATTGACAGTTTGACTAGATTCTTGTTACAAGCTATTTTGTAAAATTATTCAGTATTCAACAATACACATGTAGTCAAACTGGACATATCCTTTAACCTTATTACTAAAAGAAATATTATTTTTATCCTTGTATGACATTTTGTGCAAATTCATGATTTTACAATTCACTTGCTGCATTAATTATCAAGTTCAACATTTAATTAAAGGGCCTTGGTTACAGTTATTAATAATAACAATGCTCTACAAAACGCTCTATAAACTCCTTTAGTTTATTTGCTACAAAAATATTTTAGTTATTAACTCTTTTACAGTGAAACCTATTAAAACCTTTTAGCTTAACCCACTGACCAACTATCAGGTAAACAAGCAATCTGATTGGCTACACAGGGGCCGTCTAATTATCGGCAGACAGCAGTTTGCCAGAGCGCACGATTTAGCGTGCTTCACTGCACAAATGTATCAATCTTGATGAAATAAAGATATTTTTGTTTGATAGATCGGTCAGTGGGTTATGCTAAAACAATAACCCTATAAACCCAATAATAATTATTATTTATGGCTCGCTCTTGGTTTCTATTAACTTTGATAGTTGCATGGCCGATAGAAACCTCGAGCTTGCCGTCTAATTGTTAATTTATTTAGCACAATGAATAACCCACAAGCCAAAAGTTAGAGTAATAATTGCAACTGCTGTTCTAAATTGTTGTAACCTATTTTCCCAGTTCGTCTTTCCATTCTTTCAGCTTTTTTGCAGCACTTTCTAACGTAGTGTCCTCCTGTAAATCAATAATTGAAAAAAATGTATGATTAAATATTTATGTATCAATAAAACAAAAAATATATACTGTACTTTTGTTATAAGCCCTTCTCCTCCGGCCTCCCCCTTTCTTTAATTTTTTAAGTACCATAAAATGTCCTCGCAGAAATTGTTGAACCGTACGGTAGACCACATTAATTTTCTTCTTGCCGTTTCGTTATGTTCCAGTAGGGTTGCTTGAAATTTGTTTTTGTTCCCAATATTACCAGTAAATGGAAAACGTATCTTGATTTGCTATATCAACTTGTTTCTTTAGTTCGGCATACCTCAGCTCATTAAATTTTATTTCACTTATCAACCCTCCCCCCCCCCCCCCCCCCCCGATATAAGCCCCCAATAATTGAAGGGCGTGCTGGAATAAGGGCATAACGACAATAGAATTCTATTGTTAATTATTATAAGCCCATCCAAAACCCCTTACAAAGTTGTATAAGCCCATGGCTTATAATAATATTGGGATTTTACAGCCTGATTAAAAAAAAATCCTAAATGAATATATTTTTGTATGTACTGTAGGTTCATTAGTCCACTTTCTGAGGGCTCTAGTGAGTGTAAATTTGGGGCAAAATATGGGAACTCCTAAGCCACACATGCTACTGAGTGGATGTGTTACTGACCTTTATAAAGCAAAACCTAATGTACTTGGCACCAAAATGTTTATGTTGGGCAGAATAGAATGCAGATGGAGGAATAGCAGCAATTCCCTGAAATATATAAAATTAAAAGATCAGAGACTATTAATACAATACTTAGTTGATTAATTATCAACTTGAAGTTGACAAAGGTAAATTAACTGCCGCAGCGAATTTGGAAAAGCTGAGTGTCAACGTTTTGAGCATCAGCTCTTCATCGGAGCAAAATGGAGGATGGCCATATTATGGCGTTCTAGCTACAGTGTACGACAAATCTTTGGGAAATGAGTTCTTTTCTGATGCAAACATTGTTTGGGAACACCAAATTATGGCTGCTGCAAAAACGCTGTATACTCAATATATTTAAAAAATGTCTTCAAACAATATTTTATAAATAAATATACTTTGCATTTTACTGGTCATAGAAGTGCATGGCAAACATGTTTGTGATACCAAGATGCATGCTCTCCACAATGAAAGCATCGATCAAAGTCGATGAAAAAAAAAGACAGACAAGATCTCCGGAACACACGCCAGCCTGGGTCCAGAGAACCTCTTTTCACAAGCTCAGCCGGCAAGAAAAACATCTCCCGTAATGTTAGTTTTCTTTTCTTACCTTCTCTTTTGTTAACCAACGTACAAACTTGTAGTCATGAGGATCATCACTTTTGTCATATTCATCAAAATTCACATCTACAAAATAATACATGAAAGGAAAAAATTATGACCGTAATAATCAAGAGAAATATGAGATCACAAGAACATTAATTTTTCATTCAAACTGATCACAGAATTTTTTTCTGTGCAACTTTGCAAAAATTAATGTTGTCACAACGTTGGAACATTGATAGGCAGTTTTCTCGCAGCAATTCGTTTGAAATTTGCTTGCATGGTTTCATTTGAGTTTTTATTACATGTAGCAAGTTCCAGTTTGCGTTTGACGTACAAGTTCCATGACTATGTATCACTTCTTTTCTTACATGTAACTGAAATTATAATTATATACTGAGTGTAAAGGTAATCCCACAGAAATGCTAGGTTCATAACCAAAAATATGGTATAGCATGCTATAAAAAAATAAATAACCATAAATTTTACCTATGCCTGATGTGTCAGCCATCATAAAATAGCCTCCTTCAGGAATAATGGGCTTAAAACCAACATCTGTTAGAATTTTAGCCATAAGATCACGTTTTCTCTCCAACATGCAGCTAAGTTCTTTGAAGTATGACTTTTCTGTTCCAATAAGTGGAATTTCATGCTCAAAAGCTTCAGCGAGGGCTTCCTTTAAAGAGAGAAAAACATAGGATGAAAATAAATATATGAGTTAGTAACATTCTGTAACCACTCCTTTTGATTAGTGGTCGAGATAGGGCAAACTTTGACTACGAGCAGTCCCTCTTTTCCTTTGTCAGTTGAGCAAGAAGCGAAATATTAAAAGCGAGATGAGAAAAATAGCCCGGGGGGGGGTGATCGTCGTACCTTATGAGGTTAAAATTTGTGGTTTGGTACCACTTAAGGCCAATTTAGACGGTACGATTTTGTCGCATGCGACACGCTTACGACAAGTCTACGACATGAATTGTGTCGTGTAAATCAAACCTACAACTCGCTTACGATTATCGTATACGACACGAAAAATGTCGTAGGATTTTGAAACATGTTTTAAAACCCTGCGACATGTCGTAGCCACAGACAAAATTAAATGATGAAAGTTGTATACGATTTTTGCATGACGCTAGCAGCGCGCGCTACAAAAGTCGCATGCGACAAAATCGTACCGTCTAAATTGGCCTTTAGGGCGTTAAAATCTAAAATGAGCACTATTATAGTTATTCTGGTACCTTTTAGGGTATTAAGCCAGAGAAAAAAAAGGATAGAAAACAAGTTTTGCTTTAGAATTGATACCTTTTAGGAGTGAAAATTAACTCGAGTCACGCCCACAAAACGAGATTCTGGTGCCTTTTAGGGGTTCCTTTCAAAATTTCCGACGATCACCCCGTCACTTTTTATATGGGAGTTGGAAAAGTTTCTACAGCTGTACCTAAACATTGGGGTAACTGAGGGTAATAAGGGTAACTGAGGGTAACTGAGAGTAATGTGGATAACTGAGGGTAATGAGGCTAACTAAAGGTAATGAGGGTAACTGAGAGTATTGAGGGTAACTGAGGGTAATGAGTGCAATGAGGGTAACTGAGAGTAATGAGAGTAATGAGGGAAATGAGGGTAACTAAGCAAGGGTAATGAGGGTAACTGACGGTTATGAGGGTAACTGAGAGTAATGGGGGTATAAACTGAGGGTAACTACTGTAATGGTAATGAGGGTAACTGAGGGTAATGAGGGTAACTGAGGGTAATGAGGGTAAATGAGGGTAATGAGAGTAATGAGGGAACTGAGGGTAATTAGGGTAACTGTGGGTAATGAGGATAACTAAGGGTAATGAGGGTAACTGACGACTATGAGAATAATGCGGGTAACAGAGGGTAACTTGAGCGTAACTAAAGGTAATGAGGATAACTGTGGGCAACTGAGAGTAATGAGGGTAATGAGTGTAATGAGGGTAACTGAGGGTAATGAGGGTAACTAAGGGTAATGGGGGAACTGAGGGTAACTCAGGGTAACTCAGGGTAACTCAGAGTAATTAGGGTAACTGATGGTGCCGGTATTGACAGTAACTGGGGGTAATGAGAGTAAACTGACGGTTATGAGGGTAACTGAGAGTAATGCGGGTAACTGAGGGTAATGAGGGTAACTGAGGGTAATGAGGGTAACTGAGGGCAATGAGGTTAACTTACGGTTATGAGGATAACTGAGCTTAATGCAGGTAACTGAGGGTAATGAGGATAACTGAGTGTAACTGAGATTAATGAGGGTAACTGAGGGTAATAAGGGTAACTGAGGGTTATAACGAGGGTAACTGAGAGTAATGCGGGTACTGAGAGTAATGCGGGTAACTGAGAGTAATGCGGGTAACTGAGGGTAATGAGGGTAACTAAAGGTAATGAGGGTAACTGAGGGTAACTGAGAGTAATGAGGGTAACTGAGGATAATGAGGGTAACTAAGGGTAATGAGGATAACTGACGGTTATGAGGGTAACTGAGAGTAATGCGGGTAACTAAGGGTAATGAGGGTAACTGAGGGTAACTGAAATTAATGAGGGTAACTGAGGGTAATGAGTTCCAAGTTGTTTTGTGTGTATCTCTGGCCCAATTCAATGTTTTGTACTCGGATAGGCACGCTTTGTCAGACATTTTCCTACTCTATCAGTTGAATATCAAAGACATCCTCTGGTTGTGAACAGTGATGACGTTACAAGTGGTACAAGTCCATGGTCTCCTCTTGGCCAGTTATGGCCAGTTTAGGTGTTAAAATCTTTATTCTGCCCACTACAGGCATCTGTGGTCAGACACAACAGTCGATCTTCATAAGTCATTGCAGATCAATGCATGGTCGATACATGTCAATTAGGTCTGACTGTTTTAATCCAGCTTTGACAAATGAAGAATAACACGTGTTTTGCATCAGTCCCCACACCAACAAACTATTAAATATAAAATATAATAATTTTAAAGTGTTAGTACCTACCTGTGTAGGGGTGGGTAAGTTATACGTCACTTGTTGCTGCACTGTCTGTAGATGTTTTATTAATTCTTTAGGACCCATGGACCAACCAAGCTGTAAACAAGACAAAAGAGAAAAAAAATTATGCTAAGTACATGTAAGCTTACACAATACCATTTATCAGGTATGACTAGCCAAATAAACTGTAGTTTACATTCAAGTGGTAATCCTAAACTGAATTTTTCTATGTTCATTCTATATTCTAACAAATACATTCTATATTGGCTGTGGGCCTGTCCTTTAACGTCACCTGAGCCAAATGAGGATGAGAGTTGCAGAGAGTTGGCTCTCACAAGAGTTTTCTTCACCTCTTGCCAGCCAAACGAGAGCGAGAGAAACTAGCCCTAGGTATAAACTCTCAGACATGTGTTTGGCCTGAGCTAAAAAATGCACAGAAGACATCAAAACATGATAAGAATGTCAGTCATGTCACTCCACTTCATCTGTGTATTATCAGAGGACGGACGCACAATCAATTGGAATCTATTAAAAATAAATTCATGGGAATAACACATCAATAAGTTACCTTCCAGCCTGTGACGCTAAATGTCTTTCCTGCACTGCCTATTGTAATTGTTCTTTCCCACATGCCAGGGAGTGTTGCTATTAAAATAGTTCATAATGATGTGGTTATTAATAGCTTCATGTTAAAAAAGGATAAATTCAGACTACAAGCCAAGTGGCTTATCAGGCCGGAGCTTACTCCAGTTTCCATAGCATGAAGCAACTAGAAGTATTGCTACTTCCCTGGATGGGATGCTTGACTATAAAGTCCATCACAGGTCCCCAAACTTTTTTGACAGGTTGCCCTGACAATTTGCCGGTACCCATTATTTTACTCTTGGGTGGAGAGAGGCACTGTGAGAGTTAAGTATCTTGCCCATGAACACAACACAATGACCCAGGCCAGGGCTCGAACCCGGACCTCTCAATCCGGAGTCTATTGCGCTAACAATTAGGCCACATAGGCCAAAGGACTGAGTATAAAAATACACCTAAATGAGGCAATCACTTTGAATAGCATTAGCCGGATGGATTGGATGACTTTATAATGGGAGTAGTTATTATTTACAAAAAGAAACAATAAAGTACAGTGTAATTGAATCAGTAATTAAAGAATCACCCATCCTAATGTGCTGTTCTCCAGTATAAACAAGCCACTCGTAAACTTCATCACTGATACAGATTACATTGTATTCTTGCACAAATCAGCAATGAACTGCAGCTCTTCCAAACTAAATATCTAAAAGACAAAATTTCAGAAAATTATTAATAAAACAAAGTTTTAGGTTTTGTATATTGCTTTTCCTGCCATCTTGGACTGACACGAATCCACTCCAAGACACAGATGACGACAGCGACAAGAGACCACAGGAAGTAGAAACTGTCATTAGCATCTTCCAAAACCACATTTAATACAATGTCTTCTAGAAATGCCTGCCTGTTGTTTAATTAATTAAATAGAATCATAAATAAAATCTTTACCTTGCCGACAGGATTGTGAGGTGTGTTAATTACTATGATTCTGGTCTTTTCACTAAATGCTGACTCCAGCTCCTCTTTATCCAAGATCCAGTCCTTTGTCGAGGTAGCATTTTCTTTCTAATGGAAGAGATCACAGAGAGAAGATAGATAAGTGTCACTGTTTCAAAGGCTTTGAAGAGTAGGGGTGGCGAATGGTCTATCAAAAATAATGAATCTCGGCAAATTTAAGTCTCGGAAATCTCGGGCTCGCCAGAAATAGGACGGTCTCGGAGTCTCGAATTTTGAATCTCGCAAATGCAGCTTCTTTTATACTCTATTTTCTCTGAGTTTTGGATCACTGCATCTCGGGCTCGGAGTTTTTGGAGCGCTAAGTCTCGGGCTTGGATTTTTAAACCAGGGTCTCAGCAGTCTTGGATTTTACCATTCGCCACCCCTAAGAGTCCAGAATACATGGTACTTACAGCTCTCAGAGGGATGAACTTGGGAACACCACCAGCCACTGCTATTTGGGGTTGATAGCAATCAAAAAATGGTTCAATCAGGATAACCTGTGAATTGATCATTGATTGTCATTACAAAGAACTAGAAAAAAATACTCCAAAAAGATTGTTGCAAAATGTCAAATGGTGTGATGTTCGGGAAGACTTTTTATTACCTCATCACCTGGATCAATTAAGCCTTGGAAGGAACAATAGAGAGACTCATAAGCTCCCCCTGTTACCAAGATCTGCAGGACGAAAACAAAGTCAATTAACAAACTTATTTTTCAAACTTTGACCTACCTTATGTGGTGGGTTAGACATTCAAAATTGATGCACTTGTACTTGTTACTAATACGGACCTTCAGATCGTTATGAGAATGAGTACAAGTACAGCTTTTTCAACCTATTACGCATCCTCAAGATCATCATCTGTCACGTCAATCCCGTTCCTAGAACCTACACTTCTACTGACAGTCAGTAACAGGGAAGAGCGAGGGCTCTGGGAACAAGATTGTTTTGAAAGTACAAAGCTGTACTCGTACCTCAATCTGAAGGTCGCTAATATCACACTAACCTCAGATAATGGATCAATTTCTCTCTTCATCAACTTGGTGTATAATTTTCCAAGTGCAGTGACTAGTCTTGGATGACCCTAAAAATGCATAAATTATTTACAGAAGGAATTACAGTCAACTCTCTCTAAAGACAGACACCATTGGAACTGACATCAACCGTCTTTAAGAGAGGTGTCCAGCTTATAGTAAGAGTTACTAGATACAGTATTTAAAATGACTGGAAAATGACGTGCAGGGACCAATGCCTGGTGTCCATCTTCCAGAGGTGTCCATCTTAGAGAGGTGTCGATGTCTGTTAAGAGAGTTGTGTCTGTCAGGTTTGTCCGAACAGTTTGCTGTACCCATTATGTTCCCGGGTAGAGAGAGGCACTGTGTAGAGAGTGTTTTACCCACGAACACAACACAACGATCCTGGCCAGAGCTTGAACCCAGACCGCTTGATTGGAGTTCAACGCACTAACCATTACCTTGTAAGCCATCATGCCTCCCCAATTCTAAAGTTCCATTCTACCATTAATCTACTCTTTAAACTTTTTCAAAGCCTATCAAAGCTTTGTCCAAAACTACAACAAGCAGTAAATGGGTCAGGTGGGGTGATGATCGATTAGCCTGCTTATTTATATATAGAGTCCAAGTTGGAGGGGCACGCACAAAGAAAGAAATGTGCGAGGCGAGAAAAATGTAACAAGTAGTAGCTGGTTGAAATTTTGTGAGCTTGCTTTCAGTGTCATAATGAGTACTTACTAACCATATATCAGATAAATAACACATTTAATATTTTCATTCCATATACAGTAACTGTTACACTCACTTGACTTCTTGTATACTGATTAACAGCGACATCACTACTTGCTGCGACCCTCGCAAGAGCTTCTTTCACAAAGGGAGGTGAGGGAAAATCTGGAAATCCCTACAAAGTTACATAGTGGACATTGTTTACACCAGATTTTAAAATACAATTATATATCTTTACATTAGGAATTTTTCCCTTGTATGATAAAACTAGAAAGCACTCTACAGTAGGCAGTACATGCATTTCAAGAAGCATATTAATTTTCTCGAGTTTTCTGCCTGGAACATTAATTATAATACATTTTAGTAAATTAATTGGGTACATTACAGGACTGTAAACAACATGCGCGAGGGTCAAGAGTCGCGACCCGAGTGTTGTGGAGAATGGGAAGAAGCACACGCTTCTCACCAATCTACCCGCGGCCCACATAAAATGGACTGAGTGGTCATTAGAACAACACAGAATACAGGATTGTGATTACAGTACATCTTGGAGAATAAGCAGCAGCTGGAATATGTAGAGCACAAACATAACACTTGTGGATATACGTGAATCCTGGCAGACATGCCGATGACATTTAGTTGACAGACATATTCATATAGTGGAAATTATATATTAACAGACGATAATTACATTATTCTGACAGATATCATTCTCTCACCTGTCCTAAATTCACTGCCTTGTAGTCTCTTGCTAAAGCAGAGAAACTCAACCCTACAACAACATTGTCTTAATTACATGTAATTGTAATAATAATTAGTTATGTGACATAAAAATTATTAAAAGGAGAGGGAATTTATGAAATTCAAATCAATTTTTTTTTTAGTACATACCATACATTCTTGTCCAATCCAATAATTCTGTCTGCTGGTTTGTATAACTCTTTTGAACTCATTTTTCTCTACAAGAAAAGCAAACTGTCATGCATTTTACTTTACAGCCTATATTTGCACCCTATCCCTTTTTTTCTCAGTTTACCATTGTCCAACTGACCCAGATTTTGAAAGAAAAGCAGACATTCGCCATAATAACTGAAAACATTTCTTTTTAGTAATCATTTTTACCCTTAGTTAGTTAATCAATTAATTAGTTAGTTAGTTAGTGAGTTCAGTTATGATTGCATATTTGTAAGCGCGTTGAGATTTTTAAACGCGCAGAAAAGAACTTAATTATTATCATTATATATTACACCTACACCATAATACCACCTCGTTACACCTGGTGGGAAAATAAACCAACTTAATATGATGTTTCTGCCAATGCAGATAAAACATATTTTCAATGCTGAATACCAGAAGGGCCTCACCAAGGTTGTGGTGGAGCATCCTTTCAACGTTTTTATGATACTAGCTAACAATATGGCAATGATGCCAGGGTTTTTTTCGACCCCGACCAGATATGCCAAAATGACAAGTTTCTTCAGAAATGAAGAGTTTTCCCATGCTAGCAGAGTCTCCTTTTCCGTTATTTTGAGGAGTGAACTGAAAGGAGGGCAAAACGATGTTTGATGTAACCGCCATCCACGATCGTGGACGAAATAAACCGTTTTTTTTTTTTGTCACAAAGTATTCAGTACGCATGCCTAATGAAATTATCGCTGACTAGTAACTAAGCCCACAGTGACATTAGCGCATGCTATTCAATGTGGCCGCTGGTGAATGTTGAGCCCACATGTGACATACGATCACGTGTAAAAGTTGTTTGGTCGCTTAGTAACGCTAACGCATGCTCAATAGGAATCATTTCGAGTCAGAGCAGAGTCTCCTTTCAGTTCACGCCTAAAAAATAACAGAAAAGGAGACTCTGCTAGCAGGGAATGAAGAGTTTGACAGCAAGCAGAAACTTGTCACAGAAAAAGGAAAAACAAAAGACTCGAAAATTGCATGATAATAATATTCATTCAGAGCTGAGTCCAGCCCCACTCCAAAAAGGTTTCCCCCGCATTGGAGGCCCCCGTAGCCCATGATGTGGTCAATTCTATAAATTCAAGTGGATGGCTTTGATCGTAAACAAGCTTACACAATCATGTAAAGTGCATAAATCAAATGAAAGCTGGATTTAGTAAATGCCCATTGCATTTCATCTTGTACACCTCGAAACATCACGCAAGCTTACGTTCTCATCAATCCATGAAAAGCCAAGAGAAAATCGTTTTCCCTGTTCTATAGATATACACGTGTTCTCGTTTCGATCGATTATTACGGGCCATGAAATGAACACTCGACACTTTGCAAACAACAGGAAAAAGATTACAAACATTGCATGCATGAGCGATTGTTAAGTGTCCCCTTTCAGCACCCATGAGTAAAACGAAAGGAAAGTCAAAGTTAAAAGGTATAAAATAACCTTGCAAGTCGAAGAGTTGTCCTATTCTTTGCCTTTGGATCGGATTTAAAGATTTCGTGACGAGCAAAAGAAAGACGTCTGCGAAAAACGCAAATGGCTACGTCATTGACCCGCGACATACAACGCAGGCTCAAGCGCACGTGGTTCAAAGCGGAAAACCTGGCAGATCCCCACAGTTCTTTGCGCACATTCGGTAGATGGAAAATTTTAAAAACAGAATTATTGTATGTACTATAAAATAACTAAACTTAGGCATTGAAATGGGCTTGGACAGGAGCATAGATATGCTCCAGGCTTGGAGAAGAATGAACGAAGAGACAAAACTTAGCTTCATTTTAGTTGCCAAGCCAACCTCGTCCCCAGGGCCATCTCCAAAAATATTGGAGATTTTGATTCGTCAAAATGGCGGCAGGCTCGGGATTGGCTAATTTTGTGGTCACGTGACCTGCTCTTCGCCAGGGTCTTTCTTCGCACCCACCCGCCATCTTGAAAGCGGAGATGGCCCTGGGGACGAGGTCGTTGCCAAGCAAGATTTGTGATTTTGTTTTGAGTGTAATTTAAGTTTGAATATTTATGAAGACATTCAATTATCCAGGAGTTTATAGACCACAGCCAGTATCTATGCTCCTGTCACAGCTTATTATTAAGCGAGCAGAGGTTTTGGGGGTTAACATTAGCCCATTACGGTATTACCCCAGCTTCAGTTAGCAGGTGCAGATCCCAGGAAAACTGATGTGCCTGCTGTTTTACAACTGTACAAGCGGCCTAAAGGTGTGAAGCCTCTAGAGGGTCCAGGGAAATCCCCTCGGGACAATTTTTTATCCCTATCACCAGGGAAAATCCCATGTGAAAGGGGCGGGGATGCTCATCAGAAAATTTAAATTAAACCCCTAAAGGAGACCAATCTGGGCGTGGCTCAAGCTTTATTTGACCCCTAAAAGATACCATTCTAAAACAGACAGACAAATAAGGGCTATACTAGTGAGACCGTTCCATGATGGTTGTGAATAAATTTTACAGATTTTATGCCTGATCGGTGTAGGTGTAGATACTAACACAGTATGACAGTGTTTTCTATTTCTTTGCATGCAACCCTTAAAAAATGGCTAACAAATTAATTTTTAAACACTGAACAGGAAAACCACGATTACAAACTGGTGAAAGATGCCGGATCTGTGGCCAAGATCGGGATCTATTAGGAACTTGCATAAAAGATCAATAAAATGGTAGACTGATCCTTTAACGGCAAAGAAAAGACCGAGGCAAGATGAATAAACACAAACCTTCAATGGGGGGGGGGGGGGGGGGGGGGGCTAAATATACTTTTTTTTATATTTATCTTGCCTCGGTATTTTCTCTGCCGTAAGGATCGATCAGTCTACCGTTTTATTGATCTTTTAACAAATTAATATTGGCATTCTGTCCTTCAACCGCCTAAAAATCCGTAAAATTATACCCCTAACTGATAAGAGATGATGAGCATCCCGGTCCTTTCACATTGAGTCCCCCACCCCCCCGGATTCATCTCTTTTTAGATTTTATCAAAAAGGACCACCCTGTTGCAGCCAAAACAGCAAAATTGGCCACGTAATGGCTCCGTCAATTCCAAGCCCGACCATCCCCCCCCCCCCCGGGCATTTGTCGGGCATTTTACAACTTTTCCATCCCTAGGGTGGGGCATTTGTTATAACCGGGCAGCCCGGGGGTGGGCATTGTCAAAGGCAACGCGATCTTTCGTATTTTTAAAAGACGTACACGTTTTGTTGTTTATTTAAAATTTCCTGATTGCCTCCGATAGAAAAATATAAAAACTGAGTTGATATTAAATCTCGTTTGAGTACCGCACTTTTCAAGTGTACCGTAGCCCACCCCCACCCCACATGTGCAAACATTTGCACCGTTGCTTTCCACGTGCGAACCAAAGATGTCAGAGATGGTAACCTGCGGTTGCAGTTGTAATGAAAAAATGTTCCAAAAATCATGATTACAGGTATAAATAAAGAGCTATGTATTTTGTGAACATTTATAGTGTCCATCGTTAATAGTTCTGCTTGGAATTTAGATTTTTAAATTCCTCGATCCTCTCAAAAAGTTTTTGAACTTGTCCCGTGGGTCGGACATTTGCACTGCTCCTGAAGCCCCACCGTGGGGATTTTTGTGCATGTAAGCTGACCCCACCGTGGGGCATTTTCAACCTTCTGACAAAAAAATGACAAATGCCCGACAAATGCCCGGGGGGGGGGGGGGATGAGCGGGCTTGGAATTGACGGAGCCATAAGACAGAGGTATATGCCCGCTTTAGCACAGCCAATGCAATATATGTTAAAACAAATGAACTAATGCGAAAAATAATGATCAACGAAATTTGAGATTCTTCGCGTCCCGTCCCTACTATAAATTACTTATATATGGATCAGCCCAATCCCCCCCCCCCCCCCGCCCCCACACACACCCCCAAAGAGTAAAATCAGACCATTCATGAGCCCACTTCAGACTAGAATTTGTAAATTGTTATGCGTTCTATATTTCTACCGAATGGAGGAATTGATTGACAAATCGATGAGTCATCAGATAAACTTCAAGTTATTAAAAATAAGCTTAAGTATTAAAACTATCTACAAAGAGAAACGTATAAACAAGCAACCCTCACGTACGTACGTTTTGTTTATATCTCGACCATTCTTTGACACCCAATACTGAGCAGCTTCCATTACTGACAAGTTTCTCGGCTCTGCTGAACAACTGCCTTCCTCTGTGAATGCCTGAAATCATGTTTAAACGCAAACGGCTATCGATCCCATATGTCACATCACTTTTATTTCCTGTTTTTCTCAAAATTTTGTCTTCGCAATGTTCAAATTTCGTGACAGTTTACATAAAGCATTAGTTACCAGCCCCTCTCCCGGCCCTCTGAGTTTTGACTTTTGACGAAAAAGTTAATTTTATTGCAGAAGAAACTCTGATCGATCACGGCGCGAAGTTCAATGAAGGGAAAACTCTTCGTTTAAAGTATTTAGGAAAGCAAGGGTCTTCTTGTCAAGACAGATCATGAAAGTGAAGATGACTTTCGTTAATCCAGCAGCAATTTTGTTGATTGTAGGCGTATTAATTATCCGTATAAATGCCGCGGTCGCCGATGACCCAGCGATCACGTCGAGTCACAGCAACACATCGAATGGCAACGAAAGCTTGGACCATGGGCCGCCTCCGCAGCTTAAAGTGGCCAAGTTTGACTTTGGTTATGTGGGAGGACCGCTCACGATCATTGTGTGGATTCTGATAGCAAGCCTTGCAAAACTAGGTAAGGTGTGTTTGTAAAATACATAAGCTTAATGTAGATCGATTTCTAATTCTAATTTATTCAGAACCTTTCAAACTAATAACCTATTTCTTTTAGGGTTTCATTTATCTCACAAGCTATCTTCAGTAGTCCCCGAATCATGGTAAGATAAATTAAAAGACGAGCTTAATATTCAAATTAGATCAATCGTCCGCGACTTTATAGTGTAAACAAAAATAAATGGGCGACATGACAAATGAAAAGCCCCAAGATGACAGTGAAACAATATACGCCGTGTAACTGAAAAGAATATTGTCACTGAGTCAGGACTTCCTTCAAAGTTTGCATATCGTTTAACAGTTGTCCTGATTAATATGCGGACATTATATTGTACAGATCATGGGGTATACAGAAACATTTTGGATTCCCGCCCAATCTTTTTGTCAAATGTTTTCTGTTGTTGGCAGATTGTTTGTCTTAGTTATGAAAGCTGTCTTTCAGTGGGTTTAGAAATCAAGCAGCATATTGGATTTGCAATAAATTTCAGCTGTTTTATTGTTTTATAAAATTATCAACTGAACAAGAACAATGACACAATATCACAGGTCTATGGGCTTATTATTTATATTCATTGGCTTTTTTTCATTTCTTTGCATGCATTATTTTAGTTAGCCTGAATTTCAGCCGTCTCACTTGACCAGTTTCCTTTAGTCTGAGCACTGAAATTTTTTAGATTTTCACTCAATAAAATGCCGTTTTCCTTGATTTTGAGTCATTTTTAAAAATCTGACCGATTTCCGTAAAACGGTGGAAACCGGTCTGGATCCGCACCTGAGAGGAGACGGCTGAAATTCAGGTTTTTATTAATTAGCGACCTATTTAACAAAAAAATATTGCATTCTGCTATACCTTCCGTTTGTTTCCAATTCAGACACTAAAAAATAATAAAATATATTTAGCTTAATGCATGCTATTTAGTTTGGCTTTTAACAAAACAATCCACAAATATGTTTATAACATTTTGATTATATAATGCACGCTCTTGCGCGATTGGTTGTGCAGTCAGTTTGCATGATTCAGGCTATGTAACTATGGCATATCATTGAATTTTGTTGGATTATTTTATAAAAGAAATAGAAAACAGCTGCTTAATTCTTATTTACACACAGCCTGATGCAAACACTCAGTATGTATGAAGTATGGGAGAATTCGAATATACAGTCAACCCTCTCTAAGCGAAACCACTGTAGGCAGACACCTCTCTGAGGCAGACAGCGGACACTTTTTTAGCAACATTCTGGTGAAAAATACCTCTCAAGCTGAAGGCAGACACTAGAAGTGCATTTTTTGCACAATCAATAGATTATAGGCCGGATATTATTTCAATTGACCTACCACAGCAATAATAATATCAAACTGATCTGATTACAAGAAAAGGTACTGTTTATTGTATAATCTGACAAATGTCTTTGTGAGCGGAAGCCGAGAAAGGGACTGACATCCCAGGTTTCTATAGTGTCAAGTCATACTAACTCTTTATAAGGCGGGACACCTCTCTAAGGCAGACAGCTAGAGCTGGTCCCGAGGGTGTCCACTTTAGAGAGAGTTGACAGTACTTATTCAATTAAGCCCTCGTCTTGGGTTTACATAAACAAATTCTCTCCCCACCCCTTCCCCTCACCATGTATACAAGTCTGGCTCCGGCCACCACTGATCTGATTATGTATGATTGTCAAAAAATAATTACAAGCCAGTATGATGAAATAAATAAATAAACTTTGTATCTTTCCTTTAGCTTCGGTAATAGGTGCTTGGGATTGTAATTGGAGGAATTATGGAGTAAGTTATCAATTTGAACATTCAGTTTATGAAATATTCAAACAAAATCCTAGAAGAAGAATTATGTACTAGTTTTTGCTTATTCAAGACAGAGCAGTAGGGATCCAGAGCTACATGTTTGTGATTTTGTTGTCTACTGTTACGTTATCAGCTTGTGTGCGCTCACATACATGGACTTGGACTAAATGAAACAATGTGACATTGTTATTATTTTGATATTTTGTTTTATTAATAATATCCTTTTTTTATCCAGAGGAATGGACATCAATCGACATGGCTCCGGCCTTCTCCTCTCGCACATTCTTTTTTTTTATGTTGCCACGTAAGTACAATGACTAAAGCTTTGAATTTCTTAATATTAAATGATTATTTCTTATCTGTTATCAAATATGTTTACAATATAATAATCGAAGGGTCAAGTCGAAAACTATGCTAAGTGACCAAGCGCGTTTGCCACTTAGCATAGTTTTCAACTTGACCCCTTCATTATTATTATAAATATCTCAAAAGCTATACATTACTGGGTTTCCTGATTGGCCTGATGTTGTAATATTAGGCGTATTAAGTAATGATCCGGCTAAGAACTACTGTAAAGAACAATAGACGGGTGCATTGGGAGCCGTTATCTCCCGGCGCGAGAGGACGTGTTTAATTGACCTAAAATGAGCTATCTCATTGGATAAACCGCTATTAGCGCGAAATTCAAAATGAAGTAAAGAGAATTTTCAAAGCTTAGAACTGATCAGATTCGCTGAATTTCACAGATTGTTTTTATTTTACAGTAATTGTTATGTACGCAAAGTATAAAGAAAATCAATTGGTGGAACTATGCATTTTAGTCAACGAAGACGCCGAATGCGATATTTTGTCTTGCGTTCGTCATAAACTTTGACAGGAAGCTCCTGACTTTGACAGTTTACCGCGGCATCACTTTGAACATAGCAAGCGCAGCACGATTGCGTAAATAAACTAGCGATTCTTCATGATGCAGAGATCGATCGAGCATTCTATTTTCTTCAAGCAAAGCCGAATCCATATTTTTCTCAACAGTGGTTGGGAATACGCGCGCGCCGGCGGCATTGAGCCGAGGAAATGGCGAAACGCGGATTTCAACAAAAACAATGACAAAAGCGAAACATTGAGTCATTGGACATCACGGGCAGGGCGAAAACAAAAGAATAATAATTCGTCCGTAGTGAAATCAAATCCATGCGCCACAATCGTTTGAACACTTTCACTGGAGCAGGTCAGACAGGCTACCACCAAAATTGTAATGCAGAAAACTGGTTCAAAATCACCCACGAAAGAATGTTGACATCTCTTCCAATACTATAGCTTTATTGCAATTCACCTGCAAGCTTACATGAATCTCTGTTCACCGAAATATCTCTAAGCAAAAACAGAATACTATTTGGTCACCTCATCTCGACGTGAAGTCTCTTCCGACCTGACCCTCAGTATCGATTCTGTTTTCTCTTCGATCGTTGTCTTTCTGCCCTTCTTGTTACTGCAGAAGGTGTTGATATGCTGATCGCTCGCTGTATCGAGGACCCCGCGTGGATCGCCACATCCCCATTCCGAATGGAAAGGACAGCAACAGACATCCACAAATGGCATAATATACTACTAAATACTAGAACAACTATATACATATCTAAATTTCGAAAAAAGACGCACGATTGCTAGGAAGCAAGCCTTGAAATACTGACTCAATGAAAATCCAAGATGGCGGATGCTGACCTTTCGATCCCGTTACCATGGTTCCACACATTTGACTGAGTTGAAATTTGCGTGACAGATAGAAACAATAGCTTTACTCCATATATAGATCATAACAATGGTCTTAATGAATATTTTACGACCATTTTTTAGGTATTTTCATATTTCAGCCAATCAACGAAGCCGGATTTTAATTACTTAATTGAAACAGACACCGGGATGTCTCCCTGTTGCGTTGCGCTTCCCCCTTTCCATCTATACGGACTACTACTTAATGGTTGAACATGGCCATGTTTCAATATTTTAGACGTCTAGTAACCATTCACCCTCTCCCAAACCCCTGTATCCACCCTAGCTACCTTAAGCTAAGTCTCCCTCGCAGCCATCCTATGACCAGCACCTACTGTCCGAGTAAATAAAATGCAATTTCACAGGCTAGATTTAAATATTAAAATTTTTTCCTAATGATGGGAAAAATATTTTTTGCTTATTGTAAATAATAATAATAAAGAATGGTGACATTTCGCTTGGGAGGCAGCTACATGTATATACACATATACTCACAAACCTTGAAGGTTTTTTGGGCTGTACCTCATGACAAGTGATTTTTCACCTCTGTGTTCATTCATAAATCAGACTGTGTTTTATTTGCACTCACTAGATTTATCATTTCAATAATAAATACATGGTATAATAATTGAAGGGCTGAGGGCATAACCAGCCTATATTGATTTTTAGGACCTTTTTTTTTTCCCCTAAGATTTGCCGCGTTTTTGGAATGTGACCTAAAAATTAGTTACCAACATTTCCCCGTTATTTTTTTCGCTAGTTTCTCCTTCGTTTTCGAGAAATAACGTGTTGACAAACATTCGTTTTTAATGGCGGTAACGCTTTGTTAAAAAAACCTTTGTTTCTTTGAACAATGAAGATCAGTGAAACGGTAAAATGGCCGTTGTTACAATGATTTACTAATGAAATCACTGCCCCTTTCAGCGTTGTGAGTTATCAAAATATTTAGGTTGTTGCAGCGGCAATGGAGATAGAAACTAAATAAGATTGAACGTTTACCTGACCTAACTGATGCTACAAAAGAACATCACACCGTGAAGTAAAAACACTGTTTTACAGTCCCCCCTCCCCCTATCAATGTTGGAGCCTAGCAATTCAATCCTGTGAAAATAAGGTCTTGTCTGCAAATGACGCGCAACATTGATTTGGGGGGGGAGAGTCGCTGAAACAACGTAACGTAAATAGAAAATCCCTGTAACGACGGGCATTTTACCGTTTGACTGATCTTCATTGTTCAAAGAAACAAAGGTTTCTTTACAAAGCGTAACCGCCGTAAAAATGAATGTTTGTCAACACGTTATTTCTCGAAAACGAAGGAGAAACTAGCGAAAAAAATAACGGGGAAATGTTTGGTAACTAATTTTTAGGTCCCATTCCAAAAACGCGGCAAATCTTAGGGAAAAAAAAAGGTCCTAAAAATCAATATAGGCTGGTTATGCCCTCAGCCCTTCAATTATTAATTACTAGTAGTAATCACAGATTAAGAAAATGCGTTCGACAGGTCAATCTCAAACAGAGGATGGTTCTCAATTACTTTCGGGTGATATGAAACCTGTTGGTCTTGGGAACTTATTGGGTTGAAATAGTCTTTTCATTGAGAATTGTGTCAAGGAAGTATAATTCTGAATGGGTGGAATGATATTTCCTGAATATGCATCAATTTAAGTTGTGTATTTTCTAATATTTATTGTAAGTACCGTTCAAGTGTCTCTTCCCTACCCCGCCCAACCCCCAACTCCCCACACACCTACAGAAAGGGAGCCAAAAGTGAAGTCCGAATTGTGAATAAATCGGTGTGTATTTCCTGAAGCTTATCATATTTGTTCAATCTGTTTGCTTGCTTTGTGAGGTTGAAAGCTAATTGACAGTGAAGGCCTGGGAGATAGCCAACCCAATAAATAACACTAAATATAACATTACATTTATGGATAGGTCATGTTGATGTTTGTAAAAGAGAGGTATTACTACCAGGCACAAAATTGCAACGGTGACATTTATTTAAAAACTTTGCTTGAACATAACTTTCTAACAAATTTTAACAAAACAGGAATTTGGCATTAATAAATAACAGTAAGCTTATCTCTTTGTTCATAATATACAAATTCGTACACCTTCCATTGTTTTATACCTCTTTTAAGTAGGTAAGCTTATATTTTACAACGCTTTTACATGTCTCTGCAATTCTGCACGACTCATAGCATTATTAAATTTCGAAAGGTTGAACTAGTCTGATTCGGTCTTGACTATACAACTGTCTAACGTAAACCTGAGCTACACAACTCGGTGGGTTATATATTTCAACCACAAATCATGATCATCAGAGTGAAATGACACAGTTCGTGTTGTTTTGATATACAGGCTAGAAGACCGTCGAGCGGGTTTGACAACAGAGCGCCGAACTGCGGCTTATATTCGCACCAGGAGTCGTACACAGCTCCTTAAAACATGATAAATGTTAGCTGCAAGGCTTTTGAATTCCATAATATGTCTAATTTGAAAAATAAGTAACTTACCCGACGTTGAGATTGCTCCAAAATAAGCAACATCCAACACGAGTTGACAAAACAACAAGATCCCAGGCTCTATCCCTTTTCCTCTCTTGTGTACCTGGGAACGAGTTTGATGACGAAATGTACGCGGGGGGCCAAATGCGTGTCGATAGAAACATAGCCGAAATCTCAAAAAGTCCCGCTTGTGTGAGAGAAGGCGAGAGAAGACTGGAATTAGTCTGCGATCTCCTTCGTCGACCGCAATTAAGTAATAAATAAATTTAATATTTGATTTACTACATGATTTTTTTGTTTTCAGAATCGTTCTTGAGGCGGGTTATTTCCTCCAGGACAGAGCATTTTTTGACAATATAGGAACAATATTACTGTATGCAGTTGTGGTATGTACGTTAAATAAATGCTTTTGAACAGTCCAGTTAGTGTTTTTTATTTGGAAATTTGATTTTCAGACAAGTTTGATAGAACAATCCATATTAGGTACTTTCGACACTCAAATGAAAACTGCTTAAAATTATTGTTTGCCGCTTACTTCACACTGGACCCCCCCCCCCCCCCCCTAGTGGGCAAGAGGACACAGCCTTTGCTGTAATCCTGTTATGCTGCCTATTACAAAACATTTTGAGAGGGCTGAACTTGAATCAAGCAATGTTTTTGAATGATGGATGATTTGAGTCGACTAGATTTTCTCTGTTGTTTCATTTGCAGGGAACAATTTTTAATACATTTACAGTAGGTGAGTAGTAAATTAATAAAATCTTTTTTATTTAAAAATAATGCAGCATCAATCAAATTAATTAGTGATATACAGATCCTCCGAGGGAACAATGTCTTCACGGACCACTGAGGGAAAAATACTGAGGAGGATCGAAATCCACCAATCATAGCAGACCATTGTGCTACAAATGGTGACGCGTAACCAATTGACCCCATCGCCTGATGAAGACTAGCAGTAAGCTGTCAAAACATCGCAATCTACATCCAAGTGACTACATCGTGAGACAAACGATAATATACGTTATTATTATCTTACCACGATGAACAACATTAACCGTCCTTTTTGCGACACAGATCTTTATCTTTTGTCACAAGAATTATTGGATTTTAATTAAAAAACTAAACTGGAGTCAATATAAAACAAAAAAATGCCTAATCGCTGGGTTAGGACTGATCAAAATACCAAGGCACATTTAATACCTGAAACATTACTCCTCATACAGTATAGACTGCGAGCAGTCCCTCTTTTTTTCTGATATCGAGCGTGAAGCGCGAGTGAGCGGAAATCGATCACGAAGCGCGAGCGAGCAGGAGATGGCCGAGCGGAAGTGAGTCACGAGGTGAGAAGAGCGAAAGATAGACTCTATCTTTCGCTCTTCTCACTTCATGACTCACTTCCGCTCGGCCCATCTCCCGCTCGCTCGCGCTTCGCGCTCGATTTCCGCTCACTCACGCTTCGCGCTCGATATCAGAAAGAAAGAGGGACTGCTCGCAGTCTACATACAGTATATCTTCTTACTATGTATTTATTCAGGACTGTCGCTGTATGGACTGTCAGGGAAAATTGGAGTTGACCTGAGGTTGATGCATGCATTGACATTTTCGTCACTCATTGCTGCTGTGGATCCAGTTGCTGTAAGTTAACTAAACATTTTGAGAATTGTAATAATTAAAGTTTATTCTGATCTTCTGTCACAAGAACGTTTGCGTAAAGCATGGGGTACATGTAACTGTACTGAGACCTGTCATCCGGAAGGAACTGGAATTATATATTTTTGTTAAAATGGAGAACTGAGAAATGACATTGACAAATTTTTAAAAAATCAGTCAGTTCATAGCTAGCGGTAAGGGTGTTTGTAATATGTGTCAACATTTTTATTTTTTATTTATTTTTTTTATTTATTTATTTATTTATTTTTTTTTTTTGGGGGGGGGGGGGGTGTAGGGGAGGGGTAAATAAATCTCCTCCAGTATTTTTGGGGTGAGTTGTGATCTATATTGAGGGATTTAAGTTACTTTGCTGTAAGGTATCATTCATAATCCGTTTCAGGTCTTTTTTACGGTGAAGTGTGTTAATTCATTTTTAAATTTTACACTAGGTGCTTGCTGTGTTTGAAGAGATTCATGTTAACGTCATGCTCTATATCTTGGTCTTTGGTGAATCACTGTTAAATGGTAAGAAGCCCCTTTCCATTCTACTAATTAATAAACAATTTAATTATTGTTTGTAATTTGTGGTTTAAATTTATTTTTACTAATTTACTAATGTCCAGCTCATTTTATCCCACACCAGCTAAAGTACAATATCATTCTGTTTTTATTTAATAACTTACACTTTTTTGTGGTCCTTGAAATTACATAGCACTTAAATGTCTGATAAGCATAATATTATATTGACCAAGTTATTTTCTATATATTGATTATGACCAATCTTACACTTTTCAATTTATTTTTACAGATGCAGTGACTGTAGTATTATATCACCTTTTTGAAGCTTTAACAGGGTTTGATGAAGTCACTTATAAAGAGGTTTGTATAGTTGAAGAACTTATTTAGAAACGCTCATCTGATAGCAGATAAACTAGGGTTGCACTCATCCATGTTTCTCAAACCTTTCAGATCCTCATTGGCTTTGCATCATTCTTTGTGGTCAGTATTGGAGGCACACTGCTTGGATTGTTGTGGGGCTTAGCCACAGCATTTGTCACCAAGTACACTGACCATGTCAGAGGTGAGGGCTGCAGTTAGTTTGGAGATCTCTGTATGCTGGACAGTTATATAACAGTTGTAGAATTTATATATATATCCCTCAATCTACCCCTCTCTTTTAGTCAATCCATGTCTAATCTTTTGACTAGCTATCATTACATACAGTACATGTACAGTCAACTCTCGCCTTGCGTACACCCCGTTATTATGGACACCCACTATTACGGACAACATCCAGCCCTCCCCCTGGTGAAAGCTGTAGAGGTTTGACTGAAAATGACTCCCGCTATTGCGGTCTCTCACTATTGCGGACTCCAAACTACGTCCCGAGGGTGTCCGCTATAACGAGAGTTGACTGTAGGTACCTATCTATAATTTGTAACTTTGCAACATAGTCATTGCATTCATGCTGTAAAGAAACTTCGTTATAAAACTGTTCTCACTGTGAGATTACTTTGCTATAATATTAGATTTTTTTTTTTGAGTGAAACAGAATAAGCATTTACTTTATCAGTGGATGTTGTTTTGATTTTCACAGTGATTGAACCCATCTTTGTGTTTGTCATGAGTTACCTTTCATATCTGACAGCAGAACTGTTCCACTTGTCAGGAATTATGAGGTAATGACTCTTTGTCATGTGACAATATTATCTAGTGTCTTTGCACGCATTGCATTCCTATGATGCTAGATTATCTGGCGTCTTCGCACGCATTATGGACCCATGATGCTAGATTTGTCTTTGCATGCATTGTGTGCCTATGACACTAGCTAGATGACAGCTCAAAGAACTTATAAAGCAAATTCAGTTGACGAACCATGTGATTGTGCAACACCCTTTAACACTCTGCCATCTGTTTTCAGTATGATTTCAAAATGTCAAAAACATGCCCTTAGAGCATAGGAAACACAAGAACACTTGTTAGTAATAGATGTTGACTATTAGATGTAAGACTGCAGAAATTAATAGCAATTTCCTGGCCACGCACTACTTTTTTTCTGAGAAAATAGAGCTGTAACAGTCTATTGTAAGGGTATAACTTACAGTGGAATTTACAAATAATGTGAAGAAGCTTCAAAATGTGAGGCTCAAATTAAGTGTCACAAATTCTTCTTGGAGACCAGTAAGGATAATTTATTTAATGATTTGACATCGGCTTTGTTTTACTGCATACAGTATTGTGACCTGTGCTATCATCATGAAGCCGTATGTGGAGCTTAACATTTCAAGAAAATCTCACACAACAATCAAATATTTTCTCAAGATGGCCAGGTAATATTCTGTTATGTTCTTTGCCAGCTCGCTATTTGTCTAGAGCATGCGATTTAATCTCAGCATAGAACGTTTTCACATGCCGTCATGGTGGCCACAGTGGTGTTCCCAAACAATGCAGTTTCTCTCCTTTGGGAAATGAATTATTTTTCTTATGTAAACATTTTCTATTGTTTGGGAACGCCAATATGGCTGCTATGAAAATGGTACGCTCTATCAACTCTTGCCTTGCAGACACCCTGTTATTACGGACACCTGCTATTACGGACAAAATCCAGCCCTCCCCCCGGTGAAAACTTTAGAGTTTTGACTGAAAATTACTCCCGCTATTGCGGACTCTCGCTATTACGGACTGCAAACTACGTCCCGAGGGTGTCCACTGTAACCAGAGTTGACTGTTAGTGTAGGTACTAAATATGATATAGAATGCCAGTATGATCTTTTACTGCACACACTCCATTGATGATTTAAGGACAGGGCGTTGTGTTTACCAAGATACAAGACATTGAACACAAAGGTTTCTTGTCTGCATGGCACTAGTCTCAATGGACATCGCATAAACCATAAAAAATAATATAAAAATAAAAATATTTTTTAAATAAATAAAATAAATAGGCTCTATGTAAACCTAATAATATTAATTAAAATGGCTTGATAGCTTGTTCTCAAAAATATGTATGGCTCGGATAAATTCAAGTGCCATTAAGAATCCAGATGTTTCTTACTTAGCCCTCGTCAGTAAAATTTAATGAAGTAATATATCAAACACGAGAGACAGTGTTTCATCAGGATATCCAAACACCGAGAATGGAGTTGAAAATGCGACGCGCAGCGGAGTATTTTTGACGAAATTCGAGGTGTTTGGATAGCCGATGAAACACTGTCTCGAGTGTTTGATATATCTTCTCAATCGAAACAAAAACTAAGGAGTAAACGGAGAAATAAAATCGTAAAAATCTATGCTAATTAAGACCGGGTTTCCAAACCTCCGACACGGTTATGATTTCCTTTGTTTTAACTTGATGAATTATTAATGAGTTTGAGAATGATTATTCCAGAGATGAAGGGCTTAAGGCCCAAAGCATCTGGGTTTTCATACTTGTATGCTGATCTGAGTTTTGTGTCTGTCTACAGCTCTAGCAGTGAAACTCTCATCTTCATGTTTCTTGGAGTGCGAGTTGTTACCTGGCATCATGTGTGGAACACGCAGTTTGTGTTTGTTACATTGATATTTATTCTACTCTTCAGGGCCTTGGGTGAGTTGCTGTAACCATTTAATGTCAGTAGTAAATCTCTATGTATAGCTTCTAGAGTCAGGTATTAGATAACTACACTGTCCTCTTTGACAAGCACGAAAAGTCATATCCAATTCCCCATACTCTGTGCACCTGGAAAATGTTAACAGGTTACCGTGTCACTCGATCTCCTTGGTGCTGGCTGGCCTCCTTAGTATTGTGCCCCTTCAAATTCCAAACATAGCAAAGCACCCTCTAGATGACAACTTTGTGCATACCACAAGCCTAGGTGGCTATCAAACCGGTGCTTAACTCCGGTTTCCATAGCATGAAGCGACTAGGAGTATTGCTACTCCAGTGGATGGGGTGCTAGTCCATCGCAGGTTACCCCCCAGCATTTTTGTCAGGTTGCCCTGACAATTCACTTTACCCATATATACTCCTGGGTGGAGAGGTGAGATTTTAGTGTTGCAGGGAAGTAAACCGTTCAACTTCTGGTTTATTGCAGGTGTGGTTATCTTGACATTCTTTGCCAACAAAGGACGGCTCAACAAACTCAGTGCTGTGGACCAGTTTATTATGGTACTGAAATATTTGATTTGAGTTTGATTTGCATGAAAAATGTCTAAAACTGATTTTTTTTTATGACTCATTTTGAAACAGAGGTGAAAGGCAACTCTCAAAGTACCAGTTCCAGATACCAATCTGAATAATCCGTGTTGTCAGTTGTGCTATAAACACCTTTTCTTTTTTCTCTTTTCAGAGCTATGGTGGTATCAGAGGTGCCGTGTCGTTTTCTTTGGCCATATTACTTGTTGAAGATCATTTTCCTATGAAGAATATGTTTGTCACGACCACGATTGTTATCGTTCTTTTCACGGTTTTCTTCCAGGTAAAGCTGGCATTTGTGAATGCAGTTGTTGTCTTGACAATGTTACGACATCTTTCTGATGGTTTTCCAAACTTCTCAGCCAATCACAGAGCCAACAATGGCACGTGCAACTTATCGGCACGTGACTACTACTTTGACTTGTCTGCCTCCTAAGCTAACATGGTTTTTGATTGGTGATTGGTGTAGAGCAATGAGAAAACCAACATAAAGATGTCAAGGGGTGTTTACAATTTTTTTCAAAGAAAATAAATCGATAAACAAAATTAGAGGCCCAGTGGGAAGAACGAGAACGGGTCCCATGCGAGGTGCCCACCCAATTAAATTCAAAGAAGAAGAACCCAGCGTGGGAAAGCGGGAAAGCGCAGGAAAACCTGAAACCAGTGCCAAGCGCGGGAGAACATGTAACCGGTGCCAAGCGTGGGAGAACATGTAACCGGTGCCAAGCGCGGGAGAACATGTAACCGGTGCCAAGCGCGGGAAAATGTGTAACCGGCGCTAAACAGGCTAACCGAAAAAGATGGCGCTTACCATTTACATTGTCAATATAAAAGACCGCGCGTTTGTTCTCAAATAAGACTGGAAGCAGGAGTAACGTGGAAGTGTCAAGTAGTACAGAAATTTCCAGCTTTCCGTTCCAACCATGAAAAGAGGAGAACCTCTGGTGATACAAAATTTCCAAAATGAGTTTTCGAACAATATTATTTCCGACCAAAATTCTCGAATTTTTTTGGCAAAACTCGAGTTTCGTTTCTGTTACATGTATGTAGTTAGTAGCAGAAGTAATGTTGTATACCATTCCCTCCATCTGTTTTAGGGAATGACTATTAAACCTCTAGTACGAATTCTTCATGTCAAGTTGAGAGAGAAGGAACAACTCAATATGTATGCGGAGCTCAATGTAAAGGTGAGTACGTCATGGTGGTATTTGCTCAAAATCGCTTAAAAATACACAAATGCTAGGAATGTTCCCTTCGTTTGTGGAATGACGACATTCGATAAACTGTCAACTCTAGCTAAACTAGAACGTTGATTTCTACATCGCAACAATATCTTTGCAAAACTGTCAAAGGAAATTTGATACTGTCTTAGCCCTACCGTGTGGCATGAATTTTTTGCGGGATCTAAATTTCGAGGGTTTTCCAATGTTTCGCGAAAATTTATAGATCCCAGTAAATATAAACTCCTGTGGAAAAAAAAATCCGCGAAAATTTACTCCATTTATTGACTCTAATCAATATTACAAGTACCGTAAGTGAAATACCCGCCAGGGACTTGCCAGAGATCCGCGGAAATTTTCTCCCAGTGGTAAAGTCTGAAATCCAAATTCGCGAAAAAAATTTCCCGCGAAACGCAAAAAATCAGCAATCCACGAAATTAAACTCCTGCGAAAATTTCATGCAACATGGTACGTTTCTAAGTTTGCCCATAATTGTCCCCATAATTTTATTAATCCAACCAGCTAAATCCAACCTCGTTCCCAGTGTCTGGGGAGATGAGAGACCCTGGGAACGAGGTTGATATTAATCCACTTCCATCCTTTCTCAACAGTTTACATATTAAATTTAGTTGACATATTATTATGATTGCTTTAGTTTTTAGACCACCTTGTAGCTGGAATTGAAGAAATCAGTGGTCACCGAGGTCATGGATATTACTGGGTAAGTGATATATCAAACATGAGAGACAGTGTTTCATCACATTTCCAAACACCGAGAAGAGAGTTGAAAATCTGACGCGTACTGGAGTATTTTTGTTCGAAATTCGAGGTGTTTGGAAATGTGATGAAACACGAGTGTTTGATATGTCTTCTCAATCCAAACAAAAATTATGAGTAATCGGAGAATTAAACCGTAATTGAGGCCAATAATTATTTGACCTGAATCATGGGATTGTGTGCTGCAGCTTGGCGCGAAGCAACATGACGTATCCTGATCACGTGACAACTTGGGCCATTTCTGATTGGGCAGTTATAATCGGAAGCTCTTCCGGCTGTTTCCCCACTAAATAATTTGTATTTTATTTTTTGACAGGAAATGATCGAGTATTTTCACACACATTACCTCAGAAGATGGCTCATACGCGACAGCTATCAGTTCGTCCATGATGAAGATATTTTGCTGGCTTATAGAAGACTGGCTTATAAGTAAGAGGGATATGTTGTTGTTGTTGTTGTAAAGGAGAAGCTGCGGAAAAAGTAACAAATTATGAAATATTGTCCAAACAACTGAACTTCATTGACATTGATTTATTGCCTCATCAGCTAAAATCAGGCAAATAGACAATGCTACTCTCATTAAAACTAATTTATTACGTTCCATTTGCCGAACACATGGAGAAGCCTTTGCCTAGTTCCTAAGCCTCTATATTTCGCCGCGGTCAATCCGTTTCGGGTCACGTGGTCCGAGCGAAAGTCTCGGATACGTTACCGAAACGAATTGACCGTGAAGGCCTGGGGAAAAGCCGTACAGGAACTAGGCAAGAGAAGCCTTGCGGTCAAGTCATTCATACGAGGTTATCGTGGGTTCCTGAGATTGATGAACAACGTAGTCTGAAGCGTGAGCCACTGAATGAAAAGACAAACTGAACTGTTGTGATATCTGAGTAATGATTTTCTAACAATCCTCTTGGGTGGTCGCTTACCAGAAACAGAAAACAAAGAATATGTCAAATTTCTGGCCTAAAAAGTGATCGCGGTCGCTTAAGAAATTTGAGCAGTGGTCGCTTACGAGAGAGTTTTTGAAACAGTATTTGACTGAATAACAAAACGGTTATTTACAAACTGGTCGCTTACGGGAGGTGCTCGCTTACGAGAAGTGGTCGCTAGGAGAAAGTTGACTGTACAAGCAGTCCTTCGTAGATAGCCGAGAAGTGAAGTGAAGTGAAGTGCTTCTCGCTTGAGGATAGGTAGGGACTGCTCTAAGTCTAGTCATCTATTGCAAAGACTGCTAATCTGTCCATCAGATGTGTTACATTCATACAAACTTTTCCATTGTCTTAAAACTTTCTGACATTTTTTCCGTTTTGCTTTTTCAGAGATGCCCTGACTCGATTGGAAAAAGAAGGAAGTGCAGCAGCGATGTTTCCTTCAGGGTAAAAATATATAAACATACTCGATATAATGTGTTTAGTTTGTTGGCAGGCTGACAGAGTTGTTGATTTTTATTTCTTTTCTGTCCATTACTATCGCAGGCTTTCTTGTGAGATGTTGGCTAGAAGTGCGTTTGAGGCTTCAGCGATCACTGCAGCGTGAGTGAATTTTTCGGTTGTACGCATGAATATTACACATTGAAATCCCTATGAACTTTTTATAGTCGATCTCCTTCAGCCTCACAGCCTTTATTTGTCACGCAACGCTCGTCTCCGGAAAAACGTGACGTAACGACCCAAATAACGATTGCGAAGGAGACAACTGAACATGAAACTTCCCTCGCCCAAAAAAATTGTTAATAGTGTCAAAACAAGTTGCACACCAGTAAAAAAGAAAATGTAGTTTTTCTGACTGCTATTCTTTAGAGTCTACTGAAACAATTAGCACATAAAAGGAACGCCAACTAAAAGTAACTTTGTAACATCTTGGGTTTTTTTTTTTTTTCAGTGAATCGAGCGAAGACGACGAAGACGAAGACGAAAACAAACCCATGATGTTAAGGTAACGTACAGTATTTTCATTTCATCTCTCAAACCCATCAAGTTATAACAAAGGAAATCATAACCGTGACGGAGGTGTGGATACCTTGTCTTTAATTGGCATAGATTTTTTAGGATTTTATTTCTCCGTTTAATTCTTAGGTTTGTTTCGATTGAGAGGATATATCAAACACGAGAGATAGTGTTTCATCCGATTTCCAAACACATCACATTTCGTGAAAAAAATACTCTGCTAGCGTCGTGTTTCAATTAACTCTCTTCTCGGCGTTTGGAAATCGGATGAAACACCGTCTCTCGTGTTTAATATACATGTATTTACTTCAACTATCACGGAGAGCTTCTTTGTGTCGGAAATGCAAATTGGAGATTATGGTAGGGTTTTGGCAATGGATGGGGTCGTCATCTCTGAGGCCATAACTCCTTTTGTATTTTATGAAGCATTCTAGTTTAATATTTGAATACAAATAAAAAAAATGAATTAAAGAAGATTTGTGGCATGTAAACTTTATCCAAACTACAGTAAAAACCCGCAAGTAAGAACCTGCATTTTCCCAAGTTAGCCTAAACAGGTTCTTACATAAATGGTAATTAGCAGTAATTAGCACACATTTAGGCTATTTAGGTTCTTAAATAGGTTCTTATTTTCTGAAGAAAAAAAATACATTGTAGCTAATAGAATTTAGTGGTATTCAGCCTATTCCTTATATAAAATCTGCATACCAAGTAAGTATTTATGTAAAAATGACTGACTGTGTCTCCAAAGAGGATCCAAAATGTTGACCTATCTTATTTGCCCAAGTGTACACATTTTTTTATATAGATTTTAGAAAATAAGAACCTGTTTCAAATTTTAGGCTAAACAGGTTCTTGTATAGAGGGGGTCTAACTGGCAAATTTTAGCCTAACAGGTTCTTAAAAACTAGGTTCTTACTTGCGGGTTTTTACTGTATCAGACTACCTTTCATGTACCCAACCAACATCTCGTACTTTGTCTAAAGATATTTCCTACCGATTAAAGAATAGTGCATCGTACTTCAGAATTAAACTCTACCTAAAGTCCTAAACACCTTTTTGATGTTGCAATGTTGTTTTCTTTTCTTCAGAGCGGGTGATGATGTGCGCGTTCCAGACGCTATTCAAGTAGACTGGAGAGCAGCAGGAGGTACTGTTAACACATGACACTGTTGTGTAGTCTAACTAGATTACGACCAGTCCCTCTTCGGCCCTACGTTCATCGAGCGAGAAGCAAAATAAAGTGAGAGGGGAAAAAATGGCCGCGTGAAACCTGGGGAAGAGATGCGTAAATTTCGCTATCATGCAAAAACCGAATCCACTAATTGTTTTATTATGCATTTAAAAAACTAAGTCATCATTTCGGGCTTAACTTTGCAGCGTTTTGTAGCTTTTTCCTTCGCGGATTGTGGAGTATTTTAATTTATTTTTCGCTGCCAGTAATGAAGCTAACAACGCGTGGTACGTACACATGCATGACGTCAATCGACATGCAATGTCTGTAGGTTTGACCAACTGTCTGTAGGTATGACGTGTAATTACAGATAAATCCAAGTGTCTGTAGTTATGACGCGCCAATTCGATCCCATTGTTAATTACCTGCATGCTCAGCCAATGAAAATAGAGATAGTGAGCAAAATGTATAATAACAGTTCTTGTCAGCTAGTGTCACCATAATTGCTATAATTGCCTCTTAGTAAAACAATGCTTCATATTATCTGACATTTCAGTGCCAAGCGGTGGTGAACTTGAAATTTACGACACGGCTTCATCTCACAACTTAAACAATCTTATAGAAAGAAACAGAAAATCATTTGTAAGTATTGGTTTACCTTGTTCATTTTCAATCCTTTTGCCTTCATTTGCGCGACTCGGCTTACAGCGTGACTAGTTACTTGCGTTACTTGCCTAATGTTAAATATATTTCTTTCGCAACAGAGGCATAGGAAAATGTACAGAAATAATCTTATAGACGACGATGAAGAATTCTTCAGAGAGAGAGGCTACCTTCTCCCTATGTAAGTATCTTATGTCATCATTTCTGTTAAGACTGAAAACAAAAATACCCTGCTAACAATCAGAACTTGAAGCAAAAACATGCAGCTGGTGCCACGCGCGGGAAAGCGCACAAGCCAAGTCACGGTTTAGTTTGGACAAGAGACGCAACCAAACTGAACGTGCTGCGGAGGAGACTGTTAGAGACCTCGGCAAACAAAACAAAAATAAACATAGTCGATCAAAAATCTCTCCACTATTGTACCAAATCCTTCGTTTCCCCGTAAACAAGTGAGTAAAAATATGGCGCGCAGAAGGCGGAATTGAACCGCTCCGACGCTAATCGGCTACAGGTTTGAAGCCTGCACCCCACACCAGTGAGGGTCATCCGCGCAATATATCAAACCTTACATGTACCCTTATATTAGTCACGATGTGTTCCACCGTTCACTTGTGGTACGGGATCTCAAAACAGCTAAGCCTTTAAAATTATTCTTGCGTTAGTTTTCAGCTACAAGAAGGATCTTAACTCGTCTAGTTATTCTTTTGTTTAGCTTTTCACTTTGAACTGACTAAAAACAGTTTTCGGATAAGTAAATTTAAAACATGTCAGTTTACGCATGCGTGCTCGAAAAAAACGCTAGTTTGTTTTTTGTTTTTGAAAATTTTTCTGTTTGATTTCCAAATTCTTTAAAGCTCAAATCAATCTGCTAATGGTTGCTTTCATTTTTGTTTTCATAATTCACTTTTTTTTTTACAGGAAACCAAGAGAAACAGCGTACCAAAACCAGACTTTAGTGAATTCCAAACCTGTCCACTTTCATCACAAACACAAACCAAGACACCACAAACACAAACATAAACACCACAAGCGACGCGACGAGACCCCAAGAAACAACTGTCTGCTATATTTGAAGAGGACGATCAGGTACATGTACACGCCTAGCCTGAATGAGTAAACAGACCTTGTTTCGCGCTCCACTGACCGGTTAGTCAGGTTAGTCTCCTTTGCAGCCGTTATTTTGTCGTCACGCAACGCTTCTGAGAAGCGTTGCGTGACGACACAATAACGGCTACGAAGGAGACAACTGACCTGACCGGTATACAAGGAGAGCAATGCGACGTCCGTTCACTCAGGTGTAGTGTGGAGAATGTACAATAAACCTTTTGCACCCCCCTCCCCCCCACCCCCCCAAAAAAAACAGAACTAAACTCGAAACATTTCTACCCCTATGCTATCTGTTTTCAGAACACAGTTGTGAGTAGCCTCTCCAAGATTTCACTGCCATTTTTATCTCTCTCGCCTTTTTCCCTTTTCGCTCGAAGGAGTGAAAATAGCCACTGCTGACAATCTAGTTGGACAGAAAACTGCAGCTGACGTGAGACTGTTTTATCAAATAGAGAATTGAAAGATATTATCAAGTCAGTGAGACAAGCTAATCCATGTTGATCATACAAAATTTGTTTTTAGAATGGAAGGAGTTCTCCAACAATGGAGGCACCAGTGGGGCCCATTCCCAGCAGTAGTGAAGACGATGAACCCGGTATAACCTTTGAGGCGACGCCTAGGGGAAGACTGGGCCGATATCCGTCCTTTGAAAACCAGCCAAGGTTGGTATAAACTGTTGGTTTGTTGTCAACTTGTCGTAAATCAAGGTTACCTGCTATCAAGTCCTCCTGTCTCCTTGTAAAACATCGCTCCTCCTCGACCTGGGGATAACCAGCTTTGCGGGGGCTTGGGGTGAGGAAGGGGTGAAAACGAGCGCGAAGCACGAAATTTCAAAAGAGGCCGATTCGGTTTGCATCTGTGGAAAAAGTTGAACCAAATTGGCAAATTCAACGTCTTCTCAGTTTTTCGCACATAAAGCCATTTGAATTCACGCGTGGGAGTAATTTCCACTCTCGCGTAATTTAACGGGCTTTACGTACATAAAGAAAATGTATATATGTACGGTTTGCGTGTGCGGAAAGGTTGAAAGACTGGTTTCCTCCGCTATCACGAAAAATAAAACGGCTTCTACTCGGAAAACACGCGCGGAAGAGAAATTAAATTTAGAACCTTTCTAATTAATTTGTATTGCACGCAAGTTTGACGTAAAACTGCAGTGTCCAGCAAAAAACAAAAACAAAGTCGGCAATTCAAAGCTTATTGGCAAGCTGCTCCAATTTGCTACGCCGGCGTTTATGTTCACTTCCGATCTCGCCGTTCGGGCGGACACATGTCAACTAGCCTGCGTAGCAAGCGTTCCTGTACGAACGAAGAGCTTTTTCTGCATTCTGCGCGAAAATTGGGGTGCGGCAAGAATGCAGAAAAAGCTCTTCGTTCGTACAGGAACGCTTGCTACGCAGGCTACATGTCAACTTTCGTCGCGGCCGATTTTTGCCCGATTTACTTCGTCTCGCCCGACAAACTGCCGCTGGGTCTCCGAGGATGGGCGAAAATCAGCTATAAGGTGAAACGTGGCTGCAAAGTCCTTGTCGTATATTCATGTATTTGTTGTTGTTTTTTTCTTCAGAAGAGACTCCGCTCCCGACGAGCTGCCATCTGAGGACACCAAAACTAATAAAGACAAGGATGAAAGTAAACCGAAAGAAGATTCACCCACGGAGCCAGACAGCATTCCCTTGGAGTCTTTCGTTGTCGATATAGATGGCGAGAAAGTGGAAGAAAAGAATGCGGAGAGCGTTATGTAATGACCAACGTTATTTATGACGGGTTTACAGTGCGACTACTTTGCTCCGACGAAGGGCGGACGCTCGAAACGCCAGTTTTTCAAATTCGCTGCGAAGAGTTTCACTTACCCGCCGACACAACTGTCTCTTTAGAAACTATTTCACTTTGTACTGTAACGGGGGCCACTTAGACAATGAAAACCAGTCACATATTGCAGAGCAGAATACTGAGAGAATTTCAACTTGATTCCAAGTTGAAATGTAGTAAAAACTGATTGGTTCAAACAAATGAAGTTTTTTCCCTTCTGAAAGATGGTTTGGTTTTCGTTATCTAAGTGGCCCCGGTTATAAGTAACAGTCGCGCTGTAAGTTTGTTTAAGTAACGTAGAACCATTCTACGGCTGTAACAAAAAAAAATTAATATACTTGTCAAGTGGAAAACTCATTACTGAGAACGTTACGTTTTACAAGATTCTACAATGCGAAAATACTTCGAAAAGAAAGGAATCTAGGTATAAACTAATATGTTTTATTTAATTATAACATTGATGGACGTAACTGGTAGAAATTGTGCCTTCACGATACATTTTGCGATAGTTTGTTCAAAGAATTGAATAAGTACTGTAATATATTTTTAGAAAAATAAATAATTGCAAAGTAAAAGTAAATATTTCTAGTTTGTTCTTTTTGTTTAGCTGTTGTAAGATTAAATATTTCTTTTTTGTTAATTAATTACAGCTACGTTCATTGTGTTATTTTTATTATCATTATTTTTAAATGAAGCTTTAGAATTGTGCTACTGAATAGCTTGAACATGTTTTTCATAAAGAATAACAGCAGCCTGGTCCCTGGACGTTCTCTATTGATTTGCCTGGCGAGTGCTATTTGGTGACGTCACCGCTCACGATAGAGTCTAGACTCCTCGAGCAGAGAACACTTAGGGACTGGGCTGAAAGAAATAGTACAACCTTCAGTAAGAGTCCCCTACCATAGGGGGCACTCTTTACAAGAGGTTCATCTATTACTTTAATTGGCGAAAAAAAAAATACAAAAAAAAATTATAAACTTAGTTAATTTTTACAGCACATAGAAACAGATACATTTTAACGTAAATTAAGAAAACAAAGTATAAAATTTGGTTTTCAAAAGTTTGTCCCAGTGAAGGTAGCTTTCATACTCTAGAAACCTTTGCTACAAAGACAGATAGATACATGTAGTACACAAGATAGACAGATAGATACATGTAGTACACAAGATGTTAATATAACATTAAATTTTCATAAAATATTTACTTGACGATGGAAATATTAGGCTTGTAATTGTTTTATCTGGAAGTTGCGATGTAATTTTTTTAAATTAGTGCCATGTCAAGCCATGTACATTTCCATCAATTATTGAACTTCCAGACAATATTTAAGCTTATTTAACGAATTGTACGAATAAATTGTTGTAAACCTCCCAGTATTAGCAACCCAGCTATCTTTGGGAGTATAATCTAAGAACCTAATATAAGTAAATGACAGGTTTTAAGTACAGTCGAACCCCTATTAAGCGGCCACCCTCGGGGAAATGGCAAGCGGCTGCTTAATAGGGGTTGGCCACTTTTAAAATAGGGGTTTTATTTACAGTATTATACTGACATTGGGACTTTGATAGCTGGCGTTTAGAGTGATTTCACTAAACCCGTGAAATAGTTACTACACTATTAGATACTATTAGACACTAATTCCATTGTTTTCTTTTGTTTAGTTTTGACTATTTAGCACTAACTGTTAGATATTGTTTCACGGGTTAAATGAAATCACTCTAATAGGTGGCCGCTTAATAGGGGTTCGACTGTAGTAAATGTTGCAAAATGGGACAATTCAAGTAAGAGAACTTTCTGCAATGATAATTTATAAGAATTCGAAAGTAGTATTAAAACATTCACAATGAAAGAAACCTAAAATCTTTAGAGCCTTAATTTTGTATTAATAAAATGCTAAACCTGTTTTTATACAACTTTCTTAGCTTTTGCTGTGTACTAGAACTGCATGCCAGTCATGGGAACGAGTGCCATTTCTGGCGAATGTTTCTTGAAGCACTCAAGGAGTTTCTGATTCTTATCATCCAATCAAAAAATGTCTGAGCAATGATGAGTACAGAAAGGTTTGTCATGGCGCAATGAGGAATCGGATACATTACGTTGCTTAGCAACTTTGGTGAGAAAAAAAAAATGCATACTTGGGCAATTCACAGAAACAGAATTTTGCCATCAATGAGTACTTGTTCCCACAACTGATGTAGCATTTAGCAAATCACTCAAATGCACTACTTTAGTGTCATGCATGTTCCTAGCCTCTTCCAGGTATTTGGTGTAGTGGGAAGCAGCGTGAAGAATAGCAAGTGGAAAAGAGGCACATTATTAACACTAACTACCGTAAAAGCTCTATTTAGCCCCCCTCTCTAATAAGCCCCCCCCCCCTTTGGAAGTCAGACTTTGTAATAAGGCCCCCTCTTTATTAAGCCCCCCCCCCCCCCCTTCCTTTAGGCTGATGTAAATGACTTTTCAGTAATATTTTCAGTCATTTTATTATTATTTGTATTGAAACATGGTCTTTACAGTCAAAACAGCTCAAGCGTTCCATTGCAAATTTGATTTCAAAGAGAGGGGGATAAAAAATTTTTGTCATCTTGTAGGCTAAGAGATTTCTTTAAAGTTTGATTTACACGCAAGATATTTGCTTGTATCGATCAGTTTTGTCTGAGATTGTATTTCTCTTGTTATCGTACATTTCGGTAAAGCCAACCTTGAAATCAAATGCCAGATATTTTAGCAAGTTTTTTATTTTGTATATTTTATTAAAATAACAGTCCTACAATCTTTTTGATGAGTTCTACAGGTCCTACAGTCATCAAATGAATAGCAAAAGTACCTGAGCATACTGTAATGAAAACAAATACAGGCTAAATGTAAGCCCATTGGTCGTTATTCGGATAGTCTTAGTGAACAGACGTCTCTCATCGCGGGCTCAATTTTTACTCCTCTCGCAAGAGAAGTGCGAGATTCGAGCCGAAAATTCCATATTGATGACGTAGCTCTACAGAGATCCGTGTAGTGTCACTGACTGCGCGCGAAAATTCAGAATCGAGTAACATCCAATCCAACCGATCCAACCTCGTCCCCAGGGCCATCTCCGCTTTCAAGATGGCGGGTGGACGATGTGACGTTTTTGGGGTGGGGTCGCTTGTAAACTACCTTATTACATGAAATTTTGGTGACACTTTAATTTAGCGAATTTAGCGATTTTTCAAAAAATCGCTAAATTAAAATGCACCAAAATTAAGTGTCGCTAAATTTAATCGTCGCGAAATTAACGTGACTCCACATGAGGACAGCATTAAGATATGGCATTGCAGTTTTGTTGTTTCGTTCAAAATTAAGTTGTAGAACGTTGTATGATTTTGTTTTTATCGTATTACAGTTAAAGTTATTAAATGGAGCTGGTTGACGTTTATGATCTTATCATCACACAAAAGCTCTGTTATCATCGTAAAAGTTTTGAATAAATTCGCCAAAGAGACAGTTTGTGAAATCGCGAAAATTAAGTGACTTATGTTCCAAAATTTATGCAAAATCGTTAAATTAAAGTGCCGCTAAATATGGATTTTTCAAAATCGCTAAATTAACGTGTCGCCAAAATTTCATGTAATAAGGTATAGTCTATAATTTCCCTATTCAAATATTTTACAAGAATTATCTGAGGACTCTTTAAAGCGCTCGTGTGCAATTGTCAGAAGGTTTGTGCTGGTCCATATCGCTACTGAAACCGCAGCAACAATTGCTACTGAAATGTGTCTTCTCCATCTATTTAGCCAAACAGCCATGACTGCCATATTCTGGTAACGAGTCTCGATCGCAAGAGACAGACTGATGAAAACCCACTCAATCACCAGCTGAACAGAAGTGTAAATGGCAAAAGACTGCAGCAGTTTAAAAAGAGATTCGTTTTGTAAGTAAATAAATTGATACAAGTACAAAGCTCCGTTAACAGACACTATAGCAGTTGATTCAGACAGCATGCTCATGATAGCGATATCAGCCATTAGTCTCTCACGGCGAGGAGTACGAAAACTTCCCCAAGGAGCTGCTGTTCTTTTCCACATCAGATGACCAATGTGATCAATAAAGACCATGGTACTTCGTTCCATGACTTCTGCAGCGCCTTGAATTACTCCAAGAATGGCGACAGATTCCAAACTGCAAAGGTCCGCTTGTAAAACTCGAAACATGACCGCCGAGGTAAAATACAACGGCACCAATAAGACATATGAATATCCCGGATGGGTAATGTTCCATAGCCGTTGAACACAAATTCGCGAGATAACTTTGAACACGACTCCAATGAAGGGAGCGAAGATTGCGATTAGCAGTTTACCTTCCTTGTTTTGCTTGTTATACGCTGGGTAAACGAGAGAGACCATAGGCACTCCAACAACTATGATAAAACAGGAAGGAACTGTCATTTTTAAGAACAAAGTCGTCTGCTGTGCCCTCGTTCTTCGCATCCTGAAATGATTCGTTAGAAAATAAATTTGCAAACACGCACTAAGGAAAAACAAAATGTCGAGTGGAAGTTTTTGTAACGCAGTAAACATGGAATGAGATATTCCCAGGGCTTGTAGAGTCACGCGATAAAGTGCATCCAAACAATAGAAAAGCGAAGCAACCAGAATCAGTTTTCTTTTCACACCCACTAACTGATATGGGCGAAACAGGAAAAGCACACATACAAACAACCAGGTGTGTAGAAAAGCACAAGATATCACATCGGAAATTGATCTCATCCATTGCACTTTTATTGGAATGGACTCCTTTGGATGAAATTGATAGTCGTTTACAGTTTTAAAACATATGTAGGAGATCAGCGTGTATATTGAGCCTATGATGGTAGCAGTTAGTAGTGAGATCAAAGCTCCAATGTACATTGATTTACAAACTGTACGGAGAGTGGATGGTCTGAGTTGCTTCCAAGCCATTGCTCTATCTTCATCTTGCTGATCTTCCTGTGTTTCATCGTCGCTGTCCTCTGTTGAGCACGCGTTTACAACTCGTACATCAAGACTGCTAGCTAGTAAATATTGGGAGCTTGTGACTTCTCTGTCGCTGTATTCTTGATAAATCAGCTCATCAACCGGATGAAAATACCATTCTCGCCCTGTGCTTTGTAGAGGATCGTAGCCAAAGGACTCTGCCGTGTATTCAGGTTCTTCTTGGTTGTAGTGCCCTGTTTTTAATACGCCTCGTGTAAAACTTAACAGGAAATGACCAAACACCTCTGTCAGTGTATTGCTAGCCATTGTTATTCGACGGAGACCAGAATAAATGCTTTACAGTCAAAACAGCTCAAGCGTTCCTGCCAAGAGTGCATTAATTTTAAAATTCATTCTTGCAAATTTGATGTAATTATTCGTTTGGAACGTTCACTGTTTAGGTCAAATTTGTTTTCTCATTCAAATTTGCCAACCATTAAACAAAAGAACTCTTTGTTTCAACAGCCAATAGGGATATGATTCGCATTGACTTAAATTTGCATATTTGACAGTTACAGTGAAACGCACCCAGGGTTGAGTAGCCTGCGAGCAAGCTCTCTGGGTTTTTTGTGGGGGTGGGGGGTGGGGAGGCGGGAAAGTGAAAGAGAGCTTGCAACGATGTCTCAGAGTTTTGAATATCTGCGCTCAAAAAATCGACGCGAAATGCTGATTGGTGGAAATTAATTAATTGATGACGTCTTCTTTGCAAACATGACGCTTTAGTGTTTATCACTCATGCAGAAAATTAGTTCAGGTATTTTTGGAAGTAAACTTCGAAGGGGCACGTACTAAATATTTTTTCTGTTCAGCGCTTTGAAAATGCTTTCCAAAGAGACCTCTCTCGAGTCAAATGGTACGGTAGTTCCGGAGAAACAACATTTTTCGTAGCATACTGGGAAATACTACACACTGGCTTTTGTAATTAAATATGCAAAATCTTGCAACAGAAATTTCAGAGCGGAATTTCTAACAAACGGGGAACAAATATTCTAGCTGTCCTGCGCTTTGAAACCGCTATCGATAGAGATGTTTTTCGATTCGATCCGTTTAGTACTTTTCGAGAAACGAGCGTGTGAGATCGAATACAAGGCATTGCGTTACGTAGAAAATTGAGACGACCACGAAATTTCAATTGACCAAATTTTGACAGCTCAAACAGCTGGCGGGGGGTTTTGAGGGGCGGCATTCAAAATTCTGAGACATCCGTGCAAGCTCTCTTTCTCCCGCTCTTTCTCTTTTCCCCAAAAAACGCCAAGACTCTGAGCTTGCTCGCAGGCTAAGGGTTGAGAAGCCATCAGAATGTTAGGCTCGATTTCCGCCGCTCTCTCGAGTCCGGTCTTCGTTCCTCCCCGAGTGCCTTCGGGGGATGAGCGTGGGCTCATTTTCCCGAACAGCGGCTGGTAATCGAGCCTATCAGAATGTCTGGTGTCGCAATTCGAGCCCGGAATTCGAGTCTATTGATCACTTTATGGCAAATTTCTGAAATTTCCATTTTGTTTTCGCAACTTTTCGACAAATTATAGCAATGAAATAACTACAGGAAGAAAATTGACGACTATTAAAAAAAGAAAAGAGCCCAGCGTGGCTTCGTGACTTTCCTGTGGTTTTGTTGAAAATGCCGTCGCAGTAGCCTATGAATAGGAGTCTGTTGAAACAAAGAGTTCTTTTGTTTTTTGTGTGTACTGCGCTTGCGCAGTCAACACTATGCACTTATACCGTAAAATTGTAAACAAAAGAAATGTTAACAATGCTCTATTGTTAACATCAAATCGATAAACAAACCACAGACAATCGATTAAATCAATAACTGACAAACCACGGTTTCCGAATTTTAATGGCCGGCGCTTCGATACCATACACAATAATGTAAATCAAGTCGATACAATAGCAATGAATCAAGCCTTGGATAAAATGCGCAATAAATCAAGCCTTCGATACGAAATCCTCCCTTCGACGCGATCGCAATGAATAATAATAATAACTAATTTACATAGCGCTTATTCATCGCTGGGCTAAAGCGCTTTACAAAGTATAATGGATAAAAACTAATGAATCAAGCCTTCGATAGGATACCCAATAAATCTAGCGTTCGATGCGATCAAAATGAATCAAGCCTTTGATAAAATACGGGATAAATCTAACCTTCGATACGATCGCAATGTTTCAAGCCTTCAATAAGATATAAGATACGCGATAAATCTAACCTTTGATACAATACATGCATACATACATCAATCACAATGAATGAAGCCTTCGGAAAGATGCAATGATCTAGCCTTTGATACGATACGCAATGAATCAAGCCTTCGATAAGTTACGCGATAAATCTAGCCTGCGAGAAAGCTCTCTTGGCGTTTTTGTAGGGAAAATAGAAAGAGCGGGGGAAAGACAGCTTGCACTTATGTCTCAGAATTTTGAATGCCGCCCCTCAAAACCCCCCGCCGTTTCCAGCTGTTTGAGCTGTCAAAATTCGGTCAATTGAAACTTCGTGGTCGTCTCAATTTTCAACGTAACGCAATGCCTTGTATTCGATCTCACACGCTCGAAAGTCGTTTCTCGAAAATTACTAAACGGATCGAATCGAAAAACATCTCTATCGATAGGGGTTTCAAAGCGCAGGACAGCTAGAATATTTGTTCCCCGTTTGTTAGAAATTCCGCTCTGAAATTTCTGTTGCAAGATCTTGCATATTTAATTACAAAAGCCAGTGTGTAGTATTTAACCTTCGATACGATCGTAATGAATCAAGCCTTCGATAAGTTACGCCATTAATCTAGCGGATCGTTTTCTGTACTTGCCAGTAAGTTTTACCCTGGTTCTGTCAACACGTTTAACTACATGAACATTATTGCTTGTTTATACATTGGACCTTCGGTCCCATCGATTTGGTAACGGATCGTAGATAAAACATTTGACACATACGCCATTGACACGCGAGGTGTCACTTGCGAGTATGCCGACTCATTGACTCTCGCGAGAAACGAGACACGTCTCGCGAGAAACGAGACGAGACTCGCGAGAAACGAGACGAGACGGTGTTGTCTATAAGATTCCATGTGAATGCGGCAAAGTATATAAATTATCGGCGAAACAGCGATATCGATGCGTGAAAGAATAAAGGAACACGACAGAGACATGCAGCTTGCAGGTACTCAGAACTCCGCAGTTTCGGAATATGCCAAAGAGACTGGGCACCTTCCTATTCTCGGTTTTCACTGTCACGCCATAAAAAAAAATAAAAATAAAAACCGTTCAATGAATGAAGTCAAGGAATTGACATGTCATAGATAATGAATAAATAAGGAATCAGTCCAAGTCTCAGGTCTGTGCGGTATTCCGTACTCGAGTTATTTGTCAAAATGTTCCACACAAATTTATAGAGCTCAGTATGGAAACGCCATGTTGGAGTCCCTCTGATCAAGTAGTCTCCACACTTTAATTTAACATTACTTTGTTCTTTTTGGTTTTAACTTGGCTTGTGAAGTCAGTCACTATCTCAAAATAATGAATTGATACTTTTTTCTTCAAGCTTAACATAACTGATCAGTTTTGAAAAAAAAAAAAAATTATCAATACAGTTCAATTCACATTCCTCAAGTCTTACAACTCTGTTTCTGTAAATTACATTCTTCATATTTATCAAGATTAGATAAATAATAAATTTATCTGGCAAGTAAAATTAACACAGTTTGTTATGATGTGAATTTTATTTTTATACACCCTTCCCAGTTTCTTCCCTTCTATCCCCACCATCCTTTCCAAGCTGGCTAGTGTATTTTGAGTAAATCATATTTAGTGACAAAGACTTTACCACTTCCAAATGATAAATCAACCTAGGAAAAACCTTGCAGTACACACATGTACGCGTTGCGTACCTATTTTTTAAAAATGGTTGGCAAATTTGAATAACAAAAAAAAAATTTCCAGAACTATCATCGAGTTAGGTTAGAAATGACATTCCATTTGTAAGGCGGTTATACATAACCCATTTCTTGTTCTGTTTTATTGGTGTAATAGTAAAGTTTGAAAAATTAATGTGAATTTTCTCGCAAATTTATGATTGGAAATAAACCTCCCCCCTCTCTATTAAGCTCCCCCTTCTCGAGGCCTGAAATTAAATAAGCCCCCAGGGGGCTTAATAGAGCTTTAACGGTATTCATTGCACCGCTACCCACTAACAAAATGCCTGGAACAGGCTACCATGTTACTAAATTCCCTTGCACCAATTACAATCATATGTCACAACTCAATGATTTCCTCTTGTTCACTTCACATCTTTCCTGTTGGTAATGATGGCTACACATCTGGGTATCTCTGCTGACAGACATCTCCCATGTAAGTGGACACCTTCTGACAGACAGGCACTCATTGACGCAGCCAATTTGTTTACAAAAACCTCATATGGTACCGCCCTGACACCTCTTGTAAACAGTCGCTGACAAATTTCTCTAGGTTCACTTCGTCCTGCACTAGATCCTGACCTCCACTATTACATGTAAAATAAGCCAAAAAGAGGAAGCTTGTAGTTAACAAGAGTAATTCAGCACTCTGGTCTTGTACAAGTAATCGCTTGAATCTTCGACAGTGCCTATTTTTGGCCACCCTGTGCAATGCTACCAACTGCAGTCGAAGCTCCTGTAAGCAGACACCCTCGGGAAGCAGACAAAGTGTCCGCAACTAGCATTACTGGCCTGTTCCAGGTGTTCGGGATAGTGGGGTCAATTCGCGCACACTACCCACTATCCCGAACGCCTGGAACAGGCTACCTTCTTACGGGAATGTGTAAATACAGAGTTTGTATGAGCTACATGTAGAGTTCAAACGGGGTTTTGTCAAGGTGGCTGTAAGTAGAGCTGTCTTCTTACAAGAGTGTCCACTCAGAGAGCTTCAACTATATTTATAAACTACAAATTCTCCCAACTAAAACTATAAGAAATGTATGGAGACCAATAAAGAGAATTTGTATGTTGACAGTCACTTGACAGACATAACAGCACGCAAAACACTGGAGAGAAGTGGCAGTTGAATGAGATATTGGTGTTTGAAAAGACCTTTAGCAGCAAAGAATCAACAGGCTACATCTAACTAAATTGAACAAATTTGTAAACATACATTCTTGTTATGTGATCCTGCCATCTTTTAGAATCTCTTTACCCAACAGTCTTGTCGAACATGGTGGGCTGTAGAAACTCTCCTTCTTTGTCCACAAGGAAAAAGAAACTGTGCCCCTTCAACTTCAGTGAGATCTGGGACTTTGTACCTTGAAAAAACAATAGACACGAAAAACATGTATGTACATGTTACACACAGTCATATTACTGGCTCCCCCAGGAAAAAAACCTCTCTGCTAACCAGGGAGGTGTACGTAGAGGTGGGGAAACTCTGCTGGGTCACATACCATTCCAGATACAGTGGAACCTCTGCTTTGGGACACCTCCATTAAGGGGACACCTCCTTTTAGGTGACACAAACTTTTGTCCAAGCAAAATTAATGCTCATATAAATCTTTGTATTCTTACTATTACCTCAATTAAAGGGACACCTTTAAATGGGGGATACTTCTCCTTGCCCCGAGGGAGTTCCCTTTATGGAGGTTTCTCGGTAGCTATAAACAGAACCTGGACTGGTTATTCTCACCCGAGTAGTCAATCAGCTCCCAAAGTGATAACAGCTAATAACAAACTTTTGAATTCTGGTGTCATGAGATTTTGAAGCATGATATCCTTTAATAGTAGAACGTCTTGTGTAAGCAACACAGAAACATTCACACAATTCTTTAAAAAAAAAATTAGGTAACACAAACAATAATCAAAATGTTATTGTAGGCACATGTGCTTACCTGTTCTGGACCCTGAGCAGGATACATCAGAGATGGGGACTGTTACTGACCGCGTTCCTCCCAGAGGGGTGTGTGTCACTACCCTTACATTGTTTCCCTGAAGGACCAGCCGATTTACACTCCTGATCAACGGGCCAACAAGTAATAATAATCCATTTAATGATATACAAGTAATTCAAATGAATAAATTGATTACAGTATGTTTGAAAGACTACTGCATTATTTCCAGTGAATAATCCTGGGGGGAGGGGGGGGGGGGGGGTTACTCAGCCCAATCTTTAGTTGCTGCCCAGGCTGACAAACCCTGACCCTGTTTATGACAAAATATTTATACATTCCCTACCCTGAATTTATGACATGAATTTACAAAAAGACAATTTATTTGCATTGAGCACTTGATTCCAGACAGTGATCTGTGGTCGGCATTGATATCATTTATGGTGGGAGTCCGGGGCCCGGGGGTGAATAATACTTGATCAGTGGCACTGAGATCCAAAACGTTGTCTCAAAGTGAAGATGTGACTTCCGTGCTTAACAGATATATATCTCATGCTCTGGGCCTTAAATTCTTTCATCAAAAAGAGGAGCCATAGGCTCACTTGGGTCTCATTCTAAATCTGTCCCCATCCGGCCATAGAAGGGCTTATTATTACACATGGTGTAAATTTAGAATGCATAATGGCATTGAAGAATAAATGAATTATTTTAGTTTCTCTTAATAATGTAAAACATCCCAAAAAGGAATTTACTAGGTTTCAAGTACCTGAGACTATAAATAAATCCTGATGCTGTAAAAAACATTCCCACGGCCACAGCGAAAGAAGCCAGCATGATAGGTCTCTCCTGTTGATTAATAATATTTAGCTTTGATTGGCTCAAAACCATTTACCATAACTCTATGGAAACATAGAATATTGCTTGCTTTTATTTCATAAAAACAATAGAAAACGTTTTCCCTGTGTTTCCATAGAGGTAACACTCGTGAAAGTTTGGGAGAACTCAAAATTACTGTTGAAACACTCGTTTCCACAACATTTCTCATTCTCCCAAACTTCACTCATGTTACCACAACTCTATGGAAACACGTAAAATGATTTTTTTCTATTTGGTATCTAGAGCACCAAAACACTCCTTTCTGGAGCAGTCCAGGCTATATTTCCTATTGAGATCATTGAGCAAGAATCAACAAAAGCAAGGGACAATAGGACTATTTATCCTCTCATGTTTTTCCACTTCTCACTCTATGGGAGGCGGGGAGAAAAGAGGGCGGAAAGCGCGATTCCCAAGGTGGCAGGAACCGGGAGAAATAGAAAAACATTTCACAACATTGCATAATATTTTAAAATTAGAAAATGTTCAAAGAATCGGGGGGAACAACAACGGAAGGGGCGCCGCGGGAACTGGGAGTACAGGAAGTTTAGCCCCCCTGTCCTCCCCCCTGTCCTCCCCCACAACAATGCCAGGAGGAAATATAACATACATATTAGTGACCCATGCAAACCCCCCCCCCCCCCCCCCCCCCCATCCACACATGTCCATTCCATTAGAGGCTTGGCTCTTCCAAGCTAAAGTTTCATTCTGACAGAGTAGCTCTTACTGACCTCTATAAATCTGAAGATTTTCCATGAAACTCCAGGCTTCGAGGAGACATCAAGAATCTCACCCTGGCTCCTCTTGCTTTCAAGATTTACTAAGTCTGCCAATTTTATTCGGCTAAACTGGAAATAGGCCATCCATGCCCAGAATATAAACTGACTGGTACAAGCAAGGCCGACGAGACAGAAGAATTTCTGACGATTGTAATAGTAGAGTGTTACATTTTTCCAAGCAGTTTCTTTCTTCTTGGCAGATGATGAGAGCCTTGCTTTCTTTAAATACTAAAGATAGAACGAAAAGGTATACTAAGACCATACTCATGAATGCCCCACCTTGAAGTTCATGAACCATCAATCAATTCAAGGTGGGGCATTCATGAATATATAACTATCTAACAATGATCAGTATCTAATTTCCCCTCAGATTTCTACAGCTGATAGAATGCAGTCTCATACCAGTGGACCCTTCATGTTGAAAGGATATAGAACCTAGGGCTGAAGGGGAAAAGTGACTGGGGGGGGGGGGGGGGGGTGTAATTTGGGTAAATAAAGAACCAAAGTTTCATGTCCCATTATAATACTGGAATATCAAACAAGTCATACAAGAGCCAAATAAAAAATAGAAGATGGTTGTAAATATAAAGGTAAAAGCCAAAAACAATAGAGTACTAAATAGGCAAAATTTTCACCAACTAAATTGTAACCCACTGGGGTCTCCCATAACACTTGTCAGAAATTGTAAAAGTAAAACACCCCTAACAGAAGATACCAGACTGTCACTTTGTGATTGACTGCAAATGCAGAGAGAGACAAAAAAATACCAACTTCAGACAAAAAGGTAAGAAAATAAATACCTTGAGACACCTTATGCGGCCTAAGAAAGACAATGGTATCTTCCTTTGATGGATAAAAATGGAGAAGAGAAACATTGCGGGAAAGTTTGTTAGCTGTCCGCCATTTTGTAGTTCTAGCCCCAGCCTCCGCGCGACACTTGTTGACCGAGCTGCCCAGTTGACTGCGCGGAATTTCGAATTTCGCAGCAGGCCGTAGGCCGAGTTGGCTAAAATCAGGCGATATTCCGCAAGATTGAGCAGGATAATTGTTCTATTATGCAACAAATTGATAACACAATTTTTATTTCAAGAACTGACGTGAATAGTCTGTTCAAAACAATCAGTTTTATTTAATTTAGCAATTTATTTGAGACGAAAACTGAACCTGCGAACGTGCAACGCAAATTTTAAAAACTGGCGAATATCACTTGGGGAATATCACCCGGATATTCCCCAGTTTTGGCTGCGTCACGTGACGTGTTTAGACCAATCGCGCGCGAGAAAAACATTTTGATGGATTATAACGCAGGATATCTGTCGCTTGAGATCATCATGACCATATTTGGACAGTGTACAATTTGTTGAATAATAATCTCTGGCTCTTAGTTTTTTATTTTATAAAGACTATAAAGGTCAAGAGGACAACGTGTAATGACCAAATTGTTATATATTTATATTTAGCTTATAATGAGAACAAATCATTTTCTACGCTTTTAAAAAAAAATCCTAACTCCAGGCAAAATACAAATTGAAATATTGGACATATTGCGAACTTTGTCATCTGTATCTGTTACTAATAATAATTATAAATATTATAATTTCTAGTAAAGCGTTTATCGTGTTTTAGTGGTAACATATTAAGATTACCAACTCCTTAGTGCGTTTCTGCCTTAGCAAACTATTGTTTCAAACTGAGCAGCGTAGCTCCTCAGATAAAACTCTGCGAGATTATATGAACTAAAGTCACCCTGAATTAACGCGAACGTGTTTTTTTTATAAGTCGCCTGTTTTACAAGAAAAAGAAGAAACAAATTAAAATTAGTATTATGATGCCGCAAGGATAAAATCGGCATGAAACTTTTTTTGAATTTTATTTAAAATATTTTTTTTTGCCACCCACTATCATAAGATGTAACGTGAAAAGGCACATAATCAGAAGAAATTATATCAAATTTCAGGCTAAAAGCAGTAAAAACAAAGCGAATCCCACTACGCGAAGCCGAAAAGATTCATTCATTGCTAAACAAAGATATTTCGATTGAAACGTCACATATGTCACCGACAATCAAACGAAATTAACGGAAAAAAATGTCAAAGCAACCCTTATATAAACTACTCATAGCAAATAGATTAACCATACCATTGACGTCTCTAAGCCTGACGTGGAAACTCTCCAGAACAAATGTAAAGTGTAGAAAATCCCGGAGAAACACGTCAACTCTGTTATCTGGAGGTTTCGCATTCAATTTAAATGACAACTGTTCATTAATTACAAATTTGAACCTATGTAAATATGATTTCTTTCATGAAATTGCCTTTTTCATTTTGAAGTCAGCTCGATTGCACTTTTTTTAATTGAAACTAATAGAACCCCCAGGACGGAAACTGTTCGGATTTCCCGGAAAACTTTTTATCTGCGACTGATAAACAAGATCTTAAATTGAACATTAGGTGTTGGAAAATGACTGACTGGGCGGTGATACAATAAAAATCAAGAACGTTCGCCAATAATTATTTATGCTATGCCTCACTCGAAGATCCTCACTTCATAAACAAGGGTGGCAAACAAAGCTGCGAACCCTGAATACATTTAATTGCCCGCAATAACAGCCTTGGAGTCTTAAACCGCCACAAAAGTGGCTTATGTTTGCAATAACATTCACTGATAAAAGTTTGCATGTGACAATAATTTCTATAGTTGAAGTTTATTGCGTCCGGTAGTGGGAGGGAATAAAAGAGAGAGCTCTATCAAAAACTACCGCCAAAGTCCGGTTTTCAGACTAATTCGCGTCCGATTCTACATCGCCTAGAACTTCAGTTTGCCCTGCAGGTCCTCTCAAGTTACACGAAAACAGTTCAAAACGTTACATTTGCGACCAAAATATCGTGTTTAGATCAAGTAAATGTTACTTTTAGTGGTTTTAACTCTACGAGAAGTGTTTCCGGTTGCTGACGTATTTTCAGCCCACGGCTGTTCATCTAGTTAGAATTCATCTGTTTCCACTCTCAGGAAGAGAAACCGGCAAAACTGCATGTGAGCTGTTTGTCTGGTGAATGCGGCTAAAAGAATCGTTTCAGAAGTGGTGGATTTGTCGAGCAAAAGGAGCGATACAATACTTTTTGCCCGCTTTGACGAAACGATTTCTAAACAACAACATTGTCAGGACCGCATTCAAACTTTGAAAACCGCCCAAATCAACAATATTGACGATTGTTAAGCGGTAGAGCTCATTCTAACGCTGCCGGCGTATCGCATTGATACAAAAGCTGACAGGATATCGACTCCAAAACACACAAGCTTGGCTTTTGTACATAAAAATGGATCACTACGCACAAAACCAGAGTATGAGTTTGATCAACAACACCCAGACCACAGCAAGTTTCAATACTGGTGACTCAAGTTCACTACATGGATTTTACCTCGTCACAGCAAGTGTACTGATACTGATTATCATTGTCACTATCATTGGAAACGTATTGGTGTGTGTGGCTATCCTTGTTAATGGCCAACTTCGTTCATCGCCCACAATGTTATTCATTTTTTCCTTGGCGGTTAGCGATTTGTTGACTGCGTCTCTCTCGATGACTTTTGATGTGGATCAACAACTCTCTGACTCCAAATGGAGCCATAGCAAGGGCCTTTGCGAGGCATGGACAACTGCGTACCTTATCACGGTGCCTTCGTCTATTTGGAACCTCCTGGTGGTAAGCGTGGATCGTTATAAGAGCCTTAAGGATCCCTTGAGTCGCTACAGACAAAGTCCCTTTATGACGCGCAAGCGAGCGGCCCTAGTCATAGTGCTCGTGTGGATCTACTCGGTGGTTTTCGCTCTGATACCGATCATGGGCTGGAAGTTCCGGCCCTCGGCAAGCGTTGAAAACAACGGATGCTTCTTCAACATTGCAATGAATTACTCCATACTCAGCTCGTTCATTAATTTTATTTTTCCACTACTGGTGATGTGTTTTCTGTACTTCAAGATATTCATGATAGCGCGAAACATCAACAGTGGAAAATTCGCGCAGCGAAACGGAAGGTCGTCTGAACGGTGTTCAACAGAGCCCAGGTCATCGGAAGACGCTGCGAAAATCGCAAGGCACACCAAGAGAAGTCACAAGAGATATAAACGAAACATGAAAGCCGCCAAAAACATCTTGATCATAGTATGCGCGTTTTTCTTCTGTTGGATGCCCCACACGCTTCTAAGTTTGGTCACGAGTTTTCACATGGAAGCTGAAGTCATTAAACAAATTCCGGCAGAATTGTTTACAGCTTTCTTGCTGCTGGGATATCTCAACTCTGCTTTAAACCCGCCACTTTACACCTTCCACAACAAGCGCTTCAAGGACACCTACGTGAAATGTCTTGGGCTCAAGCGAAAGAGAAATCAGGCAAACCGACACTCGAATTTAACGGCTTTGAGCAACATTGACTCAAATCACTCGGGTTCAACAACGAGGCGACCGTTGAGCAATTATCAGCATATTGAAGAGCCTGCAGTTGATATTGAAGAAAATGTCGTGTAGAGTAAAAAAAAAACTAAGACTTCAACCCTCTATATTGACCATGCAGCTCCCATTCAACAAAACAGCTATATGTTTTTGGTGCATCTCGTCGAAATCGCCGAGAAACAGGGCTTCGAATCCCGGGCCCGCGTCAAAACCACAACTTTTCTCTGGGTTGCCATCGCAAAATTATACTTACTGCGGAATCAAAAAACCAAGAATGTGCCTTCATTGAAATATTTCCACTGTATAGTGAATGAATACATTGACAGAGAATTCACTCCTTGGAGCGGTTTCCATTTACCCATATTTTTAACAGTTCGAGTGGTTTCAATTTATGTCCAATGGCGCCATTCCGCCGAATGAAACTGGTCCCGTCCACACTAATTGTTTTCATCGCCCACACTACAACGATTGAAAACGCTAATTTGCGTCAGTGTCGCATGCGCAGATGACTGTTGTAGCATTTTCGAAACTTTTAGTGTGGACGGGGAAAACGCTGCGAAAACGATAGTGTGGACGCGGAGCTTTTGATGCGTTTTCGGTAAAAACGGAGCGTTTCGAAAATGCATTAGTGTGGACGGGGCCTGAGAATGTTTCCGCCAGCATGAATGGATATCGTTTTGACGAAATCGTCTTTTTTATCTAACCATGAAGTTATTGGAAATGAATCGTGCATCGCTACTTTTACAAGATTTCCATTGCGATTTTTATGACTAATCAGTAGAAATTAACGGGGAAAAACGAGCCCGTTTTCGTTTCTTACATTTTTGTGTAAAAGGTATATAAAAAAGACTCAATTCGTTGTGGTCAGTCGAAGGATTGAAGTTTTTCACTCGGTTTTCTGTGCTTAAGGTATCAGTGTTTTCGATTTCCTCAGACACTGAGTCGCCCGGGCTCGTTCTTATCATACTGATAACTTCCGCGTTTTCAGAAATCACTGTTGAATCTATTCGAGTCACTTTTCGAAAACTATGAGTTTGCACTAAAAACTAATCATTTGTAATTAAGATTTCTATTGATAGAGAATTTCCTGATAACAGAATTCTGCCGGATGGGAAATGCATTTCTTATAAGTTCTTCCTTCCTGCCGGTTTTCTATGCTCTCTTAATCTTTACTCCCTATGCCATTAAGAAGGAAACACAGTCAAAAGTTAATTTTTTTTTTGCTTTCTGAATAGGATGTTTGTTTACATTTCGATTTAAACTCCGTTCCATGTATTGCCGGCGGTCTCTCCGGTTTGGGCGGTTCCATTTATGTTATTTCAAAAGTAGATTACAGAATTTACATTCGTTGTAACACGAAGCTATTTTTTTCGTACTTATATATACCGGCCCCTCGAGCTACCATTAGTAAGATAGAGGAGAAATTAAAACAACTTGTATACTCAAATATCGGTGTTAAAATATTGCTCCTTCATACTATAATTAGAGGAACTTAGCCTAGATAATAAAAGCGATTTATGTTCGTAAAAGTAAACAGCAAAAAGGGTGATAACACCCAGTTAGATATTATCTTCTCAGATCATATATATCTATTGGAGATTTTAAAATAGTTTTATCCTCTGTTGATGGATTACAATAAGTTGATCAGGTGGTTCAAGCAGATAACGATTTCATTTTCAGTATGTGTAATATATATCAATGTAGCCTAGTACCCAGGCGTTCCCTTTCCTTACTCGATTTGGCGCGAAATTTAATGACGTCACCGAATGACTCAGAGCGCAAATTCGTTCCCAGGTCCTTACGTGTACTTCGCACTCGCTCGAGAGAGATAGAGAGCGCCTGGGAACTAGGCTGATATCCATGTAGCCGAACTTGTATTAGGGAACTCTATGTTTAGAGGATGCCCTTTAGATCTCTATTCAGCGGAGGTAGATAAGATCCCATAATTTATCGCATACTGTAAATAATACTAAGGTAGTAGTTTCCTCTTGAAAATGCTTGGAAAATATATTCACATTTATCCCAACCGTACAGTCAGCCTTTCTTTATTGTATTTGCATTTAATGGACATTTTTGTCCTCTATTGATAGTTTTGTCCTCTATTGTTTACATGCATTAGTGTTGTATTTAGACACCATTTAAAATAACAAATATAACAAATATAACAAATATAAAAATAACATTCTTCAGGCTGTTACTAAATGCAAACTGTGAAATTAATCGTCCGAGTTTCTTGTTATTTGGATTCATTAAGTTTTATTTCTTCGGTAGTGTTTATATTAATTATTATAATCTATCAAATATTTTTCTCGCGCGCGATTGGTCTAAAAACGTCACGTGACGCAGCCAAAACTGGGGAATATCCAGGTGATATTCCCCAGTTTTTAAAATTTGCGTTTCACGTTCGCAGGTTCAGTTTTCGTCTCAAATAAATTGCTAAATTAAATAAAACTGATTGTTTTGAACAGACTAGAAATATTTTTGAACGCTAACAGAATTATTTTGATGTTTAACAGCTTGGCCGACCGAGATCTTCCACGGCAAACAGAGCGGCCTTGTGAAAAAATATTTGAAGGATAATAACTACAATAGCCTCCATTTGGCTTCAAAAATATGCTCGGATATTTGTCCTTGGACATTATCTGTTCCTCGAAGCCCACAGTTTTCCTCGAGCTTCGCTCTCGAAAACTGTTTGCTTCTCGGAACAGATAATGTCCAAGGACAAATATCCGAGCATATTTTTGAAGCCAAATGGAGGCTATTGTTTATTTAGCAACCTTGCGTTAACAAAAACAGATTTTCAAGATTTCTAGCATCACAGAACCATGCAAGTAGGAAAAAAATAAACGTTACTTGCCGGCCTTTTTATTGTAGGCTCAGATTAGAAACGTAGTTTGTGGATCTGTCAAATCAAACCTGATACAAGAAAGTTTTCGACTTTATACCTTTAGCTTTCTGCTTTTCGCAAAGGCTGAACGTCGTGAACGACCGCACTCCGTGTTCGTCGTGCTTTTTGAATGACATTCTTTGTCAATACTTCGCTTTACGGAATTCATGTCTTCCAAAGTTGAAAATGGTCGGTAAAGCATCAGCTTTCAGTCGAAGTCTTCGTGGCTTGAACTTAGATCCCAGGTGTGCCCTTAACTCAAGATTCTGCTCGAAGCTTTTCAGGGGAGAAATGCACGGAGCAAAGACGAGATGTTGCAGTTGGCGTGAAATCTTTTCTTTTCATTAATCTCATCCATTCCTTGCATCTCTTCTCGTCTTTAGGGAATGTAAAAAAGCTTACGCCTGATTTTGCACAGTTACTACCGGTTAAAAGCAGCACAAAATACCATACTTGTTGATGTTTTGAAACTGCAGAATTTTGTAATTCTCGCTCTTCTCGCGGACTCGCGCGTGTATGTGATGTCATATGTGGTCAGGGTATGTAGTGAGCTTCCCATTTCCGACAATTTTCCGAAGTTTGCCCGAACGCTTCCGTTTGTGGAAGCGAAAAAAGGCAGTTTCTCGACGACGTTTTGTCCAAATCGTTTCAAACTTAAGAATATGATTATTCATAATATTCCCTATTATTTCGACTTAAAACTAATCTTACTAAAAGTTTGTTGCGTTTGACCTTTAAATGATTTTCTCTTGTCTAATTTCGATATCTCAATCATCATCTCAATCATTATCTCAATCATCAGACGCGATGGTTAGCGAAGGTTATTTCACACGTGCCATCTTCAACAGCTTTTTGTATTTTTTATTATTCAATTACTTTAACTCACAGGCAACTACTTCGGTATTACAATAACTTTTTTGAATCAAGTGTATTATTTTTTCTATAAAGAAAAAATGTATTTGTTAATCATTAAGAACTATTTGTTAATACAACTGTTAGGAACTAAGTATTTATTTTCTTACTTACTTACTTACTTACTTTCTATATTCTATTCTTATTATTATTCTATTCTATTCTAATCATTATTTTATAGCTGCCTGACTAGTCTGGTTCATACGGTTATTTCAGACAGTCATAACAACATTTCTTTATTTTGTATATAAATAAATGCTGTTTTTGTGGGTTCTGAGACACGCTATACAGTACTATGCTGTGCAAAAGTAATACAAACGAATTTTGACGACGCGCTTTGTTCTCGCAAAATTTCGGTGAGATTCCAATTCACCTCGAAACGAAAATTATACGAAATTTCTCGCGGGAACAAAGCGCAAAAATTGTCAACTTTGTAAAACTGGTTTACAAGTCAAGTTAAGCCTCTATGCTTGAAAAACCTTGAGCAGTACATGCAGTCGAATTTGTACACAATTGAAGCAGAGTATTAAAATGCGAAATCAAGTTTTTTTTCTACTTTGTTTTCAGGCCAGGAAAGACCTTGTGAAGATCATGATACCAGATGATGAGAAACGTGCAAAGAAGTCACGATTACTATTGGGATATATATATGTACTCAGACATTGTAGACAAATCAGTCTGGTGGTTTTACTTGAAGGCTGTTGTAGACTTTTACTTTCGGATAAAATTCTATACAAGGTGTTACATGTATCACACAATCAAGTAAAGATCATCATATGATCATATGGCTCTGTGCTTATTACTGTCCTTCTGATTACTGTCCATTAACTCAAAGTGGTTGCTAATTATTGCGAATAAATATAAATATAGTAAATAGATAAGGACCATTTAAAAAACTCGCAACAAGTGACACACATCTGTATGGAAGCCTTAAGCCTACAATCATGGTCAAAAGTCCTTGGGACACTCGGCACAATTACTATCGTAACATGGCAATTGCAGTTGTCCACCACGAAAACGATGTTTTTTAACGCTAAGACCCCCACCCCCCCCCCCCCCCACCTCCCCTCCCATACAATGTTGAAATGTAAGCAGCACTCTGGCCACGCGGATTCAACATTGTCTGGGGGGGAGGGGGTACTGGGTGAAAAATATGGGTAGTTTGTTAAAACAGGCAGGAAATACCTTAAAAATACAAAGTGTCCCAAGACCGGACTATTGTCTATGATTGTAGTTTTCATATGTCTGGAAAATCCCAGACCATCGGGAATTTTGTTATTCCCCGACCGTCCCAGACATTCCCGACTTAATTATGAAAACACGACGAGGTAGATCTTTCCCATTGTTTCCCTGAGTCGGGAGAATCCCCGATGATCTGGGATTTTCCCGACATATGAAAACCAAACACAGACTTAGAATAAGCTCTTCCTCTTGATTTCATTAGACAATTAATTTTAGACTATGTTTAACTTGAAATTATTCGATAAAATGTTATAAACTTCTCTCTCACGCACGCTACTTAAATATATTATGGAGCAAAATCGTAATCAGACATATTTCCTCTTCTGAAATCAGTCGGTTATCTGGGTCTTTACGCAACGGGCCGTATGCACGTGGCATGCAGTTTCGAACATATCATTTAGCAAAATAAAACCAGGACCTTTCCATGCAAGCATCAGATATAAGAATGGCTCTTAGACGGTTCTTTTCCTCTTGTTAAGTATTTGCAAAATATTGTTCACACCAGAGAGATTATCTTCTCTTGTTCACACTAAATTCTCTAATATCATTTTATAGTCGGCGAACAAGTACCGTTGATGTCGAGATTTGCCAGAGCCCGCGATCCGGTACGTCTTCAAAGTTGCTAAGCAACATGGCGTCTGTTTCGGATCCAGTACTCGTGAGTGCTCGCACTAGGTTTTGATTGGCATAATAAGAATTGGAAACTCTTCGAGTGCTTCAACAAAGATTTTCAAAAAAAGGCAGTTGTTTGGGGAACCGTTGCGTTTAATTTATGGCTAAGTTGATGTAACTTATTTGTATAATTATCCCACTGAAAAGGTGCTGCCCGTCATGTTTTAGATCTTAGTTTCTGCGGATTATTTGCTACAATCAAAAATGCTCTTCAACTCTTCCTCAGTGATAGCTCGATCAATCACCATAAGATCCCTCAGGTATCCGTGCAAGGTGCTTTTATCCATCCTTTCTCGTTTGAGCCCGATGTCGAACACAGTGTGATTAGTTGGGTTCAGATCTAAATTGCCTGGTGAACCTGCTCGTTCACCTGTTTTGGTTCCATTGATGTACATGTAGAGTTTTCCAACTCGGTTCTCACGGCTCCACGTGAAAGCCACGTGCATCCATTCACCGATGGTGATATCTCTTTATATCATACAAAGATAAGATACAAAAGTGAAGGTTGTTATACACAAGCTCCGCCCGTTAGATTGGATTAAGTACAAATTAAACGTGAATGGTACAAATACGGTGGTTGTGGATTTCGATGTCAATTTCAATCTGTCAAATATGAATTATCCAATATTTATGAATTTTTTCATATATGTATGTGACTAAACTTTATTTTCCCGTGGACGTTACACACAAGTTTGTGGAAAAGTCGGAAAACACAGACATGGTATTGACTCTTACAACATGTTAAATAATGAAATGGGAGAAAGCACATTCTCATAGGTACGTAGAATGAGTATTTTTAAGACTCACTCGCCTCTGAATTCGGGAAATGTGCCAGGTCAACGAAGATTATCGGAAAACTTTCCATCTAGTATAATATTGAACTAGTGACGTTCGGACTAATCAGCTGAATAAATATGTATAGGATGTTCTGGAAGGCCAGTTAGAACCTTTAAGACTCACCCGGCACAGAAGGAAACGATGGATTTACTCTGACTATCAGATCGACGAAGGTTTACACAAAGCTCAGGTTCCGCGTCTATATATAGTCTGAACTGGAAAGGTGAGGACCAATCAGAATAAATATGTACATGATGTCCTGGAAGGCTTAGAACCTTTACCCAGCACAGGAGACTGAAACTGATCTTCTGGATTGGGATTGCTGGGGTTTCTGCGTAAGACCGCTGGTTTCCTTCTAGGTACAGAACTGTCCTGCCGTCAGTAGTCTTATAGGAGGCTCCTTTGTACAAGCTGAAAATGAAACGTAAATAACGTATGGCAATATTTTTACCACTGACTTTTGTTTGATTACGTTTCCTGTATATTGAGAAGTAAAGATCAACAGAAACTTTGACAAAAATACTTTGTTTTTCCACTCGTTACTGCCTCGCCCCCAGGATAGCTACCTCGTGCCCAGGCCCCTTGCATTTCGTAGGTATGAAGCGCAGGAAAATAGGGAGCGCGGGAGCTTGATCAGTCCCAGAACTCCACGCGCACCGCGCATAATTGGGGACGAGGCAGATCTTCTTACCTTACAAATGGGTCAGATCCATTGAGAGTCCAATGGAAAGGAACTCCTATAAAATAAAAATTATCAATAGTCCAGTTTCGAGTTAACCAAGACCGCTGACTAAAAAGACTAAAGACGCATTTATATAGTGTTACGCTCTGTAGTAACAAAATAGACAAATACTAACAGAAAAGTGCTGAGCAAAACAAAACACAGAGTTCTAGTTCATGTTCTCATCGTTATTTGTGATTATAAAATTTTGGTCATATAACGCGCGCTCTGATTGGTCAATTCGAGTTCATTATAACCATTCTCGTCCCCAGAGACCACGATTCTTTTGGTCAGCACCAAGAATCGAGACCTCTGGCCGGTTCCAACAAAAGTCCGCGAAGTCCGCGAATCTCGGACTTCCCGTCAAATCTGACAAATCTGATTGGCTGAGAATATAGAACGAGTACTCTGCGCATGTTCAACAATTGGTTCCGGCCAGAGGTCTCGATTCTTGGTGCTGACCAAAAGGATCGTGTCCTCTGGGACGAGAATGCATTATAACTCGATAAAAACACGCGCCCTACGTCACACGCGTGCTTTATCGAGTTTATAATGCACTCTGCTACGTCACAAGTTTGAGCGCGCGCAATTCCATGAACATTTTATAAAGGAAATAGTAAACTTGCCCCTCGTGCATTGTTGAGTTACATAAGCACGCGGGAATTTTTAAAAAACACTCGAGAAGTGCGAGAAGCACTCGGCTACGCCTCGTGCTTCTCTAAGCACTTCTCTCATGTTCTTAAAAATTCCCGCGTGCTTATATAACTCAACAATGCACGAGGGGCAAGTTTACTATTCCCTTAATATTTTACTTTAGAACGAGTCTAACCCTGTACATATGCGTCTCTAGTCTTTTTGTTCAGCGGTCTAGGTAAACTAGGTTAAAATGGACTATTGTTCTATCTATTTATTATTCCGTATTAAAAATAAGTCCATTCGTTTTCGATTTTTATTGTATGCTAATAAAAACAACAAGTCAGTTACAACAATAATCATGTTTGGATTACTAACCTAAGCATAAGACTCCATCTCCGATCACGTCATAATTGCACGTGCATTTGTAGCTTCCTTCAGTATTCGTGCATGTGGCGTTCTCGTGACAGTTGTTACTTCCGGTTACACATTCATTTATGTCTGTGTATTCAAAATAGAATCATTATACTCAGGAGCATATTACCCCGGAGGGGCCCCCCGAGCCTTCATCTCCCTTATTGGGCCTATGCCTCGGCGAAGTTACACCTTGAGCTATTTTTAGAATTACTTTTTCCGGCGAAAAATATGATGAGCCACGCCCCCACGTTTAACCAATAACAAACAGAGCGTGCGAAGAATACGTAACCTACAGTAACTATGTAACCCACTAAAATAACTAGTACTTCCTACGGACAAAAAAATCATCAACATTAAGACCCAATGGACTAAGACATTTAAGTCTGTAAATCCATTGGTTTTGAATAAAACCGAAAATTTGGCACGTCTAAAATTCAGTTTTTTGAAGATTATTACGGTTACTCTGGAAGGAGACATATCCAATGATGTTTGTTGTATTGTTTAATACTTTCTTTATTATTTACATATCAAGTTGCAGTTTTTATTAACCTGGGTCATTACTCTATTATAATTTTGATTTTGTCCATGCCATGTTTTGTCTTTTTCTGTAGGAACTTGCAAAGCCGCCTCCATCCTTGTGAGATTTCCTGACCAACCCCGCAAGGCCTTTATCTTGGTAATTATACAACACACCCTTAATTACTTAAAAATTGATAAGCTTTAAGTAGTCATATTATTAAAAGGATTTTATTTTTCTTCTTTCTAGATGACATTACAAAAACTAGTTCCCTGGTTATCCAATGGGATCCAGATACAAGTTGTAATGGATAATATTTTTATTATTTATAATTAAAAATACAATTCTATTTGTCTGCGTCTGAGTGTTATAAATATTCCATTAACAAGCCGTATCACATTTTAACTCATGTAATGTCACTCTTGAAAATACACCGACAAATGTGTCCATAACACCCGATCCAGACGTCTGCCCTGCTCTAAACACTCTCCAATAAAAAGAGGGGGGGGGGGGGGGGGGGGGGGGGCAGTGTTTGTGTTGGTTTGAGGTGGGGGTTTCTAAGCGTATAAACACTTAGGTCTGGTTCTCAAAATTTATTTAAATTGACTGCGCCCTCTTCTCCAATCTTAACCTCATTGTTGTTTTGCAAGAAGCATATCGTCGCCATCTCTGCTACAAACAAGAGAAAACAAAGTTACAAACAGCAAAGCAGTATTCATAATTTTCATCACCTTGACACGTTTTTCCATTTCCTTCAAAGCCGTCTTTACAGGAACAAGTAAACGAGCCCACGTTATTTGTACACTGCGCATTCTCGGAACAGCCACGCGCATCAGTTGAGCATTCATTAATATCTATGTGAATAAAACAACAACAATCAAGATCAAGAGTTACATATGAAACGCTACTGGGTGGCGCATATTGAAGACGGCCATTCGTAATCCGTCTCAATCTCTCCAATCTTAACCATTCTTGATCTCTTTTGGTTTATTAAGAGGTTTTCGTCCAATTGAAGGTAGTGTTGTACCGTCATGACAAGACTACGAGCAGTCCCTCATTTTCTCAGGGATAGTCGAGGTGATTTTCGAGCGCGCTCGCGCTCCCACTTGACTATCCCTGAGAAAAATGAGGGACTGCTGGTAGTCTCCGTCATGACGTGCTTATAGATTGATGTACGGGATATAAACAGCCTAACCGTAGTTGCCTTTCATTGGCATGTACGGTTTTACGCTTCTTCTAAATTTGGCTCGGACCAATCTACTAATGTCGGCTCAAGCTTGTTGACAGCTTGATAGGGCTTGATACAGAGAAGCAATCTTTAATAGAGAATGGCATGCACGTGAAAATTTATTCCCCTTTGGTCATTTACAAAGGGCAAAACTGAACACGCTCGAAAATCGTGAAAATTATCCACTGAATCCGCTTGTGATTAATACGAAGATTTGCGAGTGTTTATTCGGGTCTACGGCTCAAAACTGAGAAACTGTTTGTCCAAGTACATGCCTGCATGGTTAAAAAAATCCGTTTTCTTTCGGAGATAAAACTTCGTCTTTGCGATGTACACATTTACCTTTAAATCGAAGGAAACCTTCAAATAATTGTTAACTAAGATAGAAAAACACTAACGAGGTCAAGGATAGTTAAGACTGAGACAAATTTATAACACGAATTAAAATATAGACTGAAAATTTTGCGCGCTCTGATTGGTTAAAAACCATGTTTTATCAGAGTATAAATCATAGAAAAGCGTGTTTTATCGTTTCGCGCGCGTAAATCTATATTTTAAAGCACATAAAGAAGCCAAAACCATGTATTATACTGTCATAAAACACTCCGGGAATTTGAGAACACTTGAGAAATATAGAAAACACTCGCCTGCGGCTCGTGTTTTCTAAATTTCTCTCGTGTTCTCAAATTCCCGTCGTGTTTTATGACAGTATAATACATGGTTTTGGCTTCTTTATTTGTTAACTTTACACTATAAATTACCAAGGTGCGCATTACGTAGCTTGTTTATTTCAATACCCTGCAACATTAGTTTAGTATGATATTTGACATGGAATGTTGTCCTTTTGTATTGAGTTGAATGACGGTAATTTGACTTTAATGGTTGTTGTCTATTTAAATTAGAAGCTTAATAAAATATTAATGGCCTTAAAAATATATTAAAAATATATTAAAAATATAAAGGGCCTAGCCTGGCCATTGTTGTCAATCAACAATTATTGTCGTCTAATGAAATGCGTTTTATTTTTGCTAAGAATGTTCTGTTTATAAAATTTCAATTTTTTCTTGTTTTAAATGTTTAGTTTCAAGAGCAGGCGCTAGTTTACAGGACGCTTGGCTCCAAAACGTGCTACAAGAGTTGCCATCCGTTTTATAGCGAAACTTCTCAGTCTTTAAGCAAATATCATCAGTCACAATTGTCACGCACTTTACGGCGGGTGAAAAATAGCGATTTTAAGTCTGTTTGGCTGATCAACCGTCATATACAACCTATTGAAAACTATTGAATAATTTCGAATGTTAAAATAGTTTGAAAAATATGAATCCAAACGGTCTTTATCACTGAACATATTTTAAACAGCAGCTGTCGCATATGTATTGTTTACACTTATATACACGAACTGAGTTTATAAATTGGTTGTTTAATATTCAACATCACCAAGGAAGGCTTCCTTGCAAAAATTGGAAACTGAAAAAGTTATTGTCATTCTTTAAAAGATGGGCTCATTTGGTTTTCCGTTTGCTTGGTCATTTGTTCGGTTTTGCGAACAAATTTTTATTGATTACACAGAGTTGTAGAAAATAAACAAGTTAAGTTAGTAACTGACAGAATTCGCAAGTTAGTTCAGTTTTATAGAATGAATTGAAACTTCCGTTGTCAAACTCCTTCGCTCAGTGTAAACAGACAACATTTACTTGTGGAAGTCGGCATTTCTGAAACTTATCAGTTCCATCAGGTCAAAACATTACAACCGAATAACAAACCTGGCATTAAGGCTAAAAAAACCCAATCATCAAGGTACGGGTCGCACTACAGCCAATTTGTTTACATAAAATTTTTGTAATTTTTGGCGAGGAAAAATTTGCAAAAAATTCGCAAGTGCCAAATTTTGGTGGTGGTCGCACTCTAGCCTGCGTGCATGCAGACGTCTCTTTTCCGCGAGAAGCAAGGAAAAGGAGACGTCTGCACGCAGGCTAGTCGCACTCAAACCAAGATGTGTTTTCCAAAACTCTCCTGATTGTTGTAAATGTAAACTTAAACGGCTTGGGACCAGGTTTCGTACTTCGCTTTCTTGGTTTTCGTCGTTTTCTTGCTGCTGGCCGCTTCAATTGCAATCGAAGGAGATTGTTTTGAACTTGAGACGAATTGTTCTCCAAATTGCCGCCGGTAAATTTGGTTCGATCAGACCCAGTGTAGTCATAGACATTCGCGGCGTAATATCGATGTTCATGTTCTTCGTTTTCGTCGAAATAATTATTAAAAGAGTCAGATGAACCAGGTAAAAAATTATTTTGTCCCGTAATTGCACGCGTTAAACTAGCGAATCTTAATATAACAAACAGAGCGTGCGAAGAATACGTAACCTACAGTAACTATGTAACCCACTAGTACTTCCTACGGACAAAAAAAATCATCAACATTAAGGCCTGTTTACATGGAGGGAGGGTGACCCGGGTACCCGGGTCACCCTCCTAGCCGGGCTACCCTGGGAGGGCCAACTTTTCATACATTTCTTTACAAAGCACACTGAAGTGTTTATATGCAGAAAAGATAGCCCGCCTACCCGGGTCACCCTGTCTGCTTGCCAGGGTGACCCGGCTGGGCGGGCTATCTTTTCTGCATGTAAACGGTCAACCCGGGTCACCCCGTCCTAGGCGGGCTATCTCTGTTGACTTGAAAACCCGCTAAAATGGCGGAACAAGCGATAAAAACAGCAAACTCGACGCTATAGCCTTTCTTCTTGCTGCCATGTTTGTTATGTAGTGCTTTTAAGCGTAAATAAATCGCGCCGTTGCAATAAAAATAGTCCGCCAAAATATGAGCCCGCCAAAACAAGCGCCCGCCAAAAAAAGATAGCTCGCCTATATGATAGCCCGCCCTAATAGCCCGCCCATGTAAAGGCGGGCTATGTTTTAGCCCGGCTAGGAGGGTGACCCGGGTACCCGGGTCACCCTCCCTCCATGTAAACAGGCCCTTAAGACCCAATGGACTAAGACATTTAAGGCGGGATTCTACCTGAATGCCATTTTTCCGCGACTTAACATGGGTTAAATGGAATATCTCGTTCACGTTTCAAGCAATCCGGCCAAAAACTCTATGCTCATCCCATGAATCTATGTTGTGGGGTGTTTTGTAAATTTTTGGGTGATTTTTTGGGTATTTTGGGGAGGAAATAGTTTTTCTCAAAGGAATTGTAAAATTTAGGGAAATAAGAAATATTGAAGATTTAATGACTTTAATGTAGTTTTAAAATTAGAATTTGAAGTTAAAAATTAGTAGATTGACATTGACGACAGTTGATAACCACGCAAGAGCACCACCGAAAATTTGGCACGTCTAAAATTCATTTTTTTGAAGATTATTACGGTTACTCTGGAAGGAGACATATCCAATGACCAAGAGTTATATCTAACACTACTGGGTGGCGCATATTGAAGACATTCGCCATTCGTAATCCGTCTCAATCTTCCCCCAATCTTAACAATCCGTGTTCTTTTTGGTTTATTATGCGGTTTTGTCCAATTGAAGGTTATTGTTTTGTACCATCATGACGTGCTTATCGGATTGATGTATGGGATATAGGCAGCTTATTAAAGGAGCTACGTCACGGTTCGCCATTCGCAATCCGTCTTAATCTTCTCCATCCTCGACCATCCTTGTTCCTGTTTGGGTTATTATCACCTCTTTGGTGTTGATCTACCTTAGTAAACTATTATTTGGAGGCTTTCTTCAGTTTGAAGGTGATTTTGCACTTCGCAAAAATTACTTAAAATATCGTGACATAGCTCCTTTAAGGTGTAGTCGGCGCCTTTCATTGGAATGTACGCTTTTACGTTTCTGTAGGACAACCTCTCTCGAAACAGCTATATAAAAATACCTTCATCGCATCTCTCTCCTTGAAAGCCAGGATCAGTGCAGAAACAGGAATATCCGGCTGCGCCATCAGGAAAACAGGTTTTATTATCCGGGCATGGAGATTGGCACCGAACATCACCTTTAAAAATTTGCTAGAATTAACACAGTTAAAGGTTAAAATCTACTTGAAAATCCTCCTCATAATAAAAACATATATCGCCCGTTAGAAACACACAGGGTATCAATCAAATATAGATTGTACTCGTTAGAACAAAAATATAAAAGGTTTCAAATGTTTCACAATGGTAGAGATTGTGCGGCCTGTAACCCTTGCTATTTTCTACCACATATACAATTTGTGGCTAGATTCTTGAAATAATATTAGAGTTAAATTTTATGTTTTAGTACAAAATTTATTGTTGATAGTAAATGGTTTGAACCCAGGAGTATCAGTAATATTGGTTTAGTGTGATCATCTGGGTGAAGGTGTAGTCCTGAAAAGGACTGTTGTTGGTGACTGACGTTTCGACAACCTGAGCGGGTCAAGCCACTCTTCAGTACTATTTTTTAATTACTCCAAAAATGTTACGTCTTCTGAAGAAAGTTATATTTGCTACGGAGAAGCCTGTCGACTGGTGTTCGATTGGTTTTCTGTTCGATTTTGTTCGATTAGACACCCCGGGAATTATATCATATTTTATTTGAGGTGTTTGAGTGAACATTTTATCTTACAAGATCAGAATATTTCAACGGGGCATGCGCAGAAGTATAGTAGAAAACAGAGAGGATGATCTCTCTTGGTAGAAATGAATTGTTTTCTTAGTAATATTATGATCAAAATTTTTAGAATGAAAATCAGCGATATTAAAGTCGAACGACGTTTCGATGACTCCATGTCATCATTTTCAAGTTCAAAATACATAAATTATGGAATTGATTATATATGGGAAAAATTGTGTGAAAATTAATGGGATTTAGATGTGTTCAGAAAGTATTCAATTGTTATGTAAAGAGTTTGGCGCGAATGGAATCCGACTGCGTGTTAAGTTTTGGCTTCATGTTCCTGATAAACAGCATCTCGTAGATCAAACAATCCATCTTTGTGCGACATTTCTTTAGCACTGTAAATTGGTCTTGTAAATTAGTTGCATGCAGCTTGTGGTCTTCTTTCAAGTGCTTACCAATTGCAGAATATTTATGCTCAGCGATGCGTTTGACTAAACCTTATGTTATTAGAAATATTATGATCACTGTGTTTATCCGCTTCATTTCTCTTCCTCTGCGCACCTGTCAAATTTAATATTTTGCTTAACAAAAACTGTGAGTTTAGGTCACAACTTGGACTCATAATAACAAGATAACAGCTGGGTGCAGGAAAGGACGAAACCAAACCAAACAGGAAACCAAACAAAACGGTAATTTTCGGCGTATGCATAGAGCAACCTTCGCTTTTCATCGGTGTAATTTTCATTTTGAACTTTTTGAACTTTTTTAGTTACAACTAAAAAAGTTCAAAATGAAATTTACACCGATGAAAAAGCGAAGGTTGCTCTATGCATACGCCGAAAATTACCGTTTTGTTTAGTTTAGATCGCAGGCAATTAACGACTGTCTTTTCGCGCCCACACTAAAAGAGCAACGTGTTTCGCGTTTGTTGATTTTACTTATTGAACCTATTCTTTATTGCTTACAGCTTTACCAATATTTTGAAACATCGCACAAGAGCGCAGTGCGCGTTTCACGGCCCAAACACACCACGAAGTAAACACTTCCTTTTGCATTTGTATCAGAAATCCTTTATGTAAATGGTTGAAAGTCAACTACTAATATATATTACCTTTAGGAGCACAGAGAAGGCAACTCCTTGTTGATCATGAAACTTGGTGTTTGCGTCGATGGCCCCGTGCTTGTTCAGTTCACAAGTTCCTTTGCCGTTCTTCTCGGATGGCATCTTGAAGTTGGTTGAGGTACACCAGGCGTTTTTCAGGCACGAATGGCTGCACGACATTAAACTTGGTGACTCAAACCGTTTGATAACGTGGCCTTTAAGCCGCTTATTTTCCCGCGTCTTGAAGAATGCTGAACGAGAAGACGTGGAGTCTTCTTCGGTGGCGAAAGCGGCAGCATTTATCATTCCTTGAATGATGATAAGAAGGACAAGCCGTTTAGCTTCCATCACTCGTCTGTACTTAATGGGAAATTGTTTGTTGGGCCCGTGCTAATATCATATTTATAATTGTAATGGAGATCTAAGACGCAGCCATTGGCCTATTTTTGTTGGATTAATATTCAGAGGTGGGTGTGCAAATGGGCTTAAAAAAAATAATTATAAAATAGTTTCTAGTTGTCGCAGACTGTCAGTGAATGTATTGGCAGTTCACCAAATATAACGGGTTATTAAAGGTGGCCGACAATATCCTATCACGATTATTTTCATCAGCGTTGAAAATAAAAACGGCAAAATGTTGATTGAAAAGAAATGCATACACTCCAGCGATCGCCCAGTTTTTGTTTTTGCCTCTCTTTGAATTAGTAAATTAATTTGGAAAAAGGAGGAATACATATTGGTTTCTTGTTTTAAAAAAAAGTGTTTTCGTTGCATTTCGACAGCACGTCTTGGAAACTCTTTACAGTCCCCCCGAGAGAGAGAGAGAGAGAGAGAGAGTTAGATTGAAGGGCACTTTTGTCACGTAAAATAGGGCACTTGTGTAACGTCCAGGGCACTTATGTAACGTTTAGGGCACTTATGCCACGTTAGGGCACCTTTGTAACGGTTGCGTAGGGCACTTTGGTAACGTTGCATAGGGCACTTATAGTAGCGTGACAGATTACTTAGCCAAAAATCTTAAATCATCAAATTTTGTCATTATCGAGTGTTTCCAAACATATCTGTGGCAATTTAGAAAGAAGCTGATAATTTCTACATAATAAATAATTAACTATTTAATTATTTTTTTGGCGATTTCAGCCTGAAAACGTTCTTAACATAAAATGTATATACAGTTTATGTGATATAAATTCATGTTGGTACTATAAAAAAATGTGCATTCAAGTATTTTGAGTTCATTTGAACTGCGTATTCACTGAGATATTTTAAATGTTACATTATGTTAATGTTTTGAAAGGATACTGGAATATTGTATTTAGAGCTCGATGCAAGAAACAAGTGAATAAAAATGTTCTTACTAATTCTCAACCTGGCTATGTTCTTAGCATATTCTTAAAATTTTGGGCAATCTCAGCCTCAACGTTCTTATAAAAAAGGTTCTTATAAAAATAAAGAGTGTATATGGCAAACTGGTCCACGATGAAAAGGAGCTTCTGATTGGTTCCCTGATCGGTCCGAATTTTGCGATACGGATCGCTAAGATGGACCGCTAACGAACTCATTTCGCCAAATTCCTTTTATGAAACATTGAACAAAAGAAAACTGTTTTATATTAAGTAGAAACTATTTCCTCTTGTCCGGCGGACAATTTTGTGCCTGATACAGTATGTACAAACAATTTAGCGCAGTGTGCATGATGCAGTATGTATAAACAATTTAGCGCAGTGTGCATGATACAGTATGTACAAAACATTTAGCGCAGGGAGCGTGATACAGCATGTACAAACAATTTAGCGCAGTGTGCGTGATACAGTATGTACAAACAATTTAGCGCAGTGTGCATGATACAGCATGTACAAACAATTTAGCGCAGTGTGCGTCATGCAGTATGTACAAACAATTTAGCGCAGTGTGCATAATACAGTATGTACAAACAATTTAGCGCAGTGTGCGTCATACAGTATGTACAAACAATTTAGCGCAGTGTGCATGATGCAGTATGTACAAACAATTTAGTGTAGTGTGCGTCATACAGTATGTACAAACAATTTAGCGCAGTGTGCATGATGCAGTATGTACAAACAATTTAGTGCAGTGTGCGTCATACAGTATGTACAAACGATTTAGCGCAGTGTGCGTGATACAGCATGTACAAAAAATTGAGTGCAATGTGCATTATACAGTATGTACAAACAATTTAGCGCAGTGTGCATGATACAGTATGTACAAACAATTTAGCGCAGTGTGCGTCATACAGTATGTACAAACAATTTAGCGCAGGGAGCGTGATACAGCATGTACAAAAAATTGAGTGCAGTGTGCATGATACAGTATGTACAAACAATTTAGCGCAGTGTGTGTGATACAGTTGTACAAACAATGTAGTGCAGTGTGCATAATACAGTATGTACAAACAATTTAACGCTGTGTGCGTGATACAGCATGTACAAACAATTTAGCGCAGTGAACATGATAAAGTATGTACAAACAATTTAGCGCAATGTGCGTCATGCAGTATGTACAAACAATTTAGCGCAGTGTGCCTGATACAGTACGTACAAACAATTTAGCGCAGTGTGCGTCATGCAGTATGTACAAACAATTTAGCGCAGTGTGCATGATACAGTATGTACAAACAATTTAGCGCAGTGTGCATGATACAGTATGTACAAACAATTTAGCGCAGTGTGCATGATACAGTATGTATAAACAATTTAGCGCAGTGTGCATGATACAGCATGTACAAACAATTTAGCGCAGGGAGCGCGATACAGCATGTACAAAAAATTGAGTGCAGTGTGCATGATACAGTATGTGCAAACAATATTGCGCAGTGTGCCTGATACAGTACGTACAAACAATTTAGCGCAGTGTGCGTCATGCAGTATGTACAAACAATTTAGCGCAGTGTGCATGATACAGTATGTATAAACAAGTTAGCGCAGTGTGCATGATACAGTACGTACAAACAATTTAGCACAGTGTGCATGATACAGTATGTAAAAACAATTTACCGCAGGGAGCGTGATACAGCATGTACAAACAATTTAGCGCAGTGTGCGTGATACAGTTGTACAAACAATTTAGTGCAGTGTGGATAATACAGTATGTACAAACAATTTAACGCTGTGTGCGTTATACAGTACGTACAAACAATTTAGCGCAGTGTGCGTCATGCAGTATGTACAAACAATTAACGCTGTGTGCGTGATACAGTACGTACAAACAATTTAGCGCAGTGTGCGTGATACAGTATGTACAAACAATTTAGCGCAGTGTGCATGATACAGCATGTACAAACAATTTAGCGCAGGGAGCGCGATATAGCATGTACAAAAAATTGAGTGCAGTGTGCATGATACAGTATGTACAAACAATATTGCGCAGTGTGCCTGATACAGTACGTACAAACAATTTAGCGCAGTGTGCGTCATGCAGTATGTACAAACAATTTAGCGCAGTGTGCATGATACAGTATGTACAAACAATTTAGCGCAGTGTGCGTCATGCAGTATGTACAAACCATTTAGCGCAGTGTGCATGTTACAGCATGTACAAACAATTTAGCGCTGTGTGCATGATACAGTATGTACAAACAATTTAGCGCAGTGTGCATGATGCAGTATGTATAAACAATTTAGCGCAGTGTGCATGATACAGTACGTACAGACAATTTAGCACAGTGTGCGTCATACAGTATGTGCAACCAATTTAGCGCAGTGTGCATGATACAGTATGTACAAACAATTTAGCGCAGTGTGTATGACAGTATCTACAAACAATTTAGCGCAGGGAACGTGATACAGCATGTACAAAAAATTGAGTGCAGTGTGCATTATACAGTATGTACAAACAATTTAGCGCAGTGTGCATGATACAGTATGTACAAACAATTTAGCGCAGTGTGCGTCATACAGTATGTACAAACAATTTAGCGCAGGGAGCGTGATACAGCATGTACAAAAAATTGAGTGCAGTGTGCATGATACAGTATGTACAAACAATTTAGCGCAGTGTGTGTGATACAGTTGTACAAACAATGTAGTGCAGTGTGCATAATACAGTATGTACAAACAATTTAACGCTGTGTGCGTGATACAGCATGTACAAACAATTTAGCGCAGTGAACATGATAAAGTATGTACAAACAATTTAGCGCAATGTGCGTCATGCAGTATGTACAAACAATTTAGCGCAGTGTGCCTGATACAGTACGTACAAACAATTTAGCGCAGTGTGCGTCATGCAGTATGTACAAACAATTTAGCGCAGTGTGCATGATACAGTATGTACAAACAATTTAGCGCAGTGTGCATGATACAGTATGTACAAACAATTTAGCGCAGTGTGCATGATACAGTATGTATAAACAAGTTAGCGCAGTGTGCATGATACACTACGTAGAAACAATTTAGCACAGTGTGCATGATACAGTATGTACAAACAATTTACCGCAGGGAGCGTGATACAGCATGTACAAACAATTTAGCGCAGTGTGCGTGATACAGTTGTACAAACAATTTAGTGCAGTGTGCATAATACAGTACGTACAAACAATTTAACGCTGTGTGCGTGATACAGTTGTACAAACAATTTAGTGCAGTGTGCATAATACAGTATGTACAAACAATTTACGCTGTGTGCGTTATACAGTACGTACAAACAATTTAGCGCAGTGTGCGTGATACAGTTGTACAAACAATTTAGTGCAGTGTGCATAATACAGTATGTACAAACAATTTAACGCTGTGTGCGTTATACAGTACGTACAAACAATTTAGCGCAGTGTGCGTCATGCAGTATGTACAAACAATTTAACGCTGTGTGCGTGATACAGTACGTACAAAACAATTTAGCGCAGTGTGCGTGATACAGTAATGTACAAACAATTTAGCGCAGTGTGCATGTACAGCATGTACAAACAATTTAGCGCAGGGAGCGCGATATAGCATGTACAAAAAATTGAGTGGCAGTGTGCATGATACAGTATGTACAAAACAATATTGCGCAGTGTGCCTGATACAGTACGTACAAACAATTTAGCGCAGTGTGCGTCATGCAGTATGTACAAACAATTTAGCGCAGTGTGCATGGATACAGTATGTACAAACAATTTAGCGCAGTGTGCGTCATGCAGTATGTACAAACCATTTAGCGCAGTGTGCATGTTACAGCATGTACAAACAATTTAGCGCTGTGTGCATGATACAGTATGTACAAACAATTTAGCGCAGTGTGCATGATACGGTATGTACAAACAATTTAGCGCAGTGTGCGTCATACAGCGTGTACAAACAATTTAGCGCAAGAGAGCGCACATCACTAACGTAACAATCAAAGAACACAAGAAAGCGCACATTACTAACGTAATCAATCAAACACAACACAAAGACAGCGCACATCACTAACGTAAGCAATCAAAGACAACACAAAGACAGCGCACACCACTAACGTAACAATCAAACACAACACAAAGAATGTGCGCATCACTAACGTAACAATCAAACACAACACAAAGAGAGCGCGCATCACTAACGTAACAATCAAACAACACAAAGACAGCGCACATCACTAACGTAATAATCAAAACACAACACAAAGACAGCGCACATCACTAACGTAACAATCAAAGAACACAAAGAAAGCGCACATTACCAACGTAACAATCAAACACAACACAAAGACAGCGCCACATCACTAACGTAACAATCAAAACACAACACAAAGAATGTGCGCATCACTAACGTAACTAAACACAAAGAGAGCCCGCATCGCTAACGTAACAATCAAACACAATACAAAGAGAACGTGCATCACTAACGTAACAATCAAACACAACACAAAGAGAACGTGCATCACTAACGTAACAATTAAAACTAAAGACAACATCGATTATTTTGTCATTTAAAAGTGGACTGTACCCAGTCTTGAGTGCTACTCCACAGCAGGAATCTCTAGTGTACAGCCAATCCATCCCACCCCCACCACCCCCACAACCTCCCCGCTCCTGAAACTGAACTTGGTCATCTGAGTTTTCAGTTTTTCCAACCCTCCGATATATCTTTTCAGATAAAAATCATAGGAAATTACAGTTCTAGTAACATACAATCACATTCAAAGAACATCCACCTTACAGTTTTTTTTAATGTTACCAAAGTGCCCGTTCCGACCGATTCCCCTTCCAAAACCCTACTTACATATCCTCTGCTAGAAATAAAAATTGTTTTGGTTATTGTCGTGGATTAAAAGTGACTTCATTAGCGTATTCATTGATGTGAAGAATTTTTCAAAAACCACAAGAAGAGACAGTTTTAACGAGTTTTAAAATGTACTTGACAATAGGGCACTTACGTAACGCGGAACGGCTGCAAATCGGAAATGCTAAATTTTGAAAAAAAGCACTTAATCGCTTTTTTTCCAGTCAATTTTTTTTATGGTGAAAGATTATTATATTATTTAGTTTTGTGTGGAATTTCAACTGAAAATTCTGCGATCTTCCAAAGATATTGCATTTTCTGCTCCAAAATTGTTCTTCATTATTTTGGATTTACTTTCGAGACTTGCGCAGTCTATGACAACTTATACGGCTACTACTAAACTTTTTTGTGTTAGGCATTTCTGGGAAGAGAGAAATTGTGGAAAGTGAGAGAATTCCCAAAATAGTTAAAGGGGTCCGGATACCCCTCAATCCACGCAAAAACCGCTTGCAAGGACCTTAAAAAAGTACCATCCACGCGATAGGGAACTTATGTCAACGTACCGATGAGTTTTAATTCTATAAAAAAATCACAAATAGAGCAATAAACTTAAGCCGTCGTGTGAGTGTAGGTTAGGTCGTTATCTATCAGGAAAATATAAAACAGCAGTTGTTTTATTCGTTTCAATGTGGAGTTATAAAGAAAGGAGGCAACGTTACCGAAAGTGCCGCTACTTTCAATCTCCAGAGAGAGAGAGAGAGAGGAGAGAGAGAGGGGTGGGTACTCCCGTTAATTTAGGTATAGGTGTGTGCCGCGAAGGTTCTCAAAACCCTGACCCTATTTAATAAGCCCTCAAAAACCGACAAATGACACCCTATTTAAGGGAAAAACAATAAACTCAGAATATGTGCGAAAACAGGTCGTTTTTTATTTATTCTCTGTACATGGTAAGCTTTAACGGGTAGTTCAGTTTAACAGACCATATATTTTTCGTTTAGTTGGGCGTTTAGGTAGTGCAATTTAGCTAATAAAATATCAAGGAACCCTATATAAGGATCGCAATACCAAAAAGGATACCTATTTAAGGGACTGAGCACCTCCAAAACCATACACTATCGGGCGGCACGTAACCTATATAGCTTACATATGGGAGTACCCCCCCCCCCCCCCGATATAAAAAAAATTGAAAAATATGACTTTTATTATTCGAATTAATATTGCAACTGAGGGAAATGTGAGCGCAAAAAGAAATCTAATATTTTGAAAGGAGCCATGTAAACCACTCTTATTTTTTTATCGAAGATATACGTACAGCCAAACCCAACTGACACTAAGCTATCGCCTGCAGTTTATTCATTAGCCCGGGGTTCACTAGAAAGTCTCTAAAGCGTGTTTTTGTTTATTTCAACCACGTTTTTGTCTTTTAACAAAATGATAGCTGCCAAGTATTTTGCGCCGACGAATGATTTTTAAAAACTTCCTACGCCGTATTTTAGCTCAAGTACACTGAGTAATGATCCAGAATCACTCAACATATATGTGTTGGTACCATTCGTGTTGCACAATTGGGGGACTCGTCATGGATCCTGCCTGGTTTTCCCGTTTTAAACTATAATTCATTTCCACGCACGTGCCACACGTCAGTTTATAACCTGCACCTGCTGTTACATGGGAAGCTTTAACGGGAAGTTCAGTTTTAACAGACCATATATTTTTCGTTTAGTTGGGCGTTTAGGTACTGCAATTTAGCTAATACAATTTACTGAAAGGAAACCCTATATAAGGATCAAAATACCAAAAAGGATACCCTTGTCTAAAGGACTGAGCACCTCAAAAACCATACCCTATCGGGCGGCCACGTACCCTATATAGCTTATAGTACCCTCCCCGCCCCCCCCCCCCCCCCCCCCCCCCCCTCGATATAAAAAAATTAAAAAATATGACTTTTATTATTCGAATTAATATTGCAACTGAAGGAAATGTGAGCGCAGAAGAAATATAATATTTTGAAAGAGCCATGTAACACTCTTATTTTTTTATCGAAGATATACGACAGCCACCCCAAAATGACCACTAAGCTGATCGCCTGCAGTTTATTCATTAGCCTATAGCCCGGGTTCATTAGAAAGTCTCTAAAGCGTGTTTGTTTATTTCAACCACGTTTTTGTCTTTTAACAAAATGATAGCTGTCAAGTATTTTGCGGCGACGAATGATTAACTTCCTACGCCGTATTTTAGCTCAAGTACACTGAGTAATGATCCAGAATCACTCAACATATATGTGTTGGTACCATTCGTTTTGCACAATATTAGGACTCGTCAGAGGATCCTGCCTCGGTTTTCCCGTTTTAAACTATAATTCATTTCCAACGCACGTGCCACACGTCAGTTTATAACATGCACCTGCTGTTAAACATTCTAGAATGTTCTTTCATTTAAAGCTGCGCATCAATATTTATTTAGGATTATTTTCACACACTCCTTCCTCGAATATTGGAAATGTTTTCAACCAAACTGCGTTTAGAAAGGGCGGTAAAGAAGATGCCTTTTGATAAACTTGGTATAACATATAATTATAAATAATTTTTATAAATAACGCGTTTATAATCAAAATCGAGCAGCACGGACGAAACTCATTAATGCGGGTTCCTGTAAACTGACCAGCTTTTTCTCACAGGGAGCCCAGACAAACTGTTTGTTTGTTTGTGTGCTATTTTTGCATTTGTATAGTGAATGTATGGGATTTACTGAATGGTTCGTAGAATTGTGAATAGTCACGAAAACTATGAACTGAATACCTGCTGAATAAACGTACTGTTTACCTTTCCTGTTGTGTACTGTAGTTTCAACCTCGTTCCCAGGGTCTCTCCATCTTCCCCACCCCCTCTCGCTCCAGGGGGCGGGAAGATGAGAGACCCTGGGAACGAGGTTGCTGTAGTTTTTGTGGCTCAAACGGCGAATTTTAAGCGATTTGAAGGATTTGTTTTTGTTGTTTACTGTACATCTAATTAAACGAAAAGGGTGGAAAGTAATTACAATTCCAATATCTCCAAATTGGAACAGCTCCAGCGCCGAGGCGATTTTCGCCCAGAAAATCCCATCGCCCGGCTTCCAGGCCAAGCACCAGAAAAGAGGAAAGATGCACGCATGTGCTCGTACCATTCAATCAAATTTCGTCCTTGAACAAAAACGTGTAACGAAAATTCCGAGGCAGTCCGAATGCGTACCCACGAATCCGTGTGCCGACGTCAAACCGCCATGTTATTAGCCTCTTTCTGATTGGATAAAGTGAAACAAACGTTTAAACTGTATCCAATCAGAAAGAGGCTAGTAAAATGGCGATTTGACGTCATCCCTTTCAGGATAAAGTAAAAGGTAATGTAAAAGGAGACTCTGCATGCTAGCAGGGAAACTTGTGTTCTTGATTTTGTATGGATATTGTGAGGAGAAATTAGATGTTGACTGATTTACTTTAATTCTCGTGACCTTTAGGCTTGATTTGTATAGTTATTATGAGGAGAAAATATATGTTGATCACGTTTGAGACTTATAAATCAAAAATCTAGCTTTTGTGTCTTTCTAATACAATTGTTTTGATTTTCTTAACTTTTAACGTCGGACTGATTTTCCGATTTTCAAAATCACAACCAGGCGTTTATGATAGTTTTGTCCTCTATTGTTTACATGAGTGTTGTATTTAGACGCCAATATAAAATAAAAAATATAAAAATATAAAAATATAAAAATAACATAAAAATTCTTCAGGCTGTTTACTAAATGCAAAACTGTTAACTTAACGTAAAATTACAGAGAACGTTTTACGAATTAGAACCCCTACTGGGAACACGAATAAACCTATTCTTACATCGAAAATAACATCAGCATTGTTATTTTCTAATTTGCTTACTCCAGCCTGAAGCTAAACAAGATTAAAGTTGTCGTGTATTTTGGGAATCATGAATGGTTTACGCCACAAAATTGAATTTCCATCAATACATGACCAAAACACACAGTGTCTTCATGTAACACCATCAGAAGAATCGATATTTCTACTGCAACTAAATGAGTTTAAAATAATCTTACGCGAGCCATTGTATATAAAACAAAAAGGGAGGTCGTATAACTGAGAAATGAAGTACACGGAACAAGAGTTAGAGAAAAGCACTAGCTTCAAACGAAAAGCCGCCATTACTTAGTTGCTGGGAAAATAACATGATGTTTATTGTCGAAAAAAATTTAGACAATCCATGATTTCGCGATTGACGATAAATTAATTTTTATTGCCTACGTCAAGCTTACATATTTTCAATTTTCCCAGCATGATTAATTGAATAATTCTACCATTTCAATTGAATTTGGAAAATTATTCTGTCGGCAAGAGTTAGAATTAAAAAAGAGCATTGTTCGAAAAGTGATTGAAATTAAAATAGCCCCGGGTTACCATATACCGACGTTTTTGTGCAAATGGTGTAGTCCTTTGACAGAATCGTAAAGTGGTTGCTTAATTAATAGGCCAAGAAAGTCAGGTTAAATTATTAACCGTGATTTATTGAGCTAGTTTCTAAAGACATCTCCATTCTTAGTAAACAACGAAGAGGTTATAATAACTTTTGAACAAGTGTGCATATCAGTGGCCGGCTGAGACAAGCGAATCCACAGCTGTATACCGCGAGTGTTGCCAGCCTAGCTTCTCTCCTTGAGCCGTAAGGTATGATGATATCAGTCACTAACTGTGCCATTATTGCTATAGTTGGACAATTTTCACTCGTCAAACGCCATGAGTCGATGGTTTTTTTTAGTATCAGTCTTACAGATAGATATCACTGAATTCGCATCAGTATAGCGATTTGTGGCCGATTGTCTATCTGTACAATCACCGGAGCAACGAATCAATAATAATAATAAATTGATCATATCTTCTGAATTCCTTCCTCTTGTCAGATCACTTTAATTTGAGCTGCGTGAATTGGGAAGTTAAAGCTGTGAGCCCCTTTGTTGTCAAAAAGACGTGCATCTTCGCTGTCTGAGTCAGTTCCGAGCAAGAGGCAAAAGGATTGCAGAATAACTTTCTATCCATTTATTATCTAATCAAACAGCAGCAAGGAAGCAGTACTTTCAGTGTTTCTTGGACGCAGTCACCTATTGAATTATCTGAAAAGAGGGACTGAAAAAAGTGGAAAAGATTAGCGCCGACAACCAAGACTTATCTCAACTGCTAGCTCGCCAGGACAAACTAAAAAAGAAAAAATCATTTTTATACCGGCGAGAAGGAATCTACAAGTTGACAACACATTCTACCTTTTGCATTCAGTTTTATTCAGTGCAAAGAATTCAGATTTGACATTATCACCTGTCAGAATTGCGCAGGTTTTGGTCATTTGTTTGACTGTGTATTGAACAGAAATTAAGAACACTAACAAAGACTTTTCTAAACTAATCAACATCACTTTCGTTAAACTGAAACAGTTCTCCTGTATCATCGGCTACCGCAGCAAAACGCTCATTCGGGAATCTTCGGTAATCTTCGTTAAATACTCGCTACACCCGACGATTCGCCATGAATTTCTCGGAAACGAATCTTCCGTTACGCCAGCTGTGACGTCACTGAGTTCAGGCTTGAAGTATGTCAGCGTGTCAGTTTATGTTGTAATAATTGTCACGGCACTGGTTGGTAACCTTTTAGCCTGCCTCGCCTTCATGATGAGCGGAATCTTTCGTATGTCCCCCACAAATCACTTTATTTTTTCATTGGCTGTTAGCGACTTGCTAACGGCTTGCTTCGCGATGCCCTTTGACCTGGAGCAACTTTTAACCAATAACACTTGGTCCCATGGTGAAGTGCTTTGTCAGGTATGGACATCAACGTACCTCATCACCGTGCCCTCGTCCATTTGGAGCCTATTGGTCGTGAGTTGGACCGTTACAAGAGCATCCAGGACCCACTCAACCGCTTTCGTCAAACTCCATTTATGACCCGTAAGCGAGCAGGTCTGGTGATTTTGTCGTTGTGGATCTATTCAGGGATTTTGCACTTATGCCTGTCATGGGATGGAAGCGATTGCCTCGCAGCGTCAAAAACAATTTCTGCCAATTCAAACATCACTCCGGAATACTCTCTGATAAGTTCGTCTGTGAACTTCGTCTTGCCCACGCTGTTCATGTGTGTGTTATACTGGAGAATTTACAAGATCGCCAGTGGCATGAGCAAAAAGGAGGAATTGAATCAGCTGGAGAGCTCACCTTACATGGGAAGAAAATCCGCCAAGAGCCTGAAAAAGCGTATAAAGACAACAAAGAACATCCTGGTTGTGGCTTGCGCGTTCTTTTTCTGCTGGATGCCGCACACTGCTCTCAGTATCATTACCACAGTCATGTACATAGCACGATGTGTGCCGTGTTTATATGCGATCCCACGGGAGCTTTACATCATATTTCTGATGTTAGGATATTCAAGCTCGGCTTTGAATCCTTATCTGTATGCTCTGAGGAACACGCAGTTCAGGAACGCCTTTTCCCGGTGTTGCTCCCGCGTTGAGATGTAAGTTTATCCAGCGGCATCCCTCACCTCGTACATCCGGGAATCGCTTGTTGTGCAATCAAGGTAGACAGAGCACAGTCACACGAACAACCACGTTATAAAGTGGGCTGCCTGTACATTTTCCCATTTATTCGCGAATTGGAAAAAAAGGCCCAGTAGTTCATAGCCTGTTCCAGGCTCTCGGATAGTGAAAAAGCGAAAAAGAGAACGGCCGCGCGAAGGGAGTCTGGGAGAGAGATTAGACTCCCTTCGCGCGGCCGTTCTCTTTGTCGCTTTTTTCGCTATCCGAGAGCCTGGAACAGGCTAAGTAGTTCAAAGAGTGATTTCAGTTTTAACTTTTCAGTGAGGTTTTCAGTTTTGTGTCTGTCAGTTTTGACGTTAATTGACAGCTGTCAATCTCCTCAAAACACTAGCAGTGAAAAACACTACAGTCGAAGCTCTCGTAAGCGACCACCTCGGGAATTCGAAAAAAGTTGTCGTAACTAGAGCTGATCGCTTCCGAGAATGGGCTGTCGTAAGCGACCACGCGCTGAAACAATGGAGATTGGCCACTTACGAAATGTGCGAAAGCCAATGTACAGGTCATGCATCCACAGAGATTGAAAACTGCTTTTATTCAGATGATTACAAATAATACAATGTCTCATAAATGTGTAGCACAACAAGTGGTCGCTTACGAGAGTTTAAAAACAAAGGAAACGACCAGTTGGTATTTCCCAAAAGTGGTCGAGGTCGCTTACGGATGCCTTAGGCGGTCGCTTATGAGAGCTTTTAATTACAGAGTTTGAGTGACAATTAAAATGGGGTTTTCACAAAGGTGGTCGTAACTAGAGCTTGGTCGCTTACGAGAGCGGTCGCAAAGAGAGCTTCGACTGTATTATAAGAGAGAAATTAAAGCCTCGATAAACTTTTAAATCCTGGATTACCGTTATAATCAGCTTTAGAACAACTGAGATGTACGTGTACAAGTGATGCATGTAGCATAACTATTGTAAATACAGTATGAGAGCAGCTAGTATAGCTCAATGCAAATCATAGTAACTGTTTGCAAAAATACCCAAAAATATCTAAAATCTATCTATCTTAGAAAAGTGAAACAAATCAGCTTGTGGATGGGTATGAAATATATATAAAGAGGTCATTCAGCGGAAAGTTGTATAATACTGCTGGACATTTTTACGAGTCGGTTTTTTTTTCCGAGCCTTTTATTATACGACAGTATTCTTTCCCAAAATCTAGGCTTTTACAGTGTTTTCCGTAGCGCGAACAGAGGGACTAAGACTCCAAGTGTAATACCTTTTTATAAATATATGTTATTCGCCGGCCGGGAGGTCCGTATAGGGAAAAACTGTGCCAGAGGTCTCGAGTACGGCACGAGGCCGCTGCGGCCGAGGGCCGTACTCGAGACCGAGGGCACAGTTTTTCCCTATACGGACCGACCAAGGCCGGTGAATAACGTGTTTATTTTTTCTTACTTGGTTCTGTATAAATGCTAGAAATCTTGAAATCTTGTTTTGAAAAATCTTTTTTCACGCGCGCGCGTATTATCGCAAGGTCGCTATAAAACTACCGAATAAATAAAATTTAATCCAAATAACAAGAAACTCGGATGATTAATTTTTACACCAAAATATGTAATTACAGAAAGCTATACGTAGCTGTGAAGAACAGACGATGGAGACTCAAACGGAATTTCACCACTAAAAGCAGCTGAAATGAGAAGCTATTTCAAATTTAACACAAAAACCATTCAAAGTCGCAGCCGGCGGCAAATTTTAGGACAATCTTCAATACTCTTGAAAGCATTTTTAGAGCAAAGCTGTTTCCTCAGTTTTCACCAATTTCATTTCTCATGTTAATCTAATTTTTACCATTCAATGGCAATTCATAATTTTCATTTTATGCGAAACCTTGACAAACTGTAAACTTGCTTTCAATTTCGTTCAACGTACGGCACAACTGATTTAAGTATTATAAGCTTAAGCTTACGTGCCGAGGATTATTTTCTGGACTACCGGTAATCACTAAGTTCTTTCTTGAATGAAACTTAACGGAAGGTATGTTTAGGAAAAAAGAGAAACGAAAAGCAAATGATTAAAACTAAGGAAATAAGTCTAAACACGGAGATTTATATAATTCAAAAAATACAGAGCGCGAGCGGTGAAACTGATTTCCAAAAACAACAACAAACTCAAATTATGTCGGTTAAAATCAAATGAAAACTCGCCTTTTTGAAGAAATGCAAGTTCTTTAATTCCACTGCGTAGTTCTCCATTCACTTGACAACGGTAGGAGAGCAATATAATGTGAGAAACGGCAGTATAAAAAGCTTCTTCGCATCAACCTTCGTCCTTCGCACGTTGCTGAAATTAAAATGTTTTCGCTTGAATAGCGCATGCCTACGCTACGATTCCGCGGGTCTCGTCCGGCTTCACGGACAATTTTTCCCGCTCCCGGGACCAATATTGGCTTGATTAATATGTTTTTTGTGGGCCTTACAATATTAAACGCATTCTGGCAGTCTTAAGAAGCAAAGCAATATTTTCTACCCGAGTAAATTGCACAGTGGTCGGAGCGGTCCCGTAACTCGGGGTCCGTACTGTAGGATACGGACCGCTGAATCTCGCACGCTTAGCCAATCAAATTCAAGGATTTGGATACGGACCGCTAAAAAAAAAAATATATATTTGCACTTGTTTTGGTGCGTATTCGCACTCTAAAATGCAACATATATATCATGTATGCATCTTAAAGTTTCCATAACTACTAACTTGGGGCCTGAAAAAGTGTCCGCTGTCCGCTTATGAGAGGTTAAAAATGTAGTGTTTGTATGTAGCTGGGCGGAACATGATCAAGTGTCCACTTACGAGAGGTGTCCGCCTACGGGAGGTGTCCGTTAGCGGAGGTTCGACTGTAACACTGTTACAAGTCGAGCGAGTTGAATTTCATATTCACAGTAATATCGCGATGTGTATGACATGTATCTTTGCTAATAGCTAAGAGAATCTAATATTTTAGACCTATATTCAGTGGTATTATGTCACTTGAACTATTGAACACTGATAACCGAAGAAAATGAATCACGTACTGGTAATAAATCGGAATAAATATTATATTCGCAGAACTACTGATATTGACATGCTGTTGTTTATCGCAAATGAATCCATAGTTACCAGCAACAAATAAAACCCGATATCGGCTAATATCGTGACTCACTATTTTTAAAAATATTTCAATTTAGTCATATGTAGTTAAGAAACGCTTTGTTTTTCATATTCATGCAAGAAATATCTGGTACTGTTCGGATGTTTTGGATACCAAGAACTAGAAAAAAAGTGTCTTAAGAGAGTCCAAACTTTAATGAACAAGCGCATTAAACCAAAGTGTCTTATTCGGTATCTTAACTCCTAAAGAATTTTAATGCATGTTATATTGACGAAAAAATCAAATCAGACCAATATACAGGCCACATTGATGATGAATCCCAGCGTGGGGGGCCGGGAGTTCATAAACATTCCGAAAACTGAATAAGTCTTGCCCAGAAAAGTCTGTCGGTTAAAAATAAAATTAATAAAATTGACTTAGATGAATAGATTTCTTTTGATGCCACTGGACTTTGACATTGTTTAAGTGACTTAACTGGATATTGTTCTGGCAGAAACGCAGGGCATAAATTATTTTTGTTTACCGAGCAGCACGATTCTTTCAAAGCAAAAACACTTGTTGATATCTGGAATGAGTACGAAGTAAATTTACGCAAAATTTATTTTGAGATTCTCGCGACGACGTTTGCACTTAAAAAAAACAACACACACAAGGAGAAAGTTATCGGAAATTGTAAAGTTTACGCCGCCCATTATAGAGAACAAAGAACCCGAGTTAAGTACGCACTCACGTAATGCAATCCGCGATGAACAGTCATTGTGAGTACGTTGATAAGAGCGCGCTCACGCTAAGGAGCGCGTCTTACTTGAAACACGTTTCTGGAGGCGCTTGCACGAAAACTGACTAAAACGAAATGAATAACATCAGTGCTAACGTCTCTGACGACAGCCATCATGGTCATCACGATGACCACGGAACGCAAGAATTTCATGGATATCTGTTCTTTTCTCCGGCGTTCACCGTCTTCATAATAACCGCCCTTATTGTGATCATCGTAGCAGCGATCATAGGAAATACGCTGGTTTGCATTGCAACGGGTCTGAGCCCAAATCTGCGCAAGGCTAACACAAGTCTTTTCATCGTCTCTCTAGCGGTTTCTGACATCTTGACAGCGATTTTAGTCATTCCATTTGACGTGTATATCATTCTGACAAACGGACTGTGGCATCATGGAGAGGCAGCGTGTAACATCTGGACCACTGCGTACCTACTCGCTGTCCCTACGTCCAATCTAACGCTGTTGATTTTGAGCATCGACCGTTATTTGACGCTGAGCGAGCCTTTAAACCAGTTTCGTGGGAGACAGTTTATGACCAGAGGCCGCATACTCTGTTACATTGCTGCCCTGTGGGTCTACTCCCTGGCCTGTGCACTGTTACCACTGACGGGGTGGGAGATATGGCGTTTGAAACCAAAGAGCGTTGGCGGTGGCATATGCATCTTCAACGGTTCTCGCCTTTACAACATCTTGGTGTCTGTGTTGCATTTCATTGCACCAGCTTTGGCCATGTGTGTGATTTACATCATGATATATCGACAAATCCGCCGACACACCAGAGCTGTACATCCTATAGATTCGCCCGTGGCACAGAACACTCAAGCAAGCTTCCTACTGCAGCGCAACATAAGAGCAGCTAAGCGGATTGCAGTGATCGTTAGTGTGTTCCTGCTATGTTGGGTTCCCTACAGCATCCTCAGCATCATCGGTAATCTGTGCGCGGAGTGTTTACAGGAGATACCACAAGAAGTATTCTATGTCACCCTCATGGCCGGGTACTTAAACTCCTCTCTAAATCCTATCCTTTACTCTTTCAACAACAGGAATTTCATGGATTCATACAAAAGGCTGTATCGAATGATCAGAAGGGCGTGTGGAAGGTTTGGAAGTCTTAAGTAAGAAGTGACTATTTCCTTTTAGGCTGGAGAATGCGGAATCGAGCCGCCATATCTCCAATTTTCTGTATTAAACATGATATGTCTACGGTACTGCGGAGACGACTTCAAGTTTAAAATTAAGATGTAGTAGGGATGAGCATTTTCAGTTTATTCTCGGCAAGGGTCTCTTGTTCACAGTGAAGCAAATATCACCATGAAAGCATCGGAAACGAGAATAGGTTATTATTGGAGAATATTGTATTGGCCCTCGAAAAAAAACGCCTTGAAAGACAACTGAAATGTTCTGAAACAAACAAACAAAACAACAAGCGAAACAAGATAGTTACGGTAATCATGTCTTCGCCTGTACAGAAAAGAAAAATAGTCTGACTTTAGTCTGGCTAAACCTTAGCTAGGGCCGAATATTTAAACGGTCTAAATCTACTTATAAGCAGTATAAGCAGTATAAGTAGCTAATTGTTTTTTTAGTCTGTGTTATACACCGTCTAAACAGGGTTTACTGTAAACTGATGTTATTATAAACACATTTTGGTTGGCCAGTTTAAAGTCGAGTTAGGTCACAGTTTTGTTAAACCCTATCTAAACCTTAAATTATTAACATAACTCTGTATATATATATATTAATTAGGCAATGACTAAATTGGATTTGCTGGAATATGAATGAGTCAGTATTTTTTCAGAAGCGATTAAATTTTGATTGGCCGGATCAACGACACTCAAAACTTAGTGCATTTCTGCAAATACATTTAAACGTTTATTCCCAGAAATACATCTATAATTCAATACTCGTTTAATTCTCTTTTGACGTGCAAAAACACCAAGTGCTTTATTTTCAGAGGAGAGAGTGCATTTATTACGAAACTCATGAGAACGTTTTTGCTTCTGTTATAAAGAAGTAAAACGTTTGTGTCCGATCTCGTTCAAAGGGTTTCGAAAACATGTTATTAGTTATTTATATATTGGACCCAGCATTTTTGCATATTATTTCAAGTGTTAATACGTCATAATTCTTTTTATTTTGTGGCCACCACTCTGGGTGACATAGCCTGCGATTAGCATCAAAATTCTTAACAAACTATCAACACAAACTTAAGTTTATTTGTTATGAGAATAAAGGAACTTGATCACCAAATGGACGTTGTCTTACTGTCAAAAGGGCATTGTCACTGCGGGCATTAATTATATAATGGTTATATATATATTACTTTAAATAAACATTGTTTTTGTTCACGTTAGTATTACTAAATATTGCAAACAATATCTTAATGGCATTCCAATTGAAGTTACGACAGGAAATACCCGTCATTCAAGCTTTAAAAATAACATAAGCATCACATTTTCTGTTGTAGTCTTTCTTATTTCCATCCTCGCCGCGGGCATCGTTAGTCATCCTTGCTTGCAAATGGGTTCCGGTCATTTGTTGAATATCGTTCTACAAAATCAAATCATTATTGATGGGTTTTCAATTAATCTAGGTGTGGTTTCTGAATTTCTCGAAATCGCACGTCACTAGGCCTCTGAACAAATTGAACGTTATGATCTTTATTAATGCAGGTTAAATTTCCGAATGAAAACTGCTGTGTCCTTGGTATTAAAAACTGAAATCTTGGATCATCAGTCTTTTCGTTTGTTTCACAAAAGACAACAGAAACAAAGAGGTCTTCTTTAGCAATATTACGCTGGGCAAATTACTCACGTCACTACCGACTTTGATATTGGCTAACACTTAGGTCGTGTTCTATTGGGAGCAACCGTTTTAGGTTGGTTGGGTTGGTTGGGTGTTTTCGTGTTCTATTGAAAAAAAAAAAACCGTTTTAGGTTGGTTTGGTTTATCAACTTTTTCAACCGGCATCAAACTAGGTTGAAACGGTTGCAACCATTTCAACCGAAAACGGTTAGAGAAGTGTTCTATTGGGAAACCACAACCGTTTCAACCTAAACCGATTGCGGTTTGAAACGGTTGATCCCAATAGAACACGACCTTAATGCGACAAAAGAGTCAGTTAGGACTGTTAGTTTTTGTGTTTCAGTAACAATCGTTAGCAAGCCATTCATTTTCTACAGAACCAAGTAGCATTTGGGAAAATATACACTCATCAGTTAAATACCATCATTTATTTTAAGTGATTTTGTTGACATGATAGTAGTTTGCGGGAAAGTTGATGTCAATTTATCACCATTAATCATTTTAAAATTAATTGGTCCCTCAGTGTTTAGGGCGTAGAAATGTTTAGTTTTCACTGGTGAGTTAGAACTTGCGATTGAAGCAATAGTTTAGTATTTGGGTTTAAAATACGATTGAGATCAATGCCTAAATATGGTGAGCTACAACATATCCAGTCGCGACCTAAAATCAATTGTTTATTTTCTAGACATTAATTGCATTGTTGTGAGTCAGATTAATTTTTTAAAGCTAAAAGCTTTTCTGGTTGAGTGGTCGCAAAATTAGTAAACATTTGACCATTTGGAAAGGTACATTAGGAAGAAAAAATAAGTCGATTAAATACTATTTGCTATCGACCGATCGCTGAGAAAGTCGCATCCAATTTTGAATTCGCATCAAGGTGTCTACAAAATGACAAAAAAGTATTGAAAACTAAAATAGTTCTTTTTTGGTCCCTTTTAACATCTAAATTATTCATCGGAAACGAACAATATCAAAGGAATGCCATTATCATTAAATAAAATAGCCGGTTTAATCCACAAATCGCCGGTCTACATGCAATAACACAGGTTTATAGCCATTTGTCATAGAGAATTCATCAAGTAAAAGTTCTCACAACATGCAAGTAAAAGAACAGCCCTTTGCTCACCTAAAATGGATCTTTTTGCTTTCGCTAAATGAAACAAAACTGCCTTGTTCGTTAAGAAAGCCATTACTTTGCTTTGGGGTTTGTTGAGCTCTCTAAACGAACAAAAATAGTCATGCAGCATTCTCCAACCCTGACTTTTTCAACCAATCACAAGCCACAAGAGAGGATGATATAAGAGAAGCATTCCCCCATACATATGGGAATGCTTAAAAGTTAAAAATATATTTTTAACTTCAGTATTTTTAACTTTCAGTGCATAGCTGAGATATTTTAAGAGCGCTACCTGATTGGTCAGTTCGAGTAACGTGATCCGATCAGAAGGAAATAAAAATAATCGCTCTTCGCAGCATAGCGCGAATATGAATATATTTCAAACAATTATCATGGGGCACGGGGAATCCTTTTCTTAGATCGTCCTCTCTTGCTATCCATCGTTTTAGTTTTGCGTTAGTTGAGCTCTGTATAATTGGTCCAACAGGTTAAAACGATTCCCAACACGACTTAATACATAAACAAGCGAAAATGTCATGGTGATCGTTGTATAACAAGCACTCATCGAGGTCTGTGAAAACAGCAGAACGTAAAGCTCATTATTTATAGCATTTTTCTTTTACCTGTTAGCCTGGCTTTCCAATCGGGAAATGGATAGGACATCCTTCCCCACTCCCGAACGGAGGCGATTAGCATGTGCTGAACAACATCCCTAAAAGGCATTACGAGAACTCGCCTAGAATCAGCATTTACGCAGATAAATTTGCAAGGGAAATGATAACCCCTTTGCCAGCAGTGTCAGATGAACATTATTCATGGTCACAGCAATCTTTTAAGCCCGAACCAAACGAGGATGACAGTTACTGAGAGTTGACTAGCTCTCGCAGAGAGTTTTCTTCAACTCTCATCGACTATCATCACCTCGGGCCAAACGAGAGCGAGAGTCCTCGACGACTCTCAACAGTAATTTGAGCAGGTTCAAATTCGAAGAGTTTCAGGCCAAACGAAAGTGAGAGATTGAATTCTCGACAACTCTAGTCCTCGTTTGGCCCGGGCTTTAGATTTAGATACTTTGCATTCCACAGCTTCAGACGTCTGTTCGACTGTTCCAGTACGGTCACAGCGAGTCATTTGGGTCAGAGAAAAGTGTCCGTTGTCCGATTTAACTGGTGTCCGTATTAAGCGGGCTAATGTAAGAAAATGTATACAAGACAGTAAAAACTGTCTACCATGTTCAGCTATCCTTGAGCGTCTTTCTCCAGGACGCATGTCAAAAGTACGCGTTGAAAACAAGTCAGAGACATTACATTTCCATCCCCGTTTATCAAATCCCCCCATTACCCATCTATTTCCCGAACGGAGAGCTAAATTAGCTTCTACGCAACAACTCCCCTTATATATGCTACGTACGAAAAGCCAGTATGAGAATTTGGCTAGAATCAGCATTTACGGAAACAGCTAAATCTACAATGGAAATGAAAACCGTAGTAGTAGTAGCGTTAGGCCGGGGTAGTAGCAGTAGCGTTAGTCATCATTCTACTCCTGATTCCCGCCCGGCTTTGTGCTTTCCCTATGGCCAAATATCACGAAATATTGCGAAAATTGTTCCTATTTCTCCCGGTTCGCTCTTTTCCCGCCTCCGGCCCCGCTTCCCTATCCCAAAGACTTTTGATCCAGGGTGAGTTTCTGTGATTTCCCTTTGAAAACCGGAAATCAACTTGTTTGTCGGTTTAGCTGGCAAGTTGACAGTTTGTAAGATGCCAGTTTTTTAGGTATCAGTGCTAGTTTTAATTTTCGGTCAGTTTTACTTGTAAACGAATATCAACTTTCATATTTCCTCAGTTGGAAAAAAGCTCTAACATATTACTGTGACCATGAGCAGTGTTCCTCTAACATTGCTGTGAAAGCTGTTTTTCGAGTGTCGGCGAATTTTCGAAGGCCATGAAGCTGTTTCAGTCCCTTGCAGATTTTAGCTGTTTCCGTAAAAGCTGATTCTGACAAGTTCCTGTGCTGATCTCGTTCCGCGCAAGCTTAAAAAATGCTATAAATATAAATGCGGCACTTTGCTTGCGGTGTACTTCAGTGCTACGGATTTCATGTTTCTTATACAGCGTTCACCATGAAATTTTTTCTTGTTGCTGCTGTCGTGTTGGGAGTAATCGCTCTGTCACAGGAAGGTTAGTTAGCGGTACTTTAAGTGTAGTTTTAGTGGTAGCTTTTAACTCTTTCCTCCGCACATTTTCTCATCAGTCACTATCAAGAGAATATAGTTTTTGTTTTATATTCTCTTGTCACTATGAATTAAAATAACTTTCCTAGCAAACGACACTTTGGATTCTGCGGGACAAATTGATTAATAAGGTTATGAGGCTATTCTTAAAAGCTTTTATTCGTACAATTTAAAGAAAAAATATATTAGGAAGACGAATGGCCGAAAAAAAAAAACGATATCTGGTGTTTTCCGCATCTTGCACAAAATCTCATGTGAAAATGATTGTTCAAAGTCATTTTGTTCTCAAGGCTGAAAGCCCTTTTTCTAGACTTCTCAAAGTCAGTTTTCGTTGGGTATTTCCTGTGGGAAAGAATAAAAAAGCAGATTTTGAACTGAATCATGTCTCAGTAGTCCGGCTTAACACATTACGGGATTGCCAGTACAGCACTTTTTGTGTGTAATCCTAGCATCTGCTTAATACTTTTTGCTTGTAGTGTTTGGCTGGCGGGAGTGTGGCAGTGGCCGTAGCAGTAGAAAGAAATGCTTTGAGCAGATCTGCTGCAGCAATCCTTCCAATCAGATTAGAGGATGGGATGCGTATGGCAGTGGAGCTTACGGAGCATCAAGGTAGGGTCATGTAAGGTGGTAAACAAAGTTGTTTTTAAACAGGCTAATCGACGTTATAATAAAGTGGTTTTCAACATGAGTGTCGAAATTTTACGGAATTTCTTCGATTTTGCATTATTTCGCTCTATGATTGGTTTAAAACAAAACCGAAACCAATCGCGACCTGGTCGCACGCGTTTTCCCGCGCCTGTTACGTGTATTTGCCGCGTTTTATTGGTTCATTGTGTTGCTTAGTTGTGATTGGCCATTGCAATTGGAAACAACTCTAATCTAGAAGTGATATTGAAATATTTTCTGAAGTGTAAACTGATTCGGATTAGTGACACAATCCTTTTTTACTATATGTACAATTTTGTGACCGCTGTTGGCGTCTCAGTGAGCGACTACAATATGGCGGCCACATTCTAAGCCGTAAATGGCACTTCAAAACTTTGAATAGGCAAATAATTTTTCTGTCTGCTCTGTATACATATTTATTATTCTACTATTACGTCATTTCACCATATAAGGTGAAGAGAACACGTAAAATATGAGACGGTATTGACTAGTTGAATACGGAAAATAGCATAATAGTAGGGAAATTTTGCAGTGGAATAATAAATCCCTTAGGCCCAGTTCAGACGCCGTACTTATTTAACATGAGCCGAATCGAATTCGATGAATTAAGTTCATGTGAAGTACGGCGTCTGAATCAATTTGGAACGGCTGATTGAATTCGGATCGGCTCAGCCGTTCTTCCCGCCTGGCTCAGCCGGGAATAACGGCTGTGGACCGGCTTTGATTCAGACGCCGAACTTTACACGAGGCGAAACAAATGCATGAATTATTATAATGTATTTTTCAATATAACGGCAATTTTCCCCTATTAAATGAAGTTCCGCTGAATTAAGCTCTGCGTCTGAATCTATTCAGTCGGTCTAAATTAATTTGGGTCGGCCTAAATTCGAATTCGATTCGGCTCATGTGAAGTACGGCGTCTGAACTGGGCCTAATTCGATGGTTTAACATATAATACGAGCGGACATTTTGCTCATTGCTCGCAATACTACGCAATTACTCGCAGAATATCCGCGCGTATTATATTTTAAACCATCGAATAAGGTGTATGTATTAAACGCTGTTGTTCGTCCGAGATGACATAGCTTGTCAATAATAGAGCTAACGGAGTAAGATAAAACCAAAAAGTTTCTGCCTTATTTTTCTAGTTCACATGGAGATATATACATTGAATTTGTCAAGTGAACCCGCCAGCTCGGACAACCTCGAGCTCGATCCCAAGCTCTCTCTCTCTCTCTCTTTAGATCGAGGTTGACAGATAGGCGCGAGATTTCGTGGGTCATCAGTTATTCTTTATTTTTCCACAAATAAATCAATTAAATGTTTTTCTATTTTTTCGTTACAGGGGTAGTCGCAAACACCGAGGCATTGATATCGTGTGCTCTGCAGGCTCCAGTGTCTACGCACCTTTTCCTGCTACAGTTCTCCGTCGTTCCATTCCTTATCGGAATAACAACGCGGCCTACAACAACGGTATCTACCTACAAGGAACTGGATCATGGGCAGGTAAAAACTTATCAGTAAATACGGGCCACCCTGAGAAAAGGAAAATATGGGCCTTAATCACAGCCCGCCATGTTGGTAAAAACAATAGCTTTTTATTCCCAAGCCTCGCATTCAGACGTTTCACAACGAGTTTATGCGGGGTTTCAGATGCTGAAACAAAGGTTTTAAATCCTCTGGGATTTAAGATGGCCGCCGCGTGATTAAGGTCCATAACCTAGCGCACTCAGTGAAGAAATCTGCATAATCTAGAATATAAATTCATTTTGCTTTCCACATTGTCTTCTAATTCGGTGTCACCGTTAATTGGGATTTCAACTGGGTACCAAAGGGAAGTATTGTGATTATAACTGTGTAACGCCACTGTTGGAGAGTTGAGATTAAAAAAGTTTTAATGGTTGGCGCTAAAATTTTTTTAAAAACTTCCAAACGTTTCGGGACCGCTGTCCCTTCTTCGGTGGAATAGCCGTTAACCGACAGCGAAGGGAAGTGTTTTTGTTGTGGAAAGCGTTTCTCGTTGTGGGGAGGACATAGGCAGTAATTTTGACGCACTATTTCAATTTCTTTTTACAAAACTACCTGCAGTACTAGTGGGGTAGTAGTTTATAGAAGGTCGGGGTGATGTCGTGTAGTTTGTTGCGTTCTAAACGGAACTGTCAGTGTGTTCAATAAATTTAACATTATTTACACTTGTATCGTCTCAGAATGTCACGTCCGAAATTTCAATAAAAAACGTCCGAAATATCATGCCAAAAAATCGTATGAAAGTTTTTTTGTTCAATGTTTATCGCCCGAAAATTATAAGTGCGAACATTTTCGTAGTTAAAGTATTACAGTGAGTCATAATGATGTTCGCATTTGTATTGTTCCAGGCTACAGGGTCAAGATGTGGTATGTAACAAAGCAAGTTAGGAATGGAAAGAAATTGTCTGCAGGATCGTACATCGGTTCCATGACTGATAGGACTATTCATGCGCGCGGTATGACAAACCATGTTCACGTGCAGCTCGAGAAGAATAGAACGATAGTGAACCCCACTTCTTATGCTTGCCAGTAAAAGGTATCAGTATATATATTAAGCTAAAAATGTGAATTAACTGGCTGAAAAGTTTTGTTGTCTTTCTTTTACAAAAAAAATTGGAAAGAAAATATTTTCTTAAATATTTTTAAAAAATTGTTATTTCTCCCAAGTGAGCGTTGAGAAGTTCCTGTCATTGCTAATTAAAATTCAGTGTTCGAAAGCCGATTAACGCTAATCCTGAATTGAAAGTTAATCAAGCTTTTAATTTTTCTTGTATAAAATTGTTTTGCACTGTAAATGTTTTGCAAACAAAAGATAAGTCAAAGTCAAAACAGAAAGACAAAAAATATAAACAGAAAATTTCACTGAAAAGTTACAAAACTGAAATCAATATTCACGCTAATCCTGGATTAGCTTAATCGTCCTTTGAACAACCCGGCCCAGTTGAAGATCTCTTTAAAATTCATGTTCTATTTTAAACCAAGCAGCAAAATCTATCACCCTACTGATCAGCCTAAATAGCTCGAAAACCACACCCTTTTGGGCGGCAAATGCTTTTGTTTGTAACTGATGACAAGACCAAACTCGTATGAAATCTCAATGCATGCAACACTTTTAAGAAAATCATACATTTGCTCTGCATTTCGCAGTTAAGATGGTTTTCATATGTTGGGATAATCCCAAGCTGGACCATCGGGGATTTTGTTATTTCCCGACCGTCCCAGACATTCCCGACTTATAAAACACGACGACTGAGTAGATCGGGTCTCCCATTGTCTCCCTGAGTCGGGAATGTCTGGGACGGTCGGGAAATAACAAAATCCCCGATGGTCTGGGATTTTCCTGACATATGAAAACCAGGCTTTAGTATACCATCTGAAAGTTATTTAATCGTCGATTTTTATTTTTCGCAGGCTCTGCATTCCATCCACTGGTGCAGATGACAGCACTTGAGCAAGAGTAGAAAATCAAGCCTACATTGTCAAGATTTCTTTTTTTATATAGAACTAATACTATGCAGTTTGTAACAGTTGAAATGTAGTGATCTACATAAGTAATGTAACAAAACAAGGCAATAAAAGTAGGCACAAATCAGTTTTACCAGCCTGGAATATTTTTTAATAGATAGCGGATAGCAAGTGGGTGCTCGCCGAAGGTAAACTTTGTCGGGTATTTATTAAAACCGGAACAATGAAAGCGCTGAAACACTTGAGAAGAAGAAGTTATTTCAGGATTACTATAAGTGTTAGAGCTTAATGCGTTTTCCTGTGGTTAGTGATAGTGGATAGTGGTTGTAGTAAGTAATTATTTTAAGAGTTATTCCGTGCTGTTCCGGGTTGCCCCGGCAAGTTCCGGTGTTCCTGGTTTAGGTACAAATTGAGCGAGAGGTATTGATAACGCTAAACTCTTGTCTAAAGAGGGATGCAAGAAATTTCCAATCGTCAGTGACATTGGCCTGTCCTGGCCTGGCCATGTTTAATGGCTTATTTTTAAACGCTAAGAAAAATGTATCTGTTCGGATACGTTAGCCGAACTTTCAAACTTCAGAACATTTCAGGATTGAAATCTTATTACCCGAATTTATGAGCTGCTTTTGCCTTTCCGAAAATCCTGGCTGACATTTTTTTGTACCCAAAACGACATTTTTATCTCTCCGAAAATAAAAGGCATTAATTTTCCCATATTTAGAAAGTTCGAGATGACATTTCCCTAACCAAATATCTGAGGCGATTATAGGCCTTCCGGATATTCCACCGAAAAGATATCCGTTGGGTGCCCCTGGATATGTAAAGCCCATCTTGTCAAGAAAGTGTTGTATTGTTTTCTTGTGGTTTATCTCCAAGATGCCTTTAGAATATTGGCATTATGCACGGTGGACTGAACTAGACTGATTCGCACATGTCAAATTAATGAACCCGGCCGCCAAATTAAATTTTTGCTGGTTAACTTGGTGGTTTTCGCTCGCTAGGCTAAAAGGTTTTTCCTCGGACCTTCATAGCTTTGTCGTTCCCAGCCTGTGTCGGCCGCTCGGAGTTCGAGCAGGACAAAGTAAGTAAAAATACATCGCGTGAATGTGGAGACTTGTGTATTAGTCCTGTGGAAAAAATGATGTCAGCCTGGTAATCAGTTGCATTTTTGAGGATAGCGCTGTCAATTATCCATTCGTGTCAGTTCCCTTTTATCTTTCCGTAAAAGCACATCCAAGGAACGTTTGGTACTGTCTTTCAGCACGTAGCAGGCTCACAAGCAAATATAAAATAAAAATACCGATACGGAATAAGCTAATATAAAAGCGAAACGCTATAAATATAGATCGAACTTTCAGTGTGTTGTTCCCATAGACTTCGACAGTTGCGGCAGACAAATTCTAATACGTTCACCATGAAATTTTCACTTGTTATCACTATAGTGCTGGGAATAGTTTGCTCACCTGCAGGTTAGTTCACGGTACTTTACGTGTAGTTTTAGTAGATCTGCCCAAACTTTCGGTGCAATTTGGTGGGTATTTCCTAAAGGCCGTGGCAAACGAGGAAACATTGTTGCGGAAACATTGTTCGGACGCAAATGCTTCGGCGAGCAAACGGGGAAACATTTGTTGCGGACGCAAAATGTTTCTGAAAGAATTCAGAAACATTTTTTGCGTCTCGGACGCAAAGTTTGCGGCCGCAACAAATGTTGCTTGCGCAGGGAAATGGGGAAACATTTGCGTCCGCAACAATGTTTCCGCAACAATGTTTCCTCGCTTGCCACGGCCTTTAAGGATTGGAAAAGCAATTACACGAAAACTGCGTTTTGCACTGCATCACGCTTAGTCCTCGATTCTAAAGAAAGGCATCACTAACAAATTACGGTATCTATAGTATGAAGGAATTTCTGTAGTTGTAGCTTGTCCGTACTTCCGTGTCGTGCCTGAAGAGATGATCTTAGCTCTTGATATTAAGGAGAGGAGGCTAAGTCTATAGTCTAGTAGGTGGAATATCTTGCCGGGAGTTACTCCGGTTTCCATAGCATGAAGCGACTGGGAGTATCGCTACTCCACTGGATGAGATCCCCTTTTTAATCCTGGTCCCTAAAATCATGGCAACGCTGCGGCCCTGAGCAGCGCTCGAACCCGGACTGCTCGATCCCGATTCCAACACGCTAAAGTCACCGTAACTCCAGCAGCTCTTGATTATATCGCTATGTAATTAAAATCGTCTTTATTTTTTAGTGTTTGGCTGTGGTGGTGGAAGTCGTCGTCGTGGCGGCGGTGGTGGTGGTGGTAAGTCAATTTTCAGTTTTAAAAACAACTGGAGCTAGGCTAAAACGTTTTTCAGATTTTTCACACTGGAACAGTTATCTGAAATAACATATCGCTCACCTCAGCGAGAGTAAAACTTAAGATAGTTTCTAAGAAAAATAAAACAAAAATACTTTCTAGATGTTGAGGTTTTTAACATATGAGACCTCGGGCCAAACGAGAGCGAGACTGAGTCGTTGACGACAAACACTCAGTTCCAACCATTTTCGGTTGAAACCGTTGATCAATATTTGACATTACTTATAACCAAATAATAGAAAACGGTTTTTCCCAATAAAACAGGAAAAAACTCAACCAACTGAAAACAGTTGACCAGAACACGGCTTAACAGTTATCAACCGTTTTTAAACTGCCGAAACTCAGTGTTGAAGAAGTGTTTTACTGAGACACTTGAACCAAATCGACCAAAACCGATTGTGGTAGAAATGATTGGACGTCCATTAAAACACGAACTAATTATTGCCGGGTACTGTTATAATCTCCAGGCGTAAGTAGCAGGAAGTGTTTTGTGCAGATCTGCTCCAAAAATCCTTCCAACCGAATAAGAGGAAGAGATGCGTACGGGAGTGGAGCTTGGGGAGCATCAAGGTAGGGTGGTTTTGATCTGAACGTCATCAAAATGTTAAAATCTAAATATATCTATGTACTGTCATTTTGGTTATTTTTAAATTTGCGGTCGGTTAAAAGAGCTTGTTTTTCATATTATGTCATTACAACATGTACAGAGACGTGTTAATTTGGCGACCGAAGAACTTGTTTTATGTTAAATATCGTTATATTTAGAGTCGGTAGTTGCGATGACAAACAAGGGAGGATCCTCTTTCGTGACAAGTTACCATGCGGTATTCTTATATACCCCATTGCAGAAATGTTTCATCAGTTATTTTGTAGTACATAGTTTGAACCCAGGAGTATCAGTAGATCGTCCAGTGTTATCGTCCGGGTGAGAGTAATCTTGACTCAAATGACTTTTGTACGTTGGTGACTGACGTTTCGACAATTGGCCGCCCCAAAATCACGTCAGTGTTTTATTTTTGTTTTCTCTTTTTTTTTTTTTGGTAAAACTAATGTTTTTCTATTTTTTTCGATGCAGGGGTAGTCGCACCCACAAAGGCATTGATATATTGTGTACTGTGCGATCCAGTGTCTACACACCTTTTCCTGCTAAAGTTCTCCGTCGTTCCAATCCTTATTTGAATAACAACGCGGCCTACAACACCGGTATCTACCTGGAAGGAACTGGATCATGGTCAGGTAAACACTTATATCAGGGAAGGCGGGATTTAACTAATCCGAAATTGCTTTGGTTTTCCTTGACTACGCTCTGTGATTGGTTTAAAAAACGCGCGCCACCTACTCAACCAATCAGATGTAAAACTGATCAAAACCAATCGCTACTTGGTCGCACGTGTTTTCCCGCGCTTGGCGCCGGTTACGTGTATTTGCTTCGAGTTCTCATTGGTTCGTTCTGTTGTCTACGTTTGTTATGATTGCCCATTGTAATTGCTTTGGTCTTGTATTGGATTTAAAACCGCTTTAATAAACCAAGTACTTATGGCATTAATAAGTCGAAAACTTAAGCTGGCCTTTAATCCTTTTAAAACCATTTATTAATAACATTCTTGAAGTTTGGGTTTTATATTTCACTTTGTGATTTATTACTTATTTTGTGACCTGGATTTTGATACTATAGTACGCGGGCACAGCGGAAAAACCCGTTGTTATTTCACGTATTATTACATTGTAATAATGCTGAGATTAATTCCGTATCCAATTTGCTGATCGATACTGAAAACTAATAAATATCCATTTATTAAATTCCAAACGGTTACTACAGCTTTAGTAAATGGCGAATAAATATTGTACATCAACAATGACTGAATGATTTTTTACTTTTTGTATTTATCTTGTTCCAGGCTACAAGGTCAAGATGTGGTATGTAACAAAGCAAGTTAGCAATGGAAAGCAATTGTCTGCAGGATCGTACATCGGTTCCATGACTGATAGGACTATTGATGCGCGCGGTATGGCAAACCATATTCATGTGCAGCTCAAGAAGAATGGGAGAATAGTGAACCCTACTTCTTATATATGTTAAGGTAAGGCTTTGTTTTTTGTTATTTCCCGACCATCCCATTCCCGATGTATGAAAAAAAGACGAGGTAGATCGGTCTCCCATTGTCTCCCTGAGTCGGGAATGTCTGGGACGGTCGGGAAATAACAAAATCCCCGATGGTCTGGGATTTTCCCTACATATGAAAACCAGGCTTTAGCATACCATCTGAAAGTTATCATTGTTTAATCGTCGATTTCTATTTTTCGCAGGCTCTGCAGTTCATCCACTGGTGCAGATGACAGCACTTGAGCAAGAGTGGAAAATCAAGATCAAGCCTGCATTGTCAAGATTTCTTTTTTTATAGAACAAATACTATGCAGTTTGTAACAGTTGAAATGTAGTGATCTACATAAGTAATGTAACAAAACAAGGCAATAAAAGTAGGCACAAATCAGTTTTACCAGCCTGGAATATTTTTTTAATAGATAGCGAATAACAAATGGATGCAAACCGAAGGTAAACTTTCACGGGGCAATGAAAGCGCCGGAACACTTGACTGAGAAGAAGAAGTTATTTCAGGATTAATATAAGTGTTAGAGCTTAATGCGTTTTCCTGTGGTTAGTGATAGTGGATAGTGGTTGTAGTAAGACATTTTAAGAGTTGTTCCGTGTTGTTCTGGGTTGACCCGGCGCGTTCCGGTGTTCAAATCTGTACAGAGACGTGTTAATTTGGCAACCGAAGAACTTGTTTCATGTCAAATATCCTTATATTTAGTCGGTAGTTGCGATGACAAGCAATGGAGGACCTTCTTTTGTGACAAGTTACCATGCGGTATTCTTATATACACCATAACGATATTTTTCATGAGTTATTTTGTAGTACATGGTTTGAAGTCAGGAGTATATACCAGTAGTTCGTCTATGAGGGGACACAAAAAGTTTCAACTGTAAGTCGGTTACCGAAAGCGTTAATCTGTCAATACTCTTCTAGCCATGTTGCCATCACTAGTGTCATGAACAGTATCAATTTCCATTTCCCGCGGCAGAATAAATTATAATATTTCGCGGCGAATTCGCTTGGCGGTAAATGACGAGTATTGCTAGTTAAAGATGTATACATTTCGATCTCGCAATGCTCTTCAAGTGGACGCTTTCGCTTACTTACTTCGCTTACCCGTTTGGGCTCCGCCCGTCGGGGCTGACGCCAGTTGGGGCTCCGCCCGTTTGGGGCTCCGCAAGCCTATTTCCCAACCGAGCTTAGCCCATAATTTTATTTCATTTCATGAATGGGGCGCAGCCCCCAACGGGGCGCAGCCCCCAAACGGGTGCACCCCGTTGGGGGCTTCGCACCGTTTGGGGGCTTCGCCCCGTTCGGGGGCTGCGCCCCATTGGGGGGATGCGGCCCGTTTGGGGGCTGCGCCCCGTTGGGGGCTGCGCCCCGTTTGGCGGCTGCGCCCCGTTTGGGGACTTCGCCCCGTTGGGGGCTTCGCACCTTTTGAGGGCTTCGCCCCGTTTGGGGGCCGTTGGGGGCTTTGCCCCGTTTGGGGGCTTTGCCCCGTTTAGGGGGTTCGCCCCGTTTTGGGGCTGCGCCCCGTTGGGGGCTTCGCCCGTTTGGGGGCTTCGCCCTGTTGGGGGTTTCGCCCCGTTGGGGGCTTCGCCCCGTTTGTGGGCTTCGCCCCGTTTGGGGGCTTCGCCCTGTTGGGGGTTTCGTCCCGTTGGGGGCTTCGCCCCGTTTGTGGGCTTCGCCCCGTTTGTGGGCTTCGCCCCGTTTGGGGGCTTCGCCCTGTTGGGGGTTTCGCCCCGTTTGGGGGCTTCGCCCCGTTTGTGGGCTTCGCCCCATTTGGGGGCTTCACCCCGCTTGGGCGCTTCGCCCCGTTTAAGGGCTGCGCCCCGTTTGGGGGCTGCGCCCCGTTCATGAAATGAAATGAAATGAAATGAAATGTGTCAATAAATCGTCCGAAATTTTTTGTCCTAAGTTTATCGTCCGAACATTTTCGTAGTTAAAGTAGAGGTGTCCGCCTTATAGCTTAGAGAGTTTAGTTTGAGACAAACGAAATTCGGCCAGTTCCAGCGTCCGTTTTGAAAGAGTTGACTTTACCGTAAGCTGCTAAGACTGGGAGAAGCGAAGGTGAAATTTCTCAAGATTAACACTGTGACGTAGCTCCTTTAACCAACGACAACATATTTTATTGGGTGTAATATATGTACATAGGTATCTAAAATATACATCCCACTTGCTACATCAGCATCTATGTACATGACACTTGAATTTGTGTACAGCGCACTCTAAGCTACTTTTAAAACCTGGTATACAACACAAAATATACATTCAAGCTATGTAGGTTTTTGATACAAATAAATTACACTGTTTTCCAATTCGATTATCTTTTTCTACGAGTTCTGTTGGCACTCGACGGCGAGCCGGTGATGCTGAGCGGAAGTGAGAAGAGATGTTCTCCAAAGTACTTGGTAGCCAGGTCTCGCTTTGGAAGAATTTGCTGAAGGCCGCTTGATTTGGACCCAGGTCGTCTCGAAGAATGGGATGAACGAGCATGTTGCACTCTGGGATCGCTGAAAGATAAGGTGACTGAGCTAAGAAATGAACTGCAAAATATCAAGGAAGGTAAAAGGAAAGAAGGAAAGTATTTGAAATTTGAGACAGACTATAGAATGATCACCAAAAAGTATTAGTGTTTGTAGACATCTTTTCTGCTGACTCTCAAGAAGGAATATTTTGAAGGCACATTATTGCTTCTCACTGAACAATCTTGACAAAAAGTGGAGGAGAGGGGCGGGGAATGTACTCGAGGCAGTAAGTGAAGGGGGGAAGGATTCTTTTTGAAGGGTATGAATTAACGATTTTTTTTGGGGGGGGGGTGGGGGGCACAAAATTAAATAAAAAATTAACAATTTTCTAAAAAAATAATGCTATTTTCTATGGGCGATGTAAAATAATCAAAATTATATTTTGGCTGCTTGCAAATTATTGATACAGTAACTTGGCGTGCGCTTTTGGTTTGAAAAAGGTGAGGTATTTTCGTTGTACTTGTTTATCTTAAGTTGATAAGCACCGTTCTCTCTATTTAAAAATTCACTCGAGATATCACATTATTAAAATCAGTATATAGCTAACTTAAATGGTTGCTAAGGTCACGGTGTTAAATCTCTGCTTCATTTGCACCTCCCTTGAGTACTCCATCCCCCCCCCCCCCCGGCTTGTCGCTATCTCGATGCAACAACAACAACAACAACAACAACAATAAGCTTTATTTGCATGACCATAAATCATTACAGTATTGCAAAAGCGTAAAATAATATAGATAGAAAACGAACTGATATTAAAATAGAAATAGAAAAAAAAAAAAACAATGGAAAAGAGAATTATACGATGCAGTACCTGTCTTCAGAGCCCTCTGGTGTAACAAATATCTCCGACTCCTGTTCAATGATACTTCTTTCAACTGGTGTGGGTTGGTGGGCCAAGTCATATTCAATCTTCTTCTGCTTGGAGACGCACAATTTACAAGGAACTTCACCATTCACTGAAATTAAAACAACAAATTAAAACACTAACTAAAAAAACATTCACTGACTTTATTACTGGAGTTTGAAGGATTTTGTTATCATCAGCAAAATTAAGCTCCATACATGTGAATTAACCTTAGGAGAGTTGAGCGTTATACGAACAATTTTGTCCCTGAGGTTACGAGGGTGTATGAAGAAAGGGACAGTATGCTCCTTGATGGCTAATAAAGACCTCCCTTTCTTGGTTTTCATATTTTCAGCAATATTGAAGTACTGTACTGTACCTGATCGGTGAAATGAATTAGGATTCCCTGTGCGTTTGGCAAAATCCAGGGGCACATCACCACCGACGTCCTGAGCATCAATGTCAGCACCATGTTTAATGAGGCAGCTCAGACTCTGTAAATGAGCTCCTGATGCAGCTAAGTGGGCTGGGGTTGCACCAGAACCTAACAAAAAAATGTTAAAGGTTAAAGTCTGTCTACATGTACATGTACAAGCCTAGTGGCTTATCAGGCCGGGGCTTAACTCCGGTTTCCATAGCATGAAGTGACTAGGAGTATTGCTACTCCCCTGGATGGGATGCTAGACCATTGCAGGTACATGTAACCCCCTCCCCTCATCTAGCATTTTTGTCAACTTGTCCTGACAATACGCTAGTACCTATTTACTCCTGGGACTCCTGGGTGGAGAAAGGCAAAAGAACACAACACCCATCACAGCTCAAGCCCAGAGCATTCGATCAGGAGTCCAACACGCTAACCATTAGACCACTGTGCCTCCCGATTCATAAGAAAATCAAAGGTGCTACTGCAAAACAATTGAATTTATTACCATCTCTGATGTTTGGACCAGTTCGGTGTTCAAGGAGCCAGTGAACACATTCTGTAGCACCATGTTGTGCAGCCTAGAATTAATAATCACACTATTACATGTATATTGGCAAGAAAATGTCACACACACACAAACTAAACAGTAGTCATCTATAATGGGCAGCATACATGTACATACAACTACATTTGTAAGTGTTTCTCAGAATTTACTCCATTGCAACAGGTTGTCGATCGTAGTGATGTGTGCATGTTCAAAGGTTTCAATTTCAAGTTTTTCTTGTTTGTGCTACATGCAGCCTTGAATAGTACCAGTCAGCTAACAGGGATAAAAATCCTTACCATGTGTAGTAATGATTTTCCAGACCTGTCCCTCACATCCTTTTTAGCAAGCCCTGAACCCAGCAGGAAAACTAGACAAGAGCAGTTACCATATGCTGCAGCATAATGCGCTGGAACACATCCTGCGGTGTCTCTAGAGTTAACATCGATATCATTGTGAGCAAGCACTTTCAAAGCATCCAAGCCACCTGCACTCGCTGCATAGTGAGCTGGTGTGCGTCCTTGATCATCAACACAATTAACCTCTGCGTCATTCTCAATAAGGCACCTGATGAAGGGAGAAATATTATTATGTAGTTTCTTTTACAGGCCAGTTTACCTCTTTGTCAATTTACCTCTTTGTCAATTACAATCATGTATATCTACTGTAGATTATTCTTTTCATCAATTGAATACCTATAATCTATATAATCTATTAATTATTCTGTTGATGGGATTCAGAGCCTCCTTATTTTTTATTTCATACATGTTTGTTGTAAAAAGTTGTAAAAATGTCTGATTTGTTTCAAGATTGTACAAAAATATTTGGTAGAATATGAGAAAGATATTAAACAATCGGTCAGTGTCCAGTGACACAAACTACATGTATTCTGAAAAAAATTACCAAGTTCAAACAAATTAAAGGAATCAAACCCATGACCTTCTGCACAACAGTCAGACGCTCTACCCCTGAGCTACACAATCTAATATTTGAAAGATGTACCACCTTAATGATACTTTGTGTCATTATTCACTGTTATTCACTAAGCCAGCCCTTTCGACTTACATGGACATGTACATGTATAATTACATGTACTCATACCTCAGTGCAGATGGGTGATTTTTCATAGCTGCCAAATGAGCTGGAGAACGTCCTTGTTTGTCCTCAAGAACCATGCTGCTACCGTTTGATATCATGACTTTCAAACATTCACCTTCGCCATGATAAGCAGCTAGATGAGCGCTAGTTTGTCCATTAGAATCTACGATATCAATATCTGTGATGTGCTTAAGCAGTTCTTCCACCACATGTTTGTGTCCACCTATACATGCCTCGTGAAGTGGTGTCCTGTGCACACTGCTGCATTTCATAGGATCTGCACCTGCCTAAAGAGTACGATACCTGTCAAGACCCCAGTTCTCAGTTCTACCAGAAGACTACTGGCTTTGACCCCCCACCTCACTTGACCCAGGAATTCTCACTGTTATTGAAATAGTATACACTTGAAAATGAATATAATTTTCCTTTTGATTTGTAAAATATTTTATGTCTAATCAAAAACTCTTGATTCTGATTGGTTCTCTGCACATATATTTGTTACATACTGCTCTCACCCAATCAGAATTGATAAATTTTGTCAGGAGCATATCACCCTGGAGCCTGGCCCTATGACACAGCATAGTTACACCTTGAGCTATTTTTAGAATTACTTTTGCCGCGAAAATCACCCGTTGCGAGCACGAGGACGAGGTTGTCATTCATGTTTCAGATTACAAATAAAACCAGGAATGGAAGAAAGGAACGTGGAATAAAACTAGAAAGGCTGAATATCGTTACTATGAATTATCACTATTGTCCGCAGACGTACACGGAAATCTTTTCGCTGGAGAACGATTCTAAAAATAGCCGAAGGTGTAACTACTCTGTTGTCATTAATCAGTATAGATAGAGGCTCCGGGGCGATATGCTCCTGATTTTGTTGAGTGCACTTTAATTAAAGGGAATAATCATGCACATAATCTCAAATTGGCTTCACATTGTACTCACCGATTTTGAAATTACTCATTCAATTACTCACTAGAAATCAGGTGCGATGAGAAGGCAAACCAATCAGAATCAAGAATTTTGTTATTAATATTTAATTACTCCTGCATTGTACTCCACTCAGTCTTATTACCAATACTTTATATTACAGTTGGGGGAACATTAGTGCTGTTTTAGGCAAACCTTCGTTGAAGCACTCTATCCAATAAAGAAACAGCGTGAGCACTGACGAGTACCCCGAAAATTGTCACGCCAGCATAGCGCAACGAGGATATGTCAGGTTGCTTAGCAACTTCGGGGCGAAAATTGCGGGACGTGACTTTGCCATCAACTGGTACGTTGTTCCCCGACTATTATGAGATCTTCAGGTTTTGTTTGAGATCTCCGGTGGGTTTGGTTTTATTAAAATTTGTAAAGATCTCAGATTTATAAAGATCTCTCCTACAGGTGGTTGACAGGTTTGCTTTTAGTCACTTAAGCTTATACAAATCCGATTGATTCTGGTTATGACTCAATGAAGTTTTAAATTACGTTGAAAACGTTTCCAATAGACCAATTTCGATATATTAATATTCTAACTTGGCTCCGAGGCTTAGGGGAATAAGACAAAAGAAATCGACAAGAAATCACATCGAGGTTGAGGGATGAATAAATCATTTCTTTTGTCTTATTCCCTAAGCCTCGGAGCCAAGTTAGAATATTAATATATCGAAATTGGTCTATTAAACTGACCTTGAGGAGCTGCCTAACAACTGCAAGATGCCCATACCCAGCAGCTCGGTGCAAAGCAGTTCTGTATGCGCGATGTCCTCCGGCTTTCTCGTTCACATCAACATTTTTATCCAAAAGCAGCCTTGAAACAGCGCTGGAGTCACCTCGTTCAGCCGCTTCGTGCAACGGAGGCAAGGAAAACGTTACAACACCAGACGACAATGGTGGATTTAGATCTTCGCTTTTTGTGCTGATGCTATCCAGTAAATCTTCTTCGCCAACTTCGAAGTCTTTTCCCGGCTTGCAGTCAGCGATGTATATAAACTGAGATTGCCAGTCCGTGCACTGTTTGCTTCTCTGACGGACATCGTTCGCTCGAAGGAAAGGCCGGCTTTTCACTCTAGTTTTGATAGTTTTAAAGTGGAAAAGAAATAAGTTGTTTTGACGAGTTTGACGCCATTTTGTTTGATTTGTTTTCGTTTCCTTGGACCCAGTCTCTTATCGAGAATATGGTTACCCGACTGGTTACCCAGGGTTCACAGGAGGCGACAGTTGTCCGAAGGATGGGGGAAGAGGGTGGGGGGGGGGGGGGGGGGGCGTTGGGGTGAGAAGACGGTTGATCTGCTGACGCTTCAGTCTACCACCCGAGATTGCAACAGACCAAGCTGGAGTGGACGAAGGTGAATATCCCCCCCCCCAGCTAGGCTCGATTTTCGGAGTCCCGCTATCACGTCACCCTCTATTATCCCGCTACCCTCCCCTCCCATAAGTCAACAAAGCACTGTGGGAAAGTTTGTCATGACAGATGCCTTTCAGGGCTGTACGATTATCGTATTTTCCAAAATGTCATTGGTTGAATTGCTCCACAAATATGTTTGCACTCATGCAAAGCAGTGGGTATTATCTTTGTCTAGATTTTCCGCTTTTCCGATTCCTTGGCGACTACTGGAGGGAATGAGATATGATACCTTTCAGCTAAATATTTGCAGCGCCTAACTTCGAATTTCTTCAACTTCACATCCCTGTCGGCTGCATGATTTCCAGAGAACATCCAATGATATGATATAGAATTTATGAAATTTCCAATCGATTGCAATGAAGATCTTGGTAAGCTTATTATTTTTTCTGCTTCATGCAAAATATGCCGACTGCGAGATGGAGTTCTCGCCACTGCCAAAGGGACAGGCCTACAGTTTGCACAAAGAAGAGGACAAATGGAGTTTAAACGGGCTTACAAGCATTGCAAATGGTATAGCGTTGACTTTAAGGAATCAGCCGCCATATGGTAAGGCTTCAGTTCTATTGCTTATGCACATGTAGATCGAGGAAACCCAACCATTTCGCGCTTGTAAAAGTGTGCGTGTGATTTGATGATGTCTAGCTATGAAGGGTAATCAGTCAATTGAATGAACTTACATTTATTGGGTATTATAAATTGTTATCTTCCATGTTTTCCTTTTCATCACAAAGCTCTCTCTTTGTCTCTGATCAAACTAAAATATGTAGTAGTAGTAGTAGTAGTAAAAAAGTAGTAAAACTTTATTTAAACACGGTGTCAATTCACAATACATGCTCTTCCATCGAGCCGTGTATTAAATTAATTACAATAATAAATGATTAATTACAATAATAAATTAAATTACCCAGCTAAATATGTTATTTACAAAATTATGTATAATCTATAAAAATTACTAACTATTTATTAAATTCGATAGATATTAAATACATGCTTTAAAAGAGCCAAGAGTGGGCTGTGCCTTAGTGCTCAAAGGCAAGCTGTTCCAGAGGACGAAAATATAATCAAATAGTCTGCAGATTGTTTAAAGCGGGGGGGGGGAATTAATGGATTTTGTAAATTACTATCCAATGGATGAGTGTTAACAAAACCAACTGCGACTGATGGCGGGTTGGGGCGAGGTGGGGGGGGGACTCGCATGTGAAAGGGGCGGGGATGCGTTAACTCCCCTAAGTGATACCACAATCTGTAAAAGAGATGACAAGCATCCCCGTCCCCTTCACATGGGAGTCACCCCAGGGAACTGATGAAATAATAATTTATCTGGTTGGTACCATTAATATCCACCCTTTGAACAACCAGGGCTAGGTCCCCAAAAGACCTTAAGCAGGCATAATTTAGTCGCTCTTGATCAGAAACTGTGGTCAATGTTGGAAGTGTACTTTTTAAGGACACGCCCCTTTTGAAGTGCTCTGTTGGCTTCCTTCAGAACAGTGAAATGGAACTTGCACAAAATTTTCTTTACTGGACCATTTATCCACTATGACCTGACAGCTTTGTATACATTGTATATATTAATTTTATAAGAACATCTAGACATACCGTAAAGTTCCGAAAGTAACGACCCCCGAAAGTAGCGACCACTCAAAAGTGATGTCAACATTTTGTGGTTGCTTATAAATCCCAAAAGTAGCAAGCCCCCTGAAAGTAGTGAGTCCCCGAAAGTAGCGAGACCAAGATTTTTTTACTTATGCAATCATATAATTTTTTTTTTTCAATCAATAGTCAAATGTACAAGTAATAATCTTTGTGCAGTGTCATAACTTGATCACAATAAGGCACTTTACAACAAGGGAAGCTATTGCTTATGCCACAAAGCATTAAATTAAATGTTCTTTCGTGCTAAAAACATAACTCTAAGAACTTAGAAGAAGAACTTACTTATGGAAAGAAATGATGGTATATTTTAAGCTTGGCAGTATGCGGGATGGTTGTCACACTTGAACCTAGTTATATGGCCTTAGCTCCCACGAGTCTCCTGTAGCTCAGTGGTAGAGCGTCCGACTGGTGTGCGGAAGGTCATAGGTTCGACTCCTGTTGGGGGGAACTCGGAATTTTTTTCCGAGTAGCTTGTGTCACTGACAGAATAATATCTTTCTCATATTTCTGCCAAGCTTAAAATATACCATCATTTCTTTCCACAAATTCTCTATCATCGACAAATCTAATCCTAGCAGTATGCGGGATGGTTGTCATACTTGAACCTAGTTATATGGCCTTAGCTCCCACGAGTCTCCTGTAGCTCAGTGGTAGAGCGTCCGACCGGTGTGCGGAAGGTCATAGGTTCGACTCCTGTTGGGGGAACTCGGAATTTTTTTTCAGAGTAGCTTGTGTCACTGACAGAATAATATCTTTCTCATATTTCTGCCAAGCTTAAAATATACCATCATTTCTTTCCACAAATTCTCTATCATCGACAAATCTAATCCTAGCAGTATGCGGGATGGTTGTCACACTTGAACCTAGTTATATGGCCTTAGCTCCCACGAGTCTCCTGTAGCTCAGTGGTAGAGCGTCCGACCGGTGTGCGGAAGGTCATAGGTTCGACTCCTGTTGGGGGAACTCGGAATTTTTTTCCGAGTAGCTTGTGTCACTGACAGAATAATATCTTTCTCATATTTCTGCCAAGCTTAAAATATACCATCATTTCTTTCCACAAATTCTCTATCATCGACAAATCTAATCCTAGCAGTATGCGGGATGGTTGTCACACTTGAACCTAGTTATATGGCCTTAGCTCCCACGAGTCTCCTATAGCTCAGTGGTAGAGCGTCCGACCGGTGTGCGGAAGGTCATAGGTTCGACTCCTGTTGGGGGAACTCGGAATTTTTTTCCGAGTAGCTTGTGTCACTGACAGAATAATATCTTTCTCATATTTCTGCCAAGCTTAAAATATACCATCATTTCTTTCCACAAATTCTCTATCATCGACAAATCTAATCCTACAATGCTATGCAAAATGGTTGAGACACTCCTCGTAAAAAACGATCTCTTTGCCTTTCTAATTTTTTTCCACCCTTGAGGTGTTAAGTTATTTCTTTTGACCCCCCTCCCCCCATTACAATGTTGTAACCGAAAAATTGGAACGTAAATTTGACGTGAAAACAACATTGATAGGGGGGAAGGGGATGTCAAACATAAAAAATCAATAATGTTTTAAAAGGCGAGAAATCATGAGAGTGTCTCAAGTATTTCTGCATAGCATTGTCCGAAAACACCTTTCCTTTCCTTTCAACACAGTAGACAACGAGCAGAACAATTTCAAAATACACACTTGGATAAACAAAATCGATTGTTTAGAGTTCATTTAAGCTCGAAAACTAGCTTTCCTATGGAACATTTCAAGAGTGAAAAGATGTCTTATGATGGCCGTTTATAGCTCGCGTGCTGTGACGTCACATGCATGAATGGAATTAAATCTGGCATCGATACGAGACCCGAAAATGTCCGCTTTTCCTCACTGAAAAATAAATTTTAGCCCGATAAATTGATCTGATAGTACTATGTTCGATGTTTGGAATTGAATAAGATAGTTAGCGGGTTGCAATCAGTAAATAGAAAGAAATAGCGACGGTCTACATCTACACGGTCTACAGAGAATAATAGTAAGAAATTAAGATATTATTGTTATTTAAATGGTGTAGACCGTAGACCGTGTAGATTGTCTCGAATTTCATTTCGAGCTCAATGTCACGCCAGGATCTGGAGATAAAAGAAAGTAGGCCAGTGAAAGCAGTCCGATAAAATCTAAAGATATGGCGTGCAAACCACACTTCATTAGGATTGAAAGACCAAAGAAAATGTTACTTTGAGTTCTCTTGAGAACGAACAAGACACTGATCAGTTCAAAAAACAAAAACAAATTAAACAAGATCATATTGGTAACAATAGATTGCGAAATTTAAAATATATCCCGCGGTGATTTACAGAACAAAAGATAACTTCTACAGGACAGGCTTGATGCCGATAAAATGTTAAATCATTGTAATCGGACTTAGCCGTATGTCTATTCGCAGAGTTTAAGCAAATGCGGGGATGCGCATAGAGCCGGTTTTCGCTTCGCCAAAGTGAGCAATGAATGCGAAGGAAACAGTCGCATTGCTTAAAAAAACTGCCTTCATATATCCTCTCTGAAGAGTAAAGATGAATACCAAATGTCGCTCAGTACGGAAGAAATTGGCATTAACCTAGATCAGACAATGCTATGCAAAATGGTTGAGACACTCCTCGTAAAAAACGATCTTCTTTGCCTTTCTAATTTTTTTCCACCCTTGAGGTGTTAAGTTATTTCTTTTGACCCCCCTCCCCCCATTACAATGTTGTAACCGAAAAATTGGAACGTAAATTTGACGTGAAAACAACATTGATAGGGGGGAAGGGGATGTCAAACATAAAAAATCAATAATGTTTTAAAAGGCGAGAAATCATGAGAGTGTCTCAAGTATTTCTGCATAGCATTGTAGCAGTATGCGGGATGGTTGTCACACTTGAACCTAGTTATATGGCCTTAGCTCCCACGAGTCTCCTGTAGCTCAGTGGTAGAGCGTCCGACCGGTGTGCGGAAGGTCATAGGTTCGACTCCTGTTGGGGGGAACTCGGAATTTTTTTTCCGAGTAGCTTGTGTCACTGACAGAATAATATCTTTCTCATATTTCTGCCAAGCTTAAAATATACCATCATTTCTTTCCACAAATTCTCTATCATCGACAAATCTAATCCTAGCAGTATGCGGGATGGTTGTCACACTTGAACCTAGTTATATGGCCTTAGCTCCCACGAGTCTCCTGTAGCTCAGTGGTAGAGCGTCCGACCGGTGTGCGGAAGGTCATAGGTTCGACTCCTGTTGGGGGAACTCGGAATTTTTTTTCCGAGTAGCTTGTGTCACTGACAGAATAATATCTTTCTCATATTTCTGCCAAGCTTAAAATATACCATCATTTCTTTCCACAAATTCTCTATCATCGACAAATCTAATCCTAGCAGTATGCGGGATGGTTGTCACACTTGAACCTAGTTATATGGCCTTAGCTCCCACGAGTCTCCTGTAGCTCAGTGGTAGAGCGTCCGACCGGTGTGCGGAAGGTCATAGGTTCGACTCCTGTTGGGGGAACTCGGAATTTTTTTTCCGAGTAGCTTGTGTCACTGACAGAATAATATCTTTCTCATATTTCTGCCAAGCTTAAAATATACCATCATTTCTTTCCACAAATTCTCTATCATCGACAAATCTAATCCTAGCAGTATGCGGGATGGTTGTCACACTTGAACCTAGTTATATGGCCTTAGCTCCCACGAGTCTCCTGTAGCTCAGTGGTAGAGCGTCCGACCGGTGTGCGGAAGGTCATAGGTTCGACTCCTGTTGGGGGAACTCGGAATTTTTTTCCGAGTAGCTTGTGTCACTGACAGAATAATATCTTTCTCATATTTCTGCCAAGCTTAAAATATACCATCATTTCTTTCCACAAATTCTCTATCATCGACAAATCTAATCCTAGCAGTATGCGGGATGGTTGTCACACTTGAACCTAGTTATATGGCCTTAGCTCCCACGAGTCTCCTGTAGCTCAGTGGTAGAGCGTCCGACCGGTGTGCGGAAGGTCATAGGTTCGACTCCTGTTGGGGGAACTCGGAATTTTTTTTCCGAGTAGCTTGTGTCACTGACAGAATAATATCTTTCTCATATTTCTGCCAAGCTTAAAATATACCATCATTTCTTTCCACAAATTCTCTATCATCGACAAATCTAATCCTAGCAGTATGCGGGATGGTTGTCACACTTGAACCTAGTTATATGGCCTTAGCTCCCACGAGTCTCCTGTAGCTCAGTGGTAGAGCGTCCGACCGGTGTGCGGAAGGTCATAGGTTCGACTCCTGTTGGGGGAACTCGGAATTTTTTTCGAGTAGCTTGTGTCACTGACAGAATAATATCTTTCTCATATTTCTGCCAAGCTTAAAATATACCATCATTTCTTTCCACAAATTCTCTATCATCGACAAATCTAATCCTAGCAGTATGCGGGATGGTTGTCACACTTGAACCTAGTTATATGGCCTTAGCTCCCACGAGTCTCCTGTAGCTCAGTGGTAGAGCGTCCGACCGGTGTGCGGAAGGTCATAGGTTCGACTCCTGTTGGGGGAACTCGGAATTTTTTTCCGAGTAGCTTGTGTCACTGACAGAATAATATCTTTCTCATATTTCTGCCAAGCTTAAAATATACCATCATTTCTTTCCACAAATTCTCTATCATCGACAAATCTAATCCTAGCAGTATGCGGGATGGTTGTCACACTTGAACCTAGTTATATGGCCTTAGCTCCCACGAGTCTCCTGTAGCTCAGTGGTAGAGCGTCCGACCGGTGTGCGGAAGGTCATAGGTTCGACTCCTGTTGGGGGAACTCGGAATTTTTTTCGAGTAGCTTGTGTCACTGACAGAATAATATCTTTCTCATATTTCTGCCAAGCTTAAAATATACCATCATTTCTTTCCACAAATTCTCTATCATCGACAAATCTAATCCTAGCAGTATGCGGGATGGTTGTCACACTTGAACCTAGTTATATGGCCTTAGCTCCCACGAGTCTCCTGTAGCTCAGTGGTAGAGCGTCCGACCGGTGTGCGGAAGGTCATAGGTTCGACTCCTGTTGGGGGAACTCGGAATTTTTTTTCCGAGTAGCTTGTGTCACTGACAGAATAATATCTTTCTCATATTTCTGCCAAGCTTAAAATATACCATCATTTCTTTCCACAAATTCTCTATCATCGACAAATCTAATCCTAGTAGTATGCGGGATGGTTGTCACACTTGAACCTAGTTATATGGCCTTAGCTCCCACGAGTCTCCTGTAGCTCAGTGGTAGAGCGTCCGACCGGTGTGCGGAAGGTCATAGGTTCGACTCCTGTTGGGGGAACTCGGAATTTTTTTCCGAGTAGCTTGTGTCACTGACAGAATAATATCTTTCTCATATTTCTGCCAAGCTTAAAATATACCATCATTTCTTTCCACAAATTCTCTATCATCGACAAATCTAATCCTAGCAGTATGCGGGATGGTTGTCACACTTGAACCTAGTTATATGGCCTTAGCTCCCACGAGTCTCCTGTATCTCAGTGGTAGAGCGTCTGACCGGTGTGCGGAAGGTCATAGGTTTGACTCCTGTTGGGGGAACTCGGAATTTTTTTTCCGAGTAGCTTGTGTCACTGACAGAATAATATCTTTCTCAAGAACTTACTTACTTAGAAGAACTTAGCAAAACGCTAAGAACTTCTCACGGAAACTATTTGTTTGCAAAAATGACACAAAATAAGCTTACTGTGGTCATGCATGTACAGCCAGTGTGACCTCTATTGTAGACCATTTTAATTTTAGATAGAGGACAGGTCTAGGTCATCAGTTTTTACTGTGATATAAATAAAGTTACTTAATTAAGGACACCTCTCTAATATGGACACTTTGGTCTGTTCCTTTGGTGTCTGTATTAGAGAGGTTTCATAACAACTGATATTATTAGTGTAACTATAAAATACTGTATTTTCTCTTCTTTTAACAGATATCATTGGAAATACATTGAGTAAGTCATTTGGTAAAGGAGGGAAGTCACCAAGCGTCTCTGAGGTATTTACATTTTACACTTTTATTTTGTACATTTTACTTTGATAATAGTGTATAGTGTCTGTAAGGCCCAGTTCAGATGCCGTACTTCACATGAGCTGATGAATCAAATTCGAATTTAGGTCGACCCAAATTAATTTAATCCGGCTGAATTGATTCAGATGCCAAGCTTAATTCAGCCAAACTTAATTTAATAGGGAAAACTTGCTGTTACATTGAAAAATACATTACAATAATTCATGCATTTTTTTTGGCTCATGTGAAGTTCGGCATCTGAATCAAAGCCGGTCCACAGCCGTTTTTCCCGGCTGAGCCAGGCGGGAAGAACTGCTGAGCCGATCCAAATTCAATCAGCCGTTTCAAATTGATTCCGACGCCGTACTTCACATGAACTTAATTCATCGAATTTGATTCGGCTCATGTGAAGTATGGCATCTGAACTGGGCCTAAGCTCTTTTATTGACAAGATCATTCCATGAAATGGGTCCAAGTCCAACGTGCTCACCATTATGCCACCATACATCCCACACTGAGTGTACCTGAAATTAAATTAATGTTAATAAAATATATGTTTTTATTCAATAATTTTTTTTTCACTGGTGTATTTATTTAATTCATAGGTGATTGACTATGAAGTTCCTATGATAGTACTGGCATCATTCTCTCTTTTTGCTGCAGTGGTTATTCCCATTGTTGGCCTTGTGTTCTGTTGTTGCCGTTGTAAAGGAAAGTGTGGTGGCAATATTGATGATAGCAGACTCAAACTGCATCCTACCAAAGAACGGATAGCATACTCCACTGGAATTCTCCTTTGTGCATTTTTTCTGATGTAATTATTATTAATTTTATTTTCATGTGACTATTATAATACTAGCAAGGCTTCACGTACAGAAAACTGAAAGTGCTGTTGAAGCCCCATCCAATAGGGTCCTTTCAATATATTAAAATTCAGCTTGGTAGCAAGGCTGAGAGGACACAAACAAAGGAAGTAATAAATTGAACAAGCAAGTTTATTGTTTATTCATTTCTTTTGTTTGTGTCCTCTGGGTCTTGCTATCAAGCTGAATTTTAATATATCGAAAGGACCCTATTGGAGTAAGTTGCAAGTCAGTGCTAACTTGCATTGATGTGTGATTCAGTTAGCCAGCACTTGTATGTACTTGCATTAATTTTAAACTTGTATAATTTCACTGTATACTTCAAATGGTTATTTGCTCCACCCCACCCACCCCCCCTCCCCCTCGAAAAAAAAAAAAAATCAAAATCAACACAAGTTGGTCATGTTGTTAAACTAACTATTGTATGCACCACCATATTGTGCTGTATTAATCTATCCACAACTATTGATTCAGAATTTTTTGTGTTTATGAATACTTGTGAGCCAACTTTGCAAATGTTTAGCCATGCACCCAATCTTTATGTACATTGTAAGTTTATGCAGTTTGGCCTCATGTTTGATTTTTGTTTTTTTGTTTTCAATTAGTCTTACAGGTAGTTTCATTTTAGCTTCAAGTGTTAAAATGAACAACAGTATTCCACATGTAAGAACTGTATGGACGGACTCATTTGGTGATATTGGGATTTACACCGGCAATACACTTAAGGTAGTAAGTTATGTGTAGTACTTGTACCTGTATTACCTTGCAAACTATACTAGTTAGCATGTATTGAAAAGTATAATTTATTAAAATAACTTGATGTTCCAGATATTTTGGGAGACTGAGCACTAGCTTTCAGTACTAGTTTGTCTGGAATCACTGTTTAGTAAATTAAGCGTGAGCTATGATTGGCTAATGGTTGCCTTGGAAATGGTTAATCAATCATAGCTTGTGCTAGTTTTCTAGTAAGTGATCCCGAAACATCCTAGTGTTCAGTGTCCTGAAGTTTTTGGAGTGATGAATTGTAAGTTACATGCATGATACCCTCCCACTGTTCCAGATCTGAGAGGGGTCTCAGGTCAAAAACCTGACAACCCGACCCGATAAATTAATGGCAAACTTCAGATCATTTGGTGAGGTCCATACTATTGACCTGTTGCAATATTCCTCATTGACGCTTTGTGTTTAAAACTTATATGGAACCCTCCAGAGGAAACTGTCCTTGATTAGTGAGCGTACTGTATCTCATTGGTGCTCTGGAAGCAGTAGTGTTCTTCTTCTCAATATATCAGTGAAGGTCAGCAGAGTCTTTGACAGAGGCAGTAAACTTGAGTTCCATAAGAGGCAGGCTTTTAGCCAGAATTTGAAAAGTGGGCGTCCTGGAGGCATGACCCCCCATAAATTTGTTAAAGCTTTGGTGCACTTTTCATCATTTTCTCCCAGGATTGGGCATCCACAGGACACCTGGACACCCTTTTGGCTAAAAGCTTAGTAAGAGGGCTCCTCTGGGTAATAGACCATTGATCAGCAAACCTGAGGTGTCTCATTGTGATATATGCCTTCTAGCGCACATTCAGCGCTATATGTACCACATCTGGTGACCTAACTTCAGCATCAGTGAGTGTACATGTCTCCAAGCCATAGAGGAGTTCAAGAGACTTGCAACTATGTACAGTTCAGTGATAAGGATACAAATATATTCAGTTAGCCATGATCTGCAAACGTTTACTGGTGGCGATGTTATTGACATTTCAGGAACTGAATCACATTGTAGCTCAGGAGGCCATTCCTACGATTGGCATTTTGGTTGATGATGTCATCAGTAAGTGTTGAAAACATTATTTAGTATACTTAATATTAGCATGTTCACAGACGTTCATTTTTTTTTCCGTAAGATACTGGCGCGCGAGTGCGGAGCATGAGAAAAAAATAGAACATCTTTGGAAAAAAGACGCTTTTTTGGCCACTCAGTATTTTTATGAAAAAAAAATGAACATCTGTGAACAGGCTAACTTAATATTAAAGTATTTTTGTAAATTATGGCAGTGTTTTTAAAATTGGCAATTTCCCTTTCCAACTGTATGTACTCGGGGAAATGGCAAGTGGCTGCTTAATAGGGGTGGCCGCTTTAATAATCGGGTTTATTTACAGTATTATACTAATATTGGGACTTTGATAGCTGGCCGCTTAATCGGGTGCGCTTAATAGGGTTCGACTGTAGTTGTTGTCAAAAATGCATCAATGCACTGACACAAGAAGGAAAAAATAAACAAATAATATTCCTGACCAAAGTTTACATGTATCACAATGAATTGTTTAACAATTAATATTCTATTTCTCGTCATGCAGTTATTTAATTTCCTTTGTAAAACAATAAACTCATCAACAATAGATGAGCTTGGAGGATGGTGCCTGAAAGGCTGGTGGAGCCACAGGTGAATGAGCCAAGCGAGGGGCGTAACCATGGCAACCCTGTGAGCGGCAACCACCACCTGACACGTCACACTGAGAGATCAGTGGAATAAAATCGACTGACATCGTAAAATAAAAATAATAACTACAATACTTACCACATATTGTACGACCGCCATGCTATACTTACCAAGGGAGGGAGGGACTGGGAGCAAAATTGAAGAGCACAAGCTGTCAGCGAGCGAACAGATGCAAAATGATCTGCAGGAACATGTGAGCTGTAAGAGATCAGGGCCCCTGCAAAACCAGCGCCGCCCCACATGCCCAGGTCATGGGGGGCACCGCTGCCCAGCCATTGCCTCGATTTTAACTTCGCATAATATAATTATCCACATTAAATATTATAATGAGTAAAAGATATTGTTGTGTTTATTGGTGTCCAGAATAATTATTATTCTGAACCACTTTTAAGTTTTTGCTCTTGTTGTATAATCGATCATGTGGAATAATAATGTTAAGTATTAACCATAATTATTGGAAATATACCTCTAATAATTATAATTATTACTTTTCAGCAATGGGCAGAGATATTGTTGTTCCTGTCATAGAAAAAGGCTCGCCTGTATTTGAAGAACTTTTCCACTCTGTTATGGATGTTGAAAAAGGTAATTATATGGTGCTTTTATATTAACCTTTAATTTGATGGACTACTTGTACAGGTAGCATCCCTTACAGGGGACTAGCGATATTCCTATAGTCATTTCATGCTATGGAGACCAGAGTTAAGCGGCTTTATTTTCGCGTTTTTTTCTACATCGCGAAAATTTAGTACTCACGAAAATAAGTGAGAATAAGATGTAATTGGGTTTGTTTTTCTCTTCAAGCAAAAATAAATTGTTTATTTAATATTAAGTAATCACAGGTGTTTGCTTCAATTATTGAAAACTGCTCTAAAATGTCAATCAATAATGGAAAATGTGCATTATTATTATTATTATTATAATAAATAAAAGTTATTAATAATTATTTATCCTCAGCTGTCTCTCAATCTTTGCATCTTTTGGATGAAATTCAAGGCACAGTGTCATCTTTGATTTCAAAAAGTGATAATATTCAACTGGAACTAACCACGGCAAAAGGAAACTTGACATCTGCAAAAGACAAGTGTAAGAACAATGGAGGGGGAAATGTATGTGATGAAATTCCTGTTGGGAATGAACTGACAACTGAGGCAAACTTTACCAAGGTACGTGATTCAGTTTTAATTATTTATAGTTAATTGTAATTGTCCATGTTTAGGTAATTCAGTGGTAAAGTAATAAATCAAAGAACAACTATTAATTAAAAATAATAAGAATTTGCTGTCAGTGGTACATCCACAAATCATTCGCATTTTTACCACAGAACATGATGAGTTTGGAGACAACAGGAGTTTATTGTCACAAAACAGAAGACTAGCAGGCCCGTAGGGAGGGGGGTGCGATGGGTGCGTCCGCACTCCCCCACGGGCTGTGGAGGTCCACCAATAGTAGACTGACGGTTCAAAAGAAAGTGAAATAGTAGTGCTTGTGCTCTAATTCAATAACTGGACAGGTGTAGTTTGAAAATGAAGCCTGAATCAAAACAATCGCAGCTTTGAACGTGTTTACATATCGTCTTCATCGACAAAGACAACATCAAGCAAGTCATTTCTTCATCTACAGTGTAAATATTCACTCCTTTGCCTAAAAGTGTCTTTAATCGAAGGTCTGCAATATGTATTTTAGTATTCTTTCATCGATATTTTCTTTAACTGAACAGTTCCCGAAATATTCATGCTTTTACGTTCGCTTTTGGCTGTCTGCATGGTTTCATATCATACTGCCTTCAAAACGCAAAATGCAGTCTCAGACAACCTAATCTTTCAAAATTTCCCAGGGGGGGGGGGGGCATGCCCCCGGACCCCCTAGTACCTCGCGCCTTTGGCGCTCGTACGATCCAAACTTTGCATCTCTAACGCACCCTCCCATTCAAATCCTGTCTACGGGCCTGGACTAGACTGACAATAATACTCAAATGCCTTAATGGCAGGAGGGTATTAGGATTACAAAAGCTCTAGACCACGGACATGAGAGAATGATTGACAGAACATGTCAGCCGCAAGCTAAATAATATGAGTGATGTCAATACAACATCATTAACCATCATCTCCAAGGTGATGATATAAACATTAACAAGAGTGCTTAGAGCTTTATCCACTTTCCAGCTGAGGTTGAATTTGGAAATGGTTCTTCTAATAAATGCCAATTTCTTGTAGCTGAAATTTAAGGGATTATGAGGCACCTTTAATTTAGCTGATGATACACTCGCATTATCTCTTTTGTAAGCATGATGACCTATTCTTTTTATTCTAATTAACACTTCCAAAAAGGTATTTTCAGGTTCAGGAATGTTAATTATTTTCGTCCTAAAGGTCCCTAATGTTACTGATACCCAAAACAAAGTCGAGGATGTTGCAAAGACAAATTTAACAGATGAAGTTATGAAGGTTAGCATTTTCTTATTTTGAAAGTTAATATTTATAATAAATAAAATATAATAATCCATAAATTTGGTATTGATCAAGGTAACAAGGCATAAGTTATGGACTGCAAGTACAAAAAAATACTTAGCCACAAAAGAAATAAAAATATCATTTTATTTATCATAAATTTACCAAGCTAGGATTTGTCACCTGGCAGTGTTCAATAAATTAATAATTATTACAAATTACATTAAGTATTAGAATATGTTATTTAAAAAAAATATGTTTTGTGAATAACATATTATTATTATTGCGAACATTGTTCGTTTCAGGGTAATGAATCAGTTCACAAGATTCCCGATAAAGTTCAAAACTTGACAACAGATTTAACTAATGGTTAGTATGCAATGCTCTCCTTCTCACACACCACTGGTAGCCATGTCAAGCCGACCGCCGCAAGCCTGACCTTTATTGTAAAATCAAAAACTATACACATATCACGCTAAAACTGGAAGCTTCCAAAATTACAAGCTTTGTACATCAGTTACATGGTATAACGCCGAAATTAAAAAATACAACAAAATACTACTGAAATTCTTTGGGTGGGTGGGTGGGAAGGTCAGCAATGGCGGACGCAACAAAAACAACTGCCCGCCTCACCGGTCACATGACCTATACCCAGGCCCCAGCGGTGTGTGAGAAAAACATTTTCCACTTTTTTCGTTTCACTCAGCCAGTGGAAAATTACCCTTATCTGGCGGTAACTGGTAAAATTTACCACTTATGATGACATCACATATTATCGCATAATACTGCATAGGATTCTGGAAATTCAGTTAATTAAATAAATAAAATTATGCATTATTTGTTCCACCGACAATGTAATTGATCAGATCCTTGTGTGAAAATAAATGTACGCTCAGGTGAAAAAATAAATAGCACGACTATTAGCTGTGAGTGCTTATTGGTTTATTTCAAACTTTGATAAGAAACAAGTCAGAGCAATAATATTATACCTGTAAGCAGGCTTTCTGCTGTAATTCCATCATGTTATCCACTGATTTATTGCATCGGTCTATTGAGGTATTGATTTTGTGCCTTGCATTAATTACACCCTTTAAACTTAACTTTTCTGTTACATAAATCATCATCTATTTTGTCCACAGAATTTCAGAATTTCTCATCTAAAATAGACAATATGCAAGTAGATGTATTGAAGCCTCTAGAAGATAACATTAATAAGGTAAATAGCATACCAAAACTATAGAATTTTAGACTACCGGTAGTAGAGGCTGGGCCGTGCAGTATTTACTGTTGTTTGTTCATTGGTATTGCGCTGTATTTCTTTTGATTCTTTCGAATCAATTTTTGAGATTTTCTGACATTTTTGAAAAATCTTGAAATCCAAGATGGTGGATCCAAGGTGGTACCTATGATGTCATTTTGGCATGATAATGACATCATAAATGATGCATGACTGCTTCATTAAATTGTTATTTCTTTTTGTTGTTAAGTTGTTAATTCCACTTACTATAAACATTTGGATATATAATAAATTATGATTATAATTTTGTTGTTCCTGTGATAGTACATAGCGGACTCACTCAACCCAATCAGAGATGATGTGGATGAGAAGTATCTTGGTCCAGATGGAATGTTGACTAAATATGACAAATACAGGTATATGAGACCTGCGAGCTGATGCAATTAGCCCATATATACATACATGTATAATGTGTGATAAATTAGGTGGCGTTAAAAGGCTGTCAGTTTATTAGGATTAATTATAAAATTTTGTTTAATATATAACACGCTATGATTGGTTGCATTTTTCCTGTAGAATTCTGTACAGTACGAATCGTGTTAATAGACGTATTAATAAGTACTTGATGTTATGTCCTTGTTTTTCTACAGGCATGTAATCTTCATTTTAATAGGAGTCTTGTGTTTGGTGGATGGTTTGTTGTTGATCATTGCTGTGATGCTAGGCTTGTGTGGTTCGACCAGGTATGACACGCCCAACAGTAGAAGTAACGTCGCAGACTGGGGAGGAAGGCTTATGATTGGGTAAGTCTCTTATTAAGTATATGGTGGGGTAATGAGAGAGGATAAATGTTAAGGAGTGTGTGTTAGAGATACAGTAGAACTCAAATGTTGAGTAAAATGATTTTTGGCACTATTTGAAGTATTAAATTATTGATGACCAACATTTCAGCATTACTGCCTTCTTCAGGGTGACAAAACTACAACGAAAAATCTCACTAACTCGAACTCGCAAGAATGTAGTTCGAGATAGCGGGGTTCGAGTTATCCAATATTAAATGACTGAAAAACAAGGGCAAGGGGAATAGGTTTTAGTTCGAGATATAGCGGGGAGTTCGAGTTGACCGAGTTCTAGTTAGCAGGGTTCTACTGTATTCAACTTATACGGCTAGCCTGATAAAATAACCGGTATTTAAAAACAATGAGAATAAAGGCATGTCTTGCCCAAGAACACGACACAATGACAGTTAGCCATCACTTGAACCCGGACTGTTGGACCGTTGGTTGTCCAACACGTCTCCCCACCTGCAGTTGCTGAGTAGGACTCAATTAAAATAATTCAATCAGGTCTTGGTTTAGTTGTTAATACAACTGGTAACTTTTAAATTTTATTTTAGAGCCGCTGGTCTGTTTTTCTTTTCTGCATTTCTGATCAATTTACTGGCTGGAATAGTGTTCCTTTTGGGAACAAATGTTGCAATTGTTTGTGATGGCTTGGCTGATTATAAGCTGCTTCAGAAGGTAATTTCAATAAGTTATAATAATAATAAATTAATGTTTTGATTTAAATTTTTGTTAAAAAGTTTGGTATAAAATAATAATAATTAATGGTCCTGCAGCTCTGTTCCTCCACTATGATAAATATAAAGGATTGAAATGGGATTGAAAATACTACTACTTAAAAGTGCTATTAATAGTAAAGATTTAATGATTGATAGTCATTTAAAATAAAATTTAATGTCACTGCTCCGCATGTTGACAAGCATGTAACGCGAGGTAAAGTAACCCCAAAGTAACGCAATATCATTACAAAGAAAACAACAACAGGATGGCGTATAGGGGGAACACAGCCCTGTGGCAGGTTAGTTCGCGACTTCGAGCTGAGCACATAAAGTGAAGCCTCAGTTATCCCCCCACAAACTTGGGGATTAGGATAAGAGTATTGGCAGAGCCTTACTTATCTCCCCAGCACCGCACGGGCTGGATCGGACAAGATTAAGGCAAAGGCAAGGCAAAATAATGCCAAAAGCTTGGGGGAAGTCGCTACGCAGACTTAACCGCCACAGATTCCTTTTTGTTGATAAATCTTATCATAAATTTTAAAATACATGTAGCATTGTATGGCAACGCGATCAGGAAGAGGCTCAATCAATCTTGGGAATGAATACTATGGGCAACATTTTTTGCATTTTTGTCCTGCAACATTGTTGCATTGCAAGTTGAAAAGCGTTGACATTGTGCATTTTACCACCAGCGTTGCAATAATTAAGTTGCAGCAACATCTTTCACAAAGTTGAACTCATGTCTACTTCATGTAACATGTTGCCGAAACTTGAAACATGGCACCTGGTAATACCCACAACAGTTCTCATACGTTATAAAAGGATCAAAATTTGTGTCAACCATACAGTGTACAATGTTTTATTTTATTTTACATATGTAACCATTTAAGTCCTTGTTTGTTTCTCGTAGACTATAGATGACCCCAAAATTATGGGAGAGTACATATTGGCACAAATGCTACTCAATGATGGTAATGTTCCAGTGACCATTTCTGGAGTGCTTGGGTAAGTAAGGTTCACCCTTGGTATACTGATCAATTTTTTTCCAGATAAATTGATAAATACACCAGAAATGAGAATACAGTTAACTCTCTCTAAGATGGACACCATCGGGACTGGCACCAACTGTCCATTGTAGAGAGGTGTCCGGCTTATAGAGGGTTTAGATGACATAGTAAATGACTGAAAAACGGCATGCAGGGACCAACACCAGATGTCCATTTTATAGAGGCACATACACACAACAGAGTTGACTGTAAGCATTTTTTTGTAAAAAAATACAATTTATTGCATTATTTTTTTCAACAGATACTTGAATTTATTACTAGGAAAAGCTGATTTTCGTAGAATTATTTCCCCCCAGCAGACCTCGTGTCTAATTTAAATAATAATTATTATAATTTATAATTTGCATGAATTTATTTCTGGTAGAGCCATATGTTTGCTATGATTTTGACTAGCCCAACTGGTAATTAAGTCAAAATATTTGATTAATATATTTTTGATTTTCTTTTGTTTCTAGAGATTGTTCCAAAAATCAGGCCCCATGGGATATTCTAAAGATGGATCATTTGTACAATCTCTCTGATGTACTTGACTACAAAGATGTAAGTTTCATGCCAGTTAACATACATGACACCCTCTGTGGATATTTCTGATAAATTATAAAGTGCATTTAATAATAATATTAAAATATTTATAGAGCACCAGTATCCTTAGCATTCAAAGGTGCTTTACAATAATGTCTTAATTATTAAGACACCATTATAATTAGATTGAAAATTATGGAATATTAAATAGTATAGTAGTGAAAAAGTTATAAAAATGATTTTTTAAAATGGAAAGTTTTAGGGTTATTTTTAAAATTGGACACTGAGGAGCTGTTCCTGATCTCAGATGGCTGTAAGTTTTTAAATTAAAAAGTGGAGTAAAAGAAGATTTTATATTTATACAAAACACAGGGAAAATGTTGAATTTCTCCGAGGAAAATAGAAAAAGACCAAAATGTTCTGCCATTTTTTGGCCGAGACAAACAAAATTGAACTTTGTGGCATTTCCAAATAAGGTAGAGAGGATATATTGCCTCTGAGAACATGAGTATAGTGAACCAATCAAATTGATCGAAAATGTATTATCCTATGGTTAGTATATTATAAAAATTATATATATATATATATATATATCTTTCTTTTTAGCAAATTCCTCCAATTGGTGAAGTGTTTGCTGAACTAAACAAAACTGTGGAGGATACCACTGTGCTGTCTGATGGAGCCAAGACAAATATAAATGATTCACTGAATGCTGGTGTGCAGGAAATTAACTTCACACAGTATGAAGAACAGGTTGGGATATTATTTCCAGGTTCAAATGACATTGGAAAATAAAAGAAAGACGGCAGTAGATGGACATCCATATGATTATTATGATTGGACTTAGGCAAACAGCTACATTGTAAGATGGATGGACAGATGAATGGCCTGATAAATGGACTGATGGATGGACAGACAGACTGACGAACGTACAGACTGACGGATGGACAGATGGACGTACTGATGGATGGACGGATGAACGGACTGCCTGACTGACGGATGGAAGGCTGGACTGACTGACTGAAGAACAGACAGACTGACGGACGGATGGACTGACTGATGGACAGATGGACGGATGGACTGACTGACAGATGAACGGACAAACTGACGGATGGAAAGACGGACTGACGGATGGCCTAACAGATGGACGGACAGACTGACAGACCGACTGACGGGCAGCTGGCTATCAGAGTCAGGCAGGCAAACAGTAGGACATTCGTGATTCAAATAAAATGGTCTGCCCTTCATGGATGACAGTTAAAGGGGGATTATGAAAATGGATGTGCTGTTGCTATAATTGTTTTTGAATGTCTACTGTTGTATTATTTGGCACATTTTATTACTGCGCCTTTCAATAACTTGCGAACTCTCGTGATCTCTGCTCAATTGACGGTTTTGTTTTGCGCTGCTGTCAATAATTTAAGCGAATCCCTCGGGAAACAAAAGTTCACTTCAACAGGTTCAAAATGTCACATCTCTGGTTGTGACAGGGTCGATTTTGATCCATTTTGTTTGTTGTAGTCGTAATTCTGATGACGGCAACAAAAAACACAATCGTAAGTTGGGTTTTGAACTTCAGAGTTTGCGTGCTATTGAAAAGGCGCTAAAGGCGCTTTGATCATTTATTAATCCATTGCTAGGTGAATAAGCCCATAGTAAGTGTTCCTCTGCCGTCATTTGCATCCAACATCAGTAAAGCTGCTAATGCAACGAAAGGTATCAGCCAGGTATGATAATACAGTGTAACCATAGGAACCCAACTTGCCGCCATAGGGAATGGGTGGATGCAAGTAGTATGTTGTGTTACTTACATGTAGTATTGACCATGTCAGAGAAAAACCACAAGCTCCACTTTAGGACTCATTACTAGATACAGGATTTCAGTAACATACCTAATGAAATGTTTCGCAAACTATTCAGCGTGCTAAATTAAATGAGGACCATGAAACAATTAATATTTGCAACATTTCCATACCTTCCGTTCAAACTATTTAGTTGAGTTTAATTTTGTTGTTTGATCTTTGATCACCATAGAATCTTTGATCATCGGTGTGGCTTACATGTACAGCACCATATGCATGCAAAACCATCGCGAATAACAAACACAGCTTCCAGAATATTATTGAATGATTGCCTTTGTTGTTATACTAGGGAGAAGTAAGTGATCAGTTGATGGAGACGGCAAACAGACTTGAACATGTACACACAGGAGCTGTTAAACCAGCCAAGCAACTGGCAGTAAGTGTCTTGTTTGTCAGTGTTGATATGGTGGTGGTCACTGAGTGAAAGTTTCATCACCAATATAGATACACAACCCAAACGTTGGAGTAAAACTTATAATAAATTATTACTTAATACAGTATATCAATTCAGTGACCTTGCTATTTTAGGTAATCTGACTGGTCTGCTATCTCGGGATATTCAACACCATGCACTTCCTAGGTGAATAATGTCAGGAATTCTGCAAAACCTTTTGGCAGAGCATTTCCTGAGAAGATAAGAAATGAAATAAAGTCTAATAAAAAATAAAGTGTAATAAAAAAATAGTGTAATTAAAATGGCTGGCGTAAATTCTCGCTCTAGTTGTGTTTAGAAGTAGAAATTGTGCAAATTCAATGACAATAATTATTATTATTTCTACATCAAAAAGTACACGTCCCCCTGCTACAAACTTTGTTCTAAAAAATTCCAACTGAAGGTAGATAACTATTCCTAGATTAAAAGAAGCATGTTCACAAACTGTTAGTAAATGTTGCACCACTTGAAAGAAGAAAACGTTTTAGCAGCAAATGCCTGAGAAGTGTACCTTTCTGTGAGAGAACTGGATGGTCACGTTATCAAGCTTTCCTTAGAAATGTCTGCAGCTATAATTGGGTCGAGTTCGTTCTTTTGGACTGAGGATGTGCTCAGCATGTATTTTTTTGTATATTATGGTTATTTTCAGGCGAAACTGGGTCAGCTATCAAGCGAACTTCAACAGCAAGGAAATGCTATAGTGGTATGTTTTATTTGAGCAGCAGTTACACAAAGCAATATGGCATATTAAACAAAAACGTAGACAAATGAGCATGCAGCAAGGCATGTTTTTATGAAGAGTTGCATTTTATTTATGTGCTGAAATCTTTTTGTTTTTAGCCTGCGAACAAGCTCTCTTGGGGGTTTTGGGAGATAATTTTTCATTTTGTGTTAAATATTCAAAAGTTTCTTTTTTTATTTTCTTTTATTTATTTTATTTTTTGATACAAATTTTGTAGGTACGAAAAACTTGTGTAAATGTATTAAATAAATACATATTATGTAATATTTTTTATTTTTTCTGTATTTCCATAATAGTAATAATAATTATTATGGTTTCTTTTTCTCTAGGATTCCGTTCAAAGGGTGATGATAAGTCTAAATAAAGTGGAGTTTTTTTTGACAAATGAAGCACTTGGAATTGCTGCAAGGGTTGGTATCAACTATTTCCCTTAGTAATGTACATGTGGCATCCAATGTTTACCTATGTCATAACTTTGTTTTCGTTTAACTGTAAATTAATCATGTAATTGAAGAAACAGCGGAAAAGAAGTTTTAATTAGGTAAGGAATTACAATACTGGAACACATTTCTCATTAGGTAATAATATGAAACCATTTATATACGAGGTAATGGTATAGAAGGCATTGTATGACAGTGGAACTGTTTATCTTTATATAGAGATTATAAACTAAACATCATGGTCCGATTGTTCGAAGGATGGATAACGCTATCCACCGGATAAATCACTATCCAGTAGATAGCGTAGTTTGTTTTGTTAACACTTATCCACTGGATAGTGATTTATCCGGTGGATAGCGTTATCCATCCTTTGAACAACTGGGCATCTGTATAAGTCCGCACTCACTCACTATCACTTGCAACTCACACTAACTTTTGTGCAAAGGAATGGTAGGCATTATGCCATCAACTCATACAGAAAAACATCTAAAGGCAGATGGCATATAACACCTTTAAGCCAATTCTCATATACTAAGCCTTTACAAATTTAGCTCCCTATTCAAGAAGTCCCTGTCTAAATTTACCCTTCCCTACCAGCACCTGTGCATGGTAAAAACTGTTGTTACTTAACGGAATATTATTTTTTGTTCAGGGAGTAACAAAGCACTGGGGAACTGTTTTTGGTGATGTAGATTCCTTGTTGGACCTTGTAATTCATCAGGTAAACATCTAAAAATGACTATTTTTACATCCTCGAACGACCTTTGATGTTTCATAACCCTGATAATTATAACGAACTCTATCTCTATTGCCAATTTCAGTACACACGGGAAAATAGCATGTAGGTTATATGTTATGTCGTTTTCATGGTCTTGACTCTCATCAACCATAGCTTTTGACCAATGAGCGTGCACGAATTTTGCCAGGTTGTAAAAGTATAGTCTTTTTCTTACATCATGGTGAACGTAAAGTACATTTACTAGTTGAACATTTGGCTTTATGTTTTATCAGGGTTAATTACAACCTCGTTCCCAGGGTCTCTCATCTTCCCGCCCTGAGACCCTGGGAACGAGGTTGGGTTAATTAGTTATTTACATTAATTTTACATGTACATTGATACCTGACAAAATATTCCCATCATGCCAAGAATAAAAGTGCTAGGCGCAAGACAGTACATGCCAAGATAATGTAAGGTGCAGTGCACGCATGGTGCAATAGGGTCCTTTCGATATATTAATATTCAGCTTGGTAACGAGGCAGAGAGGACACAAACAAAGGAACAAGCATGTTTATTGTTTATTAATTTCTTTTGTTTGTGTCCTCTCAGCCTCGCTATCAAGCTGAATTTTAATATATCGAAAGGACCCTATTACATCAAATGAACTAAAACTTGAAATAAGAGAGTTTAAAAAGTGCACATTCAGGGCTAGTTTGAATCATGCAGGGGAGTCTTCACATGTAGGTGATAAAGTTCAGCCAATCACTGACTGAAAAAAAAAAATATATATATTATAAATGGTTTGTTTGTTACTCAGGTCCGGTTTGACGTGGGACGATGTGAAACTCTGTCGAACATTTACCATGGTCTCACTGGCTCCATTTGTTTTCAGTATGCATCAGGAATGGTATGTTTATCTAGGAATTGCATGACTGGCCCTCATAAACTTATAGAACGTCAAAAGACTGAGGATGTGTCGTAAAACCAAAACCAAAGCAATTACAATGGTCAATCCAAACGTAAACAACAGAACGAACCAAAGGAGCAACTCGAAGCAAATACACGTAACCGGTGTCAAGCGCGGGAAAACGCGTATGACCAAGTAGCGATTGGTTTTCGTTTTGCATCTGATTGGTTGAATGAGTAGGTGGCGCGATTTTTAAAACCAATCACAGAGCGTAGTAAAGGAAAACCAAAGCAAATTTCCTACGTTAACAATATTGGTGTGATTTTTCAGAATGCTTCCTGGGTGGCATTTGGACTTTGTGCTATTTTCCTTCTTATCTCCATCATCCTTTGTGTGAGAGCCTCGAAACATTTCTTGCGGACTACAAGCAGTGGAGTAAGCGATGAACCAGGTAAAGGCCTGCTTAAAATAAACAAACAAACAAACAAACAAACAAACAAACAAAAAAAACAAACAAACAAACAAAAACAAACAAACAAACAAACAAACAACAAACAAACAAACAAACTTACTAATAGCTTGCAATGCAGGTGGTTTGTGGGCTTGCGATTGTTTGTCTTTTTCGAGTGTTTAGCCGCCATCTTGGATTCGTAAAACGCCTTTCTGCCCGACTCCCTCTCCCTTCGTCGTTCTTTTGCACTCGCCCCAAGCCTCCAATGTTTTTCTAATCCAAGATGGTGACTTATACACACTCGATTGAATATTCAGCGTTCGCTCGCCCAAAATATGCCTGTTTTGTAGGCTAACTTACTAACGAACTAACTAACAAACAAAAAAGCTAGCAAGCAAGCAAACAAACAAACAAACAAACAAACAAACAAGCAAGCAAGCAAGCAAACAAACAAACAAACAAACAAACTTACTAACTAACAAACAAAAAAGCTAGCAAGCAAGCAAACAAACAAACAAACAAGCAAACAAGCAAACAAGCAAGCAAACAAACAAACAAACAAACCTACTTAGCTAAGAAATGTAACATGACATTGTAACCAGTGTTTTTATAGTCTCACACAAACTAACTGGGAATCCAACGAGAGTCAAACGTTATAAAAAGTAATATTGATTACAAATTCATGAACTCATCATAAAGTTTTCTCTCGTGTAATCAGTGGTAGTGCTGTGGTGATTTGTGATAAGCAATGACACAGGTCAGGTAGAACCGGTCAGGAATTGTTTCAATAAGGCTTGGCATGAGAAGGAACCGCAGAGTTTTGCGGTTACAAGCCCCAAAGATCACGTGTTCTAATCTGGATGAACACTTTGTTTTTCAGCACCAGAAGAACTGTTAGAATTATCACGGATGGACCAAGGAACAGAGCCAAAACAAAACTTGCTCTAATAAAATCTTCAATAGCTGGATAAATGTCACCACAGCACCACCATCAAATAAATAAATATCAAAATACATCGATAAAAAATATAAGAAATATAAGAAATAAATAATAATAAAATATTTATAGGGCGCCAGTATCCATATAAGACTTCTTCTCGATAAAGTGGACACCTTGAACTTCTCATATAAATTTATGTATAAACTGCAGTTTGTTGTTCGTTGTGTCAACTTGTATAAACACACTTTTAAAGTCTTCCGGAATGTTTATTTTCGCATTGATTTCTTGGTACAGGACTTTGCTTTTTCGCTTCAGTTGCTTGCGCCTTTTCCTTCCAGACTCTGATTATTTAATGCCACTTTTTTTTCATACCCCGCTATTTCGGGCTCTCGCTATTACGGACTCCAAAGTACGTCCCGAGGGTGTCCGCTGTAACGAGAGTTGACTGTATTACGGACTCTAAACTACGTCCCGAGGGTGTCCGCTATAACGAGAGTTGGACTGTATTGGGCAACCAGTAAGGAGATTTAAAACCACGCCCTTTTTCATTGCAGGAATATTTGATGATGATCCGTTGGAGCTGCCTTGGTTGGACGGGTTAGGAATGGAACCGAATCACGCCGTGAACTTGATCGGCGTGAAATCTTTAAGTGAAATTTGAACACATTTCACGGTGTTATTACAATGAAGTGACGGACAACGATTGTCCCGAAGATATCTCCGACGTAATATATGCTCAATTAGCGAGGTATTCCGAGCCCAGCCCGAAGATAATGTGGGGATCAACGACAGCAAACGCGCTGCAGCCTCTTATGTCAAGTTGGAGAAACAGCTTCCCACAAAGTTCCTGGGATGCTTCGGCACTGAAAACCCGAAGGAGTAGCGAAGATGCACGACGTGAGGCCGACGAAATTCTCGCACGGACAAATACACTACATACAGTAGAAGCTCTCTGAGCGGACACTCTCGTAAGCGGACAGCTCTACATACGGTCGCCTTGACAAATCCCCGTTTGAACTCTAGCTCAAACAAACTCTGTATTTACACATTCCCGAAAGGGTCCGTAAGCTGCCAGCTCCAGTTGCGGACACTTTGTGCTTCCCGAGGGTGTCCGCTTTCCGGAGCTTGGACTGTATTTAGCACGTACAAGAGTACAGGAATGGTTTATGGCTGGGTCATTGAACCGTTTCCAGTATTCTCATCTGCTGTATAATGAAACAATAATTGCTCGTTTCGAGGTCATTTTCATAAGAAATTTATAAAAACAAGATATGTTGATCAAAGAAACATTAAATTTGCATTGTCTCTCGTGCAGTGTTAAGTTAACCTAGTTTATACGACACATAAAAGTCGCCTCGAATGTAATTCAAACTGCAGAAATCTCGCTACTTGATTCGACTACGTTGCAATTCTACTTTGCTATTGTTTAATAATTTTGTATCAAAGGGGCTAAGTCACGGATGGCGCATCTTGAAAAAAATGGCAATTTTTTTTCAAGTTCACCGTTCGCAATCCGTCTTAATCTTGTCCATCCTAAACCATCCTTGTTCCTGTTTGGTTTATTATCACCTCTTTGGTGTTTTTCTACCTTAGTAAAGAACTATTTCGAGGCCTTCAATTTAATGGTGATTTTGCACTTCGCAAAAATGACTTAAAATATCGGGACATCGCTCCTTTAATGTTATAAGCCTTATGGTTTCTCTTTAGGCTTTCTCGCACCTCCTATTCCATCTGTGTGTGGTGATATAAATAAACTTGAAACATAAACTTATTTATGTGTGCATTGCGCACAGCGAGTTTTCTGGAACTTGAATTACAATCGACGTAGCCTGAAATCAGGCTCCTGAAGAAAATTTGCGAGCGAAACAAGCCGAGTCGCTGCAGAACGAAAGCGACGGCTTTCGTTCTCGCCCCAGGCAGCGACTCGGCTCGCTTCGCTCGCAAATTTTCTTCAGGAGCCTGATCTCAGGCTACAATCGACGCGAGTGTCAGAAATGCGACTAAAAATTGACGATAAATCAGGCCTAACGAGGGCCGAATTAACCTTTAATTCTGCCCCAGCTTGGCAGTTGCAAAGAGTTTCAACTGTATTTGCACTCGTTTTGCATGTTCAGTGCACATGTTCGCTATTGTACTCTGGGTGGAGTTAGATTGAAAGACTATTGTGGCAGGACATGCCTGACTGATCGGCGTCATGGACCTTGATCACGCGGCGGCCATCTTAAATCCCAGAGGATTTCATCTTAAATCCCAGAGGATTTCATCTTAAATCCCAGAGGATTTAAAACCTTTGTTTCCGCATCTGAAACCCCGCGTAAACTCGTTGTAAAACGTCTGAATGCGAGGCTTGGTGGACCTTCCGGAATAAAAAGCTATTGTTTTTACCAACATGGCCGCCTGTGATAAAGGCCCATCAGGTCGTCAACTGAATGGAAAGTTCAGTATGGTTATAAAGGACCAGAACAAAATTTGAAGCAAAACATGTTTCCTCGACACAGAAAAATATTTTTTTAATTAGGGCTCGAACCTACGATCGCATTTTGGTCTGAAAATATAGTGTCTGTTCTGTGCACTCTGGTCTAGACTGCAAAACAGTCTCTCTTTTTCTCGAGATATTGTGCGCGACGCGCGCCCCACTCATAATTTCCACGCTCGTTCCAGATCCTTTTCGGGCCACGTTCAGCCCGACTCTTGCGCTAAAATACGGACTGTTTGTCTGGAATTGGTTATGAAACTAATTTTAGGACCTCGCATGTCATTAACTTTGAGTTGCTGTACTTTGGTCAGTCAGATATCCGGTTTTAATCCGCTGCCATTGTATATTTTCTGCTCATTCAATTCTTACGGTAATACGCCTCAATGCACTGGGGAATATGAATATGAATGGTTGCGTTTTAAATGAATACAATAATTAGGTATGCAACCACTCAACACTCGAGGACCTTAATATGCTGCCACTCCGAGCGCGGAGACCTGTCAGCCTTTCATTTTTACATCGTGGCCTTTCGGACAGAAACTTGGATTTCATCGATGAACAAACTTGTAAGTCAATCTTGTTGGTCTGTATTGTAAAGAACAAATAATTAACAACAGTATTGCCAAGAGTAGAGTTTACTACAGCTCAAGACCAGCGCAATTAAAGTACATGGAGGTGAAAGTGTTCTGAAAGTTCTTACGTGCTACTGTGGCTTCTCTAGGTTAGTCCTGAGGGTGAAACGACGGTTTGCTCTGGAATAAAAGTTGAAATCTTGAATAACGTTACAACGTCAGCTTCGTCTTCAAAAACCACAAGGGCTTTCAACAAAGTTCACAAGTTTAACAAGTGGGTCTCTGAGAAAGTGGTCAACAATGTTCAAAAAGCACGACCCTCCCGTAGTAGAGACGGAATGTTTCCGGCCGTGATGAAGAGGCAAGCACTTTGCGGCGTGTGGAAAAAATTGTCCGCCCGTCGGAAACAAAACTCGATTCAGCCACCATGTAGTTGTTAACTTAGCCTTTTTATGGGAATCAGCTTCGGCTAAATTAACTTTGACAAATGTCTTGTTAACTTGTAATTTATTACTTTTCAGTTAGTGCTTTCAACATATTAAGTTGTCTCTACTCAACACAACTCAATGCTCTACAAATAGTTCACAAGTTTTCACATGTCATTTCCTTGTAAATCACCTCTTCCTTTCTAATAAGTTCTCTATCCTCCCTCTTCTGCTCATTTTACTTCTATCTCTTCTTCTCTCTAATTTACCTTCAATTCTTACTTCCCATTCCTTATTGGCAATAATAATAAATTATTGATTCCAAAATTATTCTGCAACATAATTTTAAAAATAAAAAGGACAGGACAGGAAAAACACATACCCTCTAACAAATAGTGTCATTAATTTAAAACGCAATAAAATAATCAATTAAATTTATATTTAAGTGAAAATCACGCTCATTAGTGGTGTTAAAGAATACACTATTGAACAAATGCCTTCTAATCGTGCACCGCTTACTTCTTAGACTTTTTGTAGTTGGAACTGAACCACTCGTCTGCGCTTTGGAGCGAAATCGTAAATCCTGGTGAAGATAAGGCTAATTTAATGAGCACTTGTTCATATGTGGCTGAGTCTTGGCTAAATAGTTCCCTGTACTGGCCGACATTTTTCCTTGCAGCTCTGACATGATGTCTATAGTCCTTCACAATCTGATCAAAGGCACTATGTGCCAACTTGTGAATGGAAAAGTAAAGCAATTAATTAACATAGAAATATGCAGTAGTACCGGGTAAATGTAAGTTGACAGTCTCGTCCTCGATGTTTTCGAGAATCGGCGAGTTTCGAGTTTTGAGTCTGACTCGAATAGGGATTTCGAGGAAACGATTTATTTCTCGAAACAGAACAATAAGATTCCGCGCGGCTTATTTTATTCACGCAGGCCAGTGTATTTCGTACTCACGTCCAAATCAGTGTTGGTCGGGAGGGAAACTCAAACGAAAAGCGTACAGTAAGCCCTGTTTAGAAGGTGTATATAAACACAGACTAAAAAATCATTTAGCGACTAGAGTGACCTGCTTAAAAGGACTTATAAGTTGATTTATACCTCATTAACTAACTTTTTAGGCTTCGTTTAAATATTCGGCCAATATGTTCGGACTGGTTGCTGTTCGTGAAATAAAATATTTCAATCATTTCAAAACGTTCTGATCTTGTTTGTGTAGTCGACTGTGCTTCGCACGCACAATATAAAATTAATTTTATATGTAAACATTCATTCTGTCATACACGAAACTCTTGGAAAGAAAAATACTCCAGTTATTTATGAAGTTGCAATCCTTGAACTAAAATTAGCTACATTTAAATTATCAAAAATGGTTTTGCTCTCCTCTCTCCTCCTTAGCTTGTGGTGTGCCACATGCATGAATTCTCGCTAAGATGGTCTTGAATATTTTGTCAGGGAACACAAACGCCTTGATTCGCGAACGCCATAGACAGCTCCCGCGCACAGATGGATCCATGATAAAACGTCACTGTATCTATCGTCCGGTTGACCCGAAAACTAAGGCATTCATTCACTACAAAAAAAGTTCCTATAGCCTGTTTTATCAGTGTTATCCAGCCCAAAAAGCCGTAAAACGAGCCAGATTAGTAAAGTTTGAGCCTACAGTAGTCGTAATTTCGGTCAGCGTAGTAACAATGGCACAAAGACCCCCATATGTATTTATATGTTTCGTATACACCTTCAAATCAACAAGTGCGGGCGTGGCGCAGTGGTAAGGTTCTGAGTTCCAAAGCAGGACTTCGAGGGTTCGAATCCCACAACCCGTCGTTTCCAAAAAAAAAAGGGAAAAAAAAGAGGGAATTAATGCAACATTAATTTAATTGATTAATTAGCTATTAAAGTTTACAGCCCATTGACCGAGTGACATTGTCCACCAGTGCTATAACTTGTTCTGCGCATGTGCGCATTCACAAGTTAAAAATGAAAAGCAGGGATATATAAATGAAGAAAATAATACAACTATAGCAAAGTTAAAAACAACACTTATAAAATAATAAATACATTTAATAAATGGGATTTGCTTTGGGGGTATGTATTCCAAGGTCGTTAACACCCTCAGAATATCTTCCAACTCTAACTCCAGCTCATGCTTGTCAAAACTGAAAAACATGTTTGATCTTTTAGTAAAATATATAATGGATCTGATGCAATTTTAAAAGATAATGAACATCTTTCTTTCAAAAGCATGTCTCTTATTTTGCTAACCTGACTACACACACACACACACACACACACACACACACACACACACACACACACACACACACACACACACACACACACACACACACACACACACACACACACACACACACACACACACACATACCAAGTAATACACACAACACTACAAATATTGTCATTGTAGTTTCAAAATCAATACAATAATCCATAAAGTTATATTTAAATGAAAATCTAAGTTGTTAATGGTATGGAAAAGGGCACTATTTAACAAATGCGTTAAATTTGTGTAAAGTAAAATGGTGACTTGTGAGGGAGTTACAGTTGCATAAAAGTATGTTATTCAACTTTGGTAATACACACTTTATTTTTTTATCACACGTGCTATGAAAAAAAACTTCAAACGAATCAATGACTGTAAGACTGAGCTTTGTATTCTGTGACAGTTCTTCCTAAAAGATATCGATTCATTCGACCTTTCTCTAACCCAAAAAAGCCATATTCGTAATAGATAGGATGATAAGGTGGTTTATTGTAATTTCTTTCTGGATGTAACAAAAGTTTTTCAATGTCGATCTTATTATCAGACATGATGTCAGTTATTATGACATGTTTAGAACCATAAGGTTGAAATGTGATTGCGGCATGTGGCCAGGCTGGATGATTCAAAATTTATTTTAAGCTTTTTAACCATTTAGAATTATATGTGGCTTCATCCATAGTTTCTAAATAGGCTGCTATACAACTACCTTTACAAGTAACATGAAGATTTAAGGATTGGTTTGGATTATTTGCAGTAATGAGTACATTGTGAATGCTTAAGGGTTTATTGAAATGTTTGCAAGTTTCTTGTTCGTAGTTATTGTATTTTGACTTGATTTTCCACATGGGGTATGTCATCATGTTGTCTATCTGGTCACTGTAGTCTGGGAAGATGGTTTTGAGGTTTTTTATCTCCTCGTACATGGATTTTCCTTTCCAGTCCACTGCATAGTAGAGGATTGTTTTCATCACTGGGTAAGGTAGTGTCTGTCAAAAAGGGATTGTTATACCAATGTCATTTGTAGCACAATGCTGTGATAATGATGACGGCAAGACACACTGATAGCATTAATATCATGAAAGAGTGAATGCATTGTATTTGAATGAATTTTTTGTTCTGATGGGTCTGTGAGTGACGAAACGACGTGTTACTGTGAACGGCAGGTGTCAGGATTTCCATTGAGTTTTCTAACTTGGTGCAACTTGATTTTACATCTCTCATCTGTAGTTCAACATCTTGCATGCGTGCGTAAAGACCAATGACTGGTGTGTAGATGAAATTTTCAACCATTTGCAGACTGTAGTCTAGGTGTTGCTATCGAAAAAATATAATAATCGACACATGACCTGATTGCCACAATGTCGCCGAGAAAAAAATTCAAAAAATTCAAGTGTTTGCACATGTCATTTCCTTGTAAATCACCTCATGCAGTCTTCATATCTAATAAGTTCTCTATCCTCTCTCTTCTGCTCGTTTTACTTCTCTCTTCTTCTCTCTCTAATTTGTCTTCAATTCTTACTTCCCATTCCTTATTTGCAATAGTAATAAATTATTGATTCAAAAATTATTCTGCAACATAATTTTAAAATAAAAGGACAGGACAGGAAAAACACATACCCTCTAACAAATATTGTCATTAATTTAAAACGCAATGAAATAATCAATTAAATTTGCATGTATTTAAGTGAAAATCACGCTCATTAATAGTGGTGTTAAATAATAAACTATTTAACAAATGCCTTCTGATCGTCCACCGCATACTTCTTAGACTTTTGGTCAGGGTCGGAAACCAGTCGTATGCTCTGTGGAGCGAAATCGTAAATCCTGGTGAAGATAAGGCTAATTCAATGAGCGCTTGTTCATATGTGGCTGAGTCTTGGAAACTGTGCATCTAATAACAGATAGTAAGAGGGGGTACGAGGTACGAGGGGGTATGAGGGGGTACGAAAGTTTTATACGGGGAGGCTCCGCCTCCCCGTCTAGTCCATTACAGGGAGTACCCCCCCCCCCCCCCCCCGGGGATCACTCACTGCGTAAAGTTCAAGTTCAAAGAGGTACTCACTCAGTTTGAGATTGTTACTGTAGTTGTTGCGGGAGGTTTCCGGGAAGCGAGACCGTTGTTCTCTACCAATTCTGTTACGGGACAGATTAAGCGTCTTCTCTTGACTGTTGGGGGATGTAGTCTCAAGGATAACTGACACAGTTTTGTAGTTGAACGTTTTTAATCAGCTCCTAGCTATAAGGCTCAAGGTAACTGACTGAGACTTGACTGAGCATGGACTGAGCCTGGACTTTTAGAGTATAAATTAGTTTTCCGTCCAAGACATGCAACATTGATTGGGAGGTGATCACACTTGACGCTAAGGGAGGGTCAGGAGGCATGGCCTTCAAGTTAGTTATCAAATATATTAATTTAGTATCGGAATAAAAGGTCAAATGTTGGACAGTGACTTATCATCAGGGAAGTTGGATGTTTTGTGTTTATGAATTAAAAAAAAATAAAAAAATCAGGGAAGTTGGATAGAATTTAACTTTTTTCCGGTTGCATCTGTGTTGTCTGCATTAACTGCAGAGAAGTGAGCTGTTAGAAAAGTGAATAGAAACAGCGCGGTTATTAGTGAGTGACTTTGGTGGCCAGTCGGGCTCGTTTTCGTCAGCGCCGAGGACGGCAATATCCTTTCATAACTTTGTCAGCCTCTATCCAGAATGGTCTCGCAAAATGGTCCGTAGGCGGATCTTTAAAACCGTGTAAACGATAATTGAATGTTGCAAAATGTGGCGAGTCTTCTGAAAACATCGTAGCTTATCTTTTCTCTTTGTAGTTTTTAAAAATCCACCGCCAGCTATCAACAGGTTTCGAAGAACTTATTTTCCTTCGGGCTTCTGGTTGTTTCGTCTCCGCTATCCCAGTCAGCATTGCGCAAAGCTGTGCGGTGAAAATATACCGCACACTAAATGTCTAATGATATAGTGTGCCTAAGTGACGGCAGTCTACAGTATTGAGTATTGAATAAAAACAAATTGACAAAGTTACACAAAATCTATTTAATAATGGTCGGCACTCGGAAGTCGTTGGGTCGGGTGTAGGTTACAAAGTGCAAAGAGAGTCTAACAAAAGACAAGTAATAGTCTGTTAGAAGTTAATTAACTACGTGGGATAAAATAAAAATCTCTGTTGTTTAGAACATATGCAAAGGAAAAACAATGTTCAGAAAGAAGCATAAATATAAACTGATTTTATAGTAGTGGCTATTTGTTTATTAGATGGTTTAGTGTACTACAATATATTAGTATATACCAACTCTAACTCGGCGACCTTGGCGTTTCCGCTATCTCGGGATATTCAACACTATCCACCTCCTAGGAGGTGAATAGTGCCGGGAATTCTGGGAAACCTTTTGGCAGAGAGAAGAAAAATTAAAATGGTCGGCCTATTTTAACCAAAGAGTTAATAAAGCTTGTTGTTGTTGTTGTTGTTGTTGGCCTAAAATTATCGTTCGACTTGTGTTTCAGAAGTAGAAACCTTGAAATTGTACATCGGAAAATACACGAAGACTACAAAGTTTGTTCTAAAACATTTCCAAGTAAATAAGCCGTATATTTATTTCGATTCTAGTTACGTAAAAAGCATGTTCACAAAATGTTAGGTAGTAAACGTTTATTAAATACGTCGCGCTACTCGTGGATTGCAAATCTTGTACATCTTTATTCACATAAAACGAGCATCAAACAATGAAAGAAGAAGAACAATTATTGTAACTTTGAGGACTGGTCGACTGGAAGGTCAGTTTTAAAGCTGTTCGTAGGTAGTTCGTAGTTCGTAGTAGTTCGTAGGTGCTGGTATTGATTTTTCACTCAGTTTAATTTTAATCATTTTGAATTTGCGGTGGCCATTTTGGAGAAAGGTCTATTGTGAATGTTACGTGTCTCACACTGAAGCTCTTCGTCCTTCTTGTTCTCCAAGCTCAAATTCAACTCGGACCGAGATTTCCCCTTCCCTGCGAGACGCCAAGGAATAGAACTGATGACGTATGTGCTGGCTAAGAGCGGATGTACGCATGCTCAGTTGCTGTGCCGTGACCACCACTGGGTGAAAGGTATGACTGGCGCTGTTCCGTAACCTGGAGTGGAATGAGCGCATTTCCTTCTTGAATCGACTATGCCTGAATGGGTACAGAAACGGATTCACCAGCGAGTTCAGGTTAAAACACGTGACCGGAAGCCAAGCACCGACAATAAACAAAGAGCGCAAACTCGAGAATGATTTAGCCATACCGAAAATCTCCGTGAATGAATAAACGTAAACCAACAGAAGAGCAGTCGGCAGAGTAAACAAGATGAAATTGGATGACACCAGCACTGCGATTTTTCTCGCCAGTCTCGCTTCCCGTTTAATTCCAAACTGCACACTGGATTTTCTTGCGTAACAGAAGATTAAAACGTACAGTCCCAGACTGATCAAGTAAAGAAACACAAATATGGCCGAAATGCTGAGAGTGGCGTTGGACGTTTCTGAGATATCTTTTCCTGTGTGGAAGGGCATTGTGCATTGGAAAAACTTGTGATATTTCAGCTTTTTTACGCCCAACAGCGGCAAGCTTGCAAAGACGATGGCTGCTATCCATACAAGAGACAAAACGACGAACAACGTTCTTTTCTTGACTTTGCCTCTGCATTTGTGGAAGTAAACTATGACTAGTACCTTTCTAAAGTTAACAACAGCGAGTTAATAACGGCGGTTACTTGACCAACAGTGAATATCATTCCCATATACGTGCAAATCGAGGTGTCGGTTTCCATGATAACACGTGGCTTGACAGTATCTGAGTCACTGAATAAGTTGTATTTAGCGATGGCTACGCCGTGTAAGCCAATAAGAAGGTCACTTAACGCCATACTGCCAACCAAGATAAATGAAATGTTATTCCTGAGCAATCTTGAAGTGATAATCACGACAAGAACAATCAGATTAAGTACGATTATCAATCCTCCCAGTGCATACTGGGAAAGGAACAGTTTCCGAGGGACGTTATATAACTGTCTCAAAAACGGTACCATGACGTCATACTTAAGGCAATCCGAGTTATAGTCACAGAAACATTGTGGCGAGAAACCTTGCTTTACAAATCGTGCCGAAACCCCATATTCCACTTCTTTGGGATGATAGAACTCTTCCAAAGTCACGTGGCACGTCATTCCCTCCTCCTCGCCATCACCGCTCGCGCCATCTCCGCTAGAGCCGCTGTCCTCCTCGTAATCGCCCATTTCGTCATCACCAAACTGTGTTTCGTTTTCCGAAATCTTAATGAGGTCACACGTGGAGCAGTGTTTGCTCCACGTGATCCCGAGGACCTCTTTGAGCATGGGCATGTTTAAAAGCCGCTGACCTGGTATCCAATCTTTGTTTCCGTTCATTTTAAGAACTTCCAGAAGTGGCAAGTCGTTCCAAGGATCACCGTTCCATTCCATCAGATTGTTGTTTTGAAGATCTCTGAAATAGAACATTTGATGCACTTTAAAGTCCGTACAGTCCGTACTGCGCATGCTCAGGGTTTGTTTAAGGGTTTTGGTTTGAATAGGGTCCTTTTGAGATATTAAAATTCAGCTTGATAAAGAGGCTGAGAGGACACAAACAATCATCATTAATTAGAGCTAAAGTTGAAATTAAAACGTGTCAAAACTTATTTTATGTGCCCCAGTTTTATTTTTAAGGGAAGATTTTATTTTTGAGGGAAGGAAGATAGGGTCAGAAATGGATGTGAAGGGGGAGTAGGGGGGGGGGGGGGGGGGGAGTAGGTAGGTACGTAACTCCTGCAAAGCTCTTTTGCAGAGGACAAAATATCGTGCACACAGCAAAGAAATATCTTGCAAACTACATGTATAGTGAAAGAAAATTAATGCAAATAATTTACTCTAGAAAAAAAAGGAGACTAAAAAATTAACCAACCCGCCCTCAAAAAACCTTGGAGTCTAATTATACTAGTCCAGTTTTATAATACCTGTCCAACTGAAAACTTACAAAGTACGAAGATGATTCAAGCCTTGAAATGCATGTTCGTTGATCATTTCGATGCTGTTGTTCGCTAATGACCTGAAATAGGAGAAATTGTTATTAGTGTTATACTGTGCTATCTGTGTTATCCATCCGGCCTTTGAACAACCGGGCCTTAGCCAGTTTCATACTGTTATTTTCTTTAGTGCCACTCTCCACCATAGACTCGGCTGTTCAAAAGGTGGATAACGCTATTCACCAGGGCCCGGTTGTTCAATGGATGGATAACGCTATCCACCGGATAAATCACTATCCAGTGGATAAGTGTTAACAAAACAAATTACGCTATCCGTCGGATAGTGATTTATCCGGTGGATAGCGTTATCCATCCTTTGAACAACCGGACCCAGAAAGGTGACAATCTAGTGGAAACGTGTTAATTATAACAAAATCAACTACGATATCCACTGGATAAATATGCTTTCGTTCCCAGTCGTCTCTTATGAGAAACATGTTAGACGCGGGGATAATGGGAACTTTCTCTCCCTTCTTTGCTCCATTCCTTCCCATCATCCACCACATCTAACAAGTTTCTCATAAGTAAGAGACGACTGTGGACGAGTCAGTTTCTTCGGTGCATAGCTCTAGCATTGTTTTAACAACTAGAGCCAGATGAATAAATACGTATGAGTAAATTGCGAGAAGTCCCTCTTTCCCTCATCAAGCAAGAAACAAAATAGTAAAGAGAGAGGGGAAAAAATGACCGCGCGAGATCTGGGGGAGAGACACCAGATTTCGCGCTGCCATGCACTTTTCCCTTTCACTATATTTTGCCTCTCGTTCGATGAATGTCATCGATGGGAAAGAAAGACCGCTCGTAGTCTAACTGTTGTGCAACTCAACAATTTACAAGGTCGAGTTTTACATAAACGCCCCCGGCGTTTAATCGAGACTGATACGGTACTCGCCTGGTGACATGGACTTCCTTGTTTTTTTTTATAAAATTAACGCCGGGTCTACAAGGTCGAGTTTTACATGAACGCCCCCGGCGTTTAATCGAGACATACGGTACTGCCCGGTGACATGGACTTCCTTGTTGTTGTTTTTTATAAAATTTCGTTTGCATAACGCGCGCTTGGATTGGTCGAGTAACAGTATTAGACCAGCTTATGTAAGCACGGGTATAACGCCACGCAACATTCTGTAGGTTTTATTTTATGAAAGAACTAGAAAATGGCCGCTTTTGTGAGCACATAAATCAGAAGGAGTTTGGGAGAATTCTGAAGTACCTCGCCTGTGGTTCGGGTTCCCATAAACTGTCGAATTCTCCAAACTCCGTCTCGTGTTCATCAGGGTATGTAAACACGCGCGCCATTTTATTGTTCTTAAATGGTTATCGGATTTTAGCGGAGCTCCAAGCAGAGCCCCATACGCATAGCAGATCCATGTTGGTCATTTTCATGGTCATGGCTAGCGGAATGGCTCGCGGGCGCGTGCGCCGTACGGTGTACGCACGTCGCACGTACGTCGCACCACATGACATTTTTACATGAAGTAATTTTCAATCAAACAAAATGGCGGCGTGGTTAAAGATGGAGTTTCAAGGCAATTATCGGGTTTTCGGAAAGACAACCGACCTTTTAAACGTTAGAAATGGAAGGGACTGCCTATAAAGTGGAATATGCATATCTTAGAGAGGAGAAATCAGGACTGCTTTTTCCGATGCTTTGAACCTCGTGGCGTTGTTAATTTTTCAAGCATGCACTTCACGGAATTTTACGGTATAGCAAATTCGATTCGAACAAAGAGTAATTTCTCTTGGATTTGGTAATAAGAGTTTGACCACTTTCTATCTGTTTTCACCTGTAATGTATTCTATGATTTTTTTACCTGTTGTTCTCAGGAGGACAGCTATTGGCCCATCTTGAATATGACTGACAATTCAGGGAGCTCCGCTTTTAGGCTAAGCCTATCTATATATATATATATATATATATTTAATTCTAAGACTCAGGGCCTATTTACATGGAGAAAAGTTGTCCCTGGTAGGAGGGTTATCCTCCATACCGAGCCACCCTGGGCGAGAGAACTTTTCATACATTTCTTTATAAATAGCAGCGAACCGTTTACATGAAAAATCGCAAAGTTGGCCGACTCGCTTTGATGGTAGGGTGATCCTGGGGGGCGAGTCAAATTTGTTTCGCCTACCAGGGACAAGTCGGGGCATATAGTGCATGTGCAAACCCGAGAGGGCCAAGTTTTGGCTCGGTCAGCAGGGACAACTTTTTTCATATAAGCGCTCAGTAAAAGATGGCTCGGGGAGCAGGGTAACCCTCCTATCAGGGACAACATTTTTCCAGTAAATAGGCCCTAACACAATTTTTCGTACGTACAGGAGCTCAAGATTGTCCAGATTGCTGAAGATTCCTCTAGGGATGACACTGATTCCATTATTAGCAAGGGACCTGAGGACAAAAAGTACTGTCAGCGGTCAAAATTCTCCTTTAAAAAAAATATTTTTTCTAGTATGTTCATACTGCGGGAAGAACTTAGGTGGAGGTTCATGACATCCGGCTTAATTAGTTTGAGGTCCCTGGCGTTTGAGAGTGAAATTTTACGGTGCATGGTTTGGATGTTTAAAATATTTGTATGGATTTTTTTCAAACTTCAAACTAATAATAACATTTTATTCTTCAACGCCAGGGGCTTCAAACTTCTTAATTTCGTCATGTTCTTTCCATTTATGTCAATAATGTATTAATTATATTTTTTAATGAACAACAGGTTACGTGACGCCTAGCTACAATATAAGCCTTAATACTGAACCACAAAAATGCATCTGCCTTTTAAAAGAAAGGAATTGGCACCCATCAAGCCTGAATTTATTTTGTAAACAAAACAAAAAGATATGTTTTTATATATATCTTTTATTTATAGTTATATGTCCTCTCTATACTTATATTATGAATTGTAAATAAGTACCTTATTACTTGAAATTTTCGCGATACGTTAATTTCGCGATTTTGCGAAAATTTTAAAATCTTAGTCACTTACATGACGCGATTTCATCCTAGCGTTTGTATCGAATAGTTGCTTGTATATCGGCAAATGTCGCAATAAAATCAATGATAAAATCAATACGACCTACCAGTTGAACTACTTTAATGAAGTTTCAAAATCATGAAATACAAAAGTCGCGACGAATAGGCGGTGATTTAAAATTACAGAGTTACTTAATTTATAGCTAAAATATAGCGTCACTTAATTTTCGCGCCAGCAAATTTTGGCGACACTTTTTTGGGCGACACTTTAATTTCACGATTTTTTTTCAAAATCGTGAAATTAAAGTGTCGCGAAAATTTCATGTAATAAGGTAATTCAGTGTACTCCTGCTGGTCTTTCATTAATTAAGGTAAACGTGACAGTGGTCAGTCAACTCGAAATATTTTGCTACTCAGTTTGGCCACTGGCCATGGTATCATGATGTAAACTCTTTATACATGAACGTTCAATATTTATTATTTGTGTGAATAGTGTGAAATAAACTTGACTTAACTTGGAGGGCTGTTAACGCTTCATTTTTGATTTGTACCATGACTACCATGTGATCGTGTCGTGCCAAAGGCCTGTTATAAAATCTTTAATTTGTAATGTTTTTACTTAAGCTGTCTCGACTTCACATTTTGTTTGGTCTTGAGATATGCCAACGGGAACTATTTTTTATTTCTTAAATAATTTAAAAAGGCTATGAAAGATTATTTGCTAATTGGGAAGTCCATAAGTGTTCGGTGTAGTCCAAACATTGCATTTATGACGAAAAGGCAAATTATATTATATTTTCCCGTTTTTTTGTAGCCTCGAGCAATATGGGAGAACAAGAAGATAAGAATTTCTCCAATGCATCGCTGATTTTAACTCTTGCGTGCGTGCATGCAACCACGGACCTCAAACACAGTCCGCAAATAGCATGCAGGGCACCACAAAGTTTACATTACCGGCCCCAAAACAACGTTTGAACTTATAAACGATTTAACTCTCGCGGTTTCGACGATTTTTGTAAAGTTACGAATCGCTTGTGCAAAAATCTGAGGAAATTCGGGCGTTGCATCGGTTCTCTTCGTGGTTTTAGTTACGATCAATACATGACTATTAAAGCTTAACGATTACTCGACTTTATCTCAGTAGTAAAATGACCAAATACTTACAAGGAGTAAAGCTCCCTTGACAAGTTGAAATCCACTGATTGATCTAGCTTGTTCACAGAACACCGACCGTAGATACGGCTGTGGTTATCTTCCGCACACCAGCACAATGAAGAACACCGAGTCCAGCTAGAGAAGTTCATGGCTTGCATGTGCTGACCGCGTGACGGACATCTACAGAACGATAAAGCGACCGCAGCAAGTAAAAATGTCTTCATTCTGCGTAGGAAAAAGATAACATTGCAAAGCGATCTTGTTAATATTTGATACCATTTAAAAAAGAATAGAATGTGAACAGTAAAAGCGACTACTAAAAACGTTATCATTTTTTGCATTAAAAAGCAACATTAGACATTTTAGGACCAGTAGGACCAGTAGCAGTTAGGTTTTGTAAACTGTGTTTTCTTTGCAGGATCGTTTTTTTCGTGTAGTGAAAAAAACATCGTGCCATATGGTATGCGATATCCTATATCGAAGTACAATTTTATGGTGCTGGAAAAGTTTGTTTGGTATTAAAATACTGAGAAGCATTTTTGGTAGTTTTATAATCCTTTACAGAACTGAGCATTTTATATAATTCTGTGTATTGTGATTTCTAAGAAAGCTGTTTTCTTCGGCTCGGATAAGTAGGTATAAATTACCAACCACTTTACCTTCTTTATAATCTTGTGTTGTTCCTCTAACAAAATCGTATACAGTTGTCCGCAGAAATATATCACGACAATTTCTTGTTTCTGGATCCTTCCTGAAATATCTGATCGTAATGAGAGACGATATAAATATGGTGACAAAGAATTAGTTGTGTATTCTTCTTATAAGCTTTTATGCTGATGTAAACATACAGTTCATTTACATGGAAAATTAATTGTTGTGTGGACACCTTGTAACAAATTGGCTTTTGTCATCGCCGCAATATAGAAATTCTCCTTTTAAAACATGCACTTGATTAAAGTTTTCCTGCTGAGGGCGGAAACCAGTTTCGTGTTTAAAAAAGTAATTATTCTGAACTTATTTATACTGAATTTTGGGCATTGATATTCCGCAAACATACGGTTTTATTCCGGTTTAAACGTCAGATTATTTTTCTGAGCATTTTTCACTTTCACGATAGCATCTCACACATACGATCAATATCATGTATGCATTATCGGAAAAATACACATCGTTTGTTTTGATGCAAGCACAGGCTTCCCAAGTTCGTGATAATTTTTTTTATGAATAAAGTACTCTTGTTTATGTAAGCGCTCAGAGTGGAACGTGACTCTCTGAATTAAGCGGTGTTGTGTTACAATGTCGGCCGTTGGGAATTTGAGCGCTCTATAAGACGTTGTATGGCGATCGAAACAGCGTTTAATTTAAGCGTTCGATATGGTAAATTTTTGTCGTATTTTTTATAAAAAGAAGTAAATGAACTCACCTTGTCTGGTTTCTGTGTAGCTTTTGGGCTATTTAGGCGTTTTTAGGCTTTTTTGGGCGATTTTGTCATTCCTGTCCTCTTATGAAGGCTAGGACAGGAATGACAAAATCGCCCAAAAAGCCTAAAAACGCTAAATAGCCAAAAGCTACACAGAAACCAGACAAGGTGAGTTCATTTACTTCTTTTATAAAAATACGACAAAAATTTACCATATCGAACGCTTAAATTAAACGCTGTTTCGATCGCCATACAACGTCTTATAGAGCGCTCAAATTCCCAACGGCCGACATTGTAACACAACACCGCTTAATTCAGAGAGTCACGTTCCACTCTGAGCGCTTACATAAACAAGAGTACTTTATTCATAAAAAAATTATCACGAACTTGGGAAGCCTGTGATGCAAGCTGACTCAATACATGTATATAAATGGGTATTGTGAGATTTCCTTTGCAAACAATCTTGAATTCCTGACGTTAACACTTGCTGTTCGCTGGCATATTTTTCTGTAAGATATTTTAGTAGATTTGGATGAATTTCATTTTATGACTTACCTTACACAGTATTTCTTTCGTTATAAATATAATTTACTTGTGGTTTTCAATTTTTCTTTTGGATAAAGCAATTTTAACACATTCATTCTCAGCTACAAAGCGAACTGGAGCCAGCGGCATTAAATATTTGATTAATTTGTATACAGAGTTATATACTTCAAAAGGATGCCAGATTTCAATTTGTCTAAAAACCTCACAACAGGCGACATCAATTTGCACTCCTATTCAGTCAAATCAGCGGTCGGAAAGATAAAAAAAAAAAAAATTATGTAATACGATATTTGCATCAACAAAAGCGACAGATTTCGAAACCAATTTTTCAATCCCGTTGACACAATAATCGTGTTTTCAATTTAAGGAGGGCACAGTTTATCTGAGAGCGAAATGGAAATCTTCATATTCACACGCTATTTTAAGTCATTTTTACGAAGTGCAAAATCACCTTCAAATTGAAGAAAGTCTCAAAATAATAGTTTACTAAGGTAGAAAAACACCAAAGAGGTGATAACAAACCAAACAGGAACAAGGATGGTTGAGGATGGAGAAGATTGAGACGGATTGCGAACGGCGAACTTGAAAAAATTGGCCAATTTTTTCAAGATGCGCTATCCGTGACGTAGCTCCTTTAGAAGAACAAAATAATATCAGAGGCTGTTGTAAAAAAAGCTTCCTCCCTCTTTTTATAATTATTAAAACTTTGCAGGAATAAATTACTGAGGACTTAATAGTATGACTTCAGTGTGGAATATCTCTGCAAGGTGTTGCAACATGGAACGTTACGATAAGACATGATAAGGTTTACTTTCAGCAGAATGTCTCAAAACTTCACATTGATTTATAACTGATATCTCCAGTTTTGTATTCGTTCTTCTTAATTACTTATTTTAGTTACCGCGAATTCTTTTCACCTCATTCTGACATCTTTATTTATTATTTTTTTTAATTTCCGAAGCCGTTCAGATCAGATAGACACCTTTCCAGGTAAAGAGAAACCAAATGGCTTCGCTTCGTTATTTTTCGTCAAAATAAAACAATGCGAGTTCTATTTTAAGTTACATAAATTAATTATATTACGTTATTACTCGCTCCTTTACGTCTCTAGCTTGTCTTAAAGCCGGAACTAAATAGGTCGATGAAAAATTATAAAAGTGGAGCTCAGGTTAAAACAACCGCAAAATGCCCAAATTTGTTTACAATGTAATCGAAGAAGAACGTAAGAACATAATGCTGTAAATTATATAAAAATATATTGCACGCTGGCAGAAAACAAATTGTTTAGTGGTATGGCGGACTGGCTGTCCCTTTATAATCAAGACTGTATTTTTGACAATATAGCTTCCTATAAGACAAAATGGACGTCTGAGTCCAAAATTAAATGCCAAACTTTTTTCTCATTGCCGCGGTTTTTAGTTTTTTCTTGCATCTGAAAAGGAATGTCCTTTCTCAATTAAACAAACAGGGAGTGGATTTCAGATCAGTATAACATTCATGTGCAAGACTTACTGGTGAATAATAGTAAAGGTTTGTGATATGGTTAAGTACATCTCTAACATTTGCTGAACGAATTTCGAAATCCCATGTAATTAAAAAAAATGCATGAAATCCATTCATTGACGTCTCTCGATAACCTTTATTTAGATGGGATATGTTCTTGAGAGCCACCTCCTTTCGAGTCCGTATTTTTTGGTCCAACACGAAAGAAATAAGATAAATGGCTCTACAGCCTTTGTCAGCGAGCATCTGTGATTTCACAATCACAAAACTAGTTTAGGGTAGAATAATTTATGAATACAAATATGAATGATCCTCGAAAAGCGAAATACGAACTTTCGTTTGAAAATTTGAACATTTATGGCATTGATTGGTTGTCCTTGGCAAATATTCTTGGTGGTTTTTTGTATACTGGATCAATAATGTACAATGTTTGGACTCACCTTGACTTTAAAGCCGTGCAGAAGACAACCTTTCAGGCGATTTTCAGTCGCAGATTTCTGATTATGGCAGCAATGTTCTTGTTACAGCTTAGCTTTTCTGCTCTAAGGGACGGTATCGTGGAGTTTGTATGTATAAATTTTCACTGAGGTTGACGATATAATCCCAGTTCTCTGAACACGACTGAGCTGCATGATGTGATGAAAGATTTCTTGATTCAACTTTATCAATCTTCTAAAGTGATAGGTCATTCCGGCCAAGACAATTCATCAAACCTTTATTTACTTCCTGTTCTTTCACCATTGGGCGAATATCGTCATTGTTGTAGTTATATTTTTGTTTGATGGCCGGTAGAAATACGCATCTGTCACGCACAGCTTGGCGGGATAAATTACCCCGCTAGAGACAGAGATAAAGACTTCTATTTGCTTTGCAAGGTGATTTTGGATTTGATTATTTGAAACTTAAAGTCACAACTCGCAAGAATTTTACCATGATTAAGCCCATGCGTCTCACTTTTACAGGCAATTAAAATATATCAACAGCACTGAATTTGGAAAAAGTTGAAAGGAAATGAATTTATTATCGAGACATCGTTTTCAGATGCTAATCATGCAACATTTGTATCTTTGTATTCTTATATTTTACTGGATTGAATATAATAATTTTTACTGATGTGCTGTTTTTCGTGTAAAAAAAAAAATCCCAAAAGTCCTCTATAGAAAACACATTAATGAATGTATTTCTATTTTATATTGACTTGTATCATTTGCAAATTATAGTTTGGTATTGTATTATATTGAAATGTGTCGATGAAGTCCAAATTAACATCCAAATAATACCCCTTAGCACTAAGTCCTCAGGCAACCTAAACTGACTGATTCATTTTACCTTCTCCGGTTCAAAAATGTTTTATTCAAATGCACAACTCCAAGATCGATCTAAATGCCTCATTCCTAACAACCTTTTCCTTTTCGTTCATTTTTCTTCGCAAGGAAAAAACAAATGATATTCCACCAGGCCTTTAAAGGAGCTACGTCACGGATGGCGCATCTTGAAAAAATTGGCCAATTTTTTCAAGTTCACCGTTCGCAATCCGTCTTAATCTTCTCCATCCTCAACCATCCTTGTTCCTGTTTGGTTTATTATCACCTCTTTAGTGTTTTTCTACCTTAGTAAACTATTATTTTGAGGCTTTCTTCAATTTGTAAAAATGACTTAAAATATTGTGACATAGCTCCTTTAAACTGTATCACTTCCCGTAATGCCATTTATTTTCACGAGAGATTGAATATCACCAATTTCTCAAGTCATTATGGGACTGCGAAGATCAGTTAACATTGAGCCAATTCATGTATGCTCAGAAAGAATAAAAAAATATTTATTTTTAAAAAGCTCATCAGATGCAATTCAACTTCAACTTGCGAGATTATTATTTGGTACACATATACCCAAATTTTTGAAATGAGTTTGTTTCAACAGTGAAAAAACGTTATATATACCTTTGATTGAAAAACCTACATTTGCGTTTGAAAGATCTACATCCGGGTACTACATTGTTGTACTATTTAGTGTATATCGTCTCCCGCGACATTTTATAAGCGCGAAATTTAATGCTTGCGAATATAAAATCCATTAGGCTAAATGATATTCCAAGTACTTCAACAGGATTGACATTGTGTAAAGGGTTACAAATTGCCTTAAAAGGTAAAGCAATCTTCTGAAGGCTCATTTTCTAGCGAATTCAACTCCAGCAAATAATTCACTCAGAGTTTGCGTGCACAATCTCGCCAGATATCTTACCCGACATGCATTGCGTTCGCAGCAAAGACTTTTGTTTGTATCTTTCGCGGCATACAAATGACAACTGTGCAAATTTCTTCAGGATGTTTATTTTTGCAAAGCGCTCAGTTTTTAATACGATCAAGAGAATATTCTCTTGATACGATGTAGAGCAAAACTTTTTCATGTGACTTATTTTGGCCAGGTAAACGTCTAAGATGTTTAGAACCGAACATAAGCATAAGTTAGACTACTTTTAGTGATAAATACATGTATGAGCTTGGTACGAAATGTTATTTTCACTCGGAAATACGTCTCCTCTAGATTTGGTTCTGATTATTCATACTGTTCATCACATTCCCACTGATAATGGTTCAATTGTAACCAAGCAGCAACTGTCGTGTAGTAAACAGTTAACACAATACGATTTAAGAGACACTCAGCAGTTTGCTCACAATCGCTACGCAGTAGGAGTGGAATAAGTGTTCAGTTGGAGTCGTCAACAAGTTTGACCAGTCTGTTTTGTGCGTTAAGTGATTTGCGAAGTACACTGAGTGACGTTAAAAAGCATTATACTGATTTATTTCAATGAGGGTATTAATCGTTTGGTTTGTCCACGGTTAGGCAATTGTTGCTCCATTTTTCCGTTTTCAGTAAACTTGTCAAACTGGAATACCACTATTTATTATACGACATAGCATTTTAGAGTGCGGATATGCACAAAGACGAGAGCAGATATGAGACCGTATTACATGGGTCTTAGTCCCCCTGACCGCGCGCTACGAAAAACACTGTTGAAAGCCTATAGTTTAGGAAAGATATTATGTCGTATAATAAACAATTTATTCAGCGGAAAGTTGTGTAATACGGCTAAGCATTTTTACTCGTCAGTGTTTATTTTTTCTCGCCTAAAGGCTCGAAAAAATAAAAACTGACTCGTAAAAATACCCAGCCGTATTACACAACTTTCCGCTGAATAACCTCTATTTATTGCCAACGAGAAAGCCGAACGAAAACGTGCGTGGTTTGAAGATCTTACTGGCCCGATCAAACAATTTTAATAATAAAACAATTTTAAATGCAAAGTTAGTACTAGGGAATAATGCATATTTTATATGGCAAGCAATTCTTTAGGATAAACTCAGTTCATTGATTGGCGGTTTCTCTGTAGGGATTTTTCAGTACGGACCGTTACCATGGTAATGGCCCGTTTTCTTTCCATTCTATGAGCTTACAGGAGATAAATGGCTAAGCCTGATCTTGAAATGTGTTAAGGATATATTCGAAACATCTTCGGATCTTCCTCGGCAATCTTCTGAAATTGATTGGAAACATAAAGACGACGTTTGCAAAATCTTCGGAAATCTTAATTAATGGTCAGCTGAGGCAGTACTAAAAACATGTCTCATATGATTTTTGCAATTTGAAGTTAGGAATTTTTATGGATTCTAGATTAAGCCTGCTTGCCGTGCTTGCCGCCAATCAAAATCAAATATATATTTTTTATCATAATTATTGGAAAATCCTAATGCCATATATAATAAACTACTTCAGTAACCTTACTTGCTCGGGACCGTACTATCGCACTTTGTAATAATCTCGTCGTACTTTGTAATAACACTTCACGGTCGCATTTTGCAATAAAATAACTGTCGCCGGCTTTGCAATAAAATAAGCGGTCACACTTCGTCTATTACACAATAAACTTGTATCTTGAATTCCGTTCGGATAGCGGTTAGTGGCGCAAATAATCACCGTAACCCAATATGTAATAAGGCCCTGATCAACTTCGAATTCGCCTATACATTTCTTATGGTATGCAATACAGCAGCACTGAAGTCTACACTTTTTAGATTTGGATTTTTTTTGTTCTAAGCACTGTATACAATGAAAGTCCAACAATACTACACAAACTGAAAGAAACATCTATTTACAACGGACCTTAGAGAAGATAAATTCCTGTCCTCCTGAGTACCCTCCCTCTCTTCGGAGGCAGTATAGGTCTGTAGTTTTTCCACAAACTGTCCAAAATAATTTTTCTGGAAAAGTCTATTACAAAGTGCGGTTATTAGTCTTATTACAATGTGCAACAGCCGGAGTTATTTTTATTGCAAAGTATTACAAAGTGCGACAGTTATTTTATTACAAAGTGCGATAGGTATTACAAAGTGTGACGATTATTGCAAAGTACGACAGGACATATCCGAAATGAAAACATTAGCGCACTCAGTCCTTACTTCCACGACCCGCTTGGTTAGTAAGAGGTTATATTTCGACTATTATAGCATTCTACAGGGCCAGGCAGTTTTCTATTCTATGGCTTAGTTGTGAAGTTAAGTTTTTAATAAAAGCGGATTTCTTTTTTTAGTTTACGAATGTCTTCTTTTCTCTATAGCTGTTACTTATAATGTTTAGTTTATGTGATCTTTAGGCTAGGAACAAGCAAGAGATGTTAGAGAGTTAGAGATTTTGATGTTATAATATTTTATATTTTAACTCAATTATATAAGCACCGATGGTAAACCGCGCTACATTATGTGTAAACAATGAAGTTCTATTAACAGCACTATCTTAAATTTACTGTCAATACAAGTTCACAATCAAGACAGGAAATATATTTGTCTAAAAACATTTCACGACTCGCTGGAGCTGTGTTAGGTCAGCGGGGGGAATATGTAAAATAAACTCGCGAAAACGTTATCATTTTATCCTTGAGTGACATGATGGCCGCTTAATAGAGGTAAAAATAACAAAGACAGACAAACATGGGAGGTGGCCGTGACCGCTTAATAGAGGTGACCGTTTAATACAGGTAGCAAATACAAAGTTTGTATGGGCGAACATTCGGGACCATGAAAACTGGCCGCTTAATAGAGGGTGGCCGCTTAATACAGGGCCGTTATATACAGGTTCGACTGTAAGTAACTTTAGGTGTAGGCTCAATATTATGTTAGCAATTACAGAAGAAAATAAAAATAAAAGATCAAAGATGTTCGGTAAAAAAGTGATGAAATATAATTGTACAAACATTTAAACTCTCTCGGAAAACTTTGACGAGGAAAGGATAATAAATATGGAAACAAACAGCAGGTTCTTCATTGCATATCTCTCTTAGAATCGCTTAAATTAATAGACGAAGTACCATTAGTTCTTCTTACAAGTATATTTGAAACCTAAAATGACGATTATTTTCTCTCTGTATCACGAGGGACGCAAAATCACTCTCTTCAACCATTTGTGCATTTTTGAATTTAACAATTTGTAAACATAACGAAACGTTTGGATCATTAAAATATTACAGTTTTCAATAAATGGGCCGAAATCTTACCTCAGCATATTATCCTTTTTGTCTCTTTGCTTAATTGAATGTGTTGGTTTCTGCCACACAGTTCATACATGTATGGGGGGCATTTACTGTTTTACGTATAGTCTTTTTGCGACGAGAAACACAAATAAATTGAAAAAATAATGACAATAATACGATACATATTTTGTATTCCATGTATGCAATCGAATTCGACTTAAAGATTTCCTGTTTTCATTTTATATTTTCATTAAGTACCCCGCTGCGAAACATACCGTATTTAAATTTCCATATTCTTCAAAATCAAATCAAAGGAGATAACTCAAACTCCATACTTAAAAGGTCTTAAAAGGACACTCATTTACAAAGAGTATTTTTATGATTTGGGCCATAAATAAGAGATACCATAATGCATATGAATATCGATCTTACCTTAATGTAAGAAACGCAACGAAAACAAATTTAAACAAAAATCATATATGTAAAATCATACGACCAGCTGCATGTGCATGCTTCTTTATCTATTTTATGACAGGATATTAATTGTTCCAAGCGCAGTATGAAATATCGTTTTCCATAAGTTACAAACACGAAAGTTTTCACAAAGGTCTTTAAATATGTTTACCTTCCAAAACTTTGAGAGGTTTCAAAAAGGAAAAAGAATATTGCAGCATACGAAATATAGCTATGAAAGGAAAAAAATGGGAATCGAAAGCGTTACAGGCCGAAATGTTGTCAATAAATCACATTTGAGAATTCGAAGTGATTAGACCACCCAGATATCTGCTATTTTTACTCAAAACACCTAAGTATATTTCTAAATACAGCAGCCTATTTTTGTGTTGTTTTCAATTTAGTGCTCAAATTAAAAGGTAGTTCAGTTTCGCTTTATTAATTATTATTGTTGTTACTTTTTGTTTTGAAGTTGCACTTTAACAAAACGGAGATTTACTATTCGAGTCAAACAAAGATAACAGTGATTTCTTTGAATTCTAGGTTGCTCTTTAACAGGGGCACCCAACGACAACATTTTCCTGTAGGTGTCAGAACGTCGTTTTTACGTTATAACTGTGCTTTTTGTGCAGTTTAATGGCTTATTTTTAAACGCTAAGAAAAATGTATCTGTTCGGATACGTTAGCTGAACTTTCAAACTTCAGAAAATTTTAGGGATTGAAATCTTATTACCCGAATTTATGAGGTGAATTTTCTTTCCGAAAATCCTAGCTGACCGTTTTTTGTACCAAACGACATTTTTATCTCCGAAAACAAAGGCATTAATTTCCAATATTACGAAAGTTCAAGATGACATTTCCCTAACCGAATCCGAGGCGATTATAGGCCTTTCGAACAGATATTTCACCGAAATGATCCGTTGGTGCCCCTGTTTAACAGTACATAATTATTTTACAATACTTATATTGTTCATTTTTAGTGGACGGACTAAAGGAGAAAGTAATGCAATAATGATGCACGAGAATTCGTTTCTTAAAAGAAGCAGATGAACAGTATGACATAACGTTTTATGGAACTTTATGGGGAATGATATGAACATGTACAGTGGAACAGAACAACTTAATTTGTTTGTTACCAATTACTTTTCGGTTATTACGTTGAAACAAGAAATTACGTAAGTTCTCCAAAATGCACCACAATCAATCGCAATAAATGTCTTCATTTCAAAATTATTCTCTGATACACAGTTTTTACGTTAGTCAGAGAGAAGGGGCTTCGAACACTCGCAACGAAAATGCACAAAGAAGAGCTTGTCAGTTAAGACAGAGGTTTACGGACTATTCTTAAAATGGTCCTTCTACTGAATACGTATACATATAGCACTGGTTCACACTCCCGCCCCCTTTGAATATAGCAGGTACACCAGGGATCGAGAGGCAAAATAACTAGGTCTCGCCGTAACACTCTGTGTTTTCACGCAAAAAGGGGAGATATGTCCAAGATTGACCGCAAATGAGATGCACGCTCCTCATGATAGGCATCACAAAGTGTCCTCATTGATAAAAGTTCACCAAAACACACATAATTTTGTCAAATATGAAGTCATATGAAAATGACAAATAACCCAGTCATATATGAAGTATTTAAAAAACAATACCTGCGTTCAATCCTGGACATAAGTGGAGATGGTGTACAGAAGTTGGTGAAGGGATAAAACGAAGTTAATGTGGTGAAAATCATTCAAAAGCCTTAAGTGACGGTTTTGCTATAAGCCACATACTTTTCAGGGAACTAAGCGTAACATCGGCTTAATTTTCGTCTAAGGATAAGTCATGTTACTTAGCAACTTCTCTACGCACGACTGAATTTTATCTAAAACCATGCTTCTTTTTTAACTTACTGATGGGTGCTAAACTATAGACTACGAGCAGTCCCTCTTTCCCAGCTTAGTCCGTCGAGCGAGAGCGATAACAATTCGCGAGCGGAAATGCCCGCGCGAAAAACATATATATCGCTCTCGCGCCCAGTTTTTCGCGCAGCCATTTTCGGCTCGCGAATTTTTATCGCTCTCGCTCGACGGACTAAGCTGGGAAAGAGGGACTGCTCGTAGTCTAACTAAACTAAGAAACATGAACTAACGAGCTCAGCGGGGGTGATATTTTCAGCACATTCTTAAATGCATGTTTGCTCTGAGTCTAACTCTAAAAGACTGAGAGACGAAACTGAAAAGCGGAAAGCTGCGAAGAACACAGTTTGCATCTTTCGAGCTCTCATTTCGCACAATTAAAGAACCGACCTATATTACATATTCTACATTCCTTATCGGCAATTTACGGTCGTGCAAAACAACAGTTACGTAAACTTAGCATCCTTATTAAATAAATTTCAAGAGGCCTTTGAGCTGATAAAAGCCGTCGGCCATATATTTCCATTTTTATCGCACGATTAGTATGAATCTGAGTATGCCATTACATAGATATAGACTGAGCTGACATATAGAACTACCCGTACACGCTCTGAATTGAACACTGCTGTTCTTTGTAAAGTCAATTGCTGTATCCCACATCAAACTGTTACCCGTTTGACGCGAATCTTGTTAAAAATCAGGCTCAATTTTGTTTGCTGTCTTCTAGAATCATTCTAAGTATCGGCTCACGGTTCTAAGCCAGTGTGAAATAGCAGCCGGAGCGGATGCAGGCAAGATATGTTTCAAATATTTTCCTTATAATACAGCTTAGAAATGAAAGAAATTATATTTCTCGTTGAAAATACAATTTCAGACAGGAATACATGTATACCGAAACACAAAAAATAAGGACAATCAGAGTATGTATTGTCAAGACGACAAGCCAGGAACTAAGTATAAATAAAGGATAAAAAATAAAGAGATCGGAAAGAAAAATGTTTACCTGAATTTAAGGCGAAGTTTTTCCTCGGTCAAATTCGGCTTTAGTTTAGAATACGTGAGGTTACGAATGTCTCAGCATTTTTATCTTGTCTCTGTGCATGCTGTAGAAGCCAGTCAACTGTCGTCTGACAATGCGAAAGACGTTGTAAAGATCAAGAATTGATTTATAGCAGGATTTTTGTTTATAGTTGCTGTAAATTTAAACAAAAGGATTGAATTGAAGGAGACGTTTTAGATACCAGGCTTAGAACAATCCAGAAATGTTATTTTGGTTTTTAATGAGGATGAAATTAAAAATTGTAAACATCCGTCGGCAAGCTTATTGTGTGGTAAAAAGGGAAACAGCACTTGCTTTATAGTTTGAGTCAAAGCGAGTTGAAAATAAAATTGAAAAAAAAAACATTTCCTTAAGTCTAAAATCGAAAAAAAGCGAAACTGCTCCAGGAATGAAACTAATTAATCTCAAAAGCCGCGTTATACTGGAGAGACTGCCAATATCCCACAATTGTATCTACAATTGATTTATTAAAACATATTTATATCCCAGAGATGTCATGAACACGACTTGAAATAACAGGAACTTGATTGGCTTGGTGTAGGCGTAGTTTTATTGATAGCTGATTACAAGAAAAAGCAATAAACAGATATCTGTGGAAACTTCCTGAAAAAGGGCTCTTCGTATTGACCTTATTTAGCTATACCCTCTGAATTGCGTTGGTTTTAATGATTCTATTGATTGCCAATTTTTTGAGTGACGTCATACACTTGATCGCCAAACCTTGAACTGCAGTGATCACTACATTTCTCTCTCTAGAATACTGTAAACAGTTGGCAATATACCACCATAAGTTTCAACTGGTCGGCAACACGTCCTTTGCTCAATAAGTTAAATTCTTAAATTATCCAGTCTCTGAGCTAAACATATCTCCTCGTGCCCTGTTACATGGACCATCGAAGCTCTTCATGCTTAAGGGCAGCGCCCACCTTTTGCGATCATAACCATTTTTTGTCGTTTGTGTCGTCAGGCATGATTGCAAGGTACGTGTTGCCTACAAAACAATTTGTTCTGTGACAACAAAAATCCTTTCTTCAAAAATGTTTGATATTATCCCATGGAGACTTTCTTCTTTGCGTGGTTTTGATACTAATGGTAATGCATTTTTACAGCGCATTTGGAGGTGTAGGAGTCAAGGCCAACGGCTTAACGTCACCGCCCAATGACGCGATCACCTGAACTGAGAAAGGTGTTGAACACAACCTGCATTATCTTTTCAGTTATTTTAAGACCCTCTGCTCTGCAGTCTGGCGCCCTACCAACTGAGCTAACCAGGCGGCATACAACAAAAATCGAACGCCATATTTTCATACATGCACACACAAAATTCAGTTGTCTTGTTATACTTATACCCCGGGGGGGGGGGGGGGGGGGACTTCGATATAAAAGTGGCGGGGGTGCTCGTCGTACCTTTAGGGGTTAAAATTCATGATTTGGTACCGCTTAGGGTGTAAAATCTAAATTGACCACCCTTAGAGTTAACGCGGTACCTTTTAGGGTTGCTGAGCCGGAAAAAATACGAGTAGATCGTATTCGAAGGAATCGTCTTTATCACTATTAAAGAATGTTATATTGTCAGTTAATGTGTTGTTTTAGAATTGGTACCTCTTAGGGTGAAAATGAATTGGGGCCACGCCCACAAAAAAAATTTGGTACCTTTTAGGGGTTCTTTTCAAAATTTCCGACGAGCACCCCCGACCCCTTTTATATGGGAGTCCCCCCCGGACTTATACATCCCGAGGATCAAAGAACCACAGTTGGCGTTGTTATAAGTATACTTTCCAAACCTCTAACAAACGTTATTTTAAGAGCTTTATTAAAATAACCTTTTACACTAGACATTTAAAAAAAGCAACAGTTTGACATCAAATAAGTCATTTGAAATTAGACTTAACCTTGTCAACTACTTCACTGTTAAAAATTTAATAATTCAAATAATGATACATTCTGCAACAATCCAATAGTATAGCAACATGTTACAGTAACATCTAAATTTAGACTTACCTTTGTCAACTAGTTTACTATAATAAAAATGTTAAGATAAAAAAAATACTATAGCTTGGCATCAAATAATGATACTTCTTCAACAATCCATGGTATACTAACATGTTATAGTAACATCAAAGTTTAGACTAAACTTTGTCATCTATTTAAATTAAGGGGAAGTATCACGGGGATTTGATGTCATTTCAAAAACCAAAAGACGTTTTTGTATTAAGAGAAACCTAAAAATAATGGTCGAATTTTGTTATAAATTACCATCCTAGTGTACTAAAACTGTCAATAAGTGTCTCTGGCCATATAAACTGGGTCGGAATGGATTGCAACTTGAAAACTGTTAGGCTAATTTTTTTCAAGTTCTCGCATTTTCGTTTCCAAAATGCCCTAGAACAGACCATAATTTGTCCCTCTTTCAAGAATTTGGTTGATTTCTTTTCCTTGGTGTTCTAGAATTATTTTGTAAATAAGAAAAGGTACTGAAGCACAGTTTTGACCAAAAAAGGTCAAAATCCCCGTGATACTTCCCCTTTAACAGTAATAAAAAAATGTTAAGATAAAAAATATTACAGCTTGGCATCAAATCACAGAAACAACAATCCATAGTATAGTATTGTTATAGTAACATATCAAGATCAAAATCCTACAGCTTGGCTGCAAATACACGATACATATTTATGTACATAGAGAATGAAGGATACTCCGAGTATGTTCATTGTGTCAAAATATTTAGACAGCAAATGAGAAAAATAAGTTGGAAAAAAGTTATATTTCGGTATGAACTATACCATCATCAGACTAAGGATATGCATACAAAGTAGGTCTGCCACAGTACAGTAGCACGTAATAGTAATAAATAAAAATAGACTCACACGTAAGATTATTAACTTGTTTTCTGTTAAAATATACCAGTTAAAAAATAACTAATATAACCGCACCAACTAGTTTATAATAAAAATAGGCATATCTTGGTATATTCTGCCATAATACATGGTGCAGTAGGATTATACCAAAGTTTAGTAAGGTTGGTACTCCAAAAAAAATTGGGTGGGGTGTGCCGCTGGGCTATAAAAACCCTTACCCTGTACCAGACCACAAAACGCTAATTTTGCGACCCTGTTCCAGACTAAATGTTGAAAAAAGATACCCTGTTCCAGAGGATTTTTAACGATTTTCTTTCTAACCCAAAAGGCTAAACTACTAAGCAGCAGAGCGAACGTGTAGCTGTAAAGCTTATTTAATACTCCTACGCGTTTTGTTTCGTCTGACTAACGTACACTTCGTCTACCCTATTCCAGAGTATCAATTACCAATCTTCGTGCCAACTTCTGGGAAACTGATACCCTGTTCCAGACCAAAAAATGTATTTTGGTATAACCTGTTCCAGACCAAAATGCTCAAAAACCATACCCTATCCAGCGGCACGTACCTATATAGCGTATATAAGGGAGTACCCCCCCCCCCGGGATAAGTGTTAACAAGACAAACTACTATCCAATGGATCAGTTGATTTATCCTGTTGATAGTATTATCCATCCTTTGAACAACCAGGCCCTGTATTCTAAGCAATATCAATGTAAAAGCAATTAGAGCCAAAGTAATAAATCTGGCCATCACAAGGTAAGTAACGCAATGAACAATTAAAAAATCACAGCAACAAATAGCTACGTCTGCCAAACATCGGAAAACACGCGTAACGCAAGTCACGGTTTTGTTTTACTCCTGATTGGTTGAAAAACCTCCTAAACTTGGTAAGAAGAGGTTGCACCGCTCTCCGAGCTTTATTACGTGTAGCTCGGAGATCCTTCAGCTTGGCGTGGGGGCTCATGGCTGGGTTGCCAGGATTTGCCAGCCATGGGGGCGGTTCTCCATCTAGGAGCTGGCTGCCAAAAGTGGAAGCTCCTGGATGTCCCAGGCACCCAACCTCCTTAACCTCACTATTACAGAGCTTAGTAAACTAAAAGCTAAAGCCAAAGCACTTTAGATAAAAAAAACGTGCTAACATGCAATTATTTTACTTAAAGTAATAAAAATCCGAGTTACGTTTATAATGAACTTCGGATATATAACAAGTGCAATGGAAGTTGGTTATATAGGAGTCACATTCATACGTGTTGGAAAGGGAGTAAGACAGTTAACTCACTCAGTTAGGGTGGCCCTTTCCAAGTATAAAAAGACTCTATATCAAGCTCTTGATGCATCCTCAAACTTTAAGTTCTCATAGATGTCATCGTCCGTTCCTGTACCGGAAGTAGGCTGAGGAATCTCGGATTGGGAATGTACAGGCTTCAGGTAATCGTCTCCATCTCTTCCAGCATATTCATTCGTCTGTTGTCCTTTCTTCTGGTGTAGAGAAGCGTATCGTCTTTCAGAATTCTCGATTCTGTAATCTCCAGAGCATGCCTTGCTATAGGTTGGATTACTTACGGCTGCTTCATCGAGTGCTTGATATGTTCTGTTGCTGTCATCGCTGGGTGGCTCATTTGTTGTTACATTTTTCTTGCCAAGTTCGTGTGAGCCACCCTCGTATGCTTGTCCCAATTTTGCTACCACTGGGCTGCCTGTGGCTTTTGAAATGGAATCATAGATTGAGTCGTCATCAAAGGCTGGGTTATCAAATTCAATGTTGTGGGTATTGCTCGTCATGTTATCGTCCAACCCCATGGTGTCTGTTTTTCCATCGTCAGTTCTTCTCTTGCTGCAAGGTAAAGGATAATGATAATGCTATGATGCATGGATATGAAGAAGTGACACCTGGACTGCAAAGACTATTGAATTGGCCGCTTAATAGGTGGCCGCTTAATAGGGGTTCGACTGTATCTGTATTGATTTCATTTTGATAGCCAGAGGGATTGATCGTTTGGGTTAGGTCGGAGGATTTTGATATTGAAACCATCACGGCCCCTCGACAACTGGTATATTTTCATGCGCCACTGAGCCCAGTCAATTATCAACATGACACGACCAATTAAATGCAATTACATGAACGCAAGCAACTTTGAGGGACATACTTTTAAATTCAGCTCTTATGAAAGGGTTCACATAAACTAATTACAGTCCCTGTACTTTAAAAACGACGTCAAGGGGGTTCTTTGAAGTAATTACAGTGCGTGATTGAACAAAATCATTATGGCGGACACTGTGGTGGCACGAAGAGAGCAACGGTCTCATCGCTTTATGTAGTGAAGAGGTGAATTTTTCTTCTTCTGGTCTCAGCAGCCTTCCTAACCTTTCTTCTCCCTGAAAATCATTCATAATGGTAAAAAACATGGCCGCCAAGCGATTGGGCGCCATTTTGTTTTCAACTTCAGATTGTGAGGTTACCCTGCCTATTTCTATTGTTTTTATATTTCCGCAGATGTGAAAATATAATTGAACAAAAACATAATTGAACAACATTGAATGGAGAATGATAGACTCGATTATACTTCAGTTGAATATAATTAAGGTTTAGTGTGAACACGGCTTTAGACTATTTTGTAAAAACAAATTCCAAAAACAAATTCCAAATTTGTAAAAAACTACAACTATTGCAAGACTGGTAGCGTATTCGTCAACCCGCATCCCCTATATCAATTCTGGTGTAAAAGAGATGCAGGATGAATTGGCAGCTCTCTGAAATAACATTCTGATTGAACAGCGAGTGAGGGGGATAAAAATATGTTTGCCCTCTTGTGAGCAAGAGATTTTTGGAAAGTGTACGCGAGTATCTACTTGTCTCAACTAGTTTGGCCGAAATTGTAGCATGGCATCAACTCATCATCATACGACAAGATGACATCTATGGCTTCAGATCAAATACGACAGACACTGTTTCTTCCTTAGTTATCTCCCTTTCTCTCGTATCTAAATCAAAATGAAACCCTTCCTTCTTGAAAAGAGTTTTGTATGCCATAAGAATTCATTTTTCATTTTCATTTTCCAGTTTTCCTCGAGCGTCGCTTTTGGAAAACTGCTCGTTTCTCGGAACTGATACTGTCTTCGAGCAAATAGCCGGGCATATTTTCGCACCAAATGAAGACTATTGATAGTTTGAACTCCATCACATATATTTTTTCCCGCGCATGATTGGTCTAAGCACGCCACGTAAATGCCGCCAGAACTGGGGAGAGTACGAGGATATTTCCCGAATGAAATCCCCCAGTTTTTAAAGTTTGCGTTTTATGTTTGCACGTCGACCAGTTTTCGTCCCAAATAAATTGTTAAATTTAATGGACTAGTTTTTGGCCGAGATTGCGCACCAACTTCTAAAATGACAATTTGAGGTTGAATGATAATAATCACAATAGCCTCTATTTGGTTTCAAAGATATGCACCAATATTTGTTATTGGACATTATCTGTTTCTCGCTCGAAGCTCACAGTTTTCTTCTCCGATAATGTCCGCGGACAAATACCCTATGCGTACGCCAAAATGGAGGCTATTGTTTACATAGCGCCGGTTACATGTAGCACCTTTTAAGATAAGATACGATACTTTTTTTATACTTTTTAAGATACTAAATTTATAAAGAAGGTTTTGGACAACTCATTTGTTAGCCTTACCGTCTCATTCTGCAGATAACAACTACCAGCGCTATTATTATTATTAGCATCACGAGACCTCCAGCTCCAGCAGCAATCAGTACTGTAGACTCGGTAGATTTTCCTTTATCTTGGGTTGCTTTATCACTATCTGGTTTTTCCCCTGTGTAAAAGATACCTTGGTTGTGGTTAATAACGCAAAATAAATGCAAGTAATTGATCACGTTTAGAATAATTCTAATCTACCCCCCGCCCAACTTTTCTTCGAATGTTTCGAGAAAATTCACATTAATTTTTCAAACTTTACTATTACACCGCTAACTAAAACAGAACAAGAAATGGTTATGTATCACCGTCTTACAAATGCAGCGTCATTTATACCCTAACTCAACGATAGTTCTGGAAATTAAAGACCATATTTCAATACAACGTGACTGAAACGCCAGAAAATATTGCCTGACGGAAGGGGAGGGGGGGGGGGGGGGGGGGGGGTTAGCTTATTGCAAAATCTGACTTTCAAATGCCAGGGGCTTATTAGAGAGGGGGGCTTAATAGAGAGGGGGGCGCCAAAGAGAGCTTTTACGGTATATAAATTGGATGTTACATCGATGATCGGTTCATTACTTGGTGTCGGGACTGTCGGCACGAGGCCTATCCTCTTGATTGTAGCTCCAACATCTTTCTCGATACTCCCTTTATTAGCTTGTACCATTTCAATAATTTCCCGGTCACCAAGCGATGGTTGGGGAGCCTGTCCGTCGACCGTTGGAAATAAGACGGCAAATTGAACTTTCCAAGTATGTTCTCCTCCAGAAGAAATTCCAGGTACTACAATATCAGAAGGCAGAAAGTATGCTGCTCTCTCTGAACGCTTTACTCTTCCTGACTTCGACTTGCTAGAAAATATAAGAAGGTAAGTTGTTACAATTTTGATGGAAACTGTCGAGGTACAGTGGAATCAGCTAAGACAAGAAGCTATATTGGTAGAGGTACCTCGGTATGATACTGGATGAGACTTTATCGGAAAGACAAGTGGATTGCGGTGGAATCAAATTGAGTTCTACTGACATGCATGGTTGGAATTTCTGATGTAATGATTCATACCAGTATTTATTTTGAAGTGGACCAGAATTAGAAATAACTCTTTCAATTACCGTCGTCGAAAACAATATAAACTGGTTTGACAGAAACAACTCGGCATTGCTAGCTTGTTGTCGTTTATTACTCAGATTCGTCTCCTAGATAAAACTGTAAATTCTGTAGATCGAAATATTTTCTCTACAAGTGTTTTGATTAGCATAGCTTATGGGGTTTTCTTCAATCCTTAGAAACTAGAGAGAAAGTAGTTATTTTGAAGCTTACACTGCTTAAGTCGAGCAATTTTTTGCTACTCATCAATCCATAATGATGTATTCTGTTACCTTGTACATTCACCAGTTTTACAAAAGAAGTTTGTACAAGCTGTTGCCATTGCAATCTTAAAGTCTAACAAATTCCAGTGATTCTGCAAGAAAAACAAGGTAATGAAAAAGAGGACAACCAGATCTAGACTAGTTTTAAAGAAAGAAAGATGGTAAATTTTGAGCTCGGTAAATGAAAGCATCCAACCGGTGCGCGGAAGCTCCTGGGTTCGACTCCCGTCGGAGACTCTTTGTCCCACGCTTGTGACAAACTGAATTAAGAAAAGTCGAGTAATATTTATGGCCAGTGGACAAAAATCCCGTTCTACGACGCCATAAGCTTTCACGCTTGAAATAGACATTCATCAGCCATACCTTAACGGTATTCACCAAATAATATAACTTTACAATCCTTAAATTGCTTTCCACCTTGAGTTTCCTCCCGTGAATGGGTTGAGTCATGAGAGGTGGCAGCCATGTTTTTTCTTCGCGAAACATGGTAGTAATAAAACTCAGCTCGTCTGAATCCGAAGCTTATAAAATCCTTTGTACCAAGGCTCAAGCTCAATGCATTATGGGATTTTTGTCCGGGCACTATCCAAGCCCCAAGCGGATTTCGTCTTACATCTTTCTCAGATGACCAGTTTTAATATGTAATAATTCGTGTGAAAATATAACACTGACAGTTGAAATGAAACTGGTCTATACAAAAGGAAAATTGAACTCAAAACGTGTCGGTGTTAGTAACATTTTTGACTTTTTTAATCAAATTAGCCTCATATCAGACACATCACAAAATACCTCATTACTTCTTATTAAGACAGGGGCACCCAACGACAAAATTTTCCTGTAGGTGTCGGAACGTCGTTTTTACGTTGTAATTGTGCTTTTTGTGCAGTTTAATGGCTTATTTTTAAACGCTAAGAAAAATGTATCTTTTCGGATACGTTAGCTGAACTTTCAAACTTCAGAAAGTTTTAGGGATTAAAATCTTATTATCCGAATTTATGAGCTGAATTTGCCTTTCCGAAAATCCTAGCTGACCTGTTTTTGTACCCAAAACGACATTTTTATCTCTCCGAAAACAAAAGGCATTAATTTTCCCATATTAAGAAAGTTCTGGATGACATTTCCCTAACCGAATATCTGAGGCGATTATAGGCCTTCCGAACAGATATTCCACCGAAACGATCCGTTGGGTGCTCCTGTTAAGACAGTTACTAGACGTGCTCATTCTTGAATTTAGATCGATCTCGATTGATATAAAGTATTTTATCTTTTTCTTACGTTCAAGGTATAAAGTAGACTTGCTACAAGTCGTCTTCTTTTAGTCGCGAGCGTGAACGAGCGACGAACGTCGCGAGGAAACCAAAACCCAGGAAAAATAATATTGGAAAGGGCTTTTAGAAATTCTAGGTATGAAGGTCAATGACATTGAACAATAGACGAAGCGCAACATACCTCCTTCACCAACTGAATTTCCACCATTCTTGCAACTGAAAAAAATTGTCAAAAAGTACTTGAACCATTATTTGGTGAACGTGAATGCATCACACCAATACAATGGACATTGGACTAGATTTTTCTGAGAATAGAATTTATCGAGATCGACTTCTCCCCCTAGTTTCATATAGTCAAACGTCGCTGAAATCGCTTTAAATAATCTTGTCAGTGAGCACATATGACTGACTGCAGTATGTTACGTTTCTATAAAAACGCTTATACTTTGACTACAGTCGAACCTTCCGTGGACACAGTTGGGAACTGGTCTAGTCACGGGAGGTGTCCGCTTAAGGGAGGTTGACAGCCTTATAACTCCATAGGGGGCAATTCAGGAAGAGTGATTTTCATGCTGAGTTTGGTGATATTGATGGATTATTTTTCATGGAACCCTCATAAAATCAACAAAGGATATATAATAATTTCTCATGTATTTCAATCGTAATCCGTTCTACTATCCGCTGACTGGAAGTTGTTTTGGCGAAGTGTCCGCTTATGGGATGTGTCCGGCTTACGGGAGTTTATAAATGTACTAGAGGTTTAGTAGAAAAATCACCGGAACAGCAGTTTGGTGTCCTTTTATATTACGGGAGGTGTCCGTTAGCGGAGGTTTGACTGACTTCTAGGTACCCACTTACCGACATTAACATTGCAGTTATGCCCCACGAAATAGTTTTTACACCTGCAGTAATTTCCTGGTATAACACAAGTCCCTCCATTCTTACAAGTACCGGGACGACACGCAGTACTAGCGACAGGTGTTGAAGGCCCGCAAATTGATGAAACTGTGGCTTGTTGCTCAGTCTTTGAGGGCGGATTGTGGATTGAACTTGATGAAGAAGAAGATATGGTAGATGGGACCGTTGAAACTAAAGGTGTTTTCATGTGTGAGGAAGACGTACTCACTGTATTAACTGGCGTTGATGAGAACGGTAAAATTACAGCTGCAAACAAAATTAGTTGCCAACGTTAATATGTTGATAGGATGACTGGAAAATGATAAGAATTAAGATGATTTTTAATAAGTTTTCCTTCGATCGTTTGAAATAAATTATTTTTAAACATTTATTTTCAAAAAGATAATATGTGCATGCTTGGTATCGCCTTGTGAGTAAGTGGGCAGTAAGTATATGATCTATTGAAAAGTGAATACTAACATTATTCATTAATCATCCTAACATTGATCTAAAATTAGACTAAAATTATGAATCCAAAAATGATCTATTAATTATTGCACATTTCACTGTAAGTTTACCAAATAACTGCAACCCTCCTCCCCCCCCCCCCCCCCCCCCACCCTGTTTCATACAATAGGTATAAAATAATCTACTTTTTCCATCAATTTCGTCAATTTCATTCCTAGCACTTACACGAAGAGAAAACAAACATCGCCAGGTTGTAGCAGATCTGGGCATGAACAGTGATATCCATTCGGTCTTAGAAGGCAGAGATGAGAACATCCGCCATAAGACGAGGAACAAGGATGATCTGATGGAAAGCAATGTAACTATAAGATAATGACAATATATATTTAATTTACAGAGTCAGTTATAGTCAGAGCAGGCCATACTTGATTATTCGTAGGATCTGTTTACCTGGGAGAGGTTATTCCTGTCATATGCATGTATGTCTCTGGGTCGAGAACTACTGACAAGAACCGTTATATTTGAAGCTGTTTCCTTGTCCGCCTGATTAACAACATCGAAATACCAATCCGTCCAGTATAAGTGATCATCAAGCGACGTCAAACCAAATGGATATAGCAAGATAGAATAGCTGTCTATTAGCGTTGTTATCGTATGACGTTCTAAGTCGTAGTATTCCAAAGTATCGAACCCTGGGTCAACCCAATAAAGTCTGTTATTTGTGTCATCTAGGGTAAGACCGTTTGGAGAGGACAGTCCTCGTTTCACTAGTATCCGTCTATCATCACCATCCATGTTGGCGACTTCAATCTTTTCCTTGTCACCCCTGTCGCACCAGTACATCAATCTGCAGAACAATTTGGGGATAATATAATGTTTCATGTTAGTAAATAAGTAGCAAAGGACCGCGAACGAAAATGCTGCTGGTATACGTAGGATCTGTACTGAAAAGATCAAATCAGCCAAAAATAGAAATACAAATAAAGTAAGCAAGGCTGATACTACGTAGAACACTTAAAGCGACAACGACATGATAGAGTCCAAACTGAAAGCCAAAAATGCAACCGTGGACAGCTGTTTCGACCTGGTTGCATGGGTCTCGTCAGCACGGTGTAGCCGCATAAAATAGAACAACCAGCTAGAAGGCCAATTGTCTATATATGGCCTTCTAGCTGGTTGTTCTATTTTATGCGGCTACACCGTGCGACGAGACCCAACCAGGTCGAAACAGCTGTCCACGGTTGCATTTTTGGCTTTCAGTTTGGACTCTATCATGCCGTTGTCGCTTTAAGTGTTCTAAGTAAAAACGTGTTCTACGCCTTGCTTACTTTATTCATGTTAGTACCGCCACTGTTTATCACAAAGGCGTAATTAATTTTATGTGCGGCTGTTACAAGGTTTTTTAAAAACGTTCTTTGACGACGGCGAAGAGCTCGGTTTGAAGAAATTAGAAAAAACTCAGTGTGGCCTTTATTCAAATTTATAATAAAATAGCTGAGATTCACCCGCGAAACTTTCTTAATTATGAGAAAGATAGTCATGAGAACGAGGCTTATAGTGGTATTAATTTGTATTTTGAAGATTACATATTTTCAAGTTCAGGATTTTGTTTTCCGTAACGAGTCGAGGAATGCTGTGAGATGCTCTGATCCATTTAGCGATTTTCCCCTGGTAAAGCATCACAAAATCACGTTTATGTTACGTTACAGTCACGTATCCCGTCTCGTCGAAATGACGTCGTACATTTAAGAAATCCGCCATCTTGGATTTGAAGACTTTTCAGAAATGTCTGAAAATCTCCAAAGCTTGGTCATTATTGCTTGAATAATGTTTAGGTTATATACGTTTGAAATCAGTGCGGGTGCTTTCTGTCCTCCCCCCAGGCAGATTAAGGAAAAAAAACGTCCGTTTTTAGGTGTTAATAGTGGAGCAGGTTTTCCTGGGAACATGTCCCTCGTGTGTGCCGACCTTTAAAAAGTATTGATGGTATATTTTAATCAGACTGAGTTATTGATACTGTGTAATATGTAATTAGTTTTTAACCGATCACTGATTTCATAGTGGCAAAGGCTTCCCCAATAAAGATGAAGTTGCAGTAATACATAATTGATACATACTATGCATTTTCGTAACTGAAAGTCAAATATGCATTGTCTCAATAACTGAAAGCCGTGCAATTGTTTCCAACTGGATATTATATTTACCCTTTTCTGAGATCAAGAATTATATCCCTAGGATCCTTTATGTCCTGGTCTATCAGGGTCTTCCTCATTGTCCCATCCATTCTACTGACCTCAATCTTGTTTGCGTTGGAGTCAGTCCAGTATATATTTCTTCCCAATGGATCGACGGCCAGTCCATACGAACTATAAACATTTCCAGAAACAATAACCTCAGATGACGAGCCATTAATAAATGCTCTCGAGATTCTGTTTTGGCTAGTGTCTGTCCCAGTAAACTCTATCTTCTGTAATGTCCAGACCAAGTGCACTCGGCTCATACATGTCGAGCTCTATTGGTACACGCTTGGCCTCGGAGCTGGATCCATCCAAAGGAACTATAAATATTCCTGCTTGACTATACCAACCACTGGTGAACAGTAAGAATTTCTGAAAATCTTCAAAAAGAAAATAGAACGATTAAGTCTAATTTGTTTCGAGTACAAAGTATAGAGCTTTAATTGTAATGTACCCAAAGTCAGTAAAGGTCTTGTTCTGAATTATGGCTTTCTGTTACAATTTTATAGGCTCTGCTCCTCCGCACGGGATTATGGGCGCGACCTTTAAGCCTTGTTTTCATATGTCGGGAACATTCCAGACCATCATGGATTTTGTTATTTCCCGATCGACCGTCCCAGACATTCCCGACTCAGGGAAACAATGGGAGACATCTACCTCCTCGCGTTTTCATCAGTCGGGAATGTCTGAGACGGTCGGGAAATAATAAAATCCCCGATGGTCTAGGATTTTCTCAACATATATATGAAAACCAGGCTTTAAGCTAATTGCACACGAGCAAGTTTTTATTTACTTGTGTGTAAGACAAAATATGACACGTTTTCCTTAAAAAGTCGCCTTGTTCAAAATGTATATAGTAAAACTTGTTCGTGTAAACCGCTCAAACAGAAAAACGTGTTAAAGTCAAAGAATAATGAAATCGATGTCATTTTAGGATATTCTGGCTTAGATACAAATAGTATCGCGGCTTTAAAGAAAAAACTGACAATAACTTTTGATAAAGATTATCTTGTGATTATACCAAGGCCGTTTATTAAATACCATTTCAAACGTATCTTTTTAGGAAAAACTTTTACGGAATAGTACAGAGTTTTCTTCTATAAGGTTTTAAAAAGCATTGACAGAGACATTGATCAGGATGTATGATGCATTTCTAAGAAATGTTATTCTATTATTAGCATTAAACTATCGTACCTTGCGATGCATGCAGAGTTAATAAATATATACCAAAATGTTGTATCACAAGTAGTTATTGGCATCAATAGTCAACTTTACCCTCTGTATGGTTGCACGTTTTTCCATCTTCTGACAGAGTAAGCCCACTGGGGCAGGAGCAGCGATACCCATCCGGTCTTAGAAGGCAGAGGTGAGAGCATCCACCATAGGACGAGGAACAATTATGGTCTGACGATGAAACAAAAAAAATAATGTCCACTCATTGGAATGTAGGCAACACAATCCTTTATTCCAACGATATTCTTAAGACTCGTTTAGCAATCATTGCGTAGTTAGTTTTTCTTTAAATTAAGATACACGTGACAGCTACTTTGACCACTGTACAGATATTATATAATCTTTAACTTAATCTAATAATACTTTATTCATGTAAACTCTAATCAGATTACAGTCAAAATACTCGATCAGCGCGTTCCGCCCAAGGGTGAATTAATGAATTCATTATTGCAAATTTGATTTCATTAATCAAGAATCGAAAATTCAAAACAAGACTCGATCCCATACTCGAATGTTGATTTGATTAATGGAAAAATATGTCTTTCCATCCCCGTGAGAGAGGTGACAGTAAATCTGGAAAACAAAACGAAAATTTGAGCGATTGATAAAAGAACACAGGGATTTGCTTCCACGACTGCGACGGCTTTTCAATCAGACCGTTGGTTACCGGTATGCCAAACCGCAGGAAAGTCACGAACGCTTGTCACGCTTGCATTTGGCTCTTTCCTTTACAGGTAATTCACCGATGGGCGGAACGCGCAGCTGAGTATTTTGACTGTAATTATTCACTGAAAAGTGTGAAATAAAATTGACTTGACGCTTTTTAACTCACTCCTGGAAAAGATTAGCCGATCTCAGAAAAACGAATTAATTTCTGCTGCAAGATTAAAAGGAATTAGGTGTGCTCAAATGAAAACAATTTTCACAAAGAAAACAAAATTCCCTTTTAATTTCATATTTGTTTCTTATTACGAGAAAATGAATGAGCTTTTAGACCTTTTACGAGACCTGTTGCCAAACTAAAGCACGCAAGGTTGAATTAATTTGCAATTATTATTTACCTGGAAGAGTTTGATTTCTGTCATATGCGTGTATATCCATGGGTTCCGTCAAGCCACTGACAACAACCATTATATTTGAAGCTGTTTCCTTGTCCGCCTGATTAACAACATCCAAATACCAATCCGTCCAGTATAACTGACCATCAAGCGACGTCAAACCAAATGGATATCGCAAAATAGAATAGCTGTCTATTAGCGTTGTTATCGTATGACGTTCTAAGTCGTAGTATTCCAAAGTATCGAACCCTGAGTCAACCCAATAAAGTCTGTTATTTGTGTCATCTAGGGTAAGACCGTTTGGAGAGGACAGTCCTCGTTTCACTAGTATCCGTCTATCATCACCATCCATGTTGGCGACTTCAATCTTTTCCTTGTCACCCCTGTTGCACCAGTACATCAATCTGCAGAACAGTTTGGGCATTATACAGCACTGTCAGCGTTATTACAAAAAGGTAACACTGATTTTCATAAAGGATTTCAATAGCTATAATTACATGTATATATTATTTATTGATTTATTAACACTGATTTATTCCATAAATCAGCTGCCGGCAAGAAGTGGGTAACGTTATTTTTTTTATTATTTTTACGTATTTTAATTTTTCAAGAAGTCTCTGTGGTTTATATAATGGTAATTGGACTGAGTGGAGTCCAATTCAGTATGTAATTATAAAAATTACAATTTCCTCGGTTGTGATTGGTTGAAAAAACTCCTATCACTCCTCGTGATAACAAATCGGACTCCCGCGAAGAGGGGTCGTCCGATTTTATTATCACTCGTATGATTACAGACCGAATTGGACTCCACTCAGTCCTATTACCATTACCAATTATATCGCTAGCCCAAAATCCCATACAAGCGCGCCCACGATTATTTGTTAATTTTTCAAACTGTCCAAATTAATCCTTAATTTGGATAGTGTCCAAATTAACGATTAATTTGGACAGTTTCGCGCGATATAATTAAAACCTAATCAGCACTACATGCTGTCCAATTTGAAAATAATTGAATTCCAAAAATTCCTCGGACTGCCAAATTGGACAAGACCTACGGTCTCGTCCAATTTTTGCAGACCTCGGAATTTTTTTCATCCAATTATTTTCAAATTGGACAGCATGTAGTCCTATTACATATACTAATCAGAACTATAACAAAATTCGAGGAAGAACTTTACTAAGCTCACTAATAATTTATCATCTCTATAACGAGATTCGAAGAAAGAAGTCATTTTTGAGGATATAAAGAAGGAATATTCAGTCACAAGCAGGAACCCAATCAAGTGCATTTTGTTATTGGACACCTTGTTATTGGACACCTTGTTATTGGATACCTTGTTATTGGACACTGCTGCTCGCGCTCCAATTTAGGGCTTGCTAAGAACCAATCACTTTCGAGAATGTTGTGATAGTTATGATTAAGATAAATTCATATATAATTGATTCATTTACATAACTATAAAAGTAAAATCTAATTTTTATCATTCGTCTCAAATAACTGATAGTCATGCAAATACTAATAATACCTGTATTTACCCTTTTCTGAGATCAATAATTATATCCCTTGGATACTTCACGTCCTGGTGTATCAGTGTCTTCCTCATTGTTCCATCCATTCTACTGACCTCAATCTTGCCACCGTAATAGTCAGTCCAGTAGATATTTCTTCCCAATGGATCGACTGCCAGTCCATAACTATAAACATTCTCAGAAACGATAACTTCAGGGGAAGATCCATTAATAAACACCCTCGAGATTCTTTTCAGGTTAGTGTCTGTCCAGTAAATTCTGTCTTCTGTAATGTCCAGACCAAGTGCAGTCGGTCGATACATGTCGAGCTCTATTCGTATAGTTTTTGCCTCAGAGCTGGATCCATTCAAAGGAACTATAAATATTCCCGCTTGATCATAATAGCCATCGGTAAACAGTAAGAATTTCTGAAAATCTTTAGAAAAAAGTATAAAGCTAAATCAGTAAGGTCGTTTTATTTCAGTTATTTGATGGGGACAGCTTAAATTAAATTAAAATTTCAGGGGTTAATTACAATACGAAACCGACTTACCTTATTATAGGAAATAAACGCTCGTGTAAATTAAGGTATTTGAAATTAACGCGAATTGGAGGGAAAATTAATTCCGAATAAAGGAAGTTAACGCAAAAGAGGAGGTAAAATTTCGAAATGAAGGAAATTAACGCTAATCACAAAGAAACAAAGATATTTTGGCCGAAATACAAGAACTCAGATGTCCAGAACTGCTCTTCTGAAAGCGAGGGTGAAATGAAAATATTGTTTTATTGCTTTTTAGATTAAAATGCATGTGCAGTGTGCAGAAAAGAGAAAGCTATTGTTTCCTAAGTGTAAAATATGTCTGTACAGGATCCGAATTTGGGGTTATAATAATAGAAATTAATTTCGCGGAAATTAACGCTCAAATTAATTAATGTCGTGGAAATTAACGCTCACAAAAATTAACGCGACTTAAATTAACGCGAATTTTTACGCGTTAATTTCATGGAACGTTAATTTCTTATAATAAGGTATATCCTGTACTAGTATTGAAGAACACAAGAGATCCGATGTTGGCAAGCACCGCCGGAATGGAATGACATGATCTATAGAAGCACATCTAAATAAGATATGCTTATTTACGAGATGCTGTTCATTCAGTAACTCAAACCAAGACTTACCACTCAGTCTGACTCCATCCGTGTCATGCTTTTTACTTAGAACAATGGCACATGCTTTAACATTAATTCTTATGTGTAATTATGTTTCTTCAACAATTTACATTTAAACTTGACAATGGTGCCATGAAGACATCGAAACGTTGCTTGTTTTAAAATAAATTCCTCTAAAGGGACTGTTTCGTTTAATTATGCCCTAATTTTAGTATTTTCTGGCCTCTGTTCCTAAGAAATAGGTAAATAATCGTTTTGCCATTCTCACAACCTTTTCATATAGTGCCTCAGTCAACCTTGAGGTGTTTCCGAAACGGTAGTGTGTTTATAGGCTGGAAAAAGCGTAAAGACATAAGTAAAACGAAACGCTGCTGCAACAATGACAAAACAACAACAACAACAGCATCCCTAGCCTTGGGAGAGGAAAGATTGCGTGACGAGCCCAAAGAGCGTCTGCGTAGGAGGCTACAGCATCCCATGCCAATCCCATTTCTAATGATCGATAGGCCCAATCATAATCACGGTCACAATCACAATTGATGACAATCACGGTCATGGTCACAGTCACAAAATAAAAGACAGGGTTGATTAGTCATACCGGTATATTTGTAGTAGCAAGTCTTCCCATCTTCCTGCAGAGTAAGGTGACTGGGGCATGTGCACTCACTTCCCGTCGAAGACAGTAAACAAATATGACTGCAACCACCATTATTCAAATGACAGGCAGAGTTTCCTTGGACAGGAAGAAAGATCGTGTTACATTCATCATATTTCAACCTAATAATTTTCTGAGATATTCGTTAAATTCGCTATCCGACAATACAGACAAAGGTAAGATGGTTTCCTAAACCCATTGAAATACACATTGACATTTTTATCTTTATCTCACAAAAGACTAATATATGTATACGCAAATGTTTACTTTAAAAGTGACGTTTTTCTACTAACCAGGTTTTGAATATTCACTCAGGTTATATCCATGGATATCCATGGGCTTCCCAATGTCCCAGACAAACTTTGTGACGTTACCACCAGTCTCTTTATTGGCTCGAAAAATTAAGTTCTCCTCCGTATCAGTCCAATACAAGTTATCTCCGAGAAGAGTCAGTCCAAAGGGAGAAGGTAAGACATAAAGAGAACTTATTAAGGTCACCCTATTATTTTGATTCAGGTCCAAGTATTCTAGCGTGTGATAGCTGTCATCCACCCAATACAAGCGCCTTTTTCATGGTCAAGCGTGAGACCATTCGGCCGCTGTAATCCTGAACTCACGATAACAACGCGATTTTTTCCTGTCATTTCAGCTTGCTCAATTTTTGGGTTGGTATCCAAGTTTGTCCAGTACATCATTCTGCGAAATAACAGAAGGTTAGAACAGAAGTATTACTGAAAGTTTGGATTTGTCATGATAGAGAACTTATATAATGTCTTTGAAATGAACAACAAATCAAGCTTATTTGAAAGTGAGTCCATAGAGAAAGACACTTAACAATACATTGTCATACCTTATATGGGCATACGAGTTTTCAGAGCTCGTGTACTTCGAGCGAGCGATATGATTAAAAGTACATTTGTACAGCATTGAGTTATTACACCGCTCTCCTCCTGTCATTTTACGACATGGTGTTAGAAGCGTGGGATTACTGATCCTCCAGGAGTCGAAAGACCGTATTCAAGTTTTCAAATATTCAAATATTTCAAGTCTTCGAGCTTCAATCGGCGCGTTCCGCAAAAGCACAACATGGCCGACAGATTCAAACCTCCTTCCATAGACTGGACCAGTCCAGGAGATGTACACAAGAGATTCAAACTGTTCAAGCAAAAATGCGAACTAGTCTTCGCTGGGCCACTTGACAAAGTCGAAGAAGCAAAGAAAGTCAGATTGCTGCTGCTGTGGGTAGGCGATAAAGGCCTCGAAATTTACAACACGACCACATGGGCCAACGATGGCGATAATCTCAAGATCGTCCCGGTTCTGGCAACGTTAGAAGCGTACACAAAGTCACAAAGCAATCAGATCCTAGCTAGATACCAACTCAGATGTCTCAAACAGGGAGATAAGCCGTTTGAGGAATTTGTAACTGAAGCACGTCTGCTAATAGATGATGGAGGATACGACGCGGCTGTCAAAGAAAGCACACTCAGAGACACACTCGTGTTTGGCGTCGAATCAAACAAAGTGCGCAAAGATGCGATAGCGCTAGGGAACACTCTGACATTCAGGCAAGTTTACGACTTGGCCAAAGTTGACGAGAGTACCAAGGCCCAAATGAAGATCATTACTCAAGGTGAAGACAAGCCGGCCGATCTCCATACAGTTCAACACGGACAAGAATCTGCCAACTCGAATCAACCGTTCAAAGGTAAACCCCGTCGATTTCAATTCAAGTCAAAAGGTTGTTTTAGATGCGGAAACAGCCATGAAAAATCTGCGCATTGCCCCGCCAAGAATTCGAAGTGTAAATACTGTGGCAAAACCGGCCATTATGCGAGGGTATGCATGAAAAAACGGCTACAGAAACTCCACGAAGTAGTAGACAGTCCTGAATACCAGGGCCAACTGAGATATCCATCTGGAGGACGAAGACTATTTCGAAGATCCTTACGATGCCCTTAACTACGATGAAGAAGGCGCGAGTGACACCGAACCCATCAACGTGTTCCTAGGAACAGTTACCTCAACCGAGGACTGTGAGCCTTGCGAAATTTCATTGCATGACATAAACAGCCACCGAGACAGAATCTATGCCACAGTCAAGATCAATGAGCTCCACGACATCAAGCTGAAGGTGGATACAGGAGCAGATGCCTGTGTAATCACTACAACAGATCTTGAAGACTTCCAATTCTCTATCAAGATCCTACCTTGCAATAATATTCTAAGGGGCTATGGAGGCGCCAAAATTGACAACATTGGGTTAGCCTTCCTAGACATTTCCTTCAAAGGCAAAACCATTCATACCAAGTTCAACATCGTAGACGCACCAGGCAGCCCATCCATGCTTGGTTGCAGCCAATCCCAGGAACTTGGAATTATCACAGCAAACATCGATGAATTTACGGCTACGCCTACGACCAAGGACCTGTCTGAGCACACTTCCAAGGTTGAAACAGCTGCACAACAAGGCAAGTTATCAAAATCAACCATACTGGAGGAATACCAGGACTGCTTTGATAAGCTAGGCCGCTTCCCAGGAGAGAAATACCACATCCAATTGACTGACAATGCTGTCCCTGTTGTTCATGCCCCACGCACTGTCCCGGTGCATATACTACCTCTGTATAAGGCTGAACTTGACAAGATGATCGCCGATGACGTCATCACAGAAGTAAAAGAACCAACCGACTGGGTCAACTCCATTGTGTGTAACATCAAGGACACTCCAGGTGGAGAAAGGAAAGTGAGACTTTGCCTTGACCCCAAAGACCTAAACAAGAACATACGTCGCGAACACTACTACAGCAGAACCATCGATGAGCTCCTACCATCGCTGCATGGAAAGAAGTATTTCTCAGTTGTTGACACAAAGAAAGGTTATTGGCATGTCGAACTGGACGACGAATCCAGCCGGCTGTGTACATTCAACACCCCGTTTGGGAGGTACAGGTTCAAGAGATTACCATTTGGAGTCGTTCTATCTCAGGACATCTTCCAGCGCAAACTTGATGATGTCTACAAGAACATTCCTAACGTAACAGGAATAGCTGATGATATTGTGATATGTGGTTCAACTGAACAAGAACATGACCAGGCTTTCGTTAAAATGCTCCATGCCACTCGACAACACAATGTCAGCTTGAACTCTGAGAGGCTGCAATTCAAGAAACCGCAAGTTGATTTCTTCGGCCACACGCTAACAGAGAAAGGAATCCAGCCAGCTGCGAATAAACTTGAAGCAATGCGCAACATCAAGACCCCATCTGATGTCAAAGAGCTCCAAACCATTCTAGGAATGGTGACTTACCTCAATCGATACTCGGTGAAGTTAGCCGAGATGACGTCACCTTTGAGGGAACTGACAAAGAAACATTCTCATTTCACATGGGAATCCCATCATCAAGAAGCATTGGACAAGATAAAGGAAGAACTTTGCTCAGTCAAAATCATTTCGTACTATGACCCTGACCCAACTACACCAACGATCCTACAGTGTGATGCAAGCTAAATGGGCGTGGGAGCCTGGCTCAGACAGATAGACTCTCAAGGCAATGAGAACATTGTTGCTATGACTTCCCGATCGCTTACCAGCGCTGAATCCAGGTACTCAAACATTGAGCGTGAATGTTTGGGAGTCATGTATGGTCTAGAGAAGTTTGAATACTACTTACTGGGCAGACATGCAGTAGTTGAAACCGACCACTCTCCCCTGGAGCAGATTTTTAAGAAAAACATAGCAGAAGCCCCGGCTCGATTACAAAGAATGCTACTCAGATGCCTACGGTTCAACGTCCAAGTCCAATACAAACAAGGAAAGTCAATCCCAGTCGCCGACGCCTTGTCACGCGTGTGCTTTAAGAAAGGTGTACACACGATTGAAACCTCAGAACGTGATGACCTCTTACCCGAGAGCAACATTCACTTTGTTTCATGCCCCATTGATCTAACAGCAGTGAGATCTTCTACCGCCCAAGACCCTACCATGAACCTGCTGAAGGATGTCATTTACAATGGATGGCCACCCTACAGAAAACAATGCCCACAAGAACTCTGGGAATACTGGAACTTCAGGTGTGATCTTGTACTAGAAGATGGCTTAGTGCTTAAGGGTAACGGGATAGTCATACCTAAATCCATGCAGAACCAAGTCCTACAGACCATCCACGTGGGTCACATGGGCGAAAGCAAGTGTATCCTACTAGCCAAAGAGTCTGTGTTTTGGCCAGGGATCTGCAACGAGATCAGACAGACGGTGAAGGATTGCGGTTTATGCAATAAAGCTGCCAATAATACAACCCGATCTTCCAACTCGGCCATGGGAAAAACTGGGAACAGACATATTCGAGTTTAACGGAAAGAAGTATCTGATGATTGTTGATTACTATTCCAGGTTCCCTGTGATCAGGCTCTTAAGTGACATAACAGCCAATACCATATGCAACCACTTCACAAGTGTCTTCGCCGAATATGGCTTACCGACTACGATCATCTCTGATTCCGGATCACAATATGTCAGCGAGAAGTTCAAGGCAAAATGCGAACAAAGTGGAATTACACTATCTTTCAGTTCTCCGTACCACCACCAAGCAAACAGCTTAGCTGAAAGAACAATCGGAACCTGCAAGTCTTTGTTGACAAAAGCACTGGAAAGCAAAGAATGTCCTTACACAGCTTTATGGATGTACCGTACCACTCCGCTGGACAATCAGATGCCTTCGCCCTATGAATTACTGTTTGGGCGTAAACCCCAGACCATGCTACCGAGTGCCAGAAGTATCCTGAAGTCTAAACATCCGAAGAATGACAACCACCAGGATGCAAACCAGCAGCGCCAAATCAAACAAGCTGAGTTTTACGACAGAAACGTTGGAGGCGATAAAAGGATCCTGAACAATATGGAACCGGTGTTTGTACGAAACTCTCTAAAGAACATATGGGAGCCAGCGGTCGTACTAAACAGACCTCAGCCTATCCAGAGTCCCAGAACCTACTTAGTAGACATTCGAGGCAAGATCTACCAAAGGACAAGGGAGCATTTGAGGCCAAGGAGCAAAAGTGACACAACACCTATGGCTGTTAGTGATCCAATGCCTGTACCTCTTGATTTGCTGCCTGCATCTCCAGTACCTCCAGATTCGTTGCCTAAGGATCCAGTACCTCCAGATTTGTTGCCTGCACCTCACGTTGCCACACTCCCTACGCCAGTGAAGACCAATCCAATCTCGAGCACACCAGCACCACCTTCACCTGTTCTGACGCAACAACCATACAACCCAGCGGCGCAGCCAAGTCCCCCATCTCATGTTGTTGTTGTAAAGGAGGGGAAAGTCTCGTACCAGCCAAAGAGTCAGATTACTAGAGCAGGACGTATTACACAAGTCCCAACCAAGTTTACGGAGTGAATTCAGCATGAACACTGAGACAAGCATAGTGACCAATCTCAGCATGAGATAACTGTTTACATTGAACTGTCTGTTTATTTTTTCAGTTCTTACTTCAGATTTATATGTATATGCCGAGTTACAAAGGATCTTGCCTCCTAAACGAAAAGAGGGGGATGTCATACCTTATATGGGCATACGAGTTTTCAGAGCTCGTGTACTTCGAGCGAGCGATATGATTAAAAGTACATTTGTACAGCATTGAGTTATTACACCGCTCTCCTCCTGTCATTTTACGACACATATAGCCTGCGAGCAGGCTCTCATAAGCGCGATGAGCGCGGAGCGCGATCGTGATCCTTAGTATTGCGTGACGTTCGAGCGCGGAGCGCGAGGGCGTGGGACGAGATTGAGAGCCTGCACGTGAGGCCCGGTTTCTTGAATGCCGCCCCTAGCGAGGTGTCAACTTGGTGACAACTCATTACGCTTCATTTGTCAAATAACCAACCAATAGAATTGGAGGAAAATGTAAACAAACATTACACATGGAATTATTTTCGGACCAGATATTTTCATAGACGGCGTGGCTTTGCGCTACGAGCAGGCTATCTTGTACCTTCACTGCTAGGGTAGCGCGGAAAGAAAACAGTAAACACAGCGAGCGATTGTTGTAAGTGCGCAGTCTTTGTTTCCACAACGGCAGCCGTGATGATGTGTTGGCCGGCGATGTGCGAGAGAGTTTGTCAGAGCGTGATTGTATAAAACCGTTTGTCACAAAATCAGGAACTTGTGATGATGAAAACTCAACTAGCTGTGATATAGCGAAGGTGGAAAATGGCAGTATTACTGAGCGAAACAAGAGCCAAATGCAAACTTCTGTCGGCGACATCAGATCAACAAGATCAAATGCTTTCCAAAAGGAAAGTGTCACGAACAAACAGAGCGGAAGGACAAAAAGTAATAATGCTTCATTTCCAATTACAAGCGCCGGAACCCGGGCCGGAACCGTCAAGAACTACGGCGAAGTAGGGTTTCCAAAGTATAGTTCACTTGAAAGTAAAGCGCTTGCCATATTTTGTAAACAAACGTCCGTGTAATGTTTTCAGTTAGGTAAAATAAACATATGTGGAATGGACGATCGCAGAACATAGACTAAACATAGAATGCGAGTGATGACCAGTGATATTCTAGCCTGCGAGCAAGCTCTAGATCTCGCTTCGGTTCAAGGCACAAGTTACGAACCGGCGAAAAGTAAAGTTCTTAACATGGCGTTGCTTCAGGGTCAATGGTCAAATAATGTTATCTAACACAACAGTGTTTGATTGCCTTTCTTCGAGCGAGAACAGTTCAGGTCAGGTCAGCTTTGCCCGTAGCCAGTCGGCATTAAAGCGAAAACATATCTCCCTTCAATAATACAATTGACTGCTCTTGAGCTGTATAAACGCAGGTTCAGAATTGATCAAAAGCTTGCGAAACACTCTTGAACAAAACAATAATTGGACCGACTATTTTCTCCGTTGTCCTTGGTTGCCCTGGTTTTTGTCACAATAATTGGATCTGTCATTTTGGACCAATCAGAATGCTGCGTTCGTGGACGAACGCAGGGCATTCGAGAAACCTGGCCTTACGTGCAGGCTCTCAATCTCGTCCCACGCCCTCGCGCTCCGCGCTCGAACGTCACGCAATACTAAGGATCACGATCGCGCTCCGCGCTCATCGCGCTTATGAGAGCCTGCTCGCAGGCTACAATACATACCATAGTGTTGCCATAGCAAGACTCTCTCGGCTCCAGTCTTTTTTGAATTTGCACAAAAAAATTACCATGTATATCTCTGCTGTGCAAAGTAAATTGTCATTTACAATTTATGCACAATGCCTAGTTCTCCAAGTTGTCCCGATCAACCCACGCGGGTAGATAATGTTTGGTAAACAACAGGGGAATTTTATTCCTGAATGATAGCAGCCTTGAGCTGTATCAACAATAAGTCAACAAATTGCTTGATTTGTTTTTCACCTTATAGGGAATTTTTAAATTCCTCAATTGTGTCAGTCAACTGAAAGGACATTTAAAAAAAAATCAAAACTATATCAAAAACAAAGACGGAGATGAAAGTCAATCAGTTTTCACTATATTTTAACCAATCGCAGTTCGAGTTGGAAGCAAAAGAGTTTGAGTTAGCTAGTGATTACTGATCTGCATTTATCTTTGAGTTGTGCGAATGTTAGCCGTGTGAACGGACAAATTGCATTGACTGCTACGTTCGCTGACTTAAACGGCGCAACAAACAAGGCTGAATCTGAGCCAATCGAAATGATTCTGAACCTAGAGACAAATAATATGAATATTACACTATTATTTAAGATTTGAAACACAACACTAACCCTTTTTTACCATCCAGTACAATGTCCCTTGGCTGATCTAAACCTGTTGTTATGAGTGCTGTTCGATAAGAACCGTCCAGTTTGGAAACCTCCAGCTTGTTGGTATCGACCCAGTAAAGATTTCTTCCAATAACATCCACTGCTAATCCGTATGGCCAGTTCACCTGTCTTTCAATAATAATTTCTTGCAAGGAACCATTCAGAAATGAGCGGGATATAGCACCCATATAGACATCGCTCCAATACACTCTGTCTTCTACAACGTCATAGGCAAGAGCCACGGGTTGGCCATACATGCCTGATAACGGCAAAGAAGTGAGTGATTCAGAGTCGTGTGGAGTAACTTTCATTATCTTGCGGTTTGTAGCATCTGCAAACAGCAGAAACTGTGGAGGAGCTGCAGAAAGATATTTGGAACGTTAAGGAGTTGTAGTGACTTTAGTCAGTTATATAATCCAACAGGCAGAATGATATCACAAGGTAAAGGTGAGTAAACAGTTCTGGTTGCTGGCTTTGTTATATAATTTTTAATTTCTTACTAAATTTGTCATGGTTTTAACTCGACAATGAGGAGGAGCGTACCCAGATAAATTACTATTTTGAACCATAGTTAACACCCCTGAAGCAGTAGGTTATCCAGTAGTAAGCAAAACAATGATAACGTGTTATAGTTTGAATTGCTGAGTGAGTTCAAACTAGTGTCTAAAATTCACAACTTTTCCTTGCTATTCCTACACAAGATAATCCTTTTTTAAGCTATATCATAAACTGTTTATTAATACCGTGACAGGATATTCCATCATCTCTAAGGCTGAGCCCGTCTGAACATTTGCACTTTCTTCCAAATGGCGTAAGCAAGCAAAGCTGACTACAACCGCCATTGTTGTTATTACATTGGTCAGTAACTAAAAAAATATAATAAAAATATGTCCTGATGAGAACTTTTACTTGTGAAATTGTCATTTCCACAAATGCTCGTTATATCCGAACTGGTTAGAGACAGCCTTCTTCCCATGATAATAAGACTAATCTAGCAACACCAAATCTTGAAGCTCCAGTACTGTGTCAGTTTTATAACTGGCTCTCTGGATGTGTTTTTCGTGCGAGTCCCAGTCTTCCTTGTTTCCTCTGATACTGATTCGTGATCTAGAAAAAGTTATATCCCTGCCTTTTCTCTCCAATAAGGGTAAGAGGGTCTACATTCTACGGCAAACATCAGCATTAAGTTATAACAGAGTAAATATTCCCAGTGACGGATAATTGCATGGATATACTATTTTCCCGTCGGCCTTAGACACTCGAGACAATGTTTCATCCGATTTCCAAACACCTCGAATTTCGTCAAAAGTTCTTTGTTTGGAAATCGGATGAAGCATGAAAGAGAGTAGTTTTGGGTTCTTTTGAACGTGTGATTTTTTAATTATTATTCTCAAAGGAAGGAATGATTTAAAATGAGAGAGAAAATTAAAACTGGCAGATGACAAGCGCGGGATTTTTGCTGTTTTCGGGAAGAGCCGAAACTTGATTTACTTTTTGGTCTCTTCATCTCTAAGCCTTGTAAATTACTTCAATTCATACCTGGAGTAACAGTTGTATCCTTTTCACAGGCGTGAAGTGCGATAACCCAGTTTTGCGTTGTCAGGACTGCCTCTGCGTGTTCTCCTGTTTCCCGATCCGCGCGGTAGATAGCTTTCAAATTCCAGTCTTCACTAGTCCAGAAGAGATGATCCCCCAAAAGTGCCAGCCTCCCTGGATAACTTAGAAAGGGTTCGCTGTGAGCGGCGATTATTTCTCTTCTTGTATTGGATGGGAACTCGTAGACTTCCAATTTATTATAATAATAGTCTACCCAGTAAAGCCAGTTCCTTGTTACATCCAGGGCAAGGGCGGCAGGATAATCGTTTGAGCATGCGAATTGAATAGCTATTCTTCTGTTGGCTCCATCCATGTCTGCCCTTTCTATTTTCGACGGACGTTTCCAATGGGTTAAATGAGTCCAATACATGAATCTGCATCAATGAAAATACATAGAGACTAAATCGCATTGCTGAAAAAACCTCCCTTAAATGAAGCAAGACATAGTCTCTTGAATGAAGTCAATGATTTGCATCCTCGTCTGTTGAATGACTCCTTTATACCTATAAAACGACGGAGCTTATAACCGTATAAAATTCAAGGCAAGGACGGTAGCCAGACTGGTGGTGTTAGGGGTGTGTGGGGGTAGTCTTGAAGAGGAGTGGTATACCCATATAACTTTCAAAAATTACCTCAAATACAGACTGCAGAAAAGTACAGATGTTCTAGATCACGTATAAACGAAAGAAATATATCAAATACCCATATTAAAATCAATCAATCAATCAATCAATCAATCGATCGATCAATCCGGCAGTCAGTCAGTCAGTTCAGTCAGTAAGTCGGTCGGTCGTCGGTCGGTCGGTCGGTCGGTCGGTCCGGTCGGTCGGTCGCGGTCGGTCGGTCGTCGGTCGGTCGGTCGGTCGGTCGGTCGGTCGGTCAGTCAGTCAGTAAGAGCGCAGCGATCCTAGTCATACCCTCTGGTAACGTCCAGGACAATTTCGCTTGGATATAGTAAATCATCTCTAATGAGAACTCGTCTGTACAGCCCATCCAAGGATGCAACCTCAATCACTTTTTCAAAGGTGTTCGTCCAGTATACGTTTTGGCCAAATGGGTCCACAGCAAGTCCATAAGGGTTCTGGAGACGGGTTGAGACTATGGTTTCTTGAGAAGATCCGTCCAGAAGCGCCCGGGAGATTGTGTTAAGACTCGCATCTGCCCAGTAGACTTTTTCATCCAGGTAATTGTAATCCAGGGCGGCCGGACTATAGATATATTCTGTAAGGGGAATTCTCAATGACGTTGCAGCTGTAGCATTATCATTCAATTTCACTTGCCAAAGATTGTTATACTCGGAATAAAGAAGGAATCTTGGGTATGCTGATAGTGGATTATAAAAAAAAATTAGTTCATGAACAGATTGAGGAAGAAATATACAGTCAAGGTAATTGCACATTATCCTAAATAAGCGCTGACAATCAAATGATTTTCTGCTTAATAGGCCATTTCCAAGTTGCCTTTTTCAGTCGAGTCCTGGCCACAACAATAATAATAAGAACATGATATTTATCCAGGATACCCCGTCAGTTCATTCCGGCTGCAAATCAAACTCATTTCCATATGAAAGGTTGTGCACCAGGACTTGTTTTGAAACAGAGACGAAACGCAACTCAGAAATGGCCTATTCTATTATATATTTTTGTTGTTGTTGTTTTCGACTTTTGACTGTTCGATGTCATTTTCTACTATGATAACAATAGAAGTAATATAGTGTTTCTGTCTAGGGCGGCCTATGGACTGAAAATACGTAGAAAACAAGAATCAAAACTTAGCTTAACCTCGCTTCGATGCCGTCATACTCTCATCCTCGGAGACCCAGAGGCTAGAAGTCCCGGTTTAGAGGTGAACTATGATTATTACAGGCAGCATCTGTTGTGTTTAATTTAACGTATACAGTCGAAGCTCTCGTTGCGACCACTCTCGTAAGTGACCACGCTCTAGTTACGACACCATTGTGAAACCCCGTTTGGATTGTCACTCAAACTCTGTAATTAAAAGCTCTCATAAGCGACAGCTCCCGGCATCGGTAAGCGACGGCGACCACTTTTGGGAATTACCAACTGGACGTTTCCTTTGTTGAGCTACACATTTATGAGACATTGTATTATTTGTAATCATCTGAATAAGAGCGGTTGTCAATGTCTGTGGATGCGTGACCTGTACCATTCACTTTCGTACATTTCGTAAGTGGCCAGCCTGTCTTGTTTCCGCGCGTGGTCACTTACGACAGCCCATTCTCGTAAGCGACCAGCTCTAGTTACGACCACTTTTTCGAATTCCCGAGGTGGTCGCTTACGAGAGCTTCGACTGTACTTTACAAGTCATCATATCATTAAACTGTATTTATATATATACCTTCGGTGGCAGATAAAACTGGGTAATAAACAATGGCTGCGAGTAAACATATGTTTATCATCATGCCAACTGGTTTCATTCAAGAACTCCAAAACAATCACGCTGCTCGATCTCAAAACCCTGTAACAATTAAATGATAGTATTCAAGATATCGTAATAATTATATGTTGTTCTTTTTCGTTTATTTTCGTTTTTTTGACAAATTTAAATAATGTTTTGCCATATTGGTAAGCATTTTAAGTTTATTAATCATAAATATAACAAAATTCTCGAATCCGATTGGTTATCCACAGGCCCTATTTGAGAATTTATTGGACAGTTCTCGCGTCATGCCTGTAGGCAAAAGTTACACCGCCAGAACTTTTGCACAAAATATTTCTGAAGAACACATGGCTTGATATGTGTCTTCCAATTTACGTGAATTGCAATTTGACGTTTTCAACTGGACAAACTCAGAGAACATTCCGACTCGCCTCCCCCTCCCCCCCTCCCCTCCCTCCCCCCCTCCCCAGTATCTTATCCTAGGCTCAGTATACAGCATTCGTCACGCGCAATCAAGTTGCAACTTCATATGTCCTTAAATCGAGTGATTAATGTTTTCCCAGACAACAAAGTCTCATTCAGTTGATGATGAATAAAACATTTCCATTTACGCTTCCTTGCCTCTGGCATAACTGCATTTTCCAAGTAAAGTAGTAGATTTGCTATGTTTCACTCCATTTATCTTTCCTCCTCAGATACTATTAGCCAGCATTTTGTCAGTGATGGCATCACAAAATTATCTTTTAAGGACGTCGTTTCCCGAAACTAACATGCAAAAGGCAGTCTGGTAGAATGTGTAATTTACCCCTACGGCTGATATACGTGCACGACATGTACTAGTTATATAGCCAATACCGTCTGTACCGTCAACTGCCGCTTATAAGCCCACCCGAGGCCCAATTTATACGTTGTATTTCAGTTGCTTCGAATGTAATTCAAGCTGCAGAAATCTTGCTGGTATTACTTGAATCGACTACGGCAATACATCATGGATGCAACGTCAAGACGTGTACCGGCTACTTTGCAATTTGTGTGGGCATTGCGCTGATTTAATTAAAGTGTATATGACAGATATTTTTTATTTGCTTGATCGAATCTTCATAGGATCCTGATATGAACATCGAAAAAAAAAATTCCATATCGCTTTTCTTCACCGCGTTTTAGCCGTCTAAAGACGTGAAATTTCATTTCCGGTTAGGTAAAAAGCCGAGCGAGATGGAGTCCTGGACCGAGTCGGTCGTGACGTCCAAACCAGAACGCCTTCGACAACCACGCAAAGACAGCGAGGAGTTTCGTGGCTTGTAGCGGTGTATAACCAGATATATTTTAGTTCAAATTTTGTCTAGAACCGTCAAAACCTACAAAAAGTTATGTCTACGGATGATTTTGAGTTTGGGAGCGATTCTGAGCGATCAGACGCATAATTCAGTGTTTCTTCGACTGTTGATGAAGTTGAGTGCGATAGTTTATACAGGTTGATAGAAGCAGCAGCAGACAACTCAGACCTAGAAGGTCCTTACGATGAGTGGATTCAAGAGTACATGTATACCGCTAGCAGATAACGACAGCGATATAATTTCTCATTCTGAAAGAACGTGAATTTCGGAGCCCGGACATGCTGGAAATGTGTGTGTATGCGTGTGTAAAAATAGCATTGTTTGTTTATACAATTGCGCTGTTTGAATCGAAATGAGTTGAACCGATTTGTAATAAGCTTTTTAAAATTCGCTTTTACATGTAGTTCTCGTTAGTTTATCTTGAGTTTTTCCCCTTTCGAGGACTGTTCATGAGGGGCGAAGCGAGCAGCAACTCGCGAAGCGGCGAGCGACTTTGAAATCGAATGGATTTTTAGCACAAAGATCGCGGCACAAAATGTAAATAGTGTCACAGAAGCGGTCACGACTAAACAAGGTTTTTTGCTTCTTTTCGCTCCTAAAGGAGAAAATGGTCATTGAATTTGATAGAGTTTCTTATTCATCTTTAGAAAGAATGTTTCATGGAGCAATTATGTCCCGGAATCCCAGACAAGTCAGAAGCAACTGCGTGATTTTCATTCAATGCGCTGTTGTGATCATGATTTGGCCTGAATCGCTTTTAGGTAAGCTCTCACTAGTAGTTTCTCAGTCAACAGTGGTTTACTTTGGGAGGCAGAGGAATAATTTATCTTTAAGAAAACCGGAGTTGTGATTCAGAACTATTTTTGTCCGTTTTCGCTCAGTTCTGAATAATTTTTCGACGCAGGGCTCGCGATAGTATCGAATAGTAACTTTATTTATCCACATATCACATTGTACACATTGGTCTGCCTCTACCGAAGATTGTGCAGTTGATGCTTCTTCCGCAAGGATAACAGACACTGAAATCAAAATTCAAAACAAAATACCTTTAGGAGCGAAAAGAAGGAAAAAACCTATTGTTTAGTCGTGACCGCCTCTGTGACACTATTTACATTTGGAGCGTGCCGCGATCTTCGTGCTAAAAATCCATTCGATTTCAAAGTCGCTCGCCTCTTCGCGAGTTGCTGCTCGCTTCGCCCCTCAAGAACAGTCCTCGAAAAGGGAAAACTCAAGATAAACTAACGAGAACTACATGTACAAGCGAATTTTAAAAGCTTATTACAAATCGTTCAACTCATTTCGATTCAAACAGCGCAATTGTGTAAACAAACAATGTTATTTTTACACACGCATTTCCAACATGTCCGGGCTCCGAAATTCACGTTCTTTCAGAATGAGAAATTATATCGCTGTCGTTATCTGCTAGCGGTATACAATCATGTACTCTTGAAGCCACTCATCGTAAGGACCTTCCGGGTCTGAGTGTTGCTGCTGCTTCTATAAACCTGTATAAACTCATCGCAATCAACTTCATCAACAGTCGAAGAAACACTGAATTCATGCGTCTGATCGCTCAGAATCGCTCCCAAACTCAAATCATCCGTAGACATAACTTTGTGTAGGTTTTGACGGTTCTAGACAAAATTTGAACTAAAATATATCTGGTTATACACCGCTACAAGCCACGAAACTCCTCGCTGTCTTTGCGTGGTTGTCGAAGGCGTTCTGGTTTTGACGTCACGACCGACTCGGTCCAGGACTCCATCTCGCTCGGCTTTTTACCTAACCGGAAATGAAATTTCACGTTCTTTAGACGGCTAAAACGCGGTGAAGAAAAAGCGATATGGAATTTTTTTTTCGATGTTCATATCAGGATCCTATGAAGATTCGATCAAGCAAATAAAAAAATATCTGTCATATACACTTTAAAGCGATTTCAGTGAAGTTTTCTGGGACTACATTCGACGCGACTGAAATGCGATGTATAAATTGGGCCTAAATCAGCCTTAATGAGTTAATGAGTACACCGCGGTACAACTTCTAAACTTGTTTCCTCTACAAACATTAGAAGGACTCTGATTGCGCAAAGTAACTTGTTAAACGTTCCTGCTCATTTTATAAAAATACTAATTCTTGTTCAGTTAGTAGTGTTGATAAGAGGGAAATATCCATAACATTACTCGTAGAGGTGCGAAATGTTCGAGTACTCATGAGCCGGAAGTAAACAACCGAAAATATAGCGAGGACCTAAACCGTAGTAAACATGGTAAAGAGTTAGAGTTAAAGTTGTTTGTTGAACTAATGTAAAATTTGTGCATTTTCTTAGATATCTATGACATATCAAGGATCTGCATGTTTTGACTGTATGCTTTCCTTTTATGCTAAACCGTCGCAGACTATATATACCTTTATCTTACGTTGGTAATATAATTTGGTTCAATTGACCATTAAAATCTATCTTCCTAGAGGAAGGCGCTTGAACGACTGAAATCACATCATTCATTTTTACGGAAACAATGAACTAACCTTAACTGTTTTGTACATGTCCTCTCTCCCCCTGTATGTATATAATGCAATATATTCTTTCATACGATGCAGCTGCGAGAACAGTGATTACTTTTGGATGTCATCTGTATTTCGTCTTGTTAACACCCACAATGCGCTTAGAATCCCATATTTTGACGTCCGTTAAGATTCGGATCATTAAAAATAAACAAAAGACCTAAACAAAGGAGACTATAGGAGTGTTCACTGTTGATCAACATTACGTGAAATTTGTTTTGTTATTCAATATCCACAATTTTCCGAAAAACAATTCGCAACCATATGTTTGATATACTCTCAGCTCAGGACGACTATGTTGAAGTCAATTCCCTCATAGATAGCCTTAAATCTCTTTCTTAATTTTGTTTGATTAGTTTGTTTTGTTAGTTTGTTAGTTAGTTTTCCTTTCTCTTCTCTACTTTATACAGAAACAAAATTACTACTTTAATTTCTTTGTTCTACGCCATTATATAAATTGATAATTTTCTTCTTGTTATTTATTACTAAAACCCTACTATTAGCTACCCTTATTATAATTGTTTTTCGTCACCTCCCGCCTCGAATAGCTCTGCTAATTTGCGGGAGGTGAAAATCTATGTACTTTAACCAAAGAATTAATAAAGCTTGTTGTTGTTTTGCTTGTTGTTCAAATTTGCCAACCATTAAACAAAAGAACTCTTTGTTTCAACAGCCAATAGTTCTCTGGTTGGCACATTAATAACAATAGGGGTGACGTGACGAGAAACATCGCTTATACTGCTTCGAACTTGTTTGTTGCGAAATGCTTACCCTCATGTTTACAATCATTTATTATCCAACACATCAATCAGTAGAAATCGTGTTCCCGCGTTACGTGTATTAACTACGAGTTCTCGTTGGTTCGTTCTGTCGTTTATGTACAGGGGCACTCAACGACAAAATTTTCTTGTTGGTGTCGGAACGTTGTTTTTACGTTATAATTGTGCTTTTTGTGCAGTTTAATGGCTTATTTTTAATCGCTAAGAAAAATGTTTCTTTTCGGATACGTTAGCTGAACTTTCAAAGATCAGAAAATTTTAGGGATTGAACTTTTATTACCCGAATTTACGAGCTGAATTTGCCTTCCGAAAATCCTAGCTAACATTTTTTTGTACCTAAAACGACATTTTTATCTCTCCGAAAACAAAAGGCATTAATTTTCCCCATATTACGAAAGTTTGAGATGACATTTCCCTAGCCGAACTGATCTGAGGCGATTATAGGCCTTCCGAACAGATATTCCACCGAAACGATCCGTTGGGTGCCCCTGTATGTACGTAAAGCAATTATGTAAATTTTAGTGCGACCAAAACCACAAACTGTGTGATATAATTTTGGGAATCTGTTTATTGTTTTGATGACCAAAGTACTTCGTACAAAGACAATCTTTTCAAATCAGAAAGGAAACTCCTAAAATAGACTGTAGATAATCAATATGAACTGTTGTGTTATTTATTGGTAAGCATTTTTCATGCGCCTTCACCAAGGCTATAGCGATGTTTCTCGTTACGTCACCTATTGTTATTAACGTGCCAATCAGAGAACTATTGGCTGTTGAAACAAAGAGTTCTTTTGTTTAATGGTTGGCAAATTTGAATAACAAAACAAATTTGACGTAATGTTGATCAACAGTGAACACTCCTATAGGCAATAGTCCTAGTGCAATAGGTACGCCGAAACAATAGCTGCGGGTAAACAATGGCTTGGTTTTATTCAGGACCTCAGGAATGCAGTCGAAGTAGTGAAAACAGCGAAAAATAATATATAAAACAATTGACATTTGTCAAGAAATGTACTGTATCAGCTTGTGAAAATCATACAGTTATGAGTCAATCTACAGCATATACGTACGCATTTGACGGACTATTATCACGCACGCCCAGACAATGCCTTGAAAAATATGCATGTTCGAAATTGTTAAAAACGGCCGAAGGGCAAATCTTGCTGCGCAGTAAATTAATGTTTTCGATGAACGCTACAAGAAACCTTTCACTGCATCACTGATCTATGTAACGAATTTTCAAAAAATTTAACGTGATTTGTACATTCATTTATGTCGAAGCATGATGTCCAAAGAAAATATCAACTCTACTAACGTGAGCTCTGCTTAACGCCGCAAATAGCTGAAGAGCGCGGAATATAAAACCACAACTGTGTTGGATAAATCTGGCCACGGATGTGGCAGGTTTAATACTGATGAACCAAGGCTAAAATAATAACAACACAGTGAGAGATCTTAACAGATTAAATTATTTCGCAAACGTGGGGCGACAAACAACGCCTCACGTGATGATCAATTATTGGATGAAAGAAAAACTATAAAACAATAATAACCCGGTGGTTGGCGAAAAGGGGAGGTGGCGGGAAATAATTTAATCGTCAGTGAACGCTTTGATGGCGAGGGAAAGAAGGACTATCGATTGAAATATCGTAACTTTATCCTAGCCAAAGACCGCCCTTCAATTTCATTGGTTAGCTCTCGAGTAATTTCCGTACCCGACATAACCAACGGATTATCACGTGAACATCATGCTTCGACATAAATAACATTATGTGGCCATAATGTTCGCTTTTTTCCAAGGGAGATGGAACAACGATTTTATATGTTAGCTGCGTTTCTTATCATCATAATTAACATGCATACACTAAAATACATTGTATACTTCCGTTGATATTTCTTGCAGAATTTTGCGGGAAGTGCCACCTTTGAGGTGAAAATTAAAGTGAATTTGTTTGAAGTTGCTTGATTCAGTGAATCGAGTTTAACACAGACGTCGAAGATTACCGAATTAACTATTTTGGTAAAGACTGATCCAAAAACGGGTTCGAAATGTTGATTTCCTTGCTTGGTGTATTCTCACAGAGAATGCAGTGGCCAGATTTTTGCAATTGTACGTTGAGTGCATTTAGCACAAAGGAGTTTAAAGGGCTAAGAGAAAAAATAACGTACCTTGTATCAGTTGCTTGGATTGCCAGTATTGAACATGAGAATATCGCCAGTCAAATCATGCAACACGCTGACAAAACGCTGACATTTAACTTAGTCGGGAAAACAATAAACGTACCTAAAATTAGGGTGCTACAATTTACACAAGAATGAACAGTCAGTTTGTGTGACAGTCGGTATAACAAACTGCGCAAATAGTGAATACATTGTTAGATCGTATCAGAGGTCTATGTAGACCTCTGATCGTACATGTATGTAATGACCGTCGGAAATATCCCAAGAATGATTTGATTTTTCATACAGGGAAATATTTACGGTATGCCATTTCATAATATATCGGCCAAAGCCAAAAAATCGGTCCTCAAACAGAAAGTCTAAGATCGATGAACAACTTTCAACATTAAATCGCAGCGGTATGTTTGCTTAAGCAAGCGACATTTATATCTAAGAAGACTACAAGCGAATGAACACAAAAACAGCTAGCCAAACTGAAACTATATTTCTTGCATTTTAAAAAGCTTCAAACTACTAACACGTTCTGCGTAGTATGCGAATGTCGATTTGTTAAGTCTAAGGAAGTTTACTAAGTTCTCGTAGTTTCAAGATAACCATGTTTCTTTACAGTTATTTCCTTTTGAACACATTCAGTCAGGCCTATGGTCCTGAAGATTTGGGTTGGCCGGTAGCAGCCTACGAGGCATTTGCTTCAGCTTTTAAAACAACTCAACCTCGTCCCCAGAGTCTTCTCGGCATTCAAAATGGCGGCGCGAAGAAGACCCTTGCGAACAGCAAGTCACGTGTCTCCAAAAATATTGAAAATTTTGATTGTTTCAAAATGGCGGCGGGCTCGCGATTGGCTAATTTTGTAGTCACGTGATCTGCTGTTTTCCAGGGTCTTCTTCGCGCCCACCCGCCATCTTGAAAGCGTAGATGGCCCTGGGGACGAGGTTGAAAACAACTTGCTATAGTAGGTAAACTCATATAAAACTCAGTTTTCGGTCCCCGAAAAGAAAAAAATTACAATGCCAAAAGGAGCACGATGAAGCGACGAGGCGGCTGACACTTCAGACTGTGAAGCAGTTTATTATATTTAAAGTTTAAAAACATGTTGTCTTTTAAGATGCTGGTGGCGGTTACCTACGATCCAGGAGAATAACGATATTTCCGAGGAGAATAACGATATTTCTAGTCGCATGATACTATGGAAATCGGAGTTAAGTGCCCGCCTGATAAGCCACCATGGCTTGTACACAGACTTAGTTTAACTTTTACCTGAGCTGAAAACAACAATCAATCTCTCCGAGATCTTGGTTTAAAGTTTAACACTTTATTGATATGTATGCAAAGAAAAAAAAACATGACATGTTACAAATACAAAAAGATACACTGGTACAGTTATATTCCAACTACTCTACAATTCCATGCCAGTTACTGACAGTTATAATTACTATCTGTTTCTTTCCGAGATGCAACTCGTTAGGAAACTATGTACTGGTGGAAATATTTGCCGTTTGATTCCCATACAAACATTGTAATTTTCGATGTGTTTGCCTACCCGAAAAAAAGGCGGCCGAGTATGTAGCTTTTATGGTACTTAGGTTACGTTATATCCTATTTACATAAATATTGCCCTTGTGTATATTTAGACATGACAGTGATCAAGCAGTGTAATTGCAATAAATCATTATTACTATATTACTAACTGAGGAAGCCGAAAAATATTCGGCAGGGATTTGAACCCATGACCTCCTCGATACCTCGGCCTCCTTAGCAATAACGATTTATTGCAATTACACTGCTTGATCACTTGTTCACTTCTCACTCATGTCAGCAGTACACTCATGAATATATCACTTCTTCATATTTAGAATGTGTCGACAGTGGAGCGCTTACCATTTGCCAACAATTCGGTTAGATTGCGTTTGGGACTGAAAACACGGGATTGAAAACACGAGAAACCTAACATTGCCGCGCGGAAATCTGCGTCGTTCCATTCCAATCGGGAAAAGAGTAGTACTATTAATTACCTTGCGTACTCCAGAAATTCCAAAACAATCTCTCTAAAGCTTCCGAATCAGTTCAACGATTATTTTTTTGGCTAAATGGTAAGGCACCATCCCATAACGAACACATCAATTAATTCAAGTTAAAGTAAGTGTTTCTAAACAGTTTTACAGGGCATTTGAACATCACTGTCGGTATTCAATACATCCCCTTTTTGCATCGAAATGCCGTGCTCCATTTTCAATCACGATGAACCGGCTCATATGACCGAATGAAGGGGTCCAGGTTTCATTGAATGAACAATTTAATTTCAAGTGCTTAAAATCGTTATTCATGCACACAAGATTGCGATAAATCATGAAACGACATACAATCGAGCGTCTACTTTGGAATACCTCCCATAGGGAGTATAGGGTAACACCTCAGTCTTACATTGACACTAAATGGTGTTCCCGAACACACACAAACACTGCTTTTTCAACATCCCACGTCTCTTAGACGGATACTTGTAATCGAGTATCTGGTTCCATGGGTGTCCACTTGTGGGAAATTCGAGTGTATGGGCAATCTCGTTCCCAGAGTCCTCGTTACCCTTGTCCAGCGGTGGAGCGGCCAACAAGGAGCTATGGGGGAAGCGATCCGCCATGACAGTATTCTTGGACTTCCGGCTCTACTGCGCATGTGTTCGTCTCCATGCTTCAACTAACGGACGCCAAGATTCCCAGAGGTCCTTGTTGGCCGCTCCACCGCTGGGCAAGGGTAACGAGGACTCTGGGAACGAGATTGGTGTATGGGTCAACGATCAGAATAACAATTAGACAAATCATGCTATAAGTTGCTTCGTTCCGGTTTTAACTTTGTCAGCTTTCACTACATCAGGCTGTGAAAGCTAGACACCCCCAGACAACCGACAACCTTACTTAACGAATATTTTACTTGAGAGGTATAGATAGAAAAATTACGCTTATAATGAAGTTTCCGCTGGCAATTCTAAAAATTAAGAAACATTCTTAAAAATCACTCCATTAAGGTGGCCCTTACCACCTAGAAAAAGTCACTTCAGATATTGATCAAGCATGTGATTCATCCAGGGATTCATCCTTTAACTTCATCACTTGCTCGTAGTCATCAGTTGCTGTACGCTGGGGAATCTGGGATTGAGAATCTACAGGCTTTTTGTAATCGTGTTCAACTTCCCCCGGGTATTCTTTCTTCGGTTGTTCTTTCACCGACTGAACGGACGCGTATAGGTGTTCAGGAACCTCTATCCCGCGATCCTCAGGATAAGCCAGATCATATGTTGGATTACTTATGGCTGTCTGCATATCGGGTACTTGATTTGTCCCGTTGCCGTCATCACGGACTACCTTATCTGCTGAGTCGTTTGTCGTGTCATTTTGGAAACGAAGTTCTTGTAAACCAACCTCGTTCACTTTCCTTAATTTTTCTTCCACCGAGACACCTCTGGCTGTTGAGGTGGAGCCACGTATGGAACCTTCACCAAACCCTGGGTTATCAAATGCAATGATCGAGTTGGTCTCCCAGTTGTGCAACCGGATGTCGTCGTTTTCATCTCTGTTCTGCGTTGAACAGGTTGAAGGTCTTGAAGTTCTCTTACTGCAAGACAAAGTAACTGTTTGATATATAGCGCATCATAATTTATTGTTTAGTGGCTTAGGGGTTAATTGAATGTAATGGTATGTATAGGCGTAATGGTTAGCAGTATAATTTTGTTACCTGAATAAAAAAGTTATTTTTTATTCATTTTTTAAGGCCAAACTATTGAGCAGCACCGCAATGACTTTTCCTGGTAAACTTGTTTTATTTTCTCCTATGCGTTCCTTGTCTCTCTTCTTCTTTACGGAGTTTGACAAGTTTACAAGTAATGCCCGTTTATATAAACTCAGTAGAACCCCGCTAACTCCGAGTTCGAGTTAGCGGGGTTCTACTGCATTACAAGCCGCATAATATTTCGGCGTGGTGGGTGTGGTGCGCATACATTACCTAGGAGTGTTATTTATTTTGGGGGACCACGGTTTTAGAGCTAAAACCGTACTCGGGCTCAATTTCACTTGAAACTCCATATGACAACTCTCTCGCCGCTGAGTCTCTCTTGGAAGACGGGAGAAAGAGGAGAAGGAGCGCGCGCGGAAACGACCAGAGAACCGCAAGTTATATGGCAGAGGCTTCCTTTCTTTTCTTTCTCCCTTCTTCAGTATCGTCTCCCGCGCTCTTGCTTTTATTCTCTCTCCAGCCTCCGCGCGCTTTATATTTCCCTCTTCCCAATCATCCCTATCCCCGATATCCCAAGAAGCCTCTGTAGAGGAGAGAGATAAGACAAGATGACCTGGAAAAGCCTTACCGCCTCATCCTGTAGACAAGAACTGCAACCAAGACTATTATCAGAACAACAGCGCTTCCAACTCCAACAGCAATCGGAACTGTAGATTTTTCTTTATCTTGGGTTGATTTTTCAGGCTTTTTTGTAGGAGGTTGTTCTGGAAATTTGCCTAAATAAAGAAGCATTTTTGGTTATTGTAATTTGAATACTCAAATCAGATACAAGTGACTGAGTACGTTTACAATAACGACGACAACGACAACGCTAGAGAATAAGAAGACAAATTAAATAAAAGGACCTTGTAGTGAGAAATACCTGCAAAAAAGTATTGGAGGATTATAACACCAATGAAGTACTGCTGGATATGGGCTAATAAAGCCCTCAGCTTCAAACGTGTTCTTACCGCAAGGAGCCGAAAAGTGTGACTGCTTTTAATTAATTCACATTATTTCGTGCGTGCAGACTACCCAATCAGAAGTAGAAGATAGCTATCCTCGGCTTCTCATTGGATAGTATTCGCGCACAAAAAGCTTAAAAAAGAATGTGAATTAATCATTGCATTAAAATTTTATTGCATTTAATTTTTGGGACATTTTCTTTAGCCTTGGGCTTTATTAGCCGATAGAGCAGCCTCCAGGTAGTATTTTTTGTTTAGATAAGAATCGTGTGAAATAAATAAAGCTGAAAAAATTACCGATTGTTGTCCTCTTGATTGCACCTCCAACAGCTTTCCCAATACTTGCTTTGTTTCCATCGAGTATTCGATAAAGTTGATCAGCTGGCACAGGTTGGCCGGGAGCTTTCCCATCCACAGATGGGAATAAAACAGCTAATTCAATTTTCCAAGTATTTTTCTCCGCCTGAAGAAAGTCCAAGTATTTTAACATCGGAAACTTGAAAATATTGTGCTTTTCTGAACGCTTTACTCGTCCGGACTTGCTGCAAGAGATCAAGAGAAATGATTAAGAGAGTGATAGACTGAATCTGAGAACGAAAATTGGCTTACAAGCCTAGGAAGACAAGAGGATCGCTGTTAATTATTAGCCACTTAACTGACAACTGACAAATGCCCCAAAATGTAACTGACAACTGACAAATTGTCATCTTACAACCGACAACTTACATTTGTACCCTCCATCCAGACCCTCTTACAGTTTTCCATCCAGTTTTTCCAGCATAAAAGCAGTTCATTGGATTGAAAAGGTCCTTTTAACGACTTTGTGAAATGGCTGCCGGATCAATTATCTCCGAATTCGTTGTATTTTAATGAATGAATGAACTTTATTATAGTGTCAATAAAGACATAGCAGAATGAAATCTACTAATTGGGGACACTATTTTAAAACTAATTAAAAATTAGTTAAGTAATACTATTTACATTTTGTAAGACGTTCTAGTTAAAAATTTACACATAATACTAATGTTACTAATATAAAAAGGATAGTCTAACTGATCATAAAAAGAATAGTCTAAATCATGACTAGAATAAACTGCACAGCCACAATGACATACTTCTGTTACCTTTTACATTCGCCACCTTTGCAATAGAATTTGGTACAAGCTGTTGCTACTGCAAGCTTAAAGTTAAAACTCATCCACTGTTTCTGAAAGAAAGTCAAGACAATCAGATTGATAATTAGATTATAAGTTTGGTTTTAGACATGTTTAGAGCGGTTTCAATAGCAGTTATTACAGTTGAGCCCGCAGTCAAATATTATTTTGTTTTTAAAAAGTATGCAAACGAGTTAGGCTCGATTTCCGCCGCTCGACCTCTCGAGTCTGGTCTTCGTTCTGGCTCATTTTCCCGAACAGCAGCTGGTAATCGAGCCTACAAATGAGGCTAATGGGCCAATACAATGCCAGATTGACCCTTTCGCCTCGTTTGCATGTCAAACGGCTAACAATACCAGATCGACCCTTTCGCCTCGTTTGCATGTCAAACCGCCTGACATGCATCTGTAATAACTGCTATTGAGCGTCGAAAGTAAAACCATTAGATGAAGCACAGTAACACAAAGTAAAACGCAGCATCCTTACCTCGTTCAAAAGAGTTATCTCAGTTTCCACAGCGCTTGAGCCTAATTTAAAAATAAATGAACTTATTAAAGTGACCATGTTCCTAATTTAGCAATTGTAATGACGCTGCGGCGAGATATACGCAATTAATTTTAACTACTCAATGCGAACATCATTCGACTCAAAATGAACCAAGCGTTCCTTACTAGTGCTACTAGCTAGTGTGGATGTGTTTTTATATTTGTTATCTAGTACTAGTTTATATTTGCAAAGATAATCACATGATTTCGAGTACATTTTGGAATAACTTTGCATTTTGGAGTAACTTTTAAAAAGGCTAAAAAAAATGCACGAGCGAAGTTTAATCCAAATTGCAGGAGAAAATCATGTGATTACGTAGTATAATATAGTATTTTTTCTATTTTTGTAAGTGTATTATTGAGTAGACTGTTTAACAGCTTCGGGCTATACAATGATTACTTAGGAAAAAGATACGATAGTCTTCGCAAACCCTCCGATAGCGTTGGAAAATCTTCGTAACTATTAAGGTAATCTTCGGCAATTTTTGGCAATCTTCGGAAATCTTAGGGTGACTCTTTACTAAATATTTAACAAATAAAGAAGCCAAAACCATGTATTATACTGTCATAAAACACGACGGGAATTTGAGAACACGAGAGAAATTTAGAAAACACTCGCCTGCGGCTCGTGTTTTCTAAATTTCTCAAGTGTTCTCAAATTCCCGGAGTGTTTTATGACAGTATAATACATGGTTTTGGCTTCTTTATGTGCTTTAAAATATAGATTTAACGCGCGCGAAACGATAAAACACGGCTTTTCTATGATTTATACTCTGATAAAACATGGTTTTTAACCAATCAGAGCGCGCGCATTTTCCAGTCTATGTTTTAAAAGCAAATAATTATCTCCAACACGTTTGAAGTTTGGCCGTCAATTTTGCACAAAAGCCATATGCATCGATACTGTGCAGAGTTGGGCCTGTTTCCAAACTGTCCATTTTAGGATTACAGGACAGTATAGTTCTATAGCTTCTGAAGGCCGAAGACGAATTTAATATGGTTTTAACTTTAATGGTTTTCCGATATTCATAAATCTGAACTGAATGTTCTGGGAATAAAATGTCTTGTTTTGTAGAACTGTAACTATAATAAAACGGAGCATAGTATTTTTAAACAATTATTGGATGAGGTTGAGCATGAGAGCGAGAATTATCAAGGCCTCTGCCGAAGCCGAAGGCTGAGGCGGATAACACAAACCGAGGCCTTGATAATTCTCGCTATCATGGGAAAACCGAATCCAATAATTGTTCTATTATATATTTAAAAATCTATATCATCATTTCGGGCTTAACTTTGCAGCGTTTTGTAACATTTTTTCGTTGTTGTTGCCCTAATGAAGCGAACGACGCGTGGTACACGTGCATGACGTCAATCGACATGTATAAAAACAATTGTCTGCAAAAACGCGTCATACCTACATGCATACTGAATACCAGTGTATGTAGATATGACGCGATGACACAGTGCCATCTGGAATTAGCAGAGTGCTTTTAGCCAATCAAAATTGAGATAGCATCAGCATTGAATAATATTTCTTATAATATACTCAACAAAATATGCAGCTTCTGATTGGTCAATGACGAGTGCATAATAGGTTATAGAGTGCAATAAGGAATTGTGATAAACGGTACCGGACAAGTAGAGACGTTTTTGCCGCTTAATGGAATTGAAATAAGCTTTCAAGTTAATGGTTAAATATTTTCTAAACTATAGTACTGTAATTCTTTCAAAAATTTCACGCTTGGTTTGCCTGCGCGTTCAAATAAAACATGTGAACACTCTGGAAACTAGTGAAGCGTTTCGTGTGCAGAGTAGCGTGATGGCCGCAGCAAAATTTGTTAAGAATATTATCAACAAAAAATCGTATGAACTGCTCGTGCAATTAGTGTTTTATGGTCACTCGTGATGTTTGAAAGTTCTTTTGAGAACTTTCAAAACATCACTCGTGCCCATAAATCACGAATTGCACTCGCGTTCATACGATTTCCTATACTTATTATCTGGACCATACAAACCGCCCACTAACTTACCAACATAAACCTCGCAGAGGTTCCACACGTAATATTTCCGACACTCGCAAAAATAGCCTGGTATAACACACTTTCCTCCATTCTTGCAAGTATCATCAGTACGACACTCTGTAGGACCAGGAGGAGTTGGAGATGAAACCGTGGCCTGTTGCTCACTTGAGGAGGATGGAGTGAAGCTTGATGTCGGAGAAGAAGCCGCGGCGAATGCATGGTATGAACTGAATGTGGCTGAAAGTATTTTTGTGTGGGAGGCTGACTTGCTTGTAGGAACAGGAGTAGTTGGAGATGAAACCGTGGCCTGTTGCTCAGTTGAGGAGGATGGAGTGAAGATTGATGTCGGAGAAGAAGCCGCGGCGAATGCATGGTATGAACTGAATGTGGCTGAAGGTGTTTTTGTGTGGGAGGCTGACTTGCTTGTAGGAACAGGAGTAGTTGGAGATGGAACCGTTGCCTGTTGCTCAGTTGAGGAGGATGGAGCGAAGATTGATGTCGGAGAAGAAGCCGCGGCGAATGTATGGTATGAACTGGATGTTGCTGAAGGTGTTTTCGTGTGGGAGGCTGACTTGCTTGTAGGAACAGGAGTAGTTGGAGATGAAACCGTGGCCTGTTGCTCAGTTGAGGAGGATGGAGTGAAGATTGATGTCGGAGATGAAGCCGCGGCGAATGTATGGTATGAACTGAATGTGACTGAAGGTGTTTTTGTGTGGGAGGCTGACTTGCTAGGTGCTTCAATTGGAGTTGACGAGGAGGGTAATATTACAACTGAAACGAAAATAAGATAACAACAAATCATAAAAAAAACTTCTAGGATGTTATTAGAAATAAATGTCATTGCTTGAAGGCCTTGGAATATGTTTCCTTGTGAGAAATATTTTTAGCTATATATAGCCCGTGGAACATGGAAAAGAGTTTATATAGGAAATCACATCGAGGTTCAGTGTGGTATAATTATTAATGTTTTATTCCCTCAAGCCTCGGAGCCAATTAATAATTTTAGTATATTGAAATAGGCCCATTCCTAAATGGTCACCTTAACATCCGTTTAACGACTGATTCAAAATAAATTCTTTCATTTTCTCTATTCAAAAACGATTCTGGTTCCTTGCACTTACCCGAAGGGGAGCAAACTTCACCAGATAGTAGGGAATCTGGGCACGAGCAGCTATATCCATCCGGTCTTTGCAGGCAGAGATGAGAACACCCGCCATTAGAAAAGGAGCAAGGATGATCTGATTGGGAAGAAAAAAACGTTGGCAATGAGTAATTGAATGGTGACGAATGAAATAAGGAAATAATTTTAATTCAATTTCGTCAAATTCAAGAAAGGATATTATTTTTCTATCCTGTTGGAGAGGACATTTATTAAAGACAAATTCATCAGTTTTAATCTGGTGACCACGATTAGCGACTAAAGTCTCACATTTCGAATTTCTTTTCTGGGTTTTAAAAGTATTTCTTTAAGTTAAAACGATTTTGTGTGTACCCACATTTAAAAAAAATACCCTAATAGCCAATAAAGATTACCAAACAGAAGAATTCCGCGTGCCCCATGATAATATTTTGAAATATATTATCAGTTTCCCGCTATGTTATGAAAGTTATATGGACTGGGAATTAAAAATGTATATCTTTTATGGGGAATCCGTCTCTTAGATCATCCTCTCCCTTGTTATTTGCTCCACATTTTCATGGTTTAATCAGTTTAATCAGTGGCCCACACTGCCGGAGCTTATCCCGGTTTCTGTAGCATGAAGCCGACTAGGAATATTGCGATATATACTCCCCCTAGCTGAGTAGCAAAAGAACCAACATCACTGTTCGAAAAGAGTAGGGGACGTAGTCCGCGGTGTTGTGGTCTGGCTATTCACATGTATTCATGGGTTGGGTTGGTGGGGTGAGATCATGAATGGACTGATAGCGCTGCCACATGCGCCTTTACAAGCAGACGTCCGATCTCACCCCTGAGTTGAATTGTAAAGCGCATTTGAATATATCCATATAGAAAATGTGCTATATAAATACCATTACCATTACCATAATTTCTTATGTCGTTCAGTGGAACAATATAATTTTTTTCAAAGACATTGTGAAATAACTTCTAATTTGTGTCAAAATTTAGTCAAAGATTGAGTATCACTTGCATTGCTCATTATTTGCACAGCAGCACAATGAAGGTTTAGAAAAAAAAACAGAGAAATAATTTTAAGTTTAGTTTGTAAGAGTTCTTTACCTGGAAGAGTTTGATTTCTGTCATATGCATGTATATCCATCGGTTTACTCACACCACTGAAAATACTCTTTATATCTGACAGTGAGTTCTTTTCCCCTGGTAAACAGCAGCCTTTCTCCAATCCGTCCAATACAAGTAATCTCCGAGTAGCGTCAAGCCAAATGGATGTGGCAGTATAGAGCTGTCTTCCAACAAAGTCTTTATTTTACCACTTTCAAAGTCGTAGTATTCCAAGACATCAAGGAATGCGTCCGCCCAGTAAAGCCTGTTATTTGTGTCATCTTTTGTAAGACCGTTTGGCCAGTACAGTCCTCTTGTAACTAGTATCCGTCTATTACTTCCATCCATGTAAGCGACTTCAATCTTAGGCAGGCTACCCCAGTCGCACCAATACAACAACCTAAATGAATGTTCAGAAGGGATAGGCGATTAACGCAATGAGGACGACAGTATAGCAAACTAGCCTTGAGCTAAGTGCACTAGTACATTTTAAAAATGTTATTAATGATATTTATCAGAAATTAAAAGGCTATGATCACGTATTTAATCAAATAAAATGCAGTTAACCTCTCTACAACGGCCACCAAAATTAACTGGCAGCTAAAGAGAGGTGGCCTTTTATAGGGAGATTTAAATAACATTTTGCTACAGCTTCGACGATGGGCTAACACTTGAAACGTCAGCTTTTCCAAATTCGCTACGACGGTTAATTTACCGTTATCAATTTATCAATATCAATTAATACCAACTAAGTGTTTTACTTGTCCGCCAACGCAACACAACAGTTTCATTAGAAACCAATCACTTTGTTCTTTAAAAACAAAAGTAGGCTCACAGTCGGGACGAAAACACCTGGCCTCGAATATTAGCCCCGGGGGGGGGGGGGGGGGGGGGTACTCCCTTATATAAGCTATATAGGTATGTGTGGCGCCAAAGGGTATGGTCTGAAATAGGGTATAGATTTTTGCCATTTTGGCTTTAAAAGGGGGAATTTTCCCGGAAATTTTAAGAGTCAGGTCTGAAATAGGGTAAGGGTTTTAAGAAGCGTGCCGCACCCCCCCCCCCTCCCCCCCGGGATATTAGCGAAGGTTCGACTGCAACTGAATGATTGCTAAGAAAATTATATTTACCCTGTGGTTAGGTCAACAATTATGTCCCGCGGCCGATCTAGGTCCTGGTCTATCAGTGTTTTCCTTATTGAACCATCCATTTTACTGGCCTCAATCTTGTTTGTCACCGATTCAGTCCAGTAAATGGTTCCTCCAACTGGATCAATGGCCAGTCCCTCAGGATAATGAATGTTTCCAGTAACGATAACTTCAGGTGATGATCCATTGATAAACATTCTTGAGATTCTGTTCAGGCTAATGTCAGTCCAGTAAACTCTATCTTCTGCAACGTCCATAGCAAGTGCAATCGGTCGATATATGTCGATCCCGGCTATTCTTAACGCTTTGGCCACCGAGTTGGAACCATCCAATGGAAGGACAAGTATTTCTGCTGTATCAGCATCGGCGAACAGTAAGAATCTCGGAAAATCTTTAAAAATAAGGAAAGTTACAAATAGCTCAATTTATTGAGAGACACGAAGACATCTGACTGTAAGGTAAGTGTTAAATGGAGAGAATTTTGAAATAAGAAATGATTATTATGCGATCATGCTGTTATCATCATACATCATACATGTTCTTTATGGAAAGAACTAATAGCCAAACGCAGGTAAAAGTTCCCGCAAAACGTAAACCCGCAAGTTTTTTCGCAAAAGAGTACTTCACTTTTGAAATTACAGTGGTGCTCTGTTGTTATTGTTGCTTCGACCATATATCAGAGCAATGAAACGCAGCAAAATAAGATGGTTACTTTAATAGACTAATAATAAAACCCTGATTGTTTAACGTGTATTTCGATTAAATGTATCAAAAGGGCGCACCCTGCCGGAGCTTATCGAAGTTTCTGTGGCATGAAGCCAACTAGAAGTATTGTTAGTCCCCCTGGATGGGATGCTAGTCCATCGCATGCAGGTTACCCCAGCATTTTGTCGCCGGTAAACATTTATACTATTGGGTGGAGAGAGCCACTGTGAGAGTCAAGTCAGCATTTCCCAAGAACACAGCACAGTGACCCCGGCCAATACGCTAACCATTAGGCCACCGCTATCACGAACATGTTGTAATTCCAATTGTAAATCGCAAAACGTAATTCCCTGCACGAAAAACCAGTCTGAGTAATCGCAAAAATTAGATCCCACAAAACGCAAAAAGTCGGCCAATCGGCGCAAATGGTATGCTACTAGTATGAGTAGTCGGCCTTACCGAATGTCTCAGGGATACAAGATTTTCCATCTTCTGACAGTTTAAGGTGATCAGGACATGAGCAGCGATATCCATTCGGTCTTAGAAGGCAGAGATGAGAACACCCGCCATAAGACGAGGAACAAGGATGATCTGATAATGAAGCAAAGAGTTAAGATGAAAATCATTTTAAATTTAAAACAAGTCTGCTATTGGTTAAGGTAAATTCCAGTATTAAAAAATTTCCAAGAGAGAGAGAAAACTCGAAAAATGTGAAGGATTATTGATAAAAAATATATGAAAAATACAGTCGAAGCTCCGTAAGCGGACACCCTCGAGAGGCAGAAAAAGTGTCCGCAACTGTAGCTGACCGACGGGAATCGTGTGTAAATATAGAGTTTGTTCAAACGGGGTTTTGTTAAGGCGGCCGTAAGTAGAGCTGTCTGCTTACGAGAGTGTCTGCTCTGAGAACTTCGACTGTATTACAAAATGTAGAAAAGCAAACTGCTGTTTAAAGACATTCTATCCTTTTTATAAAACTGACTTTAATAATATTTGATCAGGATCATTTTTCTAAAGTCGTATTAACGATTTCTCACGTACGGCGTCAACATTATGCAACACATTCTTTACTGAGATATCTGTGAAGTTCATCTTAAACCTTTCAATAAACAGCTAAACTAATGATTGTTACTTGATGTTTATTGATTGCATAGTCTTCTGTTTTAAGGGCAGGACACTCGGGAAGTGCTAAATGCAGGTGGTATTGGTGCAAGCTCTGTGGTATCTAGATCTGTGTTTATCAGTGTAGAAACTGATGTATTGATTGTTAATAGCTTTTCGACTGAAAACAGCGGCTGTAAATACGCAGAGAAAGAGTCAAGCCAATATCCACGAGAACTACTTACCTGGAAGAGTTTTATTTAAGTCATATGCATGTATATCCATAGGTCTGCTAAGACCACCAATAAGAACTTTTGGATTTGAAAGTGTGTTATTTTTCGCCTGGTAGATACCATCCAATCTCCAATCCGTCCAATACAGGTCACCTTCCAAAAACGTCAACCCAAATGGTTGCGGCAGTATAGAAATGTTTTGTAACAAAGTTATTATCGTGTCACTTTTGAAGTCGTAGTATTCCAAGGTATGGTAAAACGCATCTACCCAATAAAGCCTGTTATTTGTGTCATCTAGTGTAAGACCGTTTGGCCAGTACAATCCTCTTTTAACCAGTGTCCGTCTATTACTTCCATCCATGTTGGCGACTTCAATCCTGTGTTCCTCGCCCCAATCAGACCAGTACATCAATCTGAAAGGTTCAGAGAGCAGAACCAATCAATGTAACGACGGCAACACCGTAGCAAAAACGAACATCCGACCAAATTATATACAGTCGAAGCTCTCGTAAGCGACCACCTCGGAAATTCGACTGAAAAGTGGTCGTAACTAGAGCTGGTCGCTTACGAGAATGGGCTGTCGTAAGCGACCATGCGAGGAAACAGTAGAGGCTGGCCACTTAAGAAATGTACAAAATCTAATGTACAGATCACGCATCCACAGAGATTAACTTATCTTATTCAGATGATTAGAAATAATACAATGTCTCATAAATGTGTAACACAACAAGTAGTCGCTTAGCAGAGCTTAAAAACAAAGGAAACGACCAGTTGGTAATTCCCAAAAGTTGTCGCGGTCGCTTACGGATGCGGCGGGAGCGGTCGCTTATGAGAGCTTTTAATTCTGTTCCCATTATGTATTGAATTTCACACGAAAATTGATGAGAAAGTTAATATATTTACCCTTCGATGTAATCAAGAATCAGATCCCTCGGCTGATCGAGGTCCTGGTGTATCAGTGTCTTCCTCATCGTTCCATCCATTCTACTGACCTCAATCTTGTTTGTACCAGTGTCAGTCCAGTAGATATTTCTCCCTAACGGATCTACGGCCAGTCCCTCAGGAGAATAAACATTCTTGGAAACGATTATTTCTGGTGATGAACCATTGAGATACACTCTATTGATAGTGTTTAGGGTAACGTCTGACCAGTAAATTCTGTTTTCTTTAATGTCCAGACCAAGTGCAACCGGCAAAGATATGTTGCGCCCTACTGGTACACTTTTGACCTCCAAATAGGAACCTTCCAAATGCAACAGCGATATTTCTGCTTGTGTCCCACCGGCGAACAGTAAAAATTTCTGAGAAACTAAAAATAAACGAAACCCAATAAACTCATTTTTCTGTGAGGACAACAGAACAGGACAACTGAATTTTCAGACTTTTAAGGTACTTACCGTGATGTCCACAAGTCTTCTCATCTTCCAGCAGAGTAAGGTGACTGGGGCATGCGCACTCACTTCCCGTCGAAGACAGTAAACAAATATTGCTGCAACCACCATTATTAAACTGACAGGAAGAGTTTCCTAAGGTAGAAAGAAAGCAATTCGTAATATTTCAACAACATAAAAACAACGATTGACATTTCAATGTCTTCAATGCTGTGTCACTATTGAGCCTGCGGTGCTGCTGCAGTTTGATGGTCTTCAGGCGGGCCTGTCAGACACGGACCTTAAAAGTATAGAAATTAAACAGACATTACATATATTCAAAGCTTTCTTTACTAACCAGGTATTGATTCATTCAGGTTAAATCCATGAATATCCATGGGCTGCCCAATGTTCGAGATAAACTTTGTGATGCTGCCACCAGTCCCTTTATTGGCTCGATAAACAGCGCGCCTCTTCCAATCAGTCCAATACACGTGATCTCCGAGAAAAGTTAGTCCAAACGGATGAGCCAGGTAATAGTAATTAGTTATTAAGGTCACTCTATTATTTTGATTCAGATCCAAATATTCCAGCTTGTTGAGGTAGCCATCTACCCAGTACAAGCGGTTGTTGTTATGATCAAGTGTAAGTCCGTTTGGCAATGCAATCCTGAACTCACGATAACAACGCGTTGTTTGCCTGTCATTTCGGCTTTCTCAATCTTTGGATTGGTACCCCAGTCTGTCCAGTACATCACTCTACGAAAATGATTTCTCATTATTATCTTGTATATCAAGAAAATAATAAATAATAACAATAAAAAACGTGTCAATATTCAATTCGGCTGCTGAATTAGTTAAGTAATCATGAGCACATTCCAGATGTAAACAGGCCCACCACTACTCATCATATTACGTTAATAGGGGCCCTCGAAATTAATACGGGAAACGAAACTACAGTCGAACCTCCACTAACGGCCACCTCTCTATAACGGCGACCTCTCCACAACGGCCAGTATTTTTCGTCCCAACCGTACACCGATACATACACTTTACTGTCCGTTGTAGAGAGGTTCGACTGTAATACGGGAAACGAGGCGATCTAATGGTTGGCGCGCTTTGGACTCCGGATCGAGCGATCCGGTTTCAGTCAAGAGAACTTACTCTCATTGTGCCTGACATTGTGCCTAGCATCCCATCCAGGGCAGGGCAGTAGCGAACCCGCAATAAGGACGGCGGAAAGGACAAAAATATTTTCGACTTATTCAGATCTTTGCAAAGGAAAATATCTAATGATCCTTGGAAGCGGAAAAGGTCAAAATGTATTGATTTCGACTTGATTTTCTTGATTAAAGCGACATTTTTAGTACACAATTTGAAAATCACGTTTTACTCAGAAAATAGCTTAGTTTCAACCGAAAATTAAAAGATTGTTCAGATTAGCAAAATAATACTAACCCTATAACATGATCCAAAATAATGTCCCTGGGCTGATCTAGATTACGTGTCACGAGGGCCGTCCGATAAGAACCGTCTAGTTTGGAAACCTCCAGCTTGTTTGTTCCCGTATCGGTCCAATAAAGATTTCTTCCAAGAAAGTCCACTGCTAATCCATCTGGTATTTCTACTTTCATGTCAAAAAGAACTTCTTGAGCGGAACCATTCATAAAAGCCCGGGAGATAGTCTTCCTTGTTACATCTGTCCAATACACTCTGTCTTCTATAGGGTCGTAGTCTAGTGCAACGGGACGGCTTATAGCGGTAAATGGCAATCGAGTTGCTGAGTTAGGGTCTCCTTCAGTAACTTTCATTATCCTGCCATATGTAGCTTCTGCATACAGCAGAAACGGCTTCAGAGGAGCTGTAGAAAGAGATTTAAATTGTAGAAAATGTTTGCTTTTCATGGTCAACTTTCTCAATGAATATTCATTGCGAAACAAGAGCCTCATCATTAATACCGCGAGCTACAATATGTCGACTGCACGTTCCATACATTTCTTTTCTCGCTTCGAGGCTAAAAAATTACATACAAGAATAACAGACCGAACATATCCTTTTAGACTCTGAGTCACGCAGGTTATAATTTTGAGAGCAACCAGTGAATAGTGCTTTTCGCTATCCTGTATTTATAAACTCGGCCACGGTTAACCATTTCACTCCCAAGAGTAATAAGTTCAAAACTGAGGGGAAAATCAGTCTTGAATTTCATTTTTCAAAATTGCCCAAAACAAACAGTACCACATGAAAGTACTGCTTGATAGCTTTCATTTGAATGGTCACACACTAGGGTTTCATCCACAGACTTAAAAAGTTAGAACCACATTTATTGACTCAAGGTTTGATTCTGGAAGTGAAAGGGTTAATATTGATTTCTGTCAACGAATCAGTTTTGTGTTCAGCTCGACTGTTCTTAATCAGAAATTACCGTACCGATGAACAAGTGTTGTGCCAGGTTATCAAACCTCTACTTTCTACATTCAACTATACTAGCAGCAGCAGCAGCAACATCAAGCGCGGTCTGTAAGCTTAATTTTTAACTCTTGAATGCGAAAGTAATGAACGGGTTTTAGAATTGGTCGAGAAATTTCATCTCGCTATTAATTTATGTATTCATTCACGAGTCAGCCATGAGGAGTCTTTGATTTGATACAGATTGATACCGTAAATTGTTCTCAGTTCGGTTTTTATGCGGCATTCAGTCTCCTAGACAATAAAATAACCAGATAAAAAAAATTGTAAAACAGAGAACATATCCAAACATGAATTGGACTTAGAAATACAGTAGAACCGAAGCTAACTCGAACTCGGTTAACTCGAAAAATATATAAGATAGATGTTAATTCTGGGATGTTAATCAGTCAGTGACAGAACTACTCGGATAAAATTTCCAAGTTCTCCCAACAGGAGTCGAACCTTCCGCACACCAGTCGGACATTCTACCACGATTCACATTAGTCTCCTGTGGGACTGAGGTCATATTTGCTACTCCTAGCTTGTGTCACTAACTGGTTAACATCTTTCTCAGGAATTGGACTATTTTAATTATATATGCCCACCAGCCAAAACGGTTAAAAAACCTTGAAATCGACGGCACTGAACACACTACATAGACACATCGTGCTGCTTCTTTTTGTTAGTCAATTGATCGACGTTGTCATGTCGGCTCTTTACCACAGCTGTTCTCGGCGACTCGTTGAGTCTTAGTGGGTTTTATTACAACTGCTTGATTTTATCCATCTCCACGTTGATAAATAATTGTTAATTATGGCATGGGCAAATAAATCAATTTGATGTCCTGATCGTTTCACGTTGATGTGCGGATTTATTTGGTTATATGGCTAACGCCACGTATTGAACCCTAGGTAATCGATCATCGAGGTAATCACAATAGGGTATGGGTCAGTTCCACCTACACTGTAGATTTATAAACAGGGTATGGGTTTTTGACTCGACGCTGTCATAGAAGAGGTGGCGAATGGTAAATCCGAGACTTGCCGAAACGCCGAGACCCTAGTTTAAAAATCCGAGCCCGAGACTTAGAGCTCCAAAAATCCGAACCCGAGACGCAGTGATCCAAAACTCTGAGAAAATAGAGTATACAAGAAGCTGCATTTGCGAGATTCAAAATTCGAGACTCCGAGATCGTCCTATTTCTGGCGAGCCCAAGATTTCGAGACGCTTTTTTTAAGCGCCGAGATTCCGAGACTCGGCTTAAATTTGTCGAGATTCGTTATATATAGTATAGACCATTCGCCACCCCTCATAGACAGGGTACATGGGTGCCCTTCAGTTACCAGGAAAAATTTTCTCCGAAACTTTCTGCAGGCCTGGTTGCTGTCCGACCTTGCGTCCGACATAAAAAAAAGATATCAATGTCGACAACAGATCACTGTCATACAGGGATCAAATGCTCCAAAACATTTCATAAACAGGGTAGGGGAAGTGCGATTTTTTTGTCATTAACAGGGTCAGGATTTGACAGCTTGGGCGGCCGCACCCCTACTCAAACTTTGGCTGAGTACCCCCCCCCCCCTCCCTCCCTCCCCCACCCTCCTGGGTAAAAATCCCACTCTGATTATGGCTTTAGTTTGAGCAGAAAGCTAAATAAAGTCGAACATTTACAGCTTCCTTTTGTCTCTAGTTTTTTTATGTAGCATTGCTCTATTTACCTTTGTGACAGCTCTTCTCGTCATCGTGAAGAATGAACCCGTCTGAGCATAAACACTTTCTTCCATTGGGGGTAATTATGCAAAGGTGACTGCATCCGCCTTTGTTGTTATTACATTGGTCTGTAACTGGAAATATATAACAGCAATGAATATTGGTAAATATTTGCCGAGACGAATTGTCAGTTAGTATAATTTCAGAGTTGGCATCAGAGAATGCTTATCTCGCTGATTTCAGTTAATGCCGCACTAGCAGCAGCATTCGTATTCACTGCGCTAGCTGGTGAATATAGCGTCATAGGCCGAATCGCTTAACCAATCAGATTGCTTAAAACTCTCTGTTCAACTCTGAAATGATACGAAATAAATACATGCATTGTACAGAAACGTAAAAATATTGATTGTGAGAATACTGACTAATATATTTAGTGTGCTCCAACATCTTTAAAGTTGCTTGACATGTGTATAATCTATATATAGCAGGCGAAGCAACTTTATGAAAATAAACAAACAAACAAACAAACACGTGAGCGAGGAGGGAACGAATAAATTCATGCAGGACTCAGTGAGGGCGCACTGACCACCCTTTCACAGGCGACGACAGTGACAGCCAAACTATCGCTCCCTTATCCGCAGTTTTCTGTGTTATTTCTAAATCAATCAAACTGCCCTGGGATTAACAAGCTGACTTAACGGGGCACTATCACGAACATCATTTCGAAAAGTCAAAAGCCAAAGGATATATTTTAATAGATCAATGGAAACCTAAAAGCAATAGTCCAGTTTTGTCAAAAATAGTTATACTAGTAGTATACTGAAGCTATAAAAGGAGTGCTAACACGAGTTACCCATGCAAGAGCTTTTGATCTCAACATGCGTGCAGACCTTTTCAAGTTCTGCCCTTGTATATCTTGGAAAAATCGCTAAAAACAAATTACGGTTTGCTCTCCCTTCAACACTTAATATTCACTCGATAACTTCCTCGTGCATGAGCGAGATACTTAGCAATTTTAGCAACGTTTTGACCAACAATTAACCAGCAAAATCCCCGTGATATAGTGCCCTTAATCAGCTAAAGATAGGCGATAAACTATCCATGAAACACTGTTGTGCTATAGAGTGACTATGCTGTTCTATATCGAAATCTCAATCATCGTTTTTATTTTATTGTAGATATAAATATGAGACTCGAATTTGAAATACCTGGAGTAACAATTTTGCCTGTGTTATAGGCGTGAATTAAACCAGGCGAGGACTGGGTTGACAGAACTTTCACTGCGTTTTTTCCTGTTTGTCGATCAGCGCGGTAGATTGCTTTCAAATTCCTGTCAGTCCAGTATACATAATCCTCGTAAAGTGTCACGCCGATCGGAGAACTTAGCTTGGGTTCGCTCCTAGAGGAGATTATTTGTCTCCTCGTTTTGGATGGGAACTCATAGACTTCCAATTTGTCATAGTAAAAGTCTATCCAGTAAAGCCAGTTCTTTGTTGCATCCAGCGCAAGGCCGTTGGGATAGAAGAGTCCTGTGCGAATAACTACTGTTCTGTTTGTACCATCCATGTTAGCTCTCTCTATCCTCTCGTCCCATCCCCAGTCAGTCCAAAACATGAATCTGGAACAAATCATAAAGTAAATGCTAAGTAGACAGAAGTAAAAATACGGAATGGAAATTTAATTTTCGCCAGGAAGGTCTATCTTAATGAAGGCATTTTGCATTTTCATTCACAAAAAAATATTCTTTAAGTGTACCGACCGAGTTCACCCTCACATAAACAGCCAAACCTCAATACTAGTAGTTTTGAGTTTAGTCTATGTTTTCCATCGAAAGTTCCAAGAAAATGTAGTAACTTGCTTTATTTGGCGTCTTTAAATCATGAGTGCTTTTTTTGGTGTAAGCTAATACAATGTAGTATACAAGTTACGATTATTTAGGGAATTGATAACGAGTTCGCAAATCAAACCTTTCGAGTGAGTCTCCAAGATGCCAAATGTACATTCCAAAACACGTAGGATTGACCAATCAGAGTGCACATAGTATCCTTGTTCTAATTATTTCATAAGGAGAATAAAATCGGTTCCTTCCAAGGAAGACTGAGACAATTAATTGAACATCGAAGCAGCATAACTAGATATACAGTCTGGGGAACAAGTGCCGGTTTTGGAAAATCTTCGCCGTGGAAGCACTCGAAGAGTTTTCGAATATTTTTATCCAATCAGAAACTAGCCCGAGCATTTACGAGTACTCCGAACACAATCGCGCCAGCAAACACGTCATGTTGCTTGGCACTTTCGGGGACGAACACCTCGGGCTCTGTCCCGTATCGGAGCTAGACAGGATTTCGCCATCAACTGGTCTCAGGTGGGGTACTCAGGTATAACAGTGATGGGGATGTCCGAATGAGGCCAAATTGTTAGACCTCCAAAAAGTCGTATTAGGCTAAAACTACACCCAAAACGTCCAACGGCCCAGAACGTAACTGGTACTTGTTCCCCCAACTGGATAGGTATTTCAAAACTTTATACCCTCTGGTAACATCCAAGATAATATCTCTTGCACTTGTAAATCGTTTCCGATGAGAACTGCTCTGTATGCTCCATTCAAGGATGCAACTTCAATCACGTCTTCAACGCTGTCCGTCCAGTATATGTTTTGGCCAAATGGGTCCACAGCAAGTCCATAAGGCTTCCGAAGTTGGGTTGAGACTATGGTTTCCTGAGAGGATCCGTTCAGAAACGCTCGGGAGATTGTGCCATTACTCACATCTGTCCAGTAGACTCTATTGTCCTTGGGATTGTAATCCAGGGCTATGACTGTTGAAGATGACGTTTTAAGGGGAATTCTCAACGACGAAGTAGAATTATAATGTAATGCCAGTTGCCTGATATTGGATCCCTCAGCAAAGAGAAGGAATCTTGTGATATCTGAAATGAGACACAAAAAGAACCTAACGCTATTTACCAATAAAAAAATGCTACAAGCAAATTGAACATGGTTTTAATTTTAGGGATATAATACGCTCCAGCTACAAGGAAAAGAGAAGTACAGATGAGAGGAGAATAGACCGGAGGTACAGCTTACATAGCTACTACGAAGATTGTAACAGATACCTCTCATTTTTTATTAGTTGGTTTAGCTGAAAATGTAACATATTTGAGTACCAATCTTGTCATGTAACCGAAGCATAAACAAAGTTACTTCTGAATTCTAGGAATTCGTCAAAGGACACCCGATAGCCAAAAAAGGTATTTTTTACTTGTGATACAACTTTTTCCATCAGGTAACAGTGTCAGACCATCAGGACAGGCACACATGTATCCACCAGGCTTCAAAAGACATAAGTAACTGCAGCTTCCGTTATTTGCTTTGCATAGTTGGTTTCCTAAAAATAAAAGCCACTGAAATTATTTTTGTAATGCAAATATCAATAAAATACCAGGATTTCTCCTGTTCCTAAAAATCGATATATCTGCGTGCAGAGTGAATATGGAATATACAGATGTTTCATGGTTGGGGACTGTACGGTAATCATTATCAGGAGGGAGGGGGGGTGGGGGTGGGGGGGGGGGGGGACCAGTAATAAGTCATGCAGAGTAATAGCCATTTCCGAGTTGCCGTTTGCCTCTGTTTCAAAACGAGTCCTGGTGCACAACCTTTCATATGGAAATGTGTTTGATTTGCAAGACAATGAACTTGTGAGTAAAACTCATTTCCATAAGAAAGGTTGTGCACCAGGACTCGTTTTGAAACAGAGGCAAACGGCAACTCGGAAATGGGCTATTGTGTTGTGTTCTTGGGCAAGACTCTTTACTCTCACAGCGCACGAACTATTAGGGCACCCTGACAAAATACTGGGGATAACCTGCAATGGCGGACTTTTCCGCGTGAAGCAAGGAAATAGGAGACGTCTGCACGCAGGCTACCCATCCACTGGAAGGATAGCAATACCCCTAGCCACTTCATGCTACGGTAACCGACCTGTTGAGCCACTAGGCTATGAAAAGGGTTTAATTTTTATCTTAATTAGGATTCCTTTACCTGCTGAAGCTGGTTGCCTTGACTGGTCAAGTAAAGCGAGGCCGAAAACCCGGTCGGATGTCAAAATGCCATGCCCCCTATGTAACCCGCCGTTGTCCAATTAAGCTTCTCTATAGTATCAGTATACCAGTCGCTCCAGTAAAGCGTGTCGCCGTATACAGTGAAGTCAAATGGAAGAACATTTATTGTAGGGCGAACATCACTTGTTAGCAGTCGCCTGTTTTGCCCATTTAAGTCAGTAGAATCGATCACATCATCATAGGCGTCAATCCAATAGACACGATCTTCTGTATAATCTATGAAAACCGCCATTGGCCAGAACTGAGAAGAGCTACTGAGATATACCAAGACAGTTCGATCAACACCAGCCAGACTTGCTCGTTCAATTTTGGGTGTTGATCCCAGTCTGTCCAGAACATCAACCTGAAGGAAAAAAATTATAATTTCATGTAATGATAAATAATAATAATAAACGCAATCCATGCTTTTGACTACCACTGATGAAGGCAAAGCCCGAAACGTTTTTTTTTTTTTTTTAAACGTTTGGCCCTTTTTACGAGTGAATGGAATGAAAGGAGTTTAGCTGTGGAAACAGATATGCAAATTTTCACTCCTTCGCTTCCTGTTAAACATTTTGTAAATCCGCTGACTAGTGCATAACGCTTGCGCATATATTGCGTAAATATACAGTGGGACATACAGTGGAACTCTCCACGCCACGCGAAACGGCGAAAATTGGTTTGAGAAATCAGGAAGTTCGAAATATCGGGGGTAAAATTACAGTGAAACAAGTCCAAGGAAAACGACTTTTGGTTCGAGTTATCGGGGAAATCGAGGGTTCGAGAAATCGAAGCTCCACTGTACTTGCAGTATGATCAATCGAGGACGAGAAGCCGTACGTCTTACATTTCGGGGTCATCGCGGACCATCGATCGAGTATAAATGGCGCGTGGCGGCACGTATGTACAAACTTTCCAAGGCCTAGTGCGGAAAATTACCTCTTTGAAGCTGAAAATGAAAGGGAGAAACACCCATAAATTTCCAAGTGGCCTCAAAATGGATGGTAGAAGAATTTGAGAAGATATGGACCGCCGTGGCAATTTACAGACTTTCGGATGTCCTCAAGACTTCTGTTCATGAAAACGAAATGGTAATGTACTCAGTATTGCTTTGATGTGGATGGATGTCGCACGGCTAGCTATTTATCTCGGTTGCAACCGGTGATTGTTTATAATTCACGAAAATCAAACGGATATCGTCGCACTGATTACAATCGTGTGGAATCTGGAATGTAAATAAACAGAATAAACAAACCTTTCAGTCTTTCACACGTTTGCGGACTTTTTTGCTACAGTTTAAGTTTTATTTAAAGTAAATTTATTTTCGTGAAAGGAGAAAATATTATTTTATTTTGATATTTCTGTTTCTATGAGTGAAATATATTATATATTGAAAATGTTTTTCGAAGGAAATACGCTCACTAGTAAAATATGCAAATTCAGAAAGAAACATTTTCTGTCATTTTCGATCGATCATCCCGCGGCGGGTATCGCAAATCTTATTATAGCACAATGTATAATAACACGGGTTTGGAAGTAAACAAGTATAGTTTATTTTTACATGAAAGCGAAAGTTTTCAATAATATATTAAAGCGGCGAGACTTCGGGGCAACGTCCTATATGAAACCCATGAAATCAACAACCATTCTGTCACGCATTGAACATTTACGTCTTCGCTTTCATTGTTAAAACTCTTTTATAGCGCCATCAACTGATGAAGAGTGGAATAATTTCCTTTCCTTTGACATAAATTTTTAGTTCCGGGCGATGCGAAATGCGTTGAGAAATTCATCGAATTTGTTTGCATTCATTGTTTTGCTTTAATAGGACTTTATAAAGACGCTGTTGAGATTATAGAATTTTGAGATACGTCAGATTTGCCACATGTCCGTTTATAAGTACCGTGGAACCTACGGAACTTAGAGAAATGACTGTTTTTATGCAACCACCACTATAGGTATTTTAATATTATTCACGAGTTGCTCATAAGAGCTTTTGATTTTCACTAGTTTTTATTTGTCATGTATTCAACCAAGTGCCACGCATCAACCGAACATTTTACTTCCTATAACTAATGCTTTTAAAAGCTCGATAAAACACCGCATTAGATAATGTTACCCACCCTTTCTTTGGGTACAGCGCTATTCCCCGCGGCCTGCCTACTTTCTCGGTGAAGAGTAACTTTCTTTGAGAACCGTCCAGCGAAGCAACTTCAATACTGCTGTAAGTGTAGTCCGACCAGTATATTAACTGACTTTCCCATTCCACAGCAAGCCCTTCGACACTCCCGAGGCCGTCTGTGATGATGTCTTCGACAATCCCACTGGACAAGTTCATTCGTTTGATGACTTTTTCTGTGATATCGCTCCAGTAGATTGTTTTCTCGCTTACATGGACATCGAGGGCGACTGCTCGCTGAAGGTTGGTAGCAAGGGTAACTTTTCTGGAAGTACTTAACTCGATGGCGTTAATTTCGGTTGTTGCACTGTATATCAAGCAAGGTTCAGAGCAATTCAGGTTGCTACCTAGGTGTTGTAAGAGAAAATGAATGCAACTTAACCCTCGGACATACATCCAAAGCCATCCCCCACCACCGTACAAGGGCGGGTGGGGAAGTTGATGGAACCACCCTCCTTGGGTGGTCGTTGTCTTAAGATATATCGAACCATAATTATACCTGAGCTCCTGAGATAATCATGTGATTCGATGTCTTAATCGCTTCAAAAAGATCGAACTGCAGTATCACCCAGTCGATTAAAAATCAATGAACTATATTAGTGAAGTAAGTTAGCGAAGTAGAATCAAACCATTATTCCATGAGCGCGCCTTTAAAGGAGCTACGTCACGGATGGCGCATCTTGAAAAAAATGGCATCAAGTTCGCCATTAACAATCCGTCTTAATCTTTTCCATCCTCCACCATCCTTGTTCCTGTTTGGCTTATTATTGCTCTCTTTAGTGTTTTTCTACCTTATTAAACTGTTATTCTGAGGCTTTCTTCAATTTGAAGGTGATTTTGCTTTTCGCAAAAATGACTTAAAGTATCGTGACATAGCTCCTTTAAGTGCTAAATCGTACGATAGTATCACCGATTAAGGGGTGCGATTCTCCAATTTAACACAACAGATTTTGTCCAAAGTGCACTATTCTACCAACGTATATATTGTAAAACCAAGTCTCCAAATTCTACTATCGTAATCTTCTGCCACTTGGTTGTAATCATCCCTTATCCAACAAGCGCATATGAATAATCAGGTGCTAAGTGAAATACCATAAATCCTCGAATAAGTGCCCGGGGTGCTTATTTCAAATTTCAGGTTTTTCCTTGTCAAGTCCATAATTGAACTTTATTTTTGGCAAGAAATCTGGAGTAATTATGCCTTCGGTTACTTCATACATTCGTTTTGACTGCATTTAAGGAGAGGGGTAGGTTTATATTTTAAATTTCATAATTATATGGGAGCGCTTATTCGAGGGGGGCGCCTATTCAAGGGGGATCGCTTATTCGAGGATTAACGGTAACATGAAAATGTTTTGATTTCAATCAGCGGGTATTTATATCGTCCGGAACATCGGGGGCTGGTGAAGAGGAATAATGGAGTGTTCCTTATTCCATTATTTCTGCTCTAAAATTTCCATCCATTATTACAGGCAAGAAAAACTCATTATTCCGTTTGACAAAATCTGATTATTCCAAAGGAAATGTCGTAATCGTTATTCCGTTATTCCCTAAAAAACTAGACTATCATTTCATCATTCCACTGCAAAAATTTCAGTCATTATTATTCCATTATTCCTATTCAGGCTGAAGGAGCATGATTAGTACATTGAATTACGTTGTGGGCGTCTCGATGAACTTTTAATCTGCACATAGACTGGTTGTTTCAGTGTGTTGCTTCCAATCAGTGGTGAGATGAAAACGGCAAGCCTCAGGCGAGGGTAATAAGTCTGGAATGTTCATTAGCCTCCAAACAAACCCTTATTTTTTAACTTTGTTATGCCTGTTGCTATTTCGTTTATATTTCGCAGTTTCTGCTTATACTGTAACCGTGCAATAAATGTGACATAATGTGAACAATTTCTATTTAACTAAATGAATCAATTAACCCTATTCTGCCTGGGCTATGTTTTCGTTCGTGAGCCTGGGGGGGGGGGGGGGGGGCAGATAGTGCCCCCACCTATGTATCTCGAAAAGTACTGACGCTATGAAAATGAAACTTACATGGTGTGTAAAGCATCCGAAAATCTTTATTTTAGTGGCAGTCACGTGTCAATTATAACGTCATACACTGACGTCATACATTAAAAATATCCGCCATCTTGGATCCTAAATCTTGGATTTCTAAATTGTTCGGAAATGTCAGAAAATTCTCCAAATTTTATGAAAACTGAAAATTAAGCTAAAAAAACAACAAATTTGGGTAAAACGATCTGTATCTCGAAAAGTATTTCTGCTATAAAAATGAAACTTATGTGGTGTATAAAGCATTCAAACATGTTTATTTTAGTGACAATCACAAATCAGTTATGATATCATATCACGCCAAAATAACGTCATACTTTAAAAATGTCCGCCATCTTGGATCCGCCATCTTGGATTTTTCAATTGTTCAGAAATGTCAAAAAATCACCAAATTTGATTTGAAAACATCGAAAACAATATAAGGATGCAAAAATTGCAAAGATTTTGGAGGAAACTATTAGTAGAAAGCGGAAATCTCATGAAAACTGAACATTAAGCTGAAAATACCAAATTTGGCTAAAGCGGCCTGTCAAAACTTGGTTGCCATGGAAACATCAAGTCACATAATCAAAAAATTGACACACCAAAATGTTCCCAGATAATTTTTAGGAAAAGTCATAAAGATTGGCTATGATTGCTTGAATTCTCTTTAAGTACGTTAAATTTGAAGTCAGCGCGGGCACTTTCTGCCCCCCCCCCCCCCCCCCAGGCAGAATAGTGTTAAGATAGTTCACTCATATTCCGACGGTATTAACGCTATTTAATTACCTCTTAGTTAGTTATTGTCTTTTATGGTTCTTTCGCTTTTTGAGAGGTAAGTGTTTGTTATGAGCCATTTTAACTTCTTCATTTAAAACGTACCTTCAATGACAGACAAAAGGTACAGAACAATGGCTGTAAGTAAACACCGTTTTGTCATCACGGCTGGTTTCATTCAGGACCACAACGTAGTCACAGTGGATAAACTGAATCTGTAACATGAAAACAATACAGTATTTGTCAAGAAATGCTCTAATTCCAATAGCTAGAAATAAAGTCATCTAAATAAACAGCAAGACCAGTGTAAGGGGACAAACTGTCATTATAATGATCCCAGTTCTGATAGCTATTGACGTTACTGATGTCTCAGTGTACAGCACAAGCACTGTAAATGTATTATTTTTGGCAATTTCCTTGCAATTTTTTGCATTGCATAAATTTAATGGAAACGCACTTCCTGACCTGTAGTTCTCACGAATGAGTAAAACTATTTCGTTAAACGTGATGAATTTAGTCGGAATGCGTATACGCGATGAAACGTTAGAAAACCTACTGATAAAACTGTAACCATTTAATGAGCTCATTAACGTGGTAAGAATCAGCATAGAATGATGATGCACTTACATGTAAAATGAGTGACTGTTCAGAAGGTCTGACATTTTCATCAGGGGCACAGTGACAGACCTTGGCAGAGAGTTCATTTTGATCAGAATCAAACTCGAGGACTGATGCGAAAACCGCTTAGTAAAAGTACGGATTACTAGTAATTCTTAAATCTGATCCAGTTCATAGTGTCGAGGTGTACGAATAATTACAAAGCATTTTCGTTATTTAATCGAGTGATTGTTCGTAATTTCACGTAAATAATGTGATATTTTTAGTTCGCTGTATTTTTTCACTTGTTGCTGAGTCAGGCCTTCTTATTCTACATGGCAGAAATTTAATTTATATTTCAATACCGAACTTTCTAGAATTCTCTAGAAAGCTTTTCGTAACAATAGGTGTATCGTCAGGAACGTTATCTCGGATTATTTTAAGTTCATTTGTAAATTGTACTATTTATTCTGTTGTTGTATTTAAGGCCAGTTCAGACGCCGTACTTCACATGAGCCGAATCGAATTCGAATTTAGGCCGACCCAAATTAATTTATACCGGCTGAATTGATTCAGACGCCGAGCTTAATTCAGCCGAACTTAAATTAATAGGGAAAAATTGCTGTTATTGAAAAATACATTATAATAATTCATGCATTTGTTTCGGCTCATGTGAAGTTCGGCGTCTGAATCAAAGCGGGTCCACAGCCGTTATTCCCGGCTGAGCCAGGCGGGAAGAACGGCTGAGCCGATCCGAATTCATTCAGCCGTTCTGAATTGATTTAGACGCCGTACTACACATGAACTTAATTCGTCGAATTCGATTCGGCTCATGTGAAGTACGGCGTCTGAACTGAGCCTAAATCAAACAACAGTTAGTAGTAAATTTAGCAACATTGTAACTGAAAATTGATTTACTTTTGACGGAATAAACAACGATTCAAGTTCAGTTCTATGTAAGAATTCTTGGTTCGTCGTCGCAGATCCCCTGTATCGAGAAATCAGTGACGTATTTCTGTCCTCCGGAGCCAAGCGGGTTGTTCCGAGTTAATTGCACCCCCCACCCCCCCCCCCCCCCCCCCCGCCCACCCCAACCCCCAAGTTGTGTTCATTTAGTTTTGCCGTTACAGTACAGTTACGTTTACTAGTGAAGTTATCAGTAAAGTTTGCATACCTCATGCAGTAATCCCGAAATCAACTTACTCAGACAGTACGTGCAAAATTTGCATTCAGTTTTAGAAACAGCTTGAGGGCGAATCTGTCTACGCATGCAATAACACGACCAATACCGCGGTTTTCGATGAAAGATGAAAGCTTTCTGAATAACTTTGTTTAAGGTTGCTCGGCATACCTTCCCGAATTTGAACAGCTGATACTTCACTGTCAGAGCACCGTCTGGCTAGCTACTTCACCCATTTACTAGAAATATAACGCATTTTCTAAAGGTTTGATTGGCGATGCCGTCATGTATTTTACATATCACCATTTTTCTCGACATCTAGATCTAAACTTTTAAAACGGTTTAAATTTCCTTGTAGGCTAGATGTATTTATTTACGACAACAGATTTTCAAAAATTCGATGCGAGCGTTTTTGAAATAAATTGGGCTGAACTGATTTTTCCATTGAAAAATTAAATTTTCACCTTACGTTCTGTATATTTGTCGATATCAATGGTTTTCGGACTGATTGAGTCAATGGTTTTACCACTTGTTATACCAATGTCATCCTTCATTCGATTTCAGATGATGTAGTCATTAGTAATGCCTGCAAGATGCTCATTTCACTCGACGAATGTTTTTAAAAATATTTTGACACGACGTTCAACTAATGTACTACATTGACTGAGTAATTTTCAAGTGCATTGAAACATTTTCATTTTAAGACATTCCTTTTGCGTTGAACTGATGTTATGTATCCCGCCATAGTCAGGCAAGAAAGAGTTGCAACTGGGTGCGTGACTACAGCTTTTAAGCTGTAGTAAGCTGTAAAGCTTAAAAGCTCAGTATGTTAATTGCCATTGTACTGAAATATAATTTTCACGAGCGTTTTTGCATCAGGGAATCATTGCGAACAGGCATGGTCAGCGCACACAAATATGTTGAATATATACAAAATATAAATTTCCGAAAGAGACAAACTGTCGACAAATAAACACTGCAATGGAGATCATTGCCATGAATGTGAAAAGTCCTAGTATTTTCATTGTTAATTATTCCGCGCCCTTAAAATATTTCAATGCACTTGAAAATTACAGGGACAGTTTAATATCATGTTCAACTTCATGTCAAAAGATTTTTAAAAACAATTATCGACTATTGTTTTTAATTACAGCTTCCGCTGACAACGACGTTCATGATACATCGAGTAAAATGGGAATCTTGCAGGCATTACTTATGACTACATTAACTAAAATCGAAGTAAGAAAATTGGATGAAATTCTCATGAAAAGCAGTGCTATGCCATATCATAGTTAATAGAGGGAAATGGTTATGAAACCCGGCAAGGGTCTTTGTTATATGTTTTTGTTCGCTATTTTGGGGGTTGACCGTGCACAAAACCTGACAAAATACAATAAAGGCCCGGTCAAACGGCCACAACATTTGTCACAACATTCTCACAACATTTGTTGTGACATGTTGTGACCATGCCGGTCAAACGGCCACAACAACCTCACAACATTTCAGGAACAAAAGAAATGTTGTGACGATGTTGAGACAAAGTTTAAATGAATTCAAACTCTTCACAACATCTCACAACATTGTTGTGAGGGGTGGTCAAACGGTCACAACATCGGCTTACAACAAATGTCATGTGAGAATGTTGTGACAAATGTTGTGACCGTTTGACCGGGCCTAAGTGGTTACGTGTGTTCAAGCAACTAACCAATAGAAACGTTGCGATTACGTAATTCACGAATAGTGTATGAGCTCAAAACAAAAGATGTGCACGGTCATGAACCTTCCAACATAAATATTGGCTCTTTGTTTGCTCCTTTGAAGTTTGCCGGGCTTAAGATAAGATACAAAGTAGCTATGAAGGTGCGACATGGGCTTCATAACCATTTCCCTCTATTACACTCTTTTTTTTATAAGAACGTCTAATTTTCGAGCTGAGGCTGAACCAAGACCGAATGTTCTTATTTTTGGGGCAATTTCAGCCTGAAAACGTTTTTAACATTTCTTAGGTTGCATGGTATAGAATTTCACAAAAAAGATTCGAACGTGACCATGAAAATGGTATTAACATTTTATGTGATAGAAACTCATGTTGTTACTATAAAAAATGTGCATTCAAGTATTTTGAGCTGATTTGAACTGCTTATTCACTTAGATATTTGAAATGTTACACTTTGTTAATTTTTTGAAAGGATACTGGAATATTGTATTTAGAGCTCGATGCAAGAAACAAGTGAATTAAAATGTTCTTAGCTAAGTCTCAACTTGGCTATGTTCTTAGGCCCAGTGCAGACGCCGTATACTTCACATGAGCCGAATCGAATTCGATGAATTAAGTTCATGTGTAGTACGGCGTCTGAATCAATTCGGAACGGCTGATTGAATTCGGATCGGCTCAGCCGTTCTTCCCGCCTGGCTCAGCCGGGAATAACGGCTGTGGACCGGCTTTGATTCAGACGCCGAACTTTACATGAGCCGAAACAAATGCATGAATTATTATAAGTGTATTTTTCAATATAACAGCAATTTTTTCCTATTAAATTAAGTTCGGCTGAATTAAGCTCGGCGTCTGAATCAATTCAGCCGGTCTAAATTAATTTGGGTCGGCCTAAATTCGACTTCGATTCGGCTCATGTGAAGTACGGCGTCTGAACTGGGCCTTAGCATGTTCTTAAAATGTTGGTCAATCTCAGCCTCAACGTTCTTATAAAAAAGGTTCTTATAAAAATAAAAAATAAAAAAAAGAGTGTAACTATGCCCTGGCTCTACTGCATGACGAATGTGAGCAACCTAACTGGGTGAATACCAAATATATTATTCGCATGTGTTGAAATCAAAACTGAAGCAGTCGCCCTAATATCAGATACGAATATAAGCTTAATATAAATTTGTAGCCGATAACATTGGAGATCACGAATTTAAACCTAAACTCGTTATTCTGAAGAAACAGTCATGAGTGTGAAGATGAGTGAACACAGGGAATAACCCACCCATAACCTATATCCTTTAAGCGTTTGTGTTGAATTATTTTAAGTCAGAGTAGTTTTCACTTTACCTCAATCGAGTACCCTGCTGCAGTCTTGTCTTGACGGGTTTGGAAGAGATACGTGATTTAAAACATCCGTATATCAGTTTAGATTCTCTTGCACCGGATATTGATTATCTTTGGCCAATCACAGGGAGCCGATGTATACAATGTTTATGTAATGCATTTTTCAAATCAGTGTGCCGCAGGAACCCGGGGGGACTACTTGACCCATGTTTGGGTATAGGGGTGCCGCTGAGGGTTTGAAAACCTGACCCTGTTTAGGACAATAAAATATGAAAAACCCCTAAAATACCTACCCTGTGTAGGACAACATCCTCTATTTTAGGACCCTGTTTAGGTTGCAATTTAGCGAATCACGTTTGACTGATACGCGGCAATCGTCTCCGATCTCTAAATACTGTATAAACCATATTTTTACGACGACAATCGTGCAACCATTCCCTGTCAGTAGGACAGGTTCAGACCTGTTTAGGACCCGGGCGCAGGAAATACCCTTGTAAACTTTATTTTTCCTTTCAAGAAGCTCTCGTAGGAACATGGCTGCAGAACTGATAAGCATTGTGCTACGTGAAGCTTTATTTGTTGTATGCAAGATGCTTTTTTTAGAGTCAGAAGAAAGAATATTAACGAATTGTTCACATAAATGAAATGTTCGCACAATCAATCTGTCAAGTTGGATCAGTGTGATATTCGTAAATAAATTGTTTAGGATCAATGTCCCGTTAATACGTTATCGGAGACGCATTCCTTGAGACAATGGTTTCAGTCGGGAGTAAGCGCTCTGCATGACTGCATCATCAATATATCTAGAGTGATTTTATTTAACCCGTGAGACAACATCTAACAGTTAGTACTAAATATAGTTAAAACTAAACTAGTAGTAATCACAGATTAAGAGTGCGTTCGACAGGTTAATCTCAAACAGAGGCAAAGAAAACAATGGAATTAGTGTCCAATAGTATCTAATTGTATAGTAGCTATCACTCTAACACAGGAGGGTCCTGCTCTAACACAAGCAACTGCTTTGCAGCTATCAAATTTGCCAGCGAATCTAATTTTCCCCGGGCTTTTTCGAACGCTTAGGAGGCGCACATGCTAGGGGAGAAGTATGTTCGAGGTTGACACTTAATGCTTGAACAAAATAAAGGTTATTTTAAGTTCGTTATTTTCCCCGTATGTAAAGCAAAATTCATAATTTTGTGGTCGATAAAGGGTTAAATTTTTGACCTCTTCAGAACGTTTCAGAACGTCTCAGAACGTCAAAGCTGAAATCGGGGATGAAATGCTATCTTATCTTAGCATTCGATTCTAAGCAGATGTGCTTGGCTAATGTGCTTGGCCAAATTAAATATTTCCCCATCAGACCCTCCTACTCAGTTAACAACTAAAATATAACGTTCATATACACTATGTTCCTTACCTTGCATAGTTAACGCGATCCATTGCAGAGAAATCAGAGTCATTTCCGCCACTGCGTTTAAGTGGAGCGACCACAACACTTCTCGCTCGGCTCTCATGATCATCATGTAAATAAGGTAGTATCGAAAACGAAGACCCCTAAACCCCCGGGGGGGGGGGGATTTCCATACGAAAGTGACGGGGATGCTCGTCGTCCTTGTTAGGGTGTAAATTACGGATTTTTGTCCCCATTAGGGTGTTCAGGACGGAACGGCGATATTTTTATCTTTGAGGGTTGCACGCGAAGAAATAATAAAAAAAACACCGTCATACTGTGTATAATGGTATCTTTTAGGGGCCAAAAAAGGCTTGAGCCACTTCCAGATTGGTCCCTTTTAGGGGTGTAATTTGAAATTTCCGACGAGCCTAAAACGAAGACCGAAGACCTAAGACCCACTCGAAATCTAAGACCCATTCGAAACTGAACGAAGACCCATTCGGAAAACGAAGACACTCGAAAAATAAATAACAGTTTATTTAAAAAAGAATCTGTTAACGATCTACAATCTCGGACAAAAATCCTTGAAACACGTAGGACCCGCACCCCTCTCAATGTTGTTATCCGTTGAGTTAAACAATTTAGCGGATCTAGCAACATTGAAAAGGGGAACGGGGTGCCAAAATAGAGAGGTGTTTCAAGGTTTTAGGCCGAGATTGCAATCTCGGACAAAAATCCTTGAAACACGTAGGACCCGCACCCCTCTCAATGTTGTTATCCGTTGAGTTAAACAATTTAGCGGATCTAGCAACATTGAAAAGGGGAACGGGGTGCCAAAATAGAGAGGTGTTTCAAGGTTTTAGGCCGAGATTGTAGCTGGCTTTTACGACAATAACGTGACTTTTGTTATGAGCGTAAGTTAAGGCAAGGCACCTTCGAGTATTTGGTGTTTTGCTAAACTTGGTAGCCACAGCTAGTGTAGTAGTATCCTTCAGGTTATTAACCCATCATTCATGATTGGGCAACATACATGACCTATTAGGCCCAGTTCAGACGCCGTATACGTACTTCACATGAGCCGAATCGTTAAGTTCATGTGAGGTACGGCGTCTGAATCAATTCGGAACGGCTGATTGAATTCGGATCGGCTCAGCCGTTCTTCCCGCCTGGCTCAGCCGAGAATAACGGCTGTGGACCGGCTTTGATTCAGACGCCGAACTTCACATGAGCCGAAACAAATGCATGAATTATTATAATGTATTTTTCAATATAACAGCAATTTTCCCCTATTAATTTAAGTTCGGCTGAATTAAGCTCGGCGTCTGAATCAATTCAGTCGATCTAAATTAATTTGGGTCGGCCTAAATTCGAATTTGATTCGGCTCATGTGAAGTACAGCATCTGAACTGGGCCTTAGCTGGCTTATCATGATGACTCTGAAAATGTGTAGATTCTGGACTTAAATAAACTAAATAAAGGTTGAAAAAATGCACAAAACTTTTTTTAGTCATTTAACGGGACAACCGGGCCAAGATGTTTCAATTGTACTCATAGTAGTAGTTACGGTTTTCGTTAATTACTTTGAGCGAAGTTTGCCGAATGTAGCTTGCATTACAAAATAGTAGTTACGTTTTTCTACAGTGTCAGTAACCAGAATATGCATGAGTTAGCGCTTTTTCATTGCCTATGAAAGTTTTCATTTTTGTGACTTCGAACACACACATGGGGTGATGGCAAAATTTCTGACCAGTCTATAGTTGTAGGGAGCCACAATGTCCGTCTAAGTTTTGTGTATACTGTAATTGTTGTTGTTGTTGTTGTTGTATAGACGAGGTTGTGATATAACTTGACGTGCTCCATGGTCTCTTGCGTGCTCTTATTATTTGATAAAATAATTAATGTTATATTTTACTGGTTACCATTGTATTATATCCCGGGGGGGGGGGGGGGGGGGGTACTTCCTTATATAAGCTATATAGGTATGTGCCGCCCCAAAGGGTATGGTTTTTGAGCCGTTTTGGTCTGAAATAGGATATAGATTTTGACCATTTTGGTCTGAAATAGGGTATGTTTTGCGCATTCTGGGCTGGAATTTGGTTTGGCTTTTAGACGAAACTGTTTTTTTCCATTAACATCGGGGAATTTGAAGCCCTTTTCAAATGTTTGCGCAAATGGAACCCATTCCTGGGTAGCTGAAGTCATGTATTAGACACGTGTATTAATTTTATAGGTCTGAAATAGGGTATCGATTTTTGGGTCAGGTCTGAAATAAGGTATCAAAAATCACATATTTTGGTCTGAAATAGGGTAAGGGTTTCAAGAAGCGGGCCGCACACCCCCACCAAAAATTTTGGGGAGTACCCTCCCGGGTATTATATAAACTGTTGTCACTGAGAGCAATGCCTCCCTTTTGAGAGCAAGGCTCAAAAATATACTGTTACTGTTACTAACTCACTCACCCACTCGCCCACTCTAAAAAAATAAAAACATTAACATCTGCCGAACAGAGACAAGGTGTTGGTGGTCCAGCCGGGATACGAACCACCAACTTAGCTACATGTAACCAGGCGGCAGACAAAAACAATCGAACGCAATATTTTCATACATGCACACACACAAAATTCAGTTATCTTTGTTTACAGCTCGAAACACAGTAAAACGCCACCCATAGGATCAAAGAGCTAGAGCCACATTTGACACTGAATATCCTTACAAAAACTCTAACAAAATTTATTTTTAAAAGAGCTTTATTATGACGTACCCTTACCACTACACAGTTAAATACACAGCAACAGTTTGACAGCAAACAAGTGGAACATGTCATGTCAAACATGTCAAATTTAGACTTAACTTTGCAACTACTTTACAGTTAAAATATTCAATAATTGGCAGGAAATAATTAATGATACATTCTGCAACAATCCGTAGTATAGTAAACATGTTATAGTAACATCTAAATTTAGACTTCACTTTGTCAACTAGTTTACAGTAATAAAAATGTCAAGACAAAAAATACTACAGCTTGGCAGCAAATAACGATACTGACATTCTGCAACAATCCATAGTATGGTAACATGCTATAGTAATATCCACTGTTTAGACTTAATTTTGTCAACTATATATCTAGTTTACAGCAATAAAAAATGTAAAGATAAAAGATGCTAGCTGCAGCTAGGCAGAAAATATACATATTTCTGCCACAATACATAGTACAGTAGCATGTAATAGCAACAACTAAAAAATAGACTTAAGTTTATTAACTTGTTTACAGTTAGAAATATCCAGTTAAAAACATAATACCGCACCAACTATTTTACAGTTAAAATAATACCACATCTTGACTAAGATATAATAGGATTATACCAAAATTTAGTATATTGGAAAAATATTATTTAACCTAGGAAAGAACGATTTAAAAAATGCTCTGAGTTTTCGCAAATTTTAATACTTCCGTTCCACAAGTCGTCACCATTGTTCAATGCATATTTGACGGCAGAGGCGGCTCCTGCAGAGGCGGATCTCAGAGGGGAAAACACTTAGAATGATTTTCTTCCGGTTAACGCCGCTGAGAATAGAGTCGATCTTGTATGCGCAGGCTCAAGTTCCCTGCATGATCACTCCGAAATCGGGGTGACGAGAGAGCATGCGCATGTTTTTCTTCCACCGCTGGTAATGTGAACAGGCCTAGACCCTGTCCACACGTAAAATCCACGAGGGAACACCTCTCTTAGATGGATACTTTATTCTGCACCCATGGGTGTCCACTTGCGGGAAATTTGTATGCATATGGGTTAACGATCCGTATGTCTGGCCTTCTTAGCTGCCACATGAACATTAAGCATGAAGGATTCGGATAGCAATTCTCTAAATCATGCTTTCTTTTGAATTATTTTGTTCTTTTACTTTGTGTGCTATCACTAAAAAGTGTTAAAGTTAGACTACTACCGCGAAATTAAAATCAAAGATTATCTCAGAAGATAAAACTAGATCATAAAGCTGTATTCTAAGTAATATCGATGTTGGGCAAAGCCAAAGTAATATATCTGGCCATCACAAGGTAAGTAACGCAATGAACAAATCAGAAATAAAAGTAACAAAAAGCTGCCACTGCCAAACGTCGGAAAACACGCGTAAGGCAACTGATCGCATCGACGGTTTCGTTTTACTCCTGATTGATTGGAAAACCTCCTCAACTTGGTAAGAAGAGATTGTACGATATTCTTTTAACTTCAGTATAACTGCCTAGTAAACGAATAGTTTAAAGCCAAGCACTTAAAAAAACCGTGCTAACATGCAATTATTTTACTTAAAGTGTACATAAAAAATCTAAGTCACTATGTTTATAATGAACTTCGGATATATAACGAGCACAATTGAAGTTGGTTATATATATGTTAAATCCTTAAATGTTGGAAAGGACTGAGTAAGAAAGTTAACTCACTCAGTTAGGGTGGCCATTTCCAACTATAAAAAAGACTCTAGATCAAGCTCCTGATCCATCCTCAAACTTTAAGTTCTCATAAATGTCATCATCCGTTGCTGTACCGGAAGTTCGCCGAGGAATCTCCGATTGGGAATGCACAGGCCCAGTGTAACCGCCTTCATTTTCCCAGGATATTCCTTCTTCTGGTGTAGAGAAGCGTATCGTATTTCAGTACTTACGGCTGCTTTATCAAGTGCTTGATATGTTGTGTTGCTGTCATCGCTGGGTGTCTTATTTGTTGTTATATTTCCCTTGCCATGTTCGTGTGAATTGCCCTCGTACGCTGGTCCCATGTTTGCTGCCACTGGGCTGCCTGTGGCTCTTGAAATGGAATCATAGATCGAATTTCCATCAAAGGCTGGGTTATCAAATTCAATGTTGTGGGTATTGCTCGTCATGTTATTTTCCGACCCCATGGTGTCTGTTTTTCCATCGTCAGTTCTTCTCTTGCTGCAAGGTATAAAGGATCGATAATAATAATGCTATGATACATGAATATGACAAAATGGCAGCTGCTATTTTATCTGGGGAAACTGGACTGAAAATACCATTGAATTTTATAAATATCTATTGATTTGATAGCCAGAGACAACTGGTATATTTTCATGCGCCACCCAGTTAATTATCACCATGAGACGACCAATTAAATGCCATTGCGTGATCGCAAACAACATTGAGGGACGGGACATGCTTCAACTCAGCAGATTTTTCTATTCAGCTCTTCTAAAATATCTTAAAATGCGTCAAAAATACAATCAATCTCGGGACACTTAACTTTTTTATTTTCTATTAATTCTACTATTGCACGATTAGTAGCGTATTCGTCAACCCGCCTCTCCCATATCAATGTAGTTCTGGTGTAAAAGAGATGACATGTAGGATGAATTGGTTGCATGCTCTTTGAAATAACATTGAACAGCGAGTGAGGGGGATGATGAAAATATGTTTGCCCTATTATGAGCTAAGAGATTCTTGAAAAGTGTGTTGACAAGTTATGCTTATATATTCAAGTTAATGCTTGTATTGATTTGAATACATTAGCTTAACGCACCTGAACCATGAATTTGTAACGCACAGTTTCCGTCGTTTCATCTTCATTGCTAAATTTATAAGTGTTCCAGTAAATATTTAACAAATAAAGAAGCCAAAACCATGTATTATATAATTTTGGCTTCTTTATGTGCTTTAAAATATAGATTTAGCGCGCGAAACGATAAAACACGCTTTTCTATGTTATATACTCTGTTATATAATTCACTGTGTAAAACTCGCGCCGTGATTGGTTTAGAACTGTTATCTATTAGAGTACAGACGCACGAATGACGTCACGAAGCGGAAAACGCGCGGGCGCCCTGTCTGCTCCAACAAATCCTTCGCTCAAAACAGAGAAATATTTCCGTCAAACTGGAAATATTCCGTAGGAAATTCAATGTAGTTCAATTGATACGAATTTTCAATCGTCTGTTCAAGCTTGGCTAGAACTTGGAGGAAAATGATGGTCTTTTAGCTGATATAAATTTGTGAACAGAATCCGATAAATTAGCGGGATTATCGTTCGCCTTTTATACGGCATGCAACGGGATTTGGACTGGAATAATTCAGATTGTTTCCTCATATCGGAACGAATAGAGATTAGTCTCTAAATATTTGCCGCAGCGGCTCGTTGGCCACTTTTTTGTTCTTACCACATTTTGACGTCATCTGTGATCTATTACTGAACAACGCACGGCAACATGGAATCTATTTGTTAAATAAAACATGGTTTTTAACCAATCAGAGCGCGCGCAATTTTCAGTCTATATTTTAAAATGACATATAATCACATACATACATAATTTTTGTTATTCTCGTATATTGTATTTGCTATACACCATAGTTTTGACTTTTCCAGATGAAATCTGGATAGCGCGAAATTTAAGTTTAACCGATTTCGAGGTTTTCTGTTACATAAACTAAATTAGTAAAAAGCTTTTCGATAAATTATCAAGAACAAATCATCTCGTAGCCTTACCGTCTCATTCGGTAGATAACAACTGCCAGCGCTATTATTATTATTATCATCACGAGACTTCCAACTCCAGCAGCAATCAGTACTGTAGACTCTGTAGATTTCCCTTTATCTTGGGTTGCTTTATCACTTTTATTCGGCTGATCCGGTTCTTTGCCTGTGTAAAAGATACCTTGGGTGTAGTTAACACATTTAACTTGACTACGCAAAGTAAAAGCAAGTGATTGATCACTTTTAGAATAATTTCGGCTTTGAGCCGCGTTCAGATATAAACGAGGTTGTGATGACGTGCCCCTGGACCAGGAGCCCATTCATTGGACTCGTTTTGAAACAGAGGTAAAGGGAACTCGGAAATGGCCTATTAGGAAGTCAAATGTGCTCTGGCCCTTATTTAGGATTGAGAAGTGTCAGGTAAAGGGTTTTGGGTTCCAAGTGCTTCTCCTGAAGATGTTTTTTTAAGTAAGAAAATGTGTTTTTCGCGATAAATTTTACACTTTTCGACCATTTTAGCATTATTTTATTAGTTTTGTTTACTTTTGAGTCATTTTTGTGGTTTTCTTACGTGAATTCCAAGATGCAGATCTAAGATGGCGGCTGTTCGGAAATCATGACGTAATTTATATGTCATATCACGTCATCATTAAGTGTTGCATACGTCAAAAAGAAACATTTTGGGACGCAATATATACCCTCCAAGTTTCATTGTCGTTACTTTAATTGAATAGGGTTGAAGGGACACTGTCCCGGTGTATTTGTCCACAACTGTTATAAATGCACGAAATAGTCCCTAAGAACTAATAACAGGTATAAATTTGGCCTTATACCGATGATCAGTTCCTTACTTGGTTTTGCACTCGGCACGCCGGCTATCCTCTTGATTGTAGCTCCAACAGCTTTCTCGATACTTCCTTTATTAGCTTGCAGCATTTGAATAATTTCAACAGGACGCGATATCTGGGGAGCCTGTCCGTCGACCGTTGGAAATAAGACGGCAAATTCAACTTTCCAAGTATTTTTTTCTCCGCCAGAAGAAATTCCAGGTACTACAACATCAGAAGGCTGAAAGTATGCTGCTCTGTCTGAACGCTTTACTCGTCTTGACCTCAATTTGCTAAAGAAGATAAGGAGGTTAGTTGCTATATTGGTAAGAGTATGATACTGACTGAGACTTTATTGGAAAGACAACTGGCTTACGGTGGAATTTGTTTTATGCTATGCTATTCGATACGGTAGAAATCAATATACTGATGTCCTACTTAGCTAAGTATCTAGAATAAAACAACTATAAAAGAACAGTAGTTATTTTGAAGCCTACACTGTTTCGCTACTCACTATTTATCACAGAATAGATAGTGAATAGATAGGCAATTATTTTACAGCATTCGTGATAGTATGTAGATTTCTATAAAAACCGCAACTGAGAGTGGTCGGACATTCTTCCAGATCTTCCTCGTTCTCGTTCCCAGGGTCCTCGTTACCCTTACCCAGCGGCAGGAACGGGCAAGAAGGACCTCTGGGATAAAGCGTTTCCACCATGTTGGACTTCCGGTTTTAATGTGCATGTCAGGCATCCCAGAGGTCCTTGTTGCCCGTTCCTGCCGCTGGATAAGGGTAACGAAGGCTCTGGGAACGAGATTTGATCTTCTTCGCCAATCTTGACACATCTTTGAAAACTCCATGGATTTATCACATTGCTGAAGGAAACGCTGCTAAAACGATGAAAAGAAAAGCAAAAATATTGACAAAAATGCCATGAATGCCGAACCATTGCTCTAGAAAGAATAGATACTGAGACAACCTAAGAAAGGTTAGAACATACGTCACGCCAATACCTGATTGGAAACGAATAGTTGGTCAGTACACATGCATCATATTACCAAAGCTAGAACTCAAACGCAGAAATGCTATATGGCAAACACCGTGATAATTATTGACGAATGCCATAGTACTTCTTTGCATGGATGAAGCTAAAAATACAAAAAGATTCGCGTCGATATCCGTTTGATAAACAGATATTCGCTAATTGATTTTTGATACACAATGATTGATACATGAACGTCACGTTTAAAGTCAAGTACATGTAAAATACTCCTAATGCCTTCAATCCATAAGATGTATTATCAATCCATAATGATGTATTCTGTTACCTTGTACATTCATCAGTTTTACAAAAAAAGTTTGTACAAGCTGTTGCTATTGCAATCTTAAAGTCCAACAAATTCCAATGATTCTGTAAAAAAACAAGGCATGAAATCAAAGAAAGAAAGATGGTAATTTTATGCTCGGTAAATGAAAGCATAAGATCCGGTGTGAGTTCGATTCCCGTCGGGGACTCAGATTTTTTCTTTGTTCTGCGCTCGTGACAAACTGAAATAACAAATTGAACTCAAAACATACCGGTGTTATAGTAACTTTTTTTACTTTTTAATTAAATTAGCTTCATATTACACATACCACCAAGGCCACCACAAAAGACCTCATTACAACACCTCCTATATTTCTCATATATAATTAAGAATTTTTAGCCGGCTAATAACGTCACGATTATTTTATTTTGAGCATATGGAATGAATGATGACATGACGGAGAGCTTCAAAACAGAACATTTGTGGTATCTTTTGATACAAAACAAAACAAACACTAAGCGAGAACACTCAAAGATTCGACTCTATCCACTAGGTTAGTATACCAATAGTCATACTGAGAAAAGTATCTTCCAGAAAATTAATCTTTAAGACAATTACAAGACGTACTCATTGTTGAATTCACTTTGATTCCGATCGATAAGTATTTTCTCTTTTTCTTACGTTCGAGGCATAAAGGTCAGTGACATTGAATAATAGCAGCATACCTCCTTTAAAACAGCCAACTCAATCTCCACAGTGCTTGCACCTTGAAAATAAAATACATGTAAAGAAAATATATAAAAAAGTACTTGAACCATTCTGTTGGTGAACGAAATAACCAGAAATAACCTTTTCCACGAATTTTTCTGGAGAATAGACTTTATCGAGATCGATTTCCTCCTCTACTTTCAAAATGAAATAGTCAAACTAGTCAAACTAGCTAGAAGGCGTCGCTGAAATCGATTTAAATAATCTTGCCAGTGAACACATATATAACATGACCGCAGTATATTACGTTTCTATACAAACCCTTATATTTGACTACAGTCGAACCTCCCGAAAGCAGACACACCCTTGGGACCTCGTCTAGATGTCCGCTTACGTAAGTTTATAAATGTAGTGTTTTATAAGAGAAATCACCGGTGTCCGCTTTATGGAGTTGTCCATTTATGGGAGTTGTCCGTTAGCGGAGGCTGGACTGTATTTCGAAATAATGCTCGCCAAAATAAAATTTAAACCACCCAAAAACTAAATACCCACTTACCAACATCAACACTGCAGTTATGCCCCACAAAATAGATTTTACACCTGCAGTAATTTCCAGGTATAACACAAATCCCTCCATTCTTACAAGTACCGGGATGACATGCAGTACTAGCGGAAGGTGTTGAAGGCCCGCAAATTGATGAAACTGTGGCTTGTGGCTCAGTCTTAGAGGGCGGATTGTGCATTGAACTTGACGACGAACAAGAGATGACGACAGAGGTCTTGAAGGAAGCAGATGGGCACGTGCATGAAACTGTGCGAGCTTGTTGCTCGGTCTTAGAGGGTGAACTGTGGATTGAACTCGATGAAGAATAAGATATGGTAGATGGGACCGTTGAAACTAAAGGTGTTTTCATGTGTGTGGAAGACGTACTCACTGTATTAACTGGCGTTGACGAGAACGGTAAAATTACAGCTGCAAACAAAATTAGTTTAATTAGTTTTCCCTCGATCGTTTGAAATAAATTATTTTTAAACATTTATTTTCAAAAAGATAATATAAGCATGCTTGGTATATGATCTATTGAAAAGTGGATACTAAAATTATTTATTAATCATCCTAACATTGATCTAAAATTAAACTAAAATTACGAATCCACAAATTATCTATTAATTATTGCACATTTCACTGTAAGTTTACCAAATAACTGCAACCCTCCACCCCCCCCCCCCCTCCCCCCTCCACCCCCACCCACCCTGTTTCATACAATAGGTATAAAATAATCTACTTTTTCCATCAATTTCGTCAATTTCATTCCTAGCACTTACACGAAGAAAAACAAACATCTCCAGGTTGTAACTGATCTGGGCATGAACAGTGATATCCATTCGGTCTTAGAAGGCAGAGATGAGAACACCCGCCATAGGACGAGGAACAAGGATGATCTGATGGAAAGCAATGTAACTATAAGATAATGACAATACATATTGAATTTACAGAATTTATAGTCAGAGTAACTCAAGGCCATACCTATTATTTGTAAGAGTTGTTTACCTGGGAGAGGTTTATTCCTGTCATATGCATGTATGTCCCTGGGTCGAGAACTACTGACAAGAACCGTTATATTTGAAGCTGTTTCCTTGTCCGCCTGATTAACAACATCCAAATACAATTCCGTCCAGTATAAGTGATCATCAAGAGACGTCAAACCAAATGGATTTTGCAATAGAGAATAGCTGTCTATCAAAGTTGTTATCGTATGACGTTCTAAGTCGTAGTATTCTAAGGTATTTAACGATGAGTCCACCCAGTAAAGCCTGTTATTTGTGTCATCTAGAGTAAGACCGTTTGGAGAGGACAGTCCTCGTTTCACTAGTATCCGTCTATCAGTGCCATCCATGTTGGCGACTTCAATCTTTTTCTTGTCACCCCTGTTGCACCAGTACATCAATCTGCAGAACAGTTTGGGGATAATATCAGGTGTTTTCATGGTAGCACCGCCACTGTTTATCACAAAAGCCGTAATTAATTTTATATGTGCGGCTGTTACAAGGTTTTTTAAAAACGTTCATTGACGACGGCGAAGAGCTCGGTTTGAAGAAATGAGACAACAACTCAGTGTGACCTTTATTCAAATATATAAAATAGCTGAGATGCACCCGCGAAACTTTCTTATGAGAAAGTTAGTCATGCGAACGAGGCTTATATAGTGGCATTAATTTGTATTTTGAAGATTACATATTTTCAAGTTCAGGATTTTGTTTTCCGTAACGAGTCGAGGAATGCTGTGAGATGCTTTGATCCATTTAGCGATTTCCCCCTGGTAAAGCATCACAAAATCACGTTTATGTTACGTTACAGTCACGTATCCGTCTCATCGAAATGACGTCGTACATTTAAAAATCCGCCATTTTGGATTTGAAGTCTTTTCAGAAATGTCTGAAAATCTCCAAAGCTTGGTCATTGTTGCATGTCCCTCGTATGTGCCGACCTTTAAAAAGTATTGATGGTATATTTTAATCACAATGAGTTATTGATAATGTGTAATATGTAATTAATTTCTGACTGTTTGCCGGTTTTTAACCCGGATCACTGATTTCATAGTGGCAAAGGCTTCTCCAATAAAAATGAAGTTACAGTAATACATAATTGATGCATTTTCGTATGTAACTGAAAGTAAAATATGCATTGTCTCAATAACTGAAAGCCGTGCAATTGTTTCTAAAAATATATTATATTTACCCTTTTCTGAGATCAAGAATTATATCCCTAGGATCCTTTATGTCCTGGTCTATCAGGGTCTTCCTCATTGTCCCATCCATTCTACTGACCTCAATCTTGTTTGCGTTAGATTCAGTCCAATAGATATTTCTTCCCAACGGATCGACGGCCAGTCCATACAACCTATAAAAATTTCCAGAAACGACAACTTCAGATGACGAGCCATTAATAAACGCCCTCGAGATTCTGTTTTGGCTAGGGTCTGTCCAGTAAACTCTATCTTCTGTAATGTCCAGATCAAGTGCACTCGGCTCATACATGTTGTGCTCTATTGGTACGCGCTTGGCCTTGGAGCTGGAACCATCCAAAGGAACTATAAATATTCCTGCTTGACTATACCAACCACTGGCGAACAGTAAGAATTTCTGAAAATCTTCAAAAGAAAATAAAACGATTAAGAGCTGATTTGAAATGGTATTTGGTAAAGCCTTGGTATAATTACAATATAATCTTTATCAACAGTTATTGTCAGTTTTTTCTTTAAAGCCGCGATACTATTTGTATATCAGAATATTCTAAAATGACATCGATTTCATTATTCTTTGACACGTTTTTCTGTTTGAGCGGTTCACACGTACAACTTTTGCTATATAAATTTTCAACAAGACGACTTTTTAATCATATTTTGTCTTACACGCAAGTAAATAAAAACAATGTCTGCAGGGAAAACTTGCTCGTGTGCAATTAGCGTAAAGACTGGTTTTCATATGTCGGGAAAATCCTAGACCATTGGGGATTTTGTTATCAGTTTCCCTACCGTCCCAGACATTCCCGACTTATGAAAACACGAGGAGGTAGATTTCTCCCATTGTCTCCCTGAGTCGGGAATGTCTGGGACGGTCGGAAAATAAAAAAATCCCGATGGTCTGGGATTTTCCCGACATGAAAACCAGGCTTAAAGGTCGCGCCCATAATCCCGTGCGGAGGAGCAAAGCCTGTAAAATTGTAACCAGAAAGCCATAATTCAGAACAAGACCTTTACTGACTTTAGGTACATTACAATTAATAAAAGCTCTTGTACTCAAACAAATTAGACTTAATTAATACTTACCTTTTTGGGAAAGCGCCGTTTACGGAATAGTACAGTTTTCTTCTATTAAAGGTTTTAAAAAGCATTGACAGAGACATTAATATTCCTCGATCAGGATGTATGATGCATTTCTAAGAACTGTTTTATCATTCTATCGTACCTACCTGTACGATGCATGCAGTGTTAAAGGGACACTGTCCCGGCATATTTGCTTAAAACTGTTATAAATGCATGAAATGGTCCCTAAATCTATGAAATAACAATTTAAAAAACTCTAACTAAATGATAAAAAGTAATTTCTTCAAGAAATTCCATACTGCAACAAAATGTTTGCAAAATTTCAAAGATTTCCGAGCCAAATTGGAAACTTTGAAAAACTGAGATCCTGACGTTTTTTCAAATAGTCATCCTCACTTCCTAATGGGTTCCTGTCATTTGTTGAGCACTATTCTACAAAATTAAACCATTATTGTTCAACTTCCTATGATCTAGATATGTTTCTGAGCTTCCCCAAATCATGCTAAAATCAGGACAGTGTCCCTTTAATTAATAAATAAATACCAAAATGCTATCACAAGTAGTTATTGGCATCGATATTCAACTTTACCCTCTGTATGGTTGCACGTTTTTCCATCTTCCGACAGAGTAAGCCCACTGGGGCAGGAGCAGCGATATCCATCCGGTCTTAGAAGGCAGAGGTGAGAACACCCGCCATAGGACGAGGAACAGTTATGGTCTGATGATGAAACAAAAAATAATGTCCACTAATTATTGTCCGTTCACGTCGCTAATTTCGGAATGTAGGAAACACATTCCTTTATTCCAGCTATATTCTTAAGACTCGTTTAGCAATCATTGTTTTTTTCTTTAAATTAAGATACACGTGACAGCTACTTTATCTTTAACTTAATCTATTGCTACTTTATTAATATTATTTATTCATGTAAACTCTAATATTAATTATTCTACGAACAGTGTGAAATAAAATTGACTTGATTTTAACTCAATTTAGAAAGAAGGTGTAATTTTGAAATTAAGGCAAGGTACTTATATCTTTTGCGCATGGAATTATGAAACATAAAACGCTTTTAACTCACTCCTGGAAAAGGTTCGCCGATCTCATAAAAACGAATTTCTGCTGCAAGATTAAAAGGGAACAATAACTTATTTTAGGGCCTCCACAGACTAGAGAGATAGTTGTCGACAACTATTTAGTTGAAAGGAAAGGATGGTATATTTTAAGCTTGGTAGAAATATGAGAGAGATATTATTCTGTCAGTGACACAAGCTACTCGGGAAAAAAATTCCGAGTTCCCCCAACAGGAGTCGAACCTATGACCTTCCGCACACCGGTCGGACGCTCTACCACTGAGCTACTAACAGGAGGCTCGTGGGAGCTAAGGCCATATAACTAGGTTCAAGTGTGACAAACATCCCGCATACTGCTAGGACTAGATTTGTCGATGAATGAGAATTTGTGGAAAGAAATGATGGTATATTTTAAGCTTGGTAGAAATATGAGAGAGATATTATTCCAGAAGGGGGGGGGGGGGGGGGGGGGGGGTGGTTTGCTACTTCCCATACATTCTCTTAAATCAAATCCAAACCATGCTCTCACAACTTGAAAAGCAATCATCACAACTTTAGCCAGCGGATTCATCATCTGCACGTGCGTAGAAGTTGTGTAAGGCCAGAAGAAAAGCTAGAAAAACATGGCGGTCGATGAGGCGATGGAAGTGCGTACTGATGTATGAATGATTATTGTATTTTTTCACTTTGTGATCCTTTAAACCAGATAAACTTCTTCCTCAAGTTTTTCGTTTTTAAGATGCAACCACGACCGCGACGACAACAAGAACGTCACAAAACAATAGGTTTAATTAGTAATATAACTTCTGCACGTGTGTTTTGCATATTTCTTTGCCGTCCCATGCAAAACAAAACGCACGTGCGTTTTTCATTTACATTTCTTTGCCTTCGTATGCAAAACAAAAAAATCGAATGTCCAAATTCACGGTATTATGGAGAACGTCAACACGCGAAGGTTAATTTTCCTTTTTCTGTCCTGGACTTGAACTCACGAATTCAGCTCCTGGAAAGTTCGGCCACATTGGACAAATTGAACGTGTTGGAATAATCTCGAAATAGTTTATAGGAACGTTAATTAATTTTTTAAGGAATTTTGCGCGCGAAAAGAAGCCTTAAGAAAACACCGCTGAACAAAACGAAATTGATCGCTTTGCAAGTTGTGAGAGTATGGTTCTCGGTCCCAGGCCCTGTCTCTATCCCCCCCCCCCCCCCTGTATTATTCTGTCAGTGACCTAGCAGTATGCGGGATGTTTGTCACACTTGAACCTAGTTACATGGCCTTAGCTCCCACGAGTCTCCTGTAGCTCAGTGGTAGAGCGTCCGACCGGTGTGCGGAAGGTCATAGGTTCGACTCCTGTTGGGGGAACTCGGAATTTTTTGGCCAGTGTGTGAAGCTAGTTGTCGATAACTAAGGCCCTTAGTTATCGACAACTAGCTTCACACACTGGCTTTTTGTTATCGACAACTCAGACAACTTTTTATGATCGACAACTAAATAGTTGTCGACAACTATCTCTCTAGTCTGTGGAGGCCCTTAGATGTGTTTAAATGAAAACAATTTTCGTTATTAAAGAAAACAAAATTGATCCCTTTCAATCTTACGAGGAAATGAATGAGCTTTTACGAGAATAAAGTAAAGTACGCAAGGTTTAATTAATTTGTAATTATTATTTACCTGGAAGAGTTTGATTTCTGTCATATGCATGTATATCCATGGGTTCCGTCAAGCCACGAACGAGAACCGTTATATTTGACGCTGTTTCCTTGTCCGCCTGATTAACAACATCCAAATGCCAATCCGTCCAGTATAACTGACCATCCAGCGACGTCAAACCAAATGGATATAGCAAGATAGAATAGCTGTCTATTAGCGTTGTTATCGTATGACGTTCTAAGTCGTAGTATTCCAAAGTATTGAACCCTGAGTCAACCCAATAAAGTCTGTTATTTGTGTCATCTAATGTAAGACCGTTTGGAGAGGACAGTCCTCGTTTCACCAGTATCCGTCTACCAGTGCCATCCATGTTGGCGACTTCAATCTTTTCCTTGTCACCCTTGCTGCACCAGTACATTAATCTGCAGAACAGTTTGGGCATTATACAGCACTGCCAGCGTTATTACAAAAAGGTAACAATTTTCATAAAGGATTTCAATAGCTATTATATGTTAGATTATGGGATATTATTCCATTAATCCGCTGCCGTTAAGAAGTGGGTAACGTTAATTTTTTATTATTTTTACGTATTTTAATTTTTCAAGAAGTCTCTCTGGTTTATATTATGGTAATTGGACTGAGTCCAATTCGGTCTGTAATCATACTACACATTTAGTCCGATTTTGTTGATCACTCGTATGATTACATACCGAATTGGACGACACGGAATTCTGTTACCAGTTACAGCGCCTTTCAATAACACGTGAACTCTGAAGTTCAAAACCCAACTTACAATTGCGTTTTTCGCTGCCGTCAATCATAAAATTACGACGACAACCAACTCGAACCAACGGACCGTGAAAGAAATCTACCAATCACAATCCACGGACGTGAACTTTTGAATGGATTACTAAATGATTGACGGCAGCGAAAAACGGAACCGTTGATTGAGCAGAGTTCCCGAGAGTTCGCATGTTATTGAAAAGCGTAGTAATCATATCTATAACAAAATTTGAGAAAGAAATTTAATTTTGAAAATGTTTTGGGAAAATATAAAGAAGTAATGTTCAGTCACAAGAAGCAACCCAGTAAAGTGCACGCACGCGCATTTTGTCATTGGACACTGTTATAGGCGCTCCAATATGGGTGTGAAGAAATCACTTTCAAGTATTTTGTTATAGTGATGATTACTATGATTATTCATACTGAATTATTGATTTTCTCCGATCACTTCATTGTCAGGAAGAATTCTTCAATAAAGATAAATATCATATATAATTGATGCATTTACGTAAACTATGAATTTTAATAAAATCTAATTTGTATCCTTCGTCTCAATAACTGATAGTCATGCAAATACTAAGATACCTGTATTTACCCTTTTCTGGGATCAAGAATTATATCCCTTGGATACTTCACGTCCTCGTGTATTAGGGTCTTCCTCGTTGTCCCATCCATTCTACTGACCTCAATCTTGCCACCGTAATAGTCAGTCCAGTAGATATTTCTTCCCAATGCATCGACTGCCAGTCCATAACTATAAAAATTCTCAGAAACGATAACTTCAGGGGAAGATCCATTGATAAACACCCTCGAGATTTTTCTCAGGTTAGTGTCTGTCCAGTAAATTCTGTCTTCTGTAATGTCCAGACCAAGTGCAGTCGGTCGATACATGTCGAGCTCTATTCGTATAGTCTTTGCCTCAGAGCTGGATCCATCCAAAGAAACTATAAATATTCCCGCTTGATCATAATAGCCATCGGTAAACAGTAAGAATTTCTGAAAATCTTTAGAAAAAAGTATAACGGCTAAATCAGTTAGGTCGATTTATTTGATGGGGACAGCTGAATACTTAAATTAAATTTCAGAGCCGGGTTAATTTCAATACAAAACCGACTTATATCCAGTACTATATAGTATTGAAGAACACAAGAGATCCGCTGTTGGCAAGCACCACCGGAATAGATAATAATAATAATATTCGTATTTATAATGCGCTAATTCCATGTGAATACATGTATGATCAAAAGCGCATAATGGAATGGAATGTCAAGATCTATAGGAGCACATCTAAATAAGATGCTTATTTACGAGATGCTGTTCATCCAGTAACTCAAACCATAGTTAATTGAGGGAAATTGTTCTTTGTTCTTTGCTAATGTTTTTGTTCGCTATTTTGGGGGTTGACCGTGCACAAAACCTGACAAAATACAATAGGTTGTTACGTGTGTTCAAGCGACTAACCAATATAAACGTTGCAATTACGTAATTCATGCATAGTGTATGAGCGCAAAACAAAAGATGTGCCGCACGGTCATGGACCTTCCAACATAAATCTTGGCCTCTATGTTTGCTCCTTTGAAGTTTCCCGGGCTTCATAACTATTTCCCTCTATTAACTTTGCTCGAACCAAGACTTACCACTCAGTCTGACTCCATCCGTGTCATGCTTTTTACTTAGAACAATGGCACATGCTTTAACACTTGTTATTTACTGATTATGTTTCTACAACAATTTACATTTGAACCCAGTTGACAATGGTGCCGTGAAGACATCGAAACGTTGCTTGTTAATTTTTCTCTGATTTTTAAATAAATTCCCCTAAAGGGACTGTTTCGTTTAATTATGCCCTACTTTTAGTATTTTCTGGGCACAATTCCTAAGAAATAGGAAAATAATCGTTTTGCCATTCTCACAACCTTTTCACCGCATAGTGCCTTTAAAATAACATCTGAGGCAACCTTGAGTTGTTTCCGAAATGGTAGTGTGTTAATAGGCTGGAAAAGCGCAAAAACAGAAGTAGAAGGAAAAGCTACTGGAACAATACTGTAACATACGGTAAGCATTCTTTGTGCTATCTTGGACCTACGTTATGGGGAAAATTATCTCCAGATGTTAGATCTGCAAAAACTTTAAATATTTTTAAAAACAAGATTCGTAAATGTGATATAAGTTCACTGGTGGATGATGGCTGTAAGGGTTGTTCCCTCTGCTCATCATAAGTATATAATCTTATCACTTTTATATATATCAATTTTTAGCGATTATTATTCAATTATCAGATTATTAGATCAGCTACTACTAGATTGTTAGATTAGTATGATTAGTATTAGATTTTTATACTATTATTAGATATTTTACACAGTTTTAAATTTTTCAATTTGTTAGTATCTATTTATTTTTTGTGTCCCCAAATTAGTATGGGATTTTCCCAGGCTATAAGGCATTGACACGTTAATAACGTTTTTTACCTTCTATCTATCTATCTATCTATCTATCTATCTATCTATCTATCTATCTATCTATCTATCTATCTATCTATCTATCTATCTATCTATCTATCTATCTATCTATCTATCTATCTATCTATCTATCTATCTATCTATCTATCTATCTATCTATCTATCTATCTATCTATCTATCTATCTATCTATCTAAAAACAGCCAACAAACAGAGCAAACCAGCCAACAAACAGAGAAGACAAGTAGTTACAAGAAGCCATCTACATGGACCCCAAGCATTGGCAGGGATCCATGTCTAGACTGCTACATCACTGCTGTGGAAAGGGCTACAATGGAAGGAACACCCAACAACAAACAACTCCGTTCCAACGTAACAAGAGAAGAGGGTAATGCAATCAACACATTGAAACGTGACAAAAACATTGTTATTTTCCAGGCTGACAAAGGAGCTGCTGTTGTGGTTCAAAATCGTAGGGATTACTTGAATGAGGCCTACAAACAACTAAACGGGAAAGACCAGAATGATGATGACGTTTACCGTCATGTCCCCAGTGATCCGACTAGCGATTTCGTACTCAGAGTAAAGGAAGTAGTACAAGACTCCCTAGTCAAAGGTGTGATCGACCAGGACACCGCCAACTTCCTAGTACCTGGAAAAGCCCGACCAGGTAACATCTACTTTGTACCAAAGATCCACAAGCCACAACGTCCACCTCCTGCACGGCCTATCTGTAACACCATAAATTCAGCCACCACCAATATCTCCAAATGGGTTGACGACCAACTTCAACCACTAGTCCAAAAGCTGCCATCATACTTGAAAGATAACAATGACTTTCTAAGAAAACTCATGGAAATCAACAAACAACCAGGCACTGCCCCCTGATACACTATTGGTCACCTGGGATGTCAGGTCTTTGTACACCAACATCCCACACGATAGTGGGATGAAAAGCATGTGAGCACTACATGCGTCTTAACAACTATGACGAGAACAAAGTAGAAACCATCTTAAAGTTCACAGAACTAGTACTCACGTGCAACAATCTTACATTCCAAGGAAATCACTATGTACAACAGACAGGAACAGCTATGGGCACAAAGATGGCTCCAACATATGCCAATCTATTCATGGGACACTTAGAAGAACAACTATTAGAACATACCGTACTTAAGCCACTCGTTTGGTTCAGATTCATTGATGATATATTTTTCCTTTGGCCCTTTGGTAGAGTTAAACTTATGCAGTTCTTTGATGAGTGCAACAATTTTGATCCGCACATCAAATTTGAGCAGACAATATCGTCTAACACCATTGCGTTCCTTGACATACAAGTGATTTTAGAACATGATATAATTCACACCGATCTCTATACCAAACCGACAGACACCCATCAATATCTTAACTGGACCAGTTGCCATCCGCGCCATACCAAGACTGCCATACCATACAGCTTGGCTCTGAGACTTCGCCGTATCTGCTCTAACAACGAGTTCTTTGAAAAGAGAGCACGCGAACTGCATAATGTCCTACTTGACCGGGGATACAAGAACAAATTGATCAAAGAATCAATCATGAAAGCGAGGACAACAACAAGAAACGAGGCACTAATTACATACGTGAACAAATTAGGCAACGATAGGGTGCCCCTTGTCGTCACGTACAACCCAGCTCTACCAAAACTCCACAACATTGTTAAAGAAAACCAGCAAATCCTACATACATCACCTAGATGCAGGGATGTTTTTCGAGAACCAACGCTGATTGCTTACCGTAAAGGAAGAAACCTCTCACAGATGCTAACAAGCAAACGATTACCGCTGTCCAACACTGGTGTTAATCCAACAAACAATCCACCATCCCAGCTGGGCAGTACCACTTATACACCCGACCCTACGCAGACCAAATGCAAGATTTGTGGTCGCGCTCCTTTCAAAGCAACAAGAACCTAAAGATTCACTTCACACATAAGCACAAGCAACGCCGAGATAATGATAACACACAACCCGGGTTCTATCCTTGTAGAACTGACACAAGGTGCGCTTGCTGCCGAACATATGGAAAATTTGGTTCCTCAATCAACAGCACAACAACTGGTGAAAGAATCACACTGCGGAACAATTCCACCTGCCAAACAACAAATGTAGTATATCTGGTCAATTGCATGAAATGTCACGACCAATACGTGGGTGAGACATGCAACTGTATTCGAACACGAGCAAACCAACATCGCTCGGACATAACCACTGGTAACAAGAACATCCCCACAGTTCGTCACTTCAGGAAATGTGGACCAGATAACTTTAAATTGACTATCATTGAAAAGGTTAGAGGTCACGATATGCATATAAGAAGAGCCAGAGAGTCATACTGGATAAAGCGGTTGAAGCCCGCGATGAACAATTTAAATTAATCTAATTTAATTTAATTTGACCATTTACTGTCGCTATACATACACGCGTGAGTTTGTCAGTGATGCGCGCGCGAGTTTGCCATTGATGCGTGCGCAAGTTTGTCCTTGATGCGCGCGAGTTTGTTATTAGCACGTCATTTAAACTTGTGGCGCGTGCTGTATTATTTTCCGTTGACACGAATTTTGAATTATGTAAGACCAGTTGCTGTACTTGACGCTCCTGAAGAAGGCCGCGACGGCCGAAACGTTGAGAATTAAAAGCTAAACATCTAAACTGGAGTTGGAGATTTGACTTTTACAGTTCAAGCATTTACTTACAAACCGCATTCAAGTTTCCATGATCGCTCAAGTGATCCTCCAGTTGAAGACAAGAAGATGAGCATTGTTTGAGAGACTTCTCACAAGTTTACGTCTATCTATCTATCTATCTATCTATCTATCTATCTATCTATCTATCTATCTAATGGATCGACAATGGACAAACCTATACCAACAAAAACAATAACAACAACAGCAGCAGCAATGCCAATCCATTCCTAATCACAAGCCCAATCACAATCACAATCACGCGGTCACAATCACAATCACAATCACGGCCATGGTCACAGTAAAAATCAAAGGCTCTTATGAGCCAGCTCAGAATGTAATTGATATTAATGACATTCATTGAATGCAGTTGTTGGCCTTTCCCAGTGAAATCCCCTTGAATTGGAGGCTTGATAAATGGGGATTCCACTGTATATATTAGGAAACAGCTTAAATCTGACAAAATGGAATTATTTTGAAGCTCCAATGTGTCTATAGGTTCCACTATTGCATACCAAAAACACAATAGCTTTGAAATAATTATTGATTAGTATTATTTTCAATTTCTGGTTTGACTCTGGTATTTATGTATGAATCTATTAATGAAGGGGAGGGGGATGGCTGGGCATATAAGGGGCATTTGACCTCCATTGCTGTTCCCACCCTCTGGAATTTGACTTGCCAATCAATGATTCATAAATACACAACCAAGTAATAATAATAATAAGTATACTTATAGGGATATAATTTAGTCTGCAGTCTGCATTTGTTGCACACCATATAATTTGTCAAGGTGGGGGAGTTGATCCGATTTGAAATGCAAGAGCAAGTAGAACAATCAAAATGTTTCATCCTTGTGCTTCTCAGTTTACATGTAATAGACCATTTTACAGTTCTGTGAAATGTAACCAAGCCTCTGTATGAAAGCAAGGTTAGGGGTGACCATGAGATGATAGAGATCAGAAACTAGTTTACATAAGAACAGAATAATTTACATTTGAAAAGAAGGAAGGTTTGTATCACAACAAAGTCACCTCCAGCCTCATTTCTGTTCAAAGGCCTGGATTCTAAGCACACAACTGTAAAATGGACTATTGGGACACTTGTGTGCCAAGTAAAAACCAGGCTTTAGATGGGAAGGTGCATGTAGGCGTCTAGTGCAAAATTAATATTATCTACAATTCATAAGTATGTGTAATAGAGGTAATGAATGTTTTGTGTTTATAGACTGATTTAGATAGGACTTTATTCATACATATAACTTAATACAACTATAGTAGAAAAATCCATCAGAGAAATTTATAATAATATATGCTATTATAAACACAAGCCTCAGATCAATGAAGCCTGCTTTTCTACACGGAAAATAAACTATGAATAAACTTAAGGTCTACACAATAACAAGCATAAAGGTGCAGCCAAAATATTTAAGCTTATTCAAATACATTACATTTTATTTGTTTTCGGTTCAAAGCCTATCGATCGATGATCGATCGATCGAATTGTACACCTTCGAATGCCAAATTACAAAAGTTTAAATACTTTTTATATTGGAATTGGAATCAAAAGATTAGTTCAGTTAAACAATAAGCTTAATTAATTTTTGTTATAAATCAAACTTAGAAATAACATTTACCATACTTACCAAAGATCAGTTGAACGCGGCAATGTGCGTAGTTTGCCAAAAATATTCCCTGCTGGAACCGTCCTGTTCCCGGTGTAAATTCGTGAAAGAAACATTTCTCAAACCGAGGAACGAAAGAATTGCAGAATGTATGCGTTTGTTGGCATCGGAACTCCTAAAAGAATCCTATCTTTTAAATGTGTAAGACGAGAAAATTCAGAGAAATACCGTCCTGAAAATCGTAAGCAATCCGCCATTTTGTTTTCCTGTGCGATCGGGCTACTACCCCGACCCACCGACCCCCAATAACTACCAACTATTGCGCCCGCAGTTTTGTTTAGTGTTGTGATTTCCCAGGCATTATGCGCTGGTCAGCGGAATTACCAAGAAAGTTTACACCTATAAACACCCATTTTCCCCAACCATAACAATCAGCTCATTCTTCGCTAAAAAAGACAAGGTTAATTAGTCATTTTGGTATGATAAGTATTCCCTACCATATTTGTAGTAAACAAGTCTTCCCATTTTCCTGCAGAGTAAGGTGTCTGGGGCATGCGCACTCACTTCCGGTCGAAGACAGTAAACAAATATGACTGCAACCACCATTATTCAACTGGCAGGAAGAGTTGCCTTGGATAGGAAGAAAGATCGTGTTACATTCATCACATTTCAACCTAATAATTTTCCGAGATATTCACTAACTTTCGCTATCCGACGATACCGACAAAGGTAAGAGCGTTTCCTAAACACATTAAAGTATACATTGACATTTTTATCTTAATTTTATCTGACAAAAGACAAATAATTTTATATGATATATACAAAAATTAATGCTGTTCGACGTTTCGATGATTCTATACCATCATTATCAAGTGAAGAGTGAAATTACAAGTTGAAAAATGAATATAAATTAGTGAAAATAATTTTTAATTTTTGGAGTTGCAACCAACTTTAAACGTGCAATCAGACTCCATCCGCGCTAGGTTATTTACATAACTTAAGACTCCAAAAAAAATGTCAATTATTTTCACTAATTTATATTCATTTTTCAACTTGTAATTTCACTCTTCACTTGATAATGATGGTAGAATCATCTAAACGTCGAACAGCATTAATGTTTGTATTTTTGCTAAAGTGCTTCAGCAAACCTTTAGTCATATGATATATGTATACGCAAATGTTCACTTAAAATGACGTTTTTCTACTAACCAGGTTTTGAATATTCACTCAGGTTATATCCATGGATATCCATGGGCTTCCCAATGCCCCAGACAAACTTTGTGACGTTACCACCAGTCTCTTTATTGGCTCGATAAATTAAGTTCTCCTCCGTATCAGTCCAATACAAGTTATCTCCGAGAAGAGTCAGTCCAAAGGGAGAAGGTAAGATATAGAGAGAACTTATTAAGGTAACTGTAATATTTTGATTCAGGTCCAAGTATTTTTAGCGTGTGATAGCTGTCATCCACCCAATACAAGCGGCTCTTTTCATGGTCAAGTGTGAGACCATTCGGCCGCTGTAATCCTGAACTCACGATAACAACGCGATTTTTTCCTGTCATTTCAGCTTGCTCAATTTTGGGTTGGTATCCAAGTTTGTCCAGTACATCATTCTGCGAAATAACAAAAGGTTAGAACAGAAGTATTACTGAAAGTTTGGATCTGTCATGGAAGAGAACTTATATAATGCCTTTGAAGTGAAAAACGTAAATCAAGCTTATTTGAAAGTCCATTCAAAATGAGGAAGGATGGGGTTTTCTTTTTTGTAATATCTCGTCTCTGATTTCAGAGATATTTTTAAAAGTTTGTGTATTATGCTTATAGGAAGGGAAATAGCATGGAGACTTGGAGAATATTTCTAGTAATAATAGATTAAGACAAGTGAATTAGCTTGGCACATGTATTGTACTTAGAGAAAGACACTTAACAATACATACCATAGTGTTACCATGGCGAACTCTCTCCGCTGCAGTCTTTTTTTTTCACTTGCACAAAAAAGTAACGTTTCTAATTATATTGTGCAAAGTGAATTGTATTTTGCGATTCACGCACAATGCCTAGTTCTCCTAGTTGCCCCGATCCACCCTCGAGGGTAATAAACAACAAAAATAGAGGGGAATTTCATTCCTGAATCAAAGAGTCTGGAGGCAAGAGTTTTAGCATGGCAACATCATGGCATTTTTAATTATGTGCGTTTATTTAAGTACAAAGGCTGTGCAAAGTTTCATGTCATTACGGTACTGTAATTATTTCCAGAGATATTCTACATTTTGTTATTTGTCTCCATGCTGTATCATAACTGAGTCAACACATTGCTTGATATGCTTTTCACTTTAAATTCCACTACTAAAATTACAAGTTTACATTGCAACTACTTCAACTGGCGCACCTAACACTTTCAACCAACCACAGCTCGAGTTGGAAACAAAAGCATTTCAGAGTTAGCTCTCGCGATTGGGTCAATTATGATTGAGTTGTGCGACTATTAGCCGTGTGAACAAACAAATTGCATTGACTGCTACGTCCAATTCGCTGACTTGAACGGCGCAACAAACAAATCTGACTCTGAGCCAATCAAAATGATTCTGAACCTAGCGACAAATAATATGAATGTTATACTATTATTTTAGGTTAGTAACACAACACTAACCCTTTATTACCATCCAGTACAATGTCCCTTGGCTGATCTAAACCTGTTGTTATGAGTGCTGTTCGATAAGAACCGTCCAGTTTGGAAACCTCCAGCTTGTTGGTATCGACCCAGTAAAGATTTCTTCCAATAACATCCACTGCTAATCCGTATGGCCTGTTCACCTTTCTTTTAATAATAACTTCTTGCGAGGAACCATTCAGAAATGAGCGGGATATATAACCCCTAGAGACATCGGTCCAATACACTCTGTCTTCTACAATGTCATAAGCAAGAGCAACGGGTTGGCCATACATGCCTGATAACGGCAAATAAGTGAGTGATTGAGAGTCGTGTGGAGTAACTTTCATTATCTTGCTGTTTGTAGCATCTGCAAACAGCAGAAACTGTGGAGGAGCTGTAGAAAGATATTTGGAACGTTAAGGAGTTGTAGTGACTGTAGTCAATATAATCCAACAGGCAGAATGATATCACAAGGTAAAGGTGAGTAAACAATGATCTTTATTATTTGAGTTTTCCGGCAAGAAGTAGAGCTGCTGACCCCCCCCCCCCCCCCCCCCCCCCCCCCCCCCCCCCCCCCCTCTCCTTTGGAGTAGGAGACGGCGGGAGGGTGGGAGGTAAACGACAATAGGGAGTTTAAGCAAATCGCTACGGCTGGCGCTACTACGGCTACCGGAAGTCAATTTCTCAAAAAATGAGACACTGCGCATGTCACTCGGGTCTGTCCAGTTGACTACGTGAGTCGGGAGGTTTTGCCGTAGTGGCTAGTACGTCGGGTTTATTTCGCTTCTCCATCCTTTTCCTATGGATATCTCAGCATTTTAAGCGTTTCCAACAGATTTTATATCCTTTGAAGTCAATTTCAGTCGAACATTTCGTCAAGTTTGCCTCTCATTCGCTTGTAATTTACGAATAGGTTTGATGAAGGTGTCATCGGCATGGCGAAGAGAAATGATCGTATTAAGCGCCAAGTTGTTTTTCGGTGAAAGCTTGCTTTGAGAGTTTAGTGGATACGATACGCGCTCTGCTTCGGTGAGTACTGGTATATTTCTGTTATTCACTCGAAATTCGTTGAGATATTCGTCATCTTAAGCTTACATTTCAATGCATCGATCAAAAAGATTAAATATCTTGTTCAGTCATGTACAAAGTGTATGGCAGCTTTCCCAGCTTTCGTTCAGAAATAATCGATTGGTCCTAGAAAAACAAATGAAACCCATCTTCCTTTAAGCGAAGCCATTCAGTTGTGAGAAACTAAATAAAGAGACTTTCAACACTGTTTCAACTCTTTATTCGTATTTCACTTTGGCTTACACTTGAAATTTGGCAGACCGCCGGGACGTACTCTCCCCAGATCTCTTCGGTTACAGTAGCCGTAGTAGGGCCAGCCGTAGCGATTTGCTTAAACTCCCTAATGCTGCTGACACCCTCCCCTTTCCTTTGGAGTAGAAGATGATGGGTGTGTGGGAGGGTAAAAGACAATTCTGATCAAGCCGCTAGCACGACGGTGGGTAGTCTGGGTAGAGCGAAATGCGCCGGCGATAAGACAAGCCCGCTTGAATATGACAATCAAACTATAAGATTATATGTCATTTAACAAGGTCTAATGCCCGGGCTCGAGATTTCTATATTGAATTACATCGTGTGATTTTTTGGCCTTCGTTATATAATTTTTAATTTCTTATCGGCAACGAGGAAGAGCATACCCAGATCAAGGATATCTTACTATGGGTCCTGTTATGTACACGATACAAAGGCACATCTCATTTGAATGGTTTCCGTCAGGACTTGTTTTCAAACAGAGGCAAAAGCATCTCGGAAATTACTATTTTGAACCATAGCTAACACCCCTGAAGCAGTAGGTTATCATACTAACCAAAACAATGAGAACATGTTATAGTTTGAATTGAAAGCTTAGTGGGTTAAAACTAGTGTCTAAAGTTCACAACTTTTCCTTGCTATTCCTACACAAGATAATCCTTTTTTAAGCTATATCACAAACTGTTTATTAATACCGTGACAGGATATTCCATCATCTCTAAGGCTGAGCCCGTCTGAACATTTGCACTTTCTTCCAAATGGCGTAAGCAAGCAAAGCTGACTACAACCGCCATTGTTGTTATTACATTGGTCAGTAACTAAAAAATATAATAAAAATATAATTCCTTTTAATTTTGCCTGAAATATAATCAAATGACTCGATTGCAATGCACCGTACGGAAAAAGATGGCGACTGGTACATTTACCCATAACTCTTAGCGCACGGAAACCCTAAAAACGCTCATAAAAACGCACAGAAAAGTTCTAAAAACTTCAAACCTAGCATACACAATGTTGTTAGTACAGGGACGAATTTCGCAAAAAAATATATGGCCTTCTATGTGCGGCCTATTTGGCTGTGTTAGGTTCGCAAGGTATTGTGGTAAAATGTACAGCCGCCATCTTTTTCCGTACGGTGGATTGGTGACTACTAGGAATTGTTCCGTAATTGACACTGGAACTTGCCATTGAAACTTGCCCGGTTCCGAATATTTACTGTGTTCTGGTTTTATTTCCGATGTTAGCTATAGACGTGGCAAAGTTCAATCAATAGTTTTACCTTATTATAGGAAATTAACGCTCCATGAAATTAATGGGAATTTAAAAAAATCGCGTTAATTTAAGTCGCGTTAATTTTTGTTAGAAGTTTAAGCATTTAAACTGGGGTTAATGAGCTCTGCGGTCTACGTCAAAACCATTGTTGAAGAGCAGTTCTCGACATCTGAGTTCTTGTATTTCGGCCAAATATATTTTTAATCGTGTTAATTTCCTTTATTGCATGGGAATTAATTTTCCCTCTGAAATTGTCATTTCCACAAATGCTCGTTATATCCGACTGGTTAGATTCAGCCTTCTTCCCATGATAATAAGACTAATCTAGCAAAATCTTGAAGCTCCAGTACTGTGTCAGTTTTATAACTGGCTCTCTGGATATGTTTTTCGTGTGAGTCCCAGTCTTCCTTGTTTCCTTTGACACTGATTCGTGACCTATATAGAAAAAGTCATATCCTTGCCTTATCTCTCCAATAAGGGTATGAGGGGTTGACTAGACGTTAAGCACCACATTCTACGTCAAACGGCAAACGTCAGCATCAAGTGATAACAAAAGAAATCATAACAGTGACGGATGATTACGACATGGATACTATTTTCCCGTCTATTCCTAATAGACACTCGAGACAATGGCCGTTTTCACACTAAAGATGGGAAACTCGTCTTGACGGAAAACTCATCTGACGGGTTTCTCGTCCTTGTGTGAATTCGAGACGAGTCTAACTACTTGTCAATTTCACTTTTAAGCTGAGGCGCGGTTACCTTTCCTTATTTCTAAGACGAGTTATCCGTCACAGACGGGAAACTCGTCTTAGAAATCCGTCTAAAGCGGCGGAAAAGTAGACGGGTAAAATCAGATGAGTTACCCGTCTAAAATTATAACCGTGTCCTTTTCATGCTAGGACGGGAAACTCGTCTGAGACGGATAACCCGTCTCAGACGAGTTTCAGGTCTCTAGTGTGAAAACGGCCAATGTTTCATCCGATTTCCAAAACACCCCGAATTTCGACAAAAGTTATATGTTTGGAAATCGGATGAAACATGAAAGAGAGAAGTTTTGGGTTGTTTTGAACGTGTGCTTTTTTTAATTATTATTCTCAAAGGAAGGAATTATTTAAAATGGAGAGAAAATTAAAACTGGCAGATGGCAAGCGCGGGATTTTTGCCGTTGTCGTGAAGCCGGCCGAAACTTGATGTCCAATCTCTCTATTTACTAAGCCTTGTAAACTGAGGCTTCAATTCATACCTGGAGTAACAGTTGTATCATTTTCAAAGGCGTAAAGTGCGATAACTCGGTTTTGCGTTGTCAGGACCGCCTCTGCGTGTTCACCTGTTTTCCGATCCGCGCGGTAGATAGCTTTCAAATTCCAGTCATCACTAGTCCAGAAGAGATGATTCCCCAAAAGTGCCAGCCCGTTTGGATAACTTAGAAAGGGTTCGCTGTGAGCGGCGATTATCTCTCTTCTTGTGTTGGATGGGAACTCGTAGACTTCCAATTTATTATAATAATAGTCTACCCAGTAAAGCCAGTTCCTTGTTACATCCAGGGCAAGGGCGGTAGGATAATCGTTTGAGCATGCCAATTGAATAGCTATTCTTCTGTTGGCTCCATCCATGTCTGCCCTCTCTATTTTCGACTGACGTTTCCAATGGCGTAAATGAGTCCAATACATGAATCTGCATCAATGAAAATACATAGAAACTAAATCGCATTGCAGGGGTGGATCCAGGATGTTTTCTATTTTATTTTTTCCTGAGACTCGAAAAGCGTTTGTGAAGCCAATATATAAACTCTGGAGTTTACCTTAATTCTCAATCAGTAAACCAAAATTTTCTGTATTCCCTGTTTTGGGGAATTTTAGTCATTATTATTCTGATGACATTAGAACGCGTGTTTTCATAAAACGTTTCATTTATATTTTCACTTTTAGATAGATACATCACATTCGTTAAGTACAGTCGCGAAATTTAGATTATCTTTTACCCTAACTTCCCAGGACGGTTGGCCAGGCAGCCCAGTCTGGTGGTGTTAGGGGGTGGGGGGTGGGGGTAGAGGAGTGTCATAGCCATATAACTTTTAAAAATTACCTCAAATACCAGACTACAGAAAATAACAGATGTTCTAGATCAAGTATAAACGAAATGAATATTATTTAGGATCTATCAAATACCCATATTCAAATCAATCAACTAATCAATCGATCGATCGATCGACCAATCAATCGGTCGATCGATCGGTGGTCGGTCGGTCGTCGGTCGGTCGGTCGGTCGGTCGGTCGGTCGGTCGGTCGGTCAGAGCGCAGTGATCCTAGTCATACCCTCTGGTAACGTCCAGGACAATTTCGCTTGGATGTAGTAAATTATCTCTAATGAGAACTCGTCTGTACAGTCCTTCCAATGATGCAACTTCAATCACTTTTTCAAAGGTGTTCGTCCAGTATACGTTTTGGCCAAATGGGTCCACAGCAACTCCATAAAGGTCCGGAGTCGGGTTGAGACTATGGTTTCTTAAGAAGATCCGTCCAGAAGCGCCCTGGAGATTGTGTTAAGACTCGCATCTGCCCAGTAGACTTTTTCGTCCAGGTAATTGTAAAACAGGGCGGCCGGACTAGAGATATATCCTCTAAGGGGAATTCTCAATGACGTTGCAGCTGTAGCATTTTCATCCAATTTCACTTGCCAAAGATTGTTATACTCGGAATAAAGAAGGAATCTTGGGTATGCTGATAGTGGATTATAAAAAAAAAGTTCATGAACAGATTGAGGGAGAAATATACAGTCAAGGTCAAGGCACATTGTCCTAAATGAGCTGAACAATCAAATGATTTTCCGCTGAAGTTCTACGGATAGGCCAGTTTCTGAGTTGCCTTTTTTCAGTCCTCTGTTTCAAAACGAGTCCTGGTGCACAACGTTCATTCTCTAAAAAACAAACTCATTTCCATATGATCATGAAAGGGTGTGCACCAGGCCGGAAACAGAGACGAAAGGCAACTCGTAAATGTCCTATTCTATTAATATATGGTATCTTTTTGTTGTTGTTGTTTTCGACTTTTGACTGTTCGATGTCATCTTCTACTATGATAACAATAGAAGTGATAGAGTGTTTCTGTCTAGGGCCTATGGACTGATTGTTGTTCGTGGAAACTTTCCTTTCAGCTGTTGACTCGCAAATACGTAGAAAACAAGAATCAAAACTTAGCTTACCTCGCTTCGATGCCGTCATACTTTCCGTTCGAAAATGAATAGGTTTTCGTGCTTTCTTGACTGAAATCCACATAGGAGAGTAATCTTTAAGGGACTAACTATTATATAAAGGGACGAAACCCTCACAGGACGATTCAATTAGCCATTTGCAGTCAACTCTCGCCTTGCAGACACCCCGTTATTACGGACACCCGCTATTACGGACAAAATCCAGCCCTCCCCCCGGCGGAAGGCATAGAGGTTTGACTGAAAATGACTCCCGCTAATACGGACTCTCACTTACGGACTCCAAGCTACGTCCCGAGGGTGTCCGCTATAACGAGAGTTGACTGTACTTTGAAACCTGCTATTGTCATTACTCGATCGCTGAAGAATATTATAAAGTTTATAGTGAACTATGATTATTAGCAGGCAGCATCTGTAGTGTTTAATTTAACGTAATTTACGAGTCATCATCATCATATCATTAAACTGTATTTATATATATATATACCTTCAGTGGCAGATAAAACTGGGTAATAAACAATGACTGCGAGTAAACATATCATTATCATCATGCCAACTGGTTTTTATTCAAGCCACTCCAAAAAAATCACGCTGGTCGATCTCAAAACCTGTAACAATTAAATGATAGTAGTCAAAATATTGTAATAATTATATGTTGTTCTTTTTCGTTTATTTTCGCTTTTTGACAAATTTAAATAATGATTTCCCATATTGGCTGTAAGCATTTTAAGTTTATTAATCATAAATATAACAAAAAATTCTCGAATCTATAGGACTGGACAGTTCTCGCGTCATGCCTGTAGGCAAAAGTTACACCAGAACTCTATAGCTGCACATAGTTACTGGTAGAAAGGTAAAAAATTCGGCATCTGACACTATATTCACCGCGCTTGGCGGTGAATATAGGATTTTAAGGCGTGGCTGCTAAGCTAAGCCACATTTCTTGTGCTGGCAAGTAAAGATGGCGACTCGTTTTTTAATGAAATTTTCGTTTATTCTAAAGACATCTCTCCAAGTTCGGAATATTCAAAGAATTGGGAATTTAGGTAAATGACTACCAAGACGTTTGGATGGAAAACCTTTTCAATAAATTATTTTATATTTAACGCATTTAAAACTCGTCAAAAACTAAGGTTTTTGTGTGGCCAACCAGGGCGGCCGTGTTTGTGTCGGATGGAGTGACGGAAATTCGCTTCTCTTCAGACCTAAAGCTACTTATTTCAGGAAGATAACTACAGCTGCTCGTGAAATCAGCAACGATTAAACAAAAGTACCTGATGAATGTATTTTTCGTAGTGTTCTTTGAATGATATGTAAACGATGTGACTGCGTAATATGGCGAGCACTTGCGCGTATTTTTTTCGTGTTTTAGCTCGTAATTGTGTATTCTTATATTCACCTTAGTAAATTATACTAAAACAATTATTCGCCACAGGCTCAATGAATATTGGTGAATATTTAATTTAGACTATTTACTTCGACTTCGTCTCGGTAAATATTCACCAATATCACCTGGCACTTCGCCTTCGGCAATAATTGTTAAATATACACATGCATTCCAACAGTAAAATGTGTATTTTTGGCAAAAATCATATAATTTTAGAAACAATATATTGTCGCTTTAGGAAAGATCGCGTGTTGAGCTTCAAATCAGAAGAATACTATCGACCGCAACATCGAGCGGTCCTGTCAGTATAAAATAAGCAGAAAGCAAACGCTCCAAGCTCGTTCGTGACCACTTGAAAACCATCCTCTGTTTGATATTAGCCTGTCGAACTAGTAATCTGTAATATAAAATATGATTACTACTATAATCTGTAATCTGTGATTACTACTAGTTTATTGGTAATAATTTTTCATGAGCCTTCGCCAAGGCTATGCCAGACAATAGTAAACAATTGCTAGGCTGCCCAGTAAACATGGCTGGGTTTTATTCAGGACCTCGGGAATGCAGACGAAGTAGTGAAAACAGCGAAAAATAATATATAAACAACTGACATTTGTCAATAAATGTACTGTATCAGCTAGTGAAAATCAGTTATGAGTCAAGGCACGCATTTGATGACGGACTATTATCACGCACGCCCAGACAATACCTCGCAAAAAATATGCATGTTCGAAATTATTAAAAACGGCCGAAGGGCAAATCTAGCTGCGCAGTAATTTAATGTTTTCGATGAACGCTACAAGAAACATTTCAGGCATCATCAATGTAACGAATTTTCAAAATAATTTAACGATTTATGTTAGCTGCGTTTCCACATTCGTTCCACTGACATTCATGTAAGAACTTATCATCATAATTAACATGCATACACTAAAATACATCGTACTACCGTTGATATTTCTTGCAGAATTTTGCGAGAAGTGCCACCTTTGAGGTGAAATTAAAGTGAATTTGTTTGAAGTTGCTTGATTCAGTGAATTTAGTTTAACGGCAGACGTCGAAGATTAATTACCGAACTATTTTGGTAAAGAGATCCAAAACGGGTTAGAAATGTTGATTCGCTGTTTAAGCTTGGTATATTCTCACAGGGAAAGCAGTGGCCAGATTTTTGCAATTTAGGGCTAAGAGAAAAAATATAACGTACCTTATCAGTTGCTTGGATTGCCAGTATTGAACATAAGAATATCGCCAGTCAAATCATGCAACACGCTGACAAAACGCTGACATTTAACAAAAATAGGTCCGCGACGCGTACTCAAATGGCTACTGCGGTTTTTACTCGGAGAATGCGCATAGCGAATAATATTAAGCTGAGTTAACGAAATGGATTGGGACCTGCGATGTCAATCAGTATTAGGTGGATTCTCGGAAATATCCTGCATCTTACATGTACGTTTTAAACGACTTGTCTATGTTGTTCACGCTAACGCAATGGAAGATTTACGATATGCTTCAAGTAAACCCAGCGAATTCGAAGGGAAGATGGACTTATTTACAAGGCTGTATTTAAGCCACCAGGAAAAAATGTTTGAAGGAAACCCGATCTCTCCCGAATGCAGAGCCAGGCACTCTAACAATCCTGAGGGACAAGGATTTCCGGGGGAATACTCCCTTATGTAGCCTATACGGGGACGTGCCGCTGGACAAGGTATGGTTTTTGGAATCTCTTCCCTGAACAGGGTATATAATTTTATGTGAGTCTGTCCTAAACAGGGTCTGAACCTGTCCTAAACAGGGTATGGTTGCACGATTGTCGACGTACAAAATATGGTTTATACAGACAGTCGAACCTGTATATAACGGTCACCCTCGGGACTTCAGAAAGTGGCCGCTTAATACAGGTGGCCGCTTAATACAGGTTTAATACAAGTAGCAAATACAACTCGGGACTTTGAAAGCTGGCCGCTTAATAGAGGTGGCCGCTTAATACAGGGCCGTTATATACAGGTTCGACTGTATTTAGCAATCCGAGATCGGAGAAGTGTGATGGTCTTTAGCGGATATCAGTCAAACGTGACTCGCTAAATTGCAATTGCCAATAAAACACTTTAAAAATGTGCAAAACAAGAGAGTGTGTATTTTGTTCTTTGTCCTAAGCAGGGTCCTAAAAAAGAGGATGTTGTCCTTCACAGGGTAGGTATTTTCGGTTTTTTTTTGTCCTAAACAGGGGTCAGGGTTTCAAACCCTCAGCGGAACCCCTATACCCTATACCCTATACCCTATACCCTATACCCTATACCCTATACCCTATACCCTATACCCTATACCCTATACCCTATACCCTATACCTGGGTTACATGCGATGGACTAGCATCCAATCCAGGAGAATAACGATATTTCTAGTCGCACGGTACTATGGAAATCGGAGTTAAGTGCCCACCTGATAAGCCACCATGGCTTGTACACAGACCTAGTTTAACTTTTACCTGAGCTGAAAACAACAATCAATCTCTCCGAGATCTTGGTTTAAAGTTGAACACTTTATTGATATGTATGCAAAGAAAAAAAAAAACATGACATGTTACAAATACAAAAAGATACACTCGTACAGTCATGATATTTCACTACTCTACAATTCTATGCCAGTTACAGTTATAATACAATTACTATTTGTTTCTTTACGAGATGCAACTCGTTAGGAAACTATGCACTGGCTGAAATATTTGGCATTGGATTGCCATACAAACATTGGAATTTTCGATGTGTTTACCTACCCGAAAAACAGGCGGCCAAAACGCGACAAGGTCTTACTAGTACTGTGTACAATTGTCGTCATAAATCTTGGGACAATTCATCTTTTCGCCGACAAATGGTCGTTGTCTTCACCTCCCCCCCCCCCCCCCCCCCCCTCCCCCCCCACCCTTGATGAAATGTTGACTTTCATCCGTACAATCTTGCGACCATATTTCAACATTGTTTTGGGGGGCAGGGGGACCGAAAATTTTAATTCTGACTTCTCACTTCAAACAACTTGTCACTGGGTGGTATTTTGTTAAGTGTCCCAAGGACTATTGACGACAATTGTAGCTTTTATGGTACTAAAATTAGGTTACGTTAAATCATATTTACATAAATATTGCCCTTGTATATATTTAGACATGTGTCAATATTAATATTGACAATTGCTTGGATATAAAGCCCTAGGGCTCTTACCATTTGCCAAGAATTCGGTTGGATTGCGTTTGGACTGAAAACAGGACTGAAAACACGAGAAACGTAGCACGGAAATCTGCATCGTTCCATTTCAAACGGAAAAAGAGTAGTATCCTTTGAGCACCTTGCGTACTCCCGAAATTCAAAACAAATGTTTTGGCTAAATGGTAAAGCACCTCTCGAGAGACTGGAGAAGGGGCTTTCAAAACATACTTTTACAGGGTATTTGAGCATCAATGTTGGTAATCAATACATTTTTTTTGCATCGAAATGCCGTACTCCATTTCCAATCACGATGAACCGGAACATATGGTCGAATGAAGGAGTCCAGGTTTATTGAATGCCGAACAATTTTTCATGCACATAAAATCGTGATAATACAATCGAGCGTCTACTTTAAAACACCTCCCATAGGGAGTATATGGGAACGCGTCTCCTAAATTGACGCTAGCGCAGTGGTGTTCCTGAACACACACTGCTTTCAACACCCCACGTCTCTTAGACGGATACGTGTAATCGAGTATCTGGTTACATGGCAGACATGGGTGTCAACTTGTGAGAAATTCGAATGTATGGGTTAACGATAACAATATAATTTGAATCATGCTATACAGCTCTTTCATAATACAGCTCTTTCAATTTTTTCAAAATTGAAAGGCCTATAACTGAAGAAAGAATTCAATAACAAGAAAAGTCATGTCAAAATGAGTCAATATGCGTACGTTTAAGGCCATATTCCTATTTTGGGGAGAAGTTGTAGGCATTTCAATTTTTTCACAAACATGAAAACGAGGCTTGCGAGGCCAAGTGTTGATTTCCCATGCAAATGTCTTAAATTTGAAAGAGCCATAACTGTACAGCCGTTAAACCAAAAACGCTCAAACGTCCCACGATAACATGTTTTGAAGTGCTTGGTAATGTAATAGCATCAATATCCTTGAAAACATTGCCAGACAAAAAATTGCCGGGCGGCCATTTATGAAAGTGGTGTATAAGTTGTCCCCATTCACTGGATACTGTGAAAGCGTGACAGCTCCATACAACCGACAACCTTACTTAACGAATAGTTACTCTTATAATGAGCGAGCTTTCTGACAATTCTAAAAATAAAATAAAAGACATTCTTAAAAATCGCTCCGTTAATGTGGCCCTTACCACCTAGAAAAAGTCACTTTCTTTATTGATCAAGCGTGTGATTCATCCGGGGATTCATCCTTTCTCTTCATCACTTGCTCGTAGTCGTTGTCATCAGTTGCTGTACGCTGGGGAATCTGGGATTGAGAATCTACAGGCTTCATGTAATCGTTTTCTACTTTCCCGGGGTATTCTTTCTTCGGTTGCTCTTTCACCGACTCAAGAGAAGCGTATAGGTGTTCAGGATCCTCTATCCCGCGATCCTCGGAATAAGCCGCATCATATGTTGGATTGCTTATGGCTGTCATATCAGGTACTTGGTTTGTCCGTTGTCGTCATCGCGGGGTGCCTTATCTGCTCTGTCGTTTGTCGTGTCATTTTGGAAGCGAAGTTCTTGTAAACCACTCTCATTCGCTTTCCTTAATTTTTCTTCCACCGAAACACCTCTGGCTGTTGAGGTGGAACCACGTATGGAACCTTCGCGAAATCCTGGGTTATCAAATGCAATGATCGAGTGGTCTCCCAGTTGTGCAACCGGATGTCGTCATCGTCTTCATCTCGGTTCAGCGTTGAACAGGTTGAAGGTCTTGAAGGTTTCTTACTGCAAGACAAAGTAACTGTTGTGTTACAGTGCATCACAGGTTTCTTAGGGAATACTGTACATGTATGTAATGGTATGTATGTAATCCATTAGTCTCGATTAGCGCGTTGGAGTCCGGAAACTCCGGATTATAAGAGGTCCCGCTGGTTACTCTCTACCCAGGAGCTGACTCGCCCCCAGTCGGTCTCTTATGAGAAACTTGTGTTAGACGCGGAGGATAATGGGAAGGAAGAAATAATTTGTCTCCCTTCTTTGCTCCTTCCCATTGTCCACCGCGAGACGACTGGGGACGAGTAAGACCCAGGAGTATAATGTTGGGGTAATCTGAAAAAAAAAAAAACGTTTTTAATTTTTTTTAAGGCTAAACTAGTGAGCAGCGCCGCGAGAAATTTTCCTGGTAAACTTTTTTTGTTCTCCTACGCATTCCGTGTCTGTTGCAGACTTCTTCAGGGAGTTTGACAAGTTTAAAAATAATGCCCGTTTATATAAACCCTAACACGTAATTTTAACACCATTACAAGCCGCATAAATATTTCGGCGCGGTGGGTGTGGTGGGCATACCTTACCTAGGAGTGTTATTTATTTGGGGGGACCACGGTTTTAGCGCTAAAACCGTACTCGGGCTCAATTTCACTTGAAACTCTCTCTCACCACTGAGACTGCCTTGGGGGAAGGGAGAAAGGCGAGAAAGAGCGCGCGTGGGGGAAGTTAGGAAGAGGGAAAAAGCGGGACCAGAGAACCGCAAATGATATGGCAGAAGCTTCCTTTCTTTTTTTCTCCCTTCGCAGCGTCGTCCGCGCGCTTGCTTTTTCTCTCTCCAGCCTCCGCGCGCTTTAGATTTCCCTCTCCCCAATCTTCCCCATCCCGATATCCCAAGAAGCCTCTGCAGAGGAGAGTGATAAGACAAGATCACTTGGAAGCCTTACCGCCTCATCCGGTAGACAACAACTGCCACCAACATTATTACTATCAGAACAGCAACGCTTCCAACTCCAACAGCAATCGGAACTGTAGATTTTTCTTTGTCTTGTGTTGATTTTTCAGGCTTTTTTGTAGGAGGCTGTTCTGTAAGTTTGCCTAAATAAAGAATATGGTATAAAAAAATGGTTATTGTATCTTGAATAATGGTAATGTGGAATACTCAAAACAGATACACTGAGTGATTGAGTACGTTTGCAATAACGACGACAGCGAGAAATGGTTATGAAGCCCGGCAAACTTCAAAAGAGCAAACAAAGATGGCAAGATTTAGGTTGGAAGGCCACGACCGTGCACAATCTTTTGTTTTGCGATGGCTGAATTACGTAACCGAAACGTGTTTATTGGTTAGTTGCTTGAACACACGTAAACATATAATTATTGTATTTTGTCAGGTTTTGGGCACGGTCAAGGCCAAAAAAGCGAACAAAATCATATAACAAAGAACTTTGCCGGGCTTCATAACCATTCCGCTCTATTAAATATGGAGAGGATAAGAATAAAAATGAGAAGAAAGGAGCTTGTAGTGAGAAATACCTGCAAAAAAATTATCGGAGTATTATAATACCAATGAAGTATGTACCACTGGATAACTATTCTCTCGGCTAATAAAGCCCTCAGCTTCAAAACTGTTCTTACCGCAAGGAGCCCAAAGTGTGACTACTTTTAATTAATTCACATTCTTTCGTGGGTGCAGACTATCCAATCAGAATTCGAAGATAGCTATCCTCGGCTTCTCAATGGATGGCACTCGCGCTCGAAAGAGTGTGAATTCATTAAAAGTGCATTTCATTTTTCGGACATTTTCCTTAGCCTTGGGCTTTATTAGCCGATAGAGCAGCCTCCAGTAGCACATTGTTTTACAGTAAGAATCGAAGTGAAATAAATCAAGCTGAAAAAAAGTTACCGATTGTTGTCCTCTTGATTGCACCTCCAACAGCTTCCTCGATACTTGCTTTATTTTCACGGAGTATTGGAACAAGTTCATCAGCTGGCGAAGGTTGGGGAGCTTTCCCATCCACAGATGGAAATAAAACAGCAAATTCAATTTTCCAAGTACTTTCTCCGCCTGAAGAAAGTCCAAGTATTTTAACATCGGAAACTTGAAAATATTGTGGTTCTGAACGCTTTACTCGTCCGGACTTGCTGCAAGAGATCAGGAGAGATGATTAAGAGAGTGATAGACTGAATCTGAGAACGAAAATTGGCTTACAAGCCTAGGAAGACAAGAATATAACGTCAAATTTCCAGGAACAATATTTTTTGCATGATCCATAATTTTGATAGGAAAACGGCAAATCCACGAGAATTCGCTTTTCAAAAAAAAGGTGTAAATATTAATTAAATCATATGTATTTTTAGATACTAGGTCATCAAGTCAACTGACCAATGCCCCAAAATGTAACTGACAACTGACATATTGTCATCTTACAATTGACAAACTTACAGTTGTAACCCCCATCCAGACCCTCTTACAGTTTTCAATCGCTGCAAAGCATGAGAACAGTTCATTGGATTGAAAAGGTCCTATTAGCGTCTTTGAAAAATGGACGGGATCAATTATCTCCGAATTCGTTGTAGCTTTAATAGTCTAAATCATGACTGGAATAAACTGCACAGCCACAATGACACACTTCTGTTACCTTTTACATTCGCCACCTTTGCAGTAGAATCTGGTGCAAGCTTTTGCTATTGCAAGCTTAAAGTTAAACTCCATCCACTGTTTCTGAAAGTCAAGACATTCAGAGTAGTTTAGAGCGTTTATAATTGAGCGTCGAAAGTAATCCAAAATTGCTTTGGTTTTGATTTGCCTCGCTCTATGATCGGTCTAAAAAAAACTTGCGCCACCTTCTCAACCAATCAAATGCAAAACCGAGACCAATCATCGCGACTTGGTCACGCACATTTTCCTCCGCTTGGCGTTGGTTTGCTTCGAGTTCTCATTGGTTCATTGCGTTGTTTACGTTTGTTGTCATTGGCCGTTGTAATTGCTTTGGTTTTGTTTTAACGACACTCAATTGAAAACGGCTCGAATGTATAATCCGTCGTCCAAAAGTACAATTTATAGTTTTATATAAAATAAGTACAAGAATGTTCAATCGAAAGCCCAGACTAGAACTGGGATTACTTACAGAAAACAAAACGTACTTTATTAGATGTTTGATAACCACTGATTAGACGAACACAGTAACACAAAATAAAACACAGCATCCTTACCTCGTTCAAAAGAGTTATCTCGATTTCCACAGCGCTTGAACCTAAAAAAAAAACTAATTAAAGTGACCATGTTCTTATACCTAATTTAGTAATTGTAATGACTCTGGGCGCGATATACGCAATTAATTTTAACTACTCAATGCGAACATCATTCGACTCAAAATGAACCAGGCGTTCCTTACTAGTGTGGACGTGTTTTTATATTGTTATCTAGTGCTAGTCTATATTTGCAAAGAGTGATTTCGAGTGCATTTTGGAGTAACTTTTAAAAATGCTAAAAAAAATGCACGAGCGCGAATACTTATTTAATCCAGTAGGGCCCTTCGGAAAATACAGCTGTTTCGAGAAAGGTTGTCGGAAAAAAGCGCACGCGACAATCCCGAAAGGTTACCTGGGATATGATCAGCAAGGTACGTTCCTGACACTGTAGCTGTCGAACCTAATTTTGTTGCTTTCTTTTAGCACTCGCAAACATACTTCCATGGCGTCTCGTTCCATTTCTCAGATTTTCCTGAAATGCTGAAGTCAAGGAACCATGAACTTAAAACTTCCCACAATACCGTTCGGGATTGTCGCGTGCGCTTTTTTCCGACAGCCTGTCTCGAAACAGCTGTATACGAAGTTGGAAAATCGTCGTAACTGACTAAGGTAATCTTCGGCGATTTTTGGCAATCTTCGGAAATCTTCGGGTGACTCTTTACTTTACAGAGCGATTTTGAGTATCGAAAGTAATCCGAAATGGGTTAATTTGCTTTACTACGTTCTGTGATTGGTTTAAAAAACCCGTGCCACCTACTCAACCAATCAGATTCTAAACCAAAACCAATCATGGTTTTGGTTTTGGTTTTGGTTTTACGACACTCAAATGAAAACCGCTCAAAAAGCAAATAACCATCTTAAACGTGTTTGAAGTTTGGCCGTCAATTTTGCACAAAAGGAGTATCAATACTGTGCAGAGTTTGTCCTCTTTCAAAACTGTTAGGTTAGAATTACAGGAGAGTAGTTTCAGCCTAATTTTAAAGGTTTTCCAATATTCGTAACTCTGAACGGAATATTCTGGGAATAAAATATATTGTTTTGTAGAAATGACTAAATAAAATGTAACATAGTATTTGTTATTATCTGGACCATACTAATCACCCGCTAACTTACCACATAAACTACGCAGAGGTTCCACACGTAATATTTCGACACTCGCAAAAATAGCCTGGTATAATACACTTTCCTCCATTCTTGCAAGTATCGTCAGTACGACATTCTGTAGGACCAGGAGTTGGAGATGAAACCGTGGCCTGTTGCTCACTTGAGGAGGATGGAGTGAAGATTGATGTCGGAGAAGAAGCCGCGGCGAATGTATGGTATGAACTGAATGTGGCTGAAGGTGTTTTTGTGTGGGAGGCTGACTTGCTTGTAGGAACAGGAGTAGTTGAAGATGAAACCGTGGCCTGTTGCTCAGTTGAGGAGGATGGAGTGAAGATTGATGTCGGAGAAGAAACCGCGGCGAATGCACGGTATGAACTGAATGTGGCTGAAGGTGTTTTCGTGTGGGAGGCTGACGTGCTTGGTGTTTTAATCGGAGTTGACGAGGAGGGTAATATTACAACTGAAAGGAAATAAGATTTTAAAAAATCATAAAAAAACTTCTAGGATGTTATTAGAAATAAATGTCATTGCTTGAGGCCCTGGAATATAGTTCCTCGAGAGAAATATTTTTAGCTATATAGTTGCTATTTATAGTTTATTTGATCATGAAATAATAGTATAGGGCGCACTGAATTAGCCGGTTTTTTGCGCAGGAATCTCATTAGCGTGCGCAGGAATACATTATGTGGGTGACGGCTAATTTGGTGCGCCCTGGACCACTTGAAATTCCCTAAATAAGACATTTTCTTGTGTTAAGTTGAATTTGTTTTTGTTGCTTCAATTCAACAGGCCAATTATGATATATTACAATTCTTACTTGGCTGCGAGGCTTAAGGGAATAAAACAAAGGAAATCACAACGAGGTTCAGTGTGGTATAAATAATGTTTCATTCCCTTGACATTATTTATTTCCATATATCAAAAATATTAAAATATTTTTGATATATCGAAATAGGCCTATTCCTAAATGGTCACCTTAACATCAGTATGACGACTCGATTCAAAAAGAAATTATTTCATTTTCTCTATTCAAAAACGATTCTGGTTCCTTGCACTTACCCGAAGGGGAGCAAACTTCACCAGATGGTACGAAATCTGGACACGAGCAGCTATATCCATTCGGTCTTTGCAGGCAGAGATGAGAGCACCCGCCATTAGACAAGGAACAAGGATGATCTGATCGGGAAGAAAAAATCGTTGGCAATGGGTAATGATGACGAATGAAATTTTAGGAAATAATTTCTCGCCAATTTCGTCAAATTCAAGAAAGGATATAATTCCTCTATCCTGTTGGCGAGGAAAACTTAAAGGAAATTAAAAGACAAATTTGTCAGTTTTAATCTGGTTACTACGATTAGGGACTTAAGTCTCACTTTTAGAATTTCTTTTCTGGGTTTGAAAGGTATGTCCTTACGTTAAACAGACTTTGTTTATAATTCCTCGCGAAGCGATGCCGTCAGGCCGAGCGTAGCGAGGTTTATAAATTTGTCCTCCATGAGTCATGCGGGATCAAATCTCATCTGGACTTTACGGTCATATTTGTTTGTGAAATCGTGGATGGCGGAAATTAGTTCTTTACCTGGAAGAGTTTTATTTCTGTCATATGCATGTATATCCATCGGTTGACTCACACCACTGAAAATACTCTTTATATCTGAAAGTGTGTTCTTTTCCCCCTGGTAAACACCAGCCTTTCCCCAATCCGTCCAATACAAGTAACTTCCGAGTAGCGTCAAACCAAATGGATGTGGCAGTATAGAACTGTCTTCCAACAAAGTCTTTATTTTACCACTTTCAAAGTCGTAGTATTCCAAGACTTCAAGGAATGCGTCCACCCAGTAAAGCCTGTTATTTGTGTCATCTTTTGTAAGACCGTTTGGCCAGTACAATCCTCTTGTAACTAGTATCCGTCTATTACTTCCATCCATGTAAGCGACTTCAATCTTAGGCAGGCTACCCCAGTCGCACCAATACAACAACCTAAATGAATGTTCAGCAGGGAGAGGCGATTATGAGGGTCCTCATGAGGGTTTAAGGCGGGGGTCTACCTGAATGCCATTTTTCCGCTGTTGGTGTTCCATAAATCATTTTCTTTCTTATATCCCTTCTTTAAACCTCTTAAAGTTTCATTGAAATTCACGTTTACCCCCGCCTTAACTGATAGCTGAGAATTGGCTATTACATTGTTTGTAAATTTTGTATATATTATCATTTTTAATTTTTATCATTTTATCCATGTAAAGCGCATTTGATCATGATATGAAATTTGCGCTATATAAATTTTAATTATTATTATTTATTATTATTATTATAATTGGCCAAAATTTTAACTGTTAGCTGAGAAATACCAAAATTGTAACTGATATCCGAGAATCCATGCCAGCATCCCCCATCAGGACTCGCAATGAGGACGATAGCATAGCAAACTAGACTTGAGCTAAATGCACTTACCCACAATATATAGTAGTTCATTTTTTAAATGTTATTTATCAGGAATTAAAAGGTTATGATCACATCTTTTAATCAAAGTACATGCAGTTAACATCTCTTCAACGGCCACCTTGGAGCAAAATTAACGAGAGATGTTAAAGAGAGATGGCCTTTGTAGGGAGATTTAAATAACATTCGACTGCAAGGGCTAACGCTCGAAACGTCAGCTTTTCCAAATTCGCTACGGCGGTTAATTTACCTTTATCAACTTTAGTCGATAATCAACTAAGTATTTTTCTTGCCCGCCGACGCAATACAACAGTTTCATTAGAAACTAATCACTTTGTTCTTTAAAATAAGAGTAGGCTCACGACCGGGACGAAAACACCTATCCGTTGTAGGGAGGGGCATGTTCGATTGTAACTGAATGATTTGGCTAAGAAAATTATATTTACCTTGTGGTGAGGTCGACAATTATGTCCCTCGGCCGATCTAGGTCCTGGTCTATCAGTGTTTTCCTCATTGAGCCATCCATTTTACTGGCCTCAATCTTGTTTGTGACAGATTCAGTCCAGTAAATGGTTCCTCCAACTGGATCAATGGCCAGTCCTTCAGGAGAATAAAGGTTTCCAGTAACGATAACTTCAGGTGATGATCCATTGATAAACATTCTTGAGATTCTGTTCAGGCTAATGTCTGTCCAGTAAACTCTATCTTCTGCAACGTCCATAGCAAGTGCAATCGGTCGATATATGTCGATGCCTATTGTTAACGCTTTGGCCACCGAGGTGGAACCATCCAAAGGAAGGACAAATATTTCTGCTGTATCAGCATCGGCGAACAGTAAGAATCTCGGAAAATCTTAAAAAATAAGGAAAGTTACAAATAGCTCAATTTATTAAGAGACACGAAGACATCTGACTGTAAGGTAAGTGTTAAATGAAGTGAATTTTGAAATAAAAAATTATTATTATTCGTCGATCATGCTGTTATCATTTTCAACATTAATGGTAAATGATACATGATTGGTTTCAAGGAGGGTGGTGTGTTGATAAAATGGAAAGAACTAATAGCCAAACGCAGCTAAAAGCTCCCGCAAAACATATAACCGCAAGTTTTTTCGCAAAAGATTATTTCATTTTTTAAATTACTATACTCCCCCTGGATGGGGAGTATACTTACTTACTTACTTACTTACTTACTTACTTAGTGACTACTTACTTACTTACTTTCTTTCTTACTTACTTACTTACTTTCTTACTTACTTACTTACTTACTTACTTGCTTGCTTGCTTGCTTGCTTGCTTGCTTGCTTGCTTACTTACTTACTTACTTACTTACTTACTTAGTGACTACTTACTTACTTACTTCAGTTCTTTCTTACTTACTTACTTACTTACTTACTTACTTACTTACTTACTTACTTACTTACTTACTTACTTACTTACTTACTTACTTACTTACTTACCGAATGTCTCAGGGATACAAGTTTTTCCATCTTCCGACAGTTTAAGGTGATCTGGACACGAGCAGTGATATCCATTCGGTCTTAGAAGGCAGAGATGAGAACATCCGCCATAAGACGAGAAACAAGGATGATCTGATAATGAAGCAAAGAGTTAAGATGAAAGTCATTTTAAATCTAAAACAAGGTCTGCTATTCCATTATTAAAAATTTCCAAGAGAGGGAAAACTCTAAAAATGTAAAATGTTACCCACCAAGGTAACAAGGTTACATGGATCTGTGTATACTTCATGTGTACACATCAGATACCAAGATCAAGTTAAATGTTTGCATGTATACTGTAGAAACTGATGTTCAACTGATATGAATTGATTTTCGACTGAAAACAGCGAAGGCAAACACACAGAGAAAGTGTCAAGCCTTCATCCATAATAATGAGAACTATTTTATACCTGGAAGAGTTTTATTTAAGTCATATGCATGTATATCCATCGGTCTGCTAAGACCGCCAAGAAGAACCTTTGGATTTGAAAGTGTGTTATTTTCCGCCTGGTAGATACCATCCAATGTCCAATCCGTCCAATACAGGTCACCTTCGAGAAACGTCAACCCAAATGGATGCGGCAGTATAGAAATGTTTTGTAACAAAGTTATCATCGTGTCACTTTTGAAGTCGTAGTATTCCAAGGTATGGTAAAACGCATCCACCCAATAAAGCCTGTTATTTGTGTCATCTAGTGTAAGACCGTTTGGCCAGTACAATCCTCTTTTAACCAGTGTTCGTCTATTACTTCCATCCATGTTGGCGACTTCAATCCTGTGTTCCTCGCCCCAATCAGACCAGTACATCAATCTGTATATAGAAAGGTTCAGAGAGTTAGAGCCAATCAATGTAACGACGGCGGAGGAGCAAAAACGTACATCCGACCAGGCCACCTAGCCACCAAGACATGTAAAAAGACTTTATACCCATTATGTCCTAGTAATTGGACAATACGCGTCATTTATGGTGTGATAGATTCCCTTTCCATGGATCTCGAAAACAAACTCTACTGTTATCTTTCTTTGCACTAAAGTTTTAATCGATCTTTTTTTTCTTCAATTGATTGCTGGACTTCTTGTCGTCCAGTTCGATCGGCCTGTAACTATACTCTCCGCGGTCGTCCGTCGATTTTGTTAATAACGTATCGTGCAGACCATTATTTATTGACTGAATGTCACACGAAAATTGGTGAGAAATTTAATATATTTACCCTTCGATGTAATCAAGAATCAGATCCCTCGGCTGATCCAGGTTGTGGGATATCAGTGTCTTCCTCATCGATCCATCCATTCTACTGACCTCAATCTTGTTTGTACCAGTGTCAGTCCAGTAGATATTTCTCCCTAACGGATCTACGGCCAGTCCCTCGGGTGAATAAATCTTCTCGGAAACGATAATTTCTGCTGATGATCCATTGAGAAACACTCTATTGATAGTGTTTAGGGTAACGTCTGTCCAGTAAATTCTGAGTTCTTTAATGTCCAGACCAAGTGCAACCGGCAAAGATATGTTGCGCCCCACTGGTACACTTTTGACTTCCGAATAGGAACCTTCCAAATGCAACAGCGATATTTCTGCTTGTCTCCCACCGGCGAACAGTAAAAATTTCTGCGAAACTAAAAAATAAACGAAACCCAGTAAGCTCCATTTGTTTTGAGGACAACAGAAGATTCTTACTGAAGAGAAGGTGGCAATCACAAGTGTTAAAATAAGAAATGTTTTCATTCCCACATGCTGTTATCATTTTTAACTTTGCGGGAAAATATCGCCCCTGAAAATGATTCGAAATGGCATAGAAAGATCGCATAGAAAGAACTAAGAACTAGAATTTGCAAATTCAAATTGTGATAAAATAATCAGTACGATAAGCCTTGGGCTTATATTTGTCCAAAAGGCTTTTTTGGTGGGCTTATTAATGATTCTTATTCAAGTTTTACAGTCGTCAGTGCAATTGAACACGACAAGTCTGAGCAAACTGTAACACGACATAAAATACAAAACAAGCTTTATGATAGGTGCTTGTCAGACATATTTCAGACGCACAATTCTTTTCACATTTGTGAAACGCAAAATTCCTTCCGATAATAAGGCACCCCCCCCCCCCCCCCCCCCCCCACACACACACACACACACCACACACACACCTCCTCCCCCTCTTCGATAATATGCCCACCAAAAGCCTTCTGGACAAATACAAGACCAGGGTTTATTTTCAGAATTTTCGTAATTTTAAGGTACTTACCGTAATGTCCGCAAGTCTTCTCATCTTCCAGCAGAGCAAGGTGTCTGGGGCATGCGCATATACTTTCCGTCGAAGACAGTAAACAAATATGACTGCAACCACCATTATTAAACTGGCAGGAAGAGTTTCCTTCGGCAGAAAGAAAGAAATTCGTAATATTTCAACAACATGAAAACAACGATTGACATTTCAGTGATGAGTCACTATTGAGCTACAGTAGTCTGCGGTGCTGCAGTTTGATGGTCTGGACGTGGGCCTGTCAGAAACGTAGTGACCTTAACCATGTGTTAACCCTATTCTGCTTGGGCTTTTTTTCGTTCCTGAGCCTGGGGGGGAAGAGAAGATAGTGCCCTCCCCCCACCCCATGTATTTCGAAAAGTATTGACGCTATGAAAATGAAACTTAAATGGTGTGTAAAGCATCCAAAAATGTTTATTTTAGTGACAGTCACGTGTCAATTATGACGTCATATCACGCCAAAATAACGCCATACTTTAAAAATATCCGCCATCTTGGATCCGCCATCTTGGATTTTCTAAATTGTTCAGAAATGTCAGAAAATCAAAGGATATATAAGGATGCAAAAAATGTAAAGATTTTGGAAGAAACTCTTCGTAAAAAGCGGAAATCTCATGAAAATTGAAAATTAAGCTGAAAACACCAAATTTGGGTAAAACGGCCTCTCAAAACTTGGTTACCACGTGGTCCAAACATTGCCCCCAAAAAATGTTCCCAGATAATCATAAAGTCATAAAGTTTGGCTATGATTGCTTGGATGCTCTTTAAGTACGATAAATTTGAAATCAGCTTTCTGCCCCCCCCCCCCCCCCCCCCCCTCCCCCTTTACTAACCAGGTATTGATTCACTCGGGTTATATCCGTGAATATCCATGGGCCGCCCAATGTTCGAGATAAACTTTGTGATGCTGCCACCAGTCCCTTCATTGGCTCGATAAACAGCGCGCCTCTGCCAATCAGTCCAATACACGTGATCTCCGAGAAAAGTTAGTCCAAACGGATGAGCCAGGTAATAGTAATCAGTTATTAAGGTCACTCTATTATTTTGATTCAGATCCAAATATTCCAGCTTGCTGAGGTAGGCATCCACCCAGTACAAGCGGTTGTTGTTATGATCAAGTGTAAGTCCGTTTGGCCAATGCAATTCTGAACTCACGATAGCAACGCGTTGTTTGCCAGTCATTTCAGCTTTCTCGATCTTTGGATTGGTACCCCAGTCTGTCCAGTACATCAGTCTACGAAAATGACTTCTCATTATTATCTTGTATATCAAGAAAATAATAAATAATAACAATAAAAACATGTCAATATTCAATTCGGCTGCTGAATTAGCCCATTTAAACGGGAAATGAGATCGATAGCTTTAACTAAACTAAACTAAACTAAATGAAGCACCCTAGGGTCAAAACGTACAACAGTGTGATTTCTCAAGCATTCCATCTAGGGTAGTAGCGATACTACTTGTCGTTTCATGCTACAGAACCCGAGATAAGCTCCTCCAATCCCTTCGATTAGAACCGATATTTCAGGGGAAAGAAAACGCTTGGTCTTTAAAAAATGAAGGCACGAATATCGAAAAATTATTGTTAATTTGAATTAGAAATGAAGTGATGTGACCAAACACTTCCAAGTCTTCTTGGTCAAATTTAGGTACGTTTACTACATGCCCATCAACCCCAAATCTTCTTCAGGGTAGTCAAATAATGTAGCCTTGTACGTCTGTGGAACTAAGGTCGTGTTCTATTAGGATCCACCGTTTTAGGTTGGTTCGGTTTTTTCGTGTTCTATTGGGAAAAACCCCGTTTTTAGTTGGTTTGGTTGATCAACTTTTTCAACCGAACCGAAACTAGGTTGAAACCGTTTCAACCGAAAACGGTTTGAAAAGTGTTCTATTGGGAAACCTCGACCGTTTCAACCTGAACCAGTTGCGATTGAAACGGTTGGTCCCAATAGAATACGAGTAGAGTAGAGTAGAGTATCTACGACCTAATGCTTTCATATGTGCTGTTCGTGTTTTTCCTTGTCAAACTTGACTGAAGTGACAAGTCTTGGAGTGAGACTGGCTTAAGCCATTGCTGTAATGGAGACATTAGGACTATAAGTAATCATTATCGACCGAGTTCATCACGTGGTAGATAATGCAAATTTCCGTCACTTCTTATAGTTATATATTATTATTAAGATTAACAAAAAAATACTAACCCTGTACCAACATCCAGGATAATGTCCCTGGGCTGATCTAGATCACGTGTCACGAGGGCCGTCCGATAAGAACCGTCTAGTTTGGAAACCTCCAGCTTGTTGGTTCCCGTATCGGTCCAATAAAGATTTCTTCCAAGAAAGTCCACTGCTAATCCATCTGGTATTTCTACTTTCATGTCAAAAAGAACTTCTTGAGCGGAACCATTCATAAAAGCCCGGGAGATAGTCTTCCTTGTTACATCTGTCCAATACACTCTGTCTTCTATAGGGTCATAGTCTAGTGCAACGGGACGGCTTATAGCGGTTAAGGGCAACTGAGTTGCTGAGTTAGGGTCTTCTTCAGCAACTTTCATTATCTTGCCATTTGTAGCATCTGCATACAGCAGAAACGGCTTCGGAGGAGCTGTAGAAAGAGACATAAATTGTAGATAATGTTTGCTTTTCATGGTAACTTTCTCAATAAATATTTACTGCCGAAACAAGAGTCACGAATACTGTGCTACAATAGGTATTATATGCACGTTCCATACGTCGTCATTCATTCCTGGCTTCGAGGCTGACAAAAAATGACCAAATATGTCCTTTTAGCCTTCGAGTAAGGTTAGAATTTTGAGATCAATCAGTGAATAGTGCTTTTGCTACTAAAAATATATTCCGGCTGCATTTATAAACTCGCAGCCACGGTTAATATTGAATTTCTATTTCAATCAGTTTTGTGTTCAGCTCGATTGCTCTTAATCGGAAGGGTTTTAACAGTTGGTGGACAAATTTCACTCGCTCGCTCGATGGGCTGTGCATGTAAACTTTGATCTCGCTATTAATTTATGCATATTAATGTATTCATTCACAAGTCAGACATAGGAGTCTTTGATTTGATACAGATTGATACGGCATCTTGTTTTCGGTTCGGTTTTTATGCGGCATTCAGTCTCCTAAACAATATGATAACCAGAGAAAAAGAATTGTAAAACAGAGAATAGGGTATGGGTTTTCGAGCTAGATTCATAATAAGTCTAAAATTCATAACTTCCTTTTGTCTTTAGTTAAGTTATGTAGCATTTCCCTATTTACGTTTGAGACAGCTCTTCTCGTCATCGTGAAGAATGAACCCGTCTGAGCATAAACACTTTCTTCCATTAGTGGTAATTATGCAAAGGTGACTGCATCCGCCATTGTTGTTATTACATTGGTCTGTAACTGTAAATATATAGTAGATATAATAATTAGCTTAAAATGCAGCTATACACTATTTAATTGAAACATTTATGATCATGTATTGCATTCGTATTAAGTGACTCGAAATGACTTCATCGTTTTCATTCTATTGTCGATATATATAAACATGAGACTCGAATTTAAAATACCTGGAGTAACAATTTTGCTTGTGTCATAGGCGTGAATTAAACCGGGCCGGGATTGAGTTGACAGGACTTTGTCTGCGTTTTCTCCTGTTTCTCTATCAGCGCGGTAGATTCCTTTCAAATTCCTGTTCGTCCAGAATACATCATCCTCATAAAGTGTCACGCCGATCGGAGAACTTAGGAAGGGCTCGCTCCAACGGGAGATTATTTGTCTTCTCGTTTTGGATGGAAACTCATAGACTTCCAATTTGTCATAATAAAAGTCTATCCAGTAAAGCCAGTTCTTTGTTGCATCCAGCGCAAGGCCGTTGGGATAGAAGAGTCCTGTGCGAATAACTACTGTTCTGTTTGTACCATCCATGTTAGCTCTCTCTATTCTCTCGTCATATCCCCAGTCAGTCCAGAACATGACTCTGAGTGTTTAAAAAACATATCATAAAGTAAATGCTAAGTAGACAGAAGTAAAAATACGGAATCAAATTTAATTTTCTCCAGGAAGGTCTATCTTAATGAAGGCATTTTGCTTTTTCATTTCAGCTTTACGTGTACCGTACATTTAGGGTCTACTCTACCGAACAAGTTCATTCCCACAGTAACTAAACCCCAATACTGGTAGTTTTGAGTTTCGTTGATGTTTTCCATCGAAAATTCCGAGAACAATGTAGTAACTTGCTCTATATAAGTTATGATTACTTAGGAAATTGATCACGAGTTTGCAAATCAAGCCTTTCGAGTGAGTTTCCACCATGCCAAATGTATACACTGTATTCCGAAACAAGTAGAATGGCAGGACATATTGTCACATATGAACCTACGTTGTATGGCCTTGCTCACCATGAGTCCTCCATAGCTCAGTGGTAGAGCATCCAACCGGCACCTGGAAGGTCATGGGTTCGATTCCCGTTGGGGAGCTCAGAATTTTTTTCTGAGTATTTCGACTTGAGAGCGCTTCTTCATTAATTCACTTTATCCAAGTCACCCATTCCACTTATCAAGTAGAATTTAATTGAGAAATTAGAGTGCATATAGTATGTAGGAGAATAAAATCGTTCTTCGCAAGAGGGAAGACAATTCTTTGAATATCGAATCAGCAAAAATAGATACAGTCGGGGGGAACAAGTGCCGGTTTTGGCAAATCTTCGTGGATGCACTCGAAGAGTTTCTGAATCTTTTTTATCCAATCAGAAACTAGCCGAGCAGTCACGAGTACTCTGAACACAATCGCGCCAGCAAACACGTCATTTTACTTAGCAATTTCGGGGACGAACACCGCGCGGGCTCAGTTCCGTCTCGGAGGCAGGATTTCGCCATCAACTGGTACTACTTGTTCCCCCAACTGTATAGGTATTTCAAAACTTTATACCCTCTGGTAACATCCAGGATAATATCTCTTGCACTTTGTAAATCTTCTCCAATGAGAACAGCTCTGTATTCTCCATTCAAGGATGCAACTTCAATCACGTCTTCAACGCTGTCCGTCCAGTATATGTTTTTGCCAAATGGGTCCACAGCAAGTCCATGAGGGCTCCGGAGTCCGGTTGAGACTATGGTTTCCTGAGAGGATCCGTTCAGAAACGCTCGGGAGATTGTGTCGTTACTGATATCTGTCCAGTAGACTCTTTCGTCCTTGGGATTGTAATCCAGGGCTATGACTGTTGAAGATGACGTCGGTTTTTTAAGGGGAATTCTCAATGACGAAGTAGAATTATAATGTAATTCCAGTTGCCTGATATTAGATCCCTCGGCAAAGAGAAGGAATCTTGTGAAATCTGAAATGAGGCACAAAAATAACCTAACGCTAATTACCATAAAAAAGAGCTACAAGCAAATTTAATTGAGTTTTAATTTTAGGGGATATAATACGGTCAAGCTACAAGGAGAATAAATAAATCGACTTTGTTTAACGAGGATATCACTTAACAGTCTTGCGACTGACAATCCTGTGGCCCTCGGATCCCAGATCGAATCGGAATTTGTGTTGGTTTTTGAGGAGAGAGGGAAACGGAGTACCCGGCGAAAAACCCTCGGAGCAAGAACGAGAGAACCAACAACAAACTCAACCCACATTGACTCGGGGTCCGGGATTCGAACCCAGGCCACATTGGTGGGAGGCGAGCGCTCTCACCACTGTGCCATCGATCCCTGCTCCCCAATAGAAGTACAGATGAGAGGACAACTTACATAGTACTACTACGAAGATTGCAACTGATAAATCTTATTTTTTGTTCAGTTGGCTTAGCTGAAAATGTAACATATTTGAGCACCAATCTTGCCATGCAACCGAAGCATAAACATTGTTACTTCCGAATTTCAGAAATTCGTCAAAGGACACCCGATAGCCAAAAAAAGGTAAAATGACGATATAGACGGTACCTGTAAGACAACTTTTTCCATCAGGTAAAAATGGCAGACCATCAGGACAGGCACACATGTATCCACCAGGCTTCAAAAGACATAGGTGACTACAGCTTCCGTTATTTACTTTGCATAGTTGGTTTCCTAAAAATAGAAGCAAGTTTTGTGACTATCACAAGACTGAAATTATATTATTTTTGTAACACAAATATTAATGAAATACCAGGATTTATCCTGTATGCGTGCAGAGTGAATATGGAAAGATCGATACTGATGTCGTCATGGTTATTGATCTTACCAACCAATAATTCCATAGGTTCAATAAGAAATGCCCGGATATATACTTGACAACTTTCTCGTGTAAATGTCTAAACGCGTGTCGTGTATGTGTTTAATATGTTGCTGTTAGCAAAACCGTCTGTTATCAATCACTGTAAATTGATGGAAATAAAGCAATAGAAAAGAAAGAAAGAAAGAAAGAAAGAAAGAAAAGAAAGAAAGAAAGAAAAAGAAAGAAAGAAAGAAAGAAAGAAAGAAAGAAAGAAAGAAAGAAAGAAAGAAAGAAAGAAAGAAAGAAAGAAAGAAAGAAAAGAAAGAAAGAAAGAAAGAAGAAAGAAAGAAAGAAAGATTAAGGAAGAAAAGAAAAAGATTGGACAATCAATAATACAATACAATACAATATTTATTACTCTCCCCGAGGGGCTTTTCAGAGTTAATTTACAATTTAAGCTTACATAGTATATAAACTTAACTTAAATAACCTATAATTTACAATAAAACTACATCTCACAACTGATCATCTAAAAACTTATATGTCATTATCACCATCATTTATTAATCTACAGACTATCATATGCATAAAAATCAAAAATATATACAATGTTCGTGATGTATGCTCACGGCAAGCGTTGCTTCCAGTTGGCCAACAGGTGATTTTTAAGCGTCAGCTTGAAGTGCTTTAATGATTTCAGTTCCCTTATGTTATTAGGGAGAGAGTTCCAAATGCTTACGGCCCTATAATCAAAAGCTTGCTGGCTTAAGGATATCCTACACTTTGGGATCTGTAGTTTATCACAGTTCCGTGTGTTAAAAACTAGGGAATTTATAACCATCAAAAGAGTAGGTTGATCCAAGAGATGATGAATCCTGTTAATCATACTAAGCTTGCCCATTAGGTCTGGGACCAAGGTACTGATGTGCTCGTTAAATGAACGCTGGCTGTCAAGCACAACTCCCAAGTCCTTAACAGTGTCCACAGTGTCCATCAATCAACATTCGGTTATGTTAAATGGCAATTTTGTACCTTTAGCCGAGGAAATATTGGGATATCGGGAAGTGATCAGTGATATTCGAAAAATGCTGGAATTGTTGCCAGGATAATTCCGTATTATCTGAAGGATTTTTGTATCTGAGATTTGGGAATTGAGTTTGAATATTTTCGTAGGGGCTGGTATTCGGAATTTTAGAGTATATTATAATTGAAAGAGAGACATGCAGAGACATTGTGTTGTGTTCTTGGGCATTGCCTGCGTAGCGGCGTTGGGGGGATGGGGGAAGGCGGCGCTTTCCTTTCTCCCCCTCTCGCGCGTTCGCTCACGCCTCCCCCCCCCCCCCCCCCCCCCTCCCTAACGCTTCTACGCAGGCTATCTTGGGAAAGACTCTTTACTCTCACAGCGCGCGAACTATCAGGGCACACTGACAAAATACTGGGGATAACCTGCAATGGACCTGCATCCCATCCAGGGGGATAGCAATACCTCTAGCCACTTCATGCTACGGAGTTAAGTGCTGGCCTGTTAAGCCACTAGGCTATGAAAAGGCTTTACATTTTACCTTACTTAGGTTTCCTTTACCTGCTGAAGCTGGTTGTCTTGACTGGTCAAGTAAAGCGAGGCCGAAAACCCGGTCGGATGTCAAAATACCATGCCCCCCTATGTAATCCGCCGTTGTCCAATTAAGCTTCTCGATAGTATCTGTATACCAGTCGCTCCAATAAAGCGTGTCGCCGTATACAGTGAAGTCAAATGGAAGAACATTTATTGTAGGACGAACATCACTTGTTAGCATTCGCCTGTTTTGTCCATTTAAGTCAGTAGAATCGATCACATCATCATAGGCGTCAATCCAATAGACACGATCTTCTGTATAATCTATGAAAACCGCCATTGGCCAAAACTGGGAAGAATTACTGAGATATACCAAGACAGTTCGATCAACACCAGCCAGACTTGCTCGTTCAATTTTGGGTGTTGATCCCCAGTCTGTCCAGAACATCAACCTGAAGGAGAAAAACTGATAAGAATTTCATGTAACAATAGGAACACAAGGCCAACTCTGGGACCTAAAATCGCCCTAAATCGCCTTAAGGTAATTCCATCGAAATAGAAGTTACACTGGGAAGTTTCTGAAACTTTCCCTAGTTGAACATTGTGATGTAATGTTTCAAAATATAGAATAAAAAGAATAGGTCACCAGCCCCGCGAAAGAGATATAATCGTCTAAAAAATACCTCCTAATTCCTTACAAAATCAACCAAAAACACGTATTTTTTCACGTTTTCAGTGATTATTAATTTTACTGCACTGAGAATTGGTCTATACTCCTTGTATAGAAAGAAGATGATTACTAGACTTAAATATGTGAAAAAAAATGATAGGTCACCACGCTCGTTTATGAGAAGACGATCATTTACCTCTCTGGCGAGCATAGCCATAATGAAAAAGCCGCCATGTTTTTAATGTGCGCGCGCTAATTACGCGCGAAATGATGCGCAGAAAGGATGCGCAGTGCAATACTAAGGAATGACCTTAAGTCGCCCAATATGACGGCGATTTTAGGCCCCAGAGAAGGCCTAACACAACGCATTCTTTTGACTACCAATGATGAAGGGCAATTTAGACCAAAACGTTTGTTATTTTCTTTGTAAAACTTGTGACAGTAGTTCACACTCATTATTTCACTAGTTTTCATTTGTCATGTATCCAACCAAGTGCCACGCAGCAACTGAACTTTTCAGTTACTATTACTAATGCTTTTGACTGCTCGATAAAACACCGCATTAGATAATAAATTTATTATTACCCACCCTTTCTTTGGGTACAGCGCTATTCCCCGCGGGTTGCCTACTTTCTCGGTGAAGAGTAACTTTCTTTGAGAACCATCCAGCGAAGCAACTTCAATACTGCTGTAAGTGTAGTCCGACCAGTATATTAACTGACTTTCCCATTCCACAGCAAGACCGTCGACACTCCCTAGGCCGTTTGTAATGATGTCTTCGACAATCCCACTGGATATAATCATTCGTTTGATGACCTTTTCTCTGATATCGCTCCAGTAGATTACTTTCTCGCTTACATGGACATCGAGGGCGACTGCTCGCTGAAGGTTGGTAGCAAGGGTAACTTTTCTGGAAGTACGTAACTCGATGGCGTTAATTTCGGTTGTTGCACTGTATATCAAGCAAGGTTCAGAGCAATTCAGGTTGCTTCCTAGGTGATGTAAGAGAAAATGAATGCAACTTAAGAAACGTTTGTATAACTGAAGCCCTGACCCTCAGTTTACTGATGGGGGGGGGGGGGGGGGGGGGGGGGGGGGGGGGGGGAGACCAGAGGGGGGGTGGGGCATAAAGTAAAATCAAAGCAAGGATAGGGGGGGCTCAAGGTAAAATTAATCACTCAAGAGAGGGGGGGCTTAACATTTTATTTCAAGTACATATTACATTGGCGAATCCATACCTATTTATAAGGTGGGGACCGAAAAATGTTCCGTTAAGCCCCCTTCAACGGACCTAAAAATAACACACATGCTCTTTTCCTTCTGCTATGGCTCTGTTGTACATTGCTACGGAGGTGATGTTTGTTCCAGATGCGGATGTCTAACAATTAAACATGTAGTAGGAGCTCTTCTTTCTGTTATAAGATTTTAATCCACAGGTGCGTGTAGAGAAAATGCAGGGTACTTGTATAAAGGTGTGTGTATACTGTGAGAGGGGGGGGGGGGGGGGAGTCGTACATAATTTCTGACTGATTAGAGGGGGGACAATAACTAATTATATAAATTCTCTCCTTTAGGAGGGGGGAGGTATTACCTAATATTTCCCCACATGAAGCCCATTTTCCAACCCCCCCCCCCCCCCCTCCCTCCTGATAATTATTGCACAGTCCCTCAGTTCAAGAGAAGTCATAAACACGAAAATGACATGCAGTATGTATACCATTTAGTTATTCAGTAAATCAAAAAGGCGAATACACGTCTCCTGGCTTTGGTTACTTCTACTGTTTTTGGATTTTATACCTTTATTAAACATTTACACAAATATGAACGGAGTAGGGCTGATGCATTGGTGTGAAATGTTATTACGTTCAGCGATATACAGAAACGAATGTGGGCGTTTGGATGAAAGATTAACTTTCCAAAATGTGAAAAGTCAACACAGAATTGTATCACTAGTTACGCTCTGCCAATCAGTGACGAGATGAAAACCGCAAGCCGCAGGCGAAGGTATTAACTGAAATGTTCATTATATTAGCCACAAAATAATTTATAAACAAAATAAATCCTAATTAATAACTTAAAGGTATTCCTGTTGCATTTCGCAGTTTCTGCTTAAGTAAGGATAACTATGAGTAGACGCAGGTCACGCAGCAACGTCCGTGGCATATAAAAGATAAGGTGTGTTTGACGTTCTTATGGGAGTGTTCACTGTTTATCAACATTACGTCAAATTTGTTTTGTTATTCAAATTTGCCAACCATTAAACAAAATAACTCTTTGTTTCAACAGCCAATAGTTCTCTGGTTGGCACATTAATAACAATAGGTGACGTAACGAGAAATATCGCTATACTGCGACGGCTTCTTGTTACAGCTATTTACAATACAATACAAAACAATAACTTTATTCAGGTGTCAAAACTACTAGCTAGTTCATTGATTGCAACACGCAAATAAACGTCTCAAACGTCACGGTAATAGCTCAGTGGTAATAGCTGTTATTCTATTTGCTGAAGGGTTTCCGTTTTTGACAATACTGTATTAAAATCTTCCTAGTTCACTAGCTGAATATAAGAGAGAGTGAACTCGTACATATTCTCGCAGTTTTAACTCCATTATATCAGTAGGTAACCTGACCATTATATTTTAGTACGTTGTTGTGTTTTGAATGCTTTCCGCGCGCTAACTTTGACTGATGACTTTGATACATTAGCGGCTGATCATCATTGATCCTTTGTTGTCGTTTTATTTAACGGCAATAAGCTTTTGCGGTCATGAGCCTTGAACAGTATCATATAAACGTATAAATGTACCTTGAGTGACAGACAGTAGGTACAAAACGATGACTGCAAGTAAAGCGGAACTTTTTGCCATCGCGGCTGGTTTCATTCATCAGGAGCCAAATGTGGTCACAACTGAATCTGTAACATATAAGTAAACACTTTGTCAAGAAATGCTCTCCAATAACTACGGAAGAACGTCATCTACACAAGATTAGTGCAGTTATAAGTAAAGCTTTCATACTTCAGTAATCTCGAAATCAACTACTCAGACAGTACGTGCAAAAATTTGCATTCAGGTTTATAGAAACAGCTGGAGGGCGAACCTGTTTACGCAATAACTGTTTTCGAAGGAAGCCGCCTGGAACGGTAGTATCGAAAACGAAGCACTCGAAAACGAAGACCGAAGCACGAAGCACCCTGAAGTCGAAAACGAAGCACCCGAACTCGAAAACGAAGCACCCTGAAATCGAAAACGAAGCACCCGGGTGCTTCGTTTTCGAGTTCAGGATGCTTCGTTTTCGAGTTTAGGTGCTTCGTTTTCGACTTCAGGGTGCTTCGTGCTTCGGTCTTCGTTTTCGAGTGCTTCGTTTTCGATACTACCTGGGAATAACTTCGTTGAACAATCATCTATTTAACTTTTTTCGTTCAAGCACACATGGCTATAACTAGGGAAGCAAACGTTTGCATTTTTCTATCGAATTGGGAACATTGTTTCTGCCCGTCCATTTAACGTGGGAGCCATTGTTTCTACATGAATACAATGAATACTCTAATGAGTACAGTACAACTTCTAAACGTGTTTTTCCTACAAACTTGAGAAAGGAATGGTCATTTATCGTGCAAAGTACCTTGTTAAACATTGCAGTATATATTTTTTAATAAACATACGAATTCAATTAACAGGTGTTGATCAGAGGGTAATTGTCCTTAATGGATCCGGCAGAATCTTGGCGTCGAATGAGTGCATGTCACATATAGTTGGCCTACTCAATGTCAAATTCGTGCATTTTTTTAGATGTCTATATATATCACCGTCAGTGCTCGAGCTCGCCTTTTACGCTAAGAGTACTGTCACAAAATATCTGACTTTGGTAAAATAGCTTGGTTCATTATTGACCAATTTTACAATTTACCAGTTCAGTGACTTGGATTAGGACGCGGCACTAACTGGCACTAAGGGAGCAAGGATAGCACAGTGCTGAGCGGCGCTCGCCTCCCACCAATGTGTCCCGGGTTCGATTTCGGCCGGGAGCTGATGTGGGTCGAGTTTGTTGTTGGTTCTCGTCCTTGCTGTTAGGGTTTTTCTCCGGGTACTCCAGTTTTCAGTAAAGTGCCTTTCTCGGCGAGACTTAACTGTCATTAAATATACATCCGCCCGGGACATCCCCTCCTCTTTTTAGTCAAACCTGTTTTCATCGGTCAAATTTAGCGTTCAGTATTGCCGAAAAGTTCCGAAAATTGCTTCTTTTTAATGCATGACATCACTGCAAACTTGACGATTTTCCTGCTATCACGTAAACTGCCTTTCGGTAAAATTAATACATGTATGAAGACATTTAATAATGACAGAGTTTGTATTAGTTGTAATGCGATCTGTATTTTTAATTATATCCTTCGCTTACAAGAATCGCCCGTGAAAAGATCGCACGCAGTGCCCTCCCCAGAAGGCAAGTTTTAATATCAGTTGCAAATCGTCAGCTGAATCGTGCATTCCGGTTCCTTTTCCTCGGCCAGGACTAATATATACTAAACGAACTGTTCTAGTGAAATCACCGCTAAAACTGGTGCACATGACTGACATGACGAAAATGTCGGATCTGTTTGTCATTCAATGTTTTCCTTCCTCCACATAAACAAACATTCCTAAATTTCAATTTGATGTGGAATCCGAGGGCCACAGGTTTGTCAGTCGTCGTACGGCTGTTAATTGTCACCCGATTTATTCATGTGTCTTGAACAGCGAAATCGACTCGACTCGACTTACGAAAACGACTTACGAAAACAACGAACTTACCTAAATTTGGATCCCAGACCGTAACTCACACACTGGACTCTTGACTGCATACGATGCAGACTGTGAAAATATGCAGTGAATAGCTTGCTTGATCGCACCTATTCGTGCATTTCATCTTGTATATGCCACGCCTAATACATACAAGGCTCTAAAAGCGCAAAGTGTTTATTGTGACATCCGCCAAGACACGGATCATTGAAAAAACGAAACAAAAGAACTAGTGTAGGGGGGCATACTGAAAGTTTGTTACGAAATATTTAATACACCTATTTTGACAATTATCTCACCGTTCAGTCAGATGAGACAATCTTAAAGTTAGAACCCGAATTTGAAGATAGAACTGTGTCAATTCCAAGTTGAAAGCAAACAACTTTTACAAAATGGGAATAAGATAAGATAAGATACAAGTTTATTGTGTAATACACTTAGCTATGAAGGTGTGACATGATCACATCAAATAAAATGAAACACCAGCTAATTCAATTAGAATGAATGCAATTAGGGAATGCAATTTGATTTCAGTTTTGTCTAAAAACAATCGAATTCGAGTTTATTTTCAAAACATTTCCAATATTACCGAAATATTAACCATGCATTTATGCGTTTATGTTATGATAATCGCGCTAATTAAATTTCATTACAATGAGCTTCAGTATCATTAATTGAATATTACCTTTCGTCTATTTAGTCTATTTCGATCCACCTAACTGCGTTTCGAAAACAATTTTTCCTATGTTATTGTTCTCGTCGAAAGTTATTCTGTTCCTATCCAAAACTCCATTTGATGTTCTTGTTTTCCCTTATTTTGGACTTGTTGACCGCTCGATATGATTGTAAGCACTTTTTCGTGAACCTTCACTTTTACCTTTACGGTGAAAATACACAGCGACAAGTGACAAGGCATTAGCGACAAACAATAGGTACAAAACAATGTCTCTTTGCGAGTAAATAACGGCTGGGTTCATTCAAGTCCTCGAGAATGCAGTCGAAGCCGTAGAGAAAACAGCGAATCAATAAATAATATTTGCCAATAAGTCAGTGCATTGTAGAAGCTAGTGAAAATCATAGAGCCAGTTATGATGAGTCAATCTACCAGACCTACAGCTTGTATGTCTTTGATTGGCATGCAGGAGTGCGCACCCAGACAATACCGCGAAAATATGCATTTCCAACTTTAAACGGCAGCCGAAGGGCAAACTTAGGCCCGTTTCAAACGTCGAACTTTACATGTGCCGAACCTAATACCTATTTGGGTCGACCCAAATAATTAAGAATTCTGGATAAAACATAATTTATATAATGTATATTTAATGTATGCATTAGATTCGGCACATGAAATGGTTCGGCGTATGAATCAGTGTCGAACTTTTGCCGTTCTATTCGACTGGCGCAGTCGAATAGAACGGCGGGCGACCCAAATTCAAAACTGTCGAACTTAATTGATTCATACGTCGAACTTTACATGTGCCGAATCTAATAATTAGGTTCGGCACATGTAAAGTTCGTAACAAACGTTCAACAGTATTTAACGTTAGTTACATTCGCTTTGCCAAGGGAAATAGTTTCACCTATATTTAAACTTCGTGTAAGAACATATCATTGATAATTAACATGTCTACACAAAGATTAACGTGCAAATTAAAGTGAACTTGGTTAAAGTTGCTCGCTTTTCAGGGCTTTTCATGCTAGATTCAGCCGGGTAATCGTCGAATTTAAAACAGACGTCAATGAGTGGCTATTTCGTAATGCCATCCAAAAGGGTTTGAAATCGTTTCCTCGCATATTATCGTGTGTATTCTCACAGAGAAAGCAGTGGTCAGATTTTTGCAATATAGGTTGAGTTCGATTCTGATTAAGAACAAAGAAGTATAAAGGGCTAAGAGAGGAAATAACGTACCTTATAAGTTGCTTGGATTGCTTATTCTGCTTATTGAACACAAGAGCATTGCAGGTCAAATCATGCAAAACGCTTGATTTAACTTAGCCGGAAACTATAAACGAACCTAAAATCAAGATGATAATTCGTGTTGGAGCAGGGCGCGCGTATTTTCCCGCTATTCGTGACGTCATTCGTCTGTCTGTACTCTAACCAATCACAGCGCGAGTTTTACACAGCAAATTCCTTAATACACAATTTTTTCTTCTGGCATGTTACACACAATTCATTCATTCATTCCATCATTCGTCAAATGTTTGGATCGGAAAAAATGGGTTTGGAAAGTTTCTTCCATTGGTAGCCACAAGTTTCTCTTATGACACGAAGCCAAGTATATAATTAACGAAAACTGAGGTAAGCAACGAAAACGAGTCATCACCTGAAGTTACTTTGAAATTTAACCTTTGTGAATTAAAAAAAATTGAACTTACGTTCCGGGGAGTTAAATTCTTTTACCGAGTTTCTCGCATTTTGTTATTGTTACGCGGATTAATTGGTAATAGGACTTCGTGTCGTACAATTCAGGGGTATTCGTGCCGCCTCGCCGCGCTGGATTACTTCCTGAATAGCCTGAGATCAGAACATGTTCCAAACTCAAGTCCGATATTCCAAAGTTGAAGAAATTCAGCTGAAATTTGACAGTATTTAGATTTTTTTGACGGAATTTTAAAATCCGGCTGATATTTCAGAAAATAATTATCGACATACAAAAAGCAGTCTCGCTTAAATAAGCCGGTTATTTCCCCTATTTTCAGCCGATAAAATGTTCAAACCATTTTCTCTAAACTGTGGTTTCACTGAATTGTGGTTTCAGAAATTTCCAAAACCATTTTCACTGAATTGTGGTTTCAGAAATTTCCGAAACCATTTTCATTGCCGAATTGTAGCTTCAGAAATTTCCGAGACCATTTACCCAAAAAGTGAGTGTGGTTTCAGAAATTTCCGAGACAATTTCCAATGTGCAATTCAGATTTTTCATTCAAGTGTTTCCATCGGATACATTTCGATTCGCTAGCTCACATAACACACGTACACACAATAAGTTGCAGGTTTACTTTACGTGATATAGAAAGGCATACATGAAATACAGTAAAAGGACACGGATTTATAAGTTGGAAGCATGGACCTAGAAATTGAAGTAAAAACATAAAGTTAATGAAACGTCTTTTGTACTAAGTCCGAAAAGTAGTGTGGTAGACATAACGTAATAATTATATATTACACGATCGAGACGGTGACTCCAGTCGTATATAAAATTTAAAGTTTAAAATAGAATGGAATAGTGGAATGAATGGCGTAATTATAATCTATTAGTGTTTAAAATCCTGACATGAAAAAAGGTCTCCGCGTTTATACTGAGACGCGTGTCCAGAAACGATCCCAAATCATAGCAAACAAATCAATTTTTCTACTGATCGGCATGATTAACGGCGGTTCGTTGTGAACGCACGCATAACAGAACTTCCGTCTCCTTCGCCACGAGCTATTGTAGGTCACGTAAAAAAAACTATGTTTCCTTCGGTAGCAAATGTTTTCACAGCGATGTATACTGTACTGTGTATAGATAGGACTAATCCGGCCTCTTTTGGTTTAGTCGACATGCCTTATTCGAGTCTGGGTAATTGTCGAGAGTCGAGAGTCGAGAGTCGAGAGTCGAGAGTCGAGAGTAACATGTCGAGAGTCGAGAGTAACATGTCGAGAGTCGAGAGTACTAGGTCGAGAGTCGAGAGTAACATGTCGAGAGTCGAGACTGACATGTCGAGAGTCGATACTATCAATCGATAATTAATCAATTGATAAACTAAAGTCCCAGGCGATCTCCAGGCCGCGCTTCTATGCTTGTCCGAATGTGACAAAATATCAAGATGACCAATTTTTCATGTCAAGGTATATTTTTATACATCAATTATTTTATATTCATGTCAAGTTCTATATATTTATGTCGAAACAATTTATTCCCTGTCAATGCATTAACTTTTGCTATATCATGCACTTTTTCATGGTTGTTGTAAAAATTTGTCATGTCAAGTTACGTGCACATTTTTATACATCAAGAAAGACCGGTGACGAGCTTTTGATCAACCGAGAAGGAGTCTGGAAACTAGCAACTAGCAACTTTTCGGCAAACCGTAACTGTCACGTTTTTGCTGATGGGTGTCATGTCAGTCATGTTACCGAGGAACTCCAGTTATGAGATTTGACCGTTATTGTGGTTAAACGGAGCCGCCCAGAAATCCGCAAAATGCAGAAGAGTATGTACTGTTTCTTTACTGAAACTGAGTGTCTGTGATTTGGTCGATTTACTGACCCATGTACCGAGATTGTTGGAGTTTATTTTTCGCAGGATTTGAGTTTAGGAAGGCCCATCATGGAATCCTTAGTAAAGTAAGTGGAATGAGTTTATAATAGAGGACATAGAGCGAATATTACCATTCGTACTGATTTATCTAGACAAGTTTCGGCCAGATAGTCAAACGCACAAATGTTGCTAAGTTTCTGTTTCCTTTCGCTGGTGGAACGTGTCAGTTTAATGGCATATAGTTATAAATGTATTCTGATATTACTGTAAAGTTCAACTTGGAAGATTATTATTAAACTGAGCGATTCAGGTCATCTGGCCAGTTCTGTCAGCTTGTGCTTGCTTGTATCCAGAAGATATTCTTTATATTCCCCGTTTTATCCGGGAATAGAACCTTTAAACATAACTATCTGTTGAGCGATATTTTCTCTCCGATATTTTTTCAGTTATTGCTGTGATATGGAACATGATGGAAAGCGAAATCGCTCACCTATCGCTGGAAATCGCAAATGATAGTACGTGACTAGTCACCGCGCCGCGTGCTTGCTAAACTCGATGCTAAACCGCGATTTACAAACAGTCAAAAAGCTGCCAAAAAAATAAATAAAATTATTATATAGACACGAGTGTTTTACTGGAAAATAGACCACTCGTAAAATTCATACGAAACTACATCCGGGACCCGAGTGGCGTATTTTCCATATCCTCACTAGTGAGGATATCGATGACGTAATTTCCCGCTTTTGCATGGCTTTTTGTGCAAAGCTGCCAAACGCCGGTTGAAAAATGGCGAGCGATAGATTCGTGAATTCACTTGAAGCTGACACGGAAATCGTTCACTGAGGACGGTAGGAAAATGCTAAAACGAAGAAGAAAACTTCATATGACTTAAAATTATTCAAGGAGTTCCTTGAAAGTGAAGACGAAAGGAGAGAAATTCAAGAAAGTCCAGCCATCGAGTTGCAAGAGTTCGCGGATAAAGTTTGTGCTTTTGTGGTTTGTCTATATAATAAAAAGAAAATTACACGGTGGCTTGAAGATATGAATTTTATTTTCTCGTGGTAAAAACAATATTTTACTCATTCGCTGCGCTCATTCGTAAAATATTGTTTTTACCACTCGAAAATAAAATTCATATCTTCGCGCCGCCGTGTAATATCCTCTATATATATGCTACAGTGAACTGTAAATGTGCATTTGAAAGCGAATTTTTGCGTGCATGATCTAGGCTATATCAATTTGTTTAGGCTCTTAGCTATAGCCCCACAAGTACGATGAAGTACAGCCATCCAGCAACATCCTCTAAATAATTATTTATTTACGTATTTATTTATTTATTTGTTTGTTTATTTATTTATATTTTCAGAAACTGTTATCTTAGTCGTAACACTGAAAATTTTCGAAATCATTCAGTATTAACAATACATGTCCAAGTTTTTGTCACAGTGAAATGGTTTCAGAAATTTCCGAAACCATTTTTGTCACAGCGAAATGGTTCAGAAATTTCCGAAACCATTTTTGTCACAGTGAAATGGTTTCAGAAATTTCCGAAACCATTTTTGTCACAGTGCAATGGTTTCAGAAATTTCCGAAACCATTTTTGTCACAGTGAAATGGTTTCAGAAATTTCCGAAACCATTTTTGTCACAGTGCAATGGTTTCAGAAATTTCCGAAACCATTTTTGTCACAGTGAAACAGTTTCAGAAATTTCCGAAACCATATTTTTCACATGGTTTCGAAAATTTTTGAAGCCATCTTATTGACCCGGCAGTGTTTTCTTTTTTGTAATGCTATTTGTGTTCTATTTCTGTATTTCAATGATATTGTGGTGTTTCAAGACGGCAAAAATGTCGTCTGTCCTAAAAATGTAAAGAAAGCCTGATTTCAGCTGACTTGAGTCGGCTGGATCGTGAATTAAAGTTCAAAATCTAGCCGCTTTTAGGAAAATGTCACAAAATGGCAAGCAAAGGACATAAATAGGCCGAAAAATCATAGCCACAAAATGGACTGTTTCGACATGAAAAACTTGATTTTCTTCCAAAAAAGAGTTGCCCGGAAGAAATAAGGATATAATACCATAAAATAGCTGAATTTTACTATCATTTCGGATAAAAATACCCCCGCATGGCCTTTTTTGGGCCGGATTTCAAACTTTAGAATATCGGACTTGAGTTTGGAACGTGTTTCAGGCTCCTAAAGAAAATCGGCGAGCGATATCCCTGAATTGTACTCCACTCAGTCCTAAGTACCATTACTTAACGCGAAGAAGAATCTGAGTTAACAAACGACAACATGCTAACAATGCCCAGCTCTTCTCGGCCAAACCAGTCATCGTTTTCAACGACTGGTAAACTCCCATCAACGGTAATTGAAAATAATTTAAGATTTTGAAAACGCTTCAACTGAATGAATAACGATAGCCGCGTACATGAAAGCAGCAAATTAACTGAAGCACGAGGATCAAATACAGCTTTGATTTCTATGCGCAATACTGAGTTGATTCGGCGCTATCACGCAATCATACAAATCTCGAGCTCATAACTTCTAATATTGTGTCATCGGTAAAAAACCGCATACTGGAGGGATGGATGAAACCGCAATACCACACTTCAAGAATGAAATTACCGAAATATCGTATGAAAAATGGCCCGAAACCGCAATACCGCAAAAGGTACCGAATCGCGAAACTGGGGCATTAAAATGCCCTAGTTTTTAGCAAACTGTTTTATTGTCTTCGAAAAGCCCCCTTGGGGAAAGATAATAAAGTTTATTATATCTCTTATATAGTACGCGCGCTGTGATTGGTCAATTTTACGGGCCGTATTCTACGGTACGGCCCGCGAAATTTGAGAGTGCTACTGATCATGACGCCATCTTTGCAAGTTACTTTCGATTAATTTCAAATTCTGCATAATAATGTCTCAAGAAGACGATTTTGAAACCTGCAATCCGGATGAAAGAGTTTTAGAGCGAAGCGAAGAGGATCTTCCAAACTTCAAACGCGATTTATCAGTCGGGAACTTTTAGAAGCCGAAAACGTCCAACATGTGCGAGCCGGCCGGACTCGATTCAGGAACTTGACAGTTTTATCTCTGCCGAAAAGTCCGCAAACTGACTTTGAAGAAGACGAATTCTGAATGGAAAAGGTTTGAAAAGGTCTGTTAAGAGCAGACGAATGGAACATTTAACGTGGAAAACGTAAGTCTTACCTGTTGATGTTTTTGACAAGCTTCTCGGCAAATTTTTCACCAAGTTATTATGCGACTTCTGCAGCGAACACTTCTCAGGACTACACAACAAAGCGCCACAAAATGGATGGCAGTATCTGAGAAGATTTTTGTCCCGTAGTTTCGTTACAATTTTAGTGTTCTCTCGTCCAGTATTTGTAAGAAACACTCGTATTTTCACTCAGTTTGACGAACACGCTGTAAGTTGATTGCGGTGCTTTCTTCTCAATCGGTGAATCAAATTTATTGTCCTTGTCTGTTTAACGAACTTCAAGAAGTAGTTTAAAAGTAAACTCGAACTGTACCGGTTTTCATGCTTTTACAGAAAATAACTAGGTAGAAATTGTTTGAAGACGTTTGAAGTTTGGATTCAAATCGTGTTTACAACTCGTCGAACTCGAACAATCGACTCGTCCTTTGCCTGTGATGCGTGTCAGTCAAATGAAACCCCTTTCCTCGCGGTTGACTTGAAATGTTTTCCTTTTTCCAAAGGAAGAGATATAATAAATATCTTACTAACCTCGTCTTCTCGTTCCGTACTGTAGGTTACGGATCCTCGTTTTTTTCCCCTTCGATTTATGGCCCGCGCGCTTCGCGCTTGGGCCATAAATCGAAGGGGAAAAAACTCGGTCCGTAACTTACCGTACGGACCTCGAACTCGGTTAGTAAGAGGTATATGTATGTATGTATTGCTCAAATGCGTGGGCAAACTCCTCCAACTGTAACATTGACAAACTGCAATCTGTACAGAACGTCGCATGTAGAATTGTAAGTGGTGCAAGGAAATTCGACCACGTCACGCCCATACTAAAAGAATTAGAATGGCTGCCAGTATCAAGCCAGCTTTACCATCGAAATGCCGCTTTAGCCTTCAAGTGCATGACGGGCTGTGCTCCCGACTATTTGACCTCTATTTTTATCAAACGTGCAGATATAAGCAAGCGTACCACTAGGAGCTCTCAACAATTAAACATTCCTCTAATTAGAACTGCCACTGGCCAAATAACATTTTATTATAGGATAACTACCATCTGGAACTCATTGGATCTTACTTTAAAACTCAGTAGAACTATATCAATTTTTAAAAAAAACATTGAATCGTAAATTGATTGTAGAGTTTTTAAATTCATGAATATCTTTATTAGAATGTAGTATTATTAATTAGTATTTTAGTTACCGTATATTGTCTTCGAAAAGCCCCTTGGGGAAAGATAATAAAGTATGTATGTACGACTGTATGTACTGCTTTTCACTAGCGATATAAGCATAAACACAAGCAACATACACTATATGCAGACGAAGTAACGTGTTGATCATTAGTGCCTTTTGTTAGAACAAATGCTGCTAATTATCAACACGTTTATACTGCGTCTGTGTTTATTTCAAGCTTACTTAGTAAATTATCGTTTCCAGTTAATCTACAATGTAATTATTTTAACATCCAATTAAAAGCCATTTTTTATTTCCTTGAAGTAATTTTTAAAATTATTCAACCTTTGTGGACCATCAGGAAGCTGAAGATTGAGAACATGCATGGCTGACGTCGGTGTAGAAATTGAAAAATGCGGTTTCGGTTTTCAGGCGATTTTCGATTTTTGGCGACTTTTTTCGCGTTATTGCGGCTTCAGGGATCCCCTAATGCCCCCACTCCTTTTAAGGTTTTAATTCGAATAAAAATACAACATGAATTACTGTCTGTCGTTTTACAATTGGTACCTCTTAGGGGTGAAAATGAATTCAAGCCACGCCCAAAAAACGGGATTCTAGTACCTTCCATGGGTTTCTTTCCAAGTTTCCGACGATCACCCCTGCGGAGTGTTGGGGTACGCCTTTAAAAAAATCGGTCAGAAGCCTTTGATTTTACCAAATTATACCACTATCAAGTTTTCAAGCAAGACTAGCGGTATTCTTATATTTTTAAACAAGGAAACAAGGCTCTAGGTTCGATAACTGATTGGCATGGAATCATCATTGTCAATAGACTAGAGAGGCTGTGAACAGTCTACATTGTCAAGTGATTAAATTAATTTGCGAAGCCAAACGGCATACCTAGGACTATTGCATCATTTAAGAGAGACCATCAGGGAAAGATGCGAAAAAACGGTATGTCGAAGTTACCAAATTCGTATTTTTATTTTCCTCCATATTTATACCAAAACAACTTTACAGAATTATTGATATCAATTACTTTATTTTCACATGCTTCATGTATAAAAGGGTTAAAATAATATCTGCAATAAACCATTAATAGTTCTCTCAACCCAAACTTCACTAAATGAAGCTGGTTAAACTACTAGCTGTCAGCACAGAACTGCTACTACAGCTAGTCTTTGTTGTTTCCTTTCTGTCCCAGTCTTTTGCTGATCCCAGGCGTTCCCGTGAAATCGAGGGTGAACTTGCGAGAAGCTGCGTCCGTGTCATTTAACTGTCTATGACTCGGAGTGGACACTCGGACTGACTCCGGAACTGGCGGATCGAACACATGAAATTCTCCTAAAAGACAAAAAATGTAAAAATGCATCAGGCACTTTCTCTATTTAGAGAGAGGGGAAGGGGTGGAAGACCAAACTTTCCTTACAATGGTAAAAGTAACTTAACGATTGCTGAAGGAATATTTTAGTTTATTATTAGCATTATTAATATCATTATTGCAACTTACGTTCACTTACTTTCAGCAGGATACCTCACATCAGCAGAACTGGCAGAGCGTCTAAGTAAGTCTGTGGAAATAAGTTAACAAACAAATATTCAGGAAAGCCCAACACAAGAATAAATCATAAATGATAGTGAAGGGACATTGTTTTACAAATAAGGGTAGTTTTAGACTTCCCCGTGTGTTTGAGGATTTCTTTGCATACAAATAGACCTTTCTCCAAAATGGCCGCCGCAAATTCATATTAAACTGAGCGGAAAATAAATACTAGCACCTGAAAGACCACGCGCGCGCGCGTCTTGCTTGATAATCGTACAATAACAAAGTTTTGTCAGGTTAGGTTCTACCTGAGTTGAGAAAATATTTTTCAGTTTTCAACTTCCGTTTTCTCAACTCAGGTAGAACCTAACCTAACGAAACTTTGTACGATTACCAAGCAAGACGTGGTCTTTCAGGTGCTAGTATTTATTTTCCGCTCAGTTTAATTTTAATCATTTTGAATTTGCGGCGGCCATTTTGGAGAAAGGTCTATTGGGAGAAATGTACAGTCGCCATCTTTTTCCGTACGGTCGATTCAAACGCCCCTTATCCAGAACACTTGAAAGAAACCTAACCTTCGCTGATGATGTATCTTTGGAGGCAAGTATACAAAAAAATAATGATATTTTCTTTAATTTATAATTACCTCCACCTGTTCCAAGAGGGATCTCAAATACGTGCTTCATCTGTCCTCCTAACCCTCGGGACTCAAGAAAATGTTCTTCGCGTCCCTCTAGGACTGATGGTGTTATGGTTTTTCTGTGAATGAACCACAAATTACCAAGGGCCTGTACATGTCCGTCTAAATGTTCGTCGCGCGGCGCGCAGCACTGTTTACGTAAAGACGCCGGGACTCATTTTACTGTCAGAGAGCGCGAACATATTTTACTGATATACTTAAGTTAAATATTGTAAATTATAATTGTATATTGTAATTGCATATTCAATTCCTTACTCATGGGAAATAGGGGAGGGTCGGTGTGAGTGGAAAAAGAGACCCATGCAGTAGGATGAAGGCTAATCTTTCACTCGCCCCCACCCTCTACGTTTTGCCAATCTACAATGGCGGCTAAACACTCGATGTCCATCGCTAGCCCACCAAAAACGTCTGTACTGCAGGCTAAGAGGGCATGGGTTCGAATCCGTTGAAGACTCAGAACTGCACGCTATGATCACTTTATTTTTACTAGAAATACGTACGTGTATTGATAATTTAAGTACAGTGGAACCCCGCCTTACGACCACCCCGTTAATACGACCACCTCGTTAATACGACTACTTTCTTTTGTCCCGAACTGAAGTTCTCTCAGTCATTTTCTTATTTAAGAACCCCTTTAATACGACCACCCCGTTAATGCGACCAGATTTTGCTGGCCCGTTGGTGGTCGGATTGGGTGTAGTAGATGTCCTCTCATAATCAATATATACAAAAACATGCAGCAAATTATTTCTTACCTCCTGAGCGAGTCATACATTCCCTGTTTAATTAAAAAAGAAGCCGTTTGAGTGAATAATGAGGAAGCGGCGTATGATTATCAGTGGTATTGCATCAGCGTTAGTATGTTGCCTTCGTCAAATATACTTGTATAGTATAGACTTGTAAGGAGTCAAAAATAAATTGACCGGACAACAAGTGACGTGTGTCAACTCATATTCTCTTTTAAAATATAGACTTGAAGCTGCGCGCGCTCTGGTTGGTTAAAAAGAAAACAAGTTTTATCAGAGCATAAAACACAGAAAAGTCGTGTTTTATCGTTTCGCGCGTGTTAAATCTATATTTTAAAGCACACAAAGAAGCCAAAACCATGTCTTATACTGTCATAAACACTACGGTTATTTGAGAATACTTGAGAAATATAGAAAACGCTCGCCTGCGGCTCGTGTTTTCTAAATTTCTCTCGTGTTCTCAAATTCTCGTCGTGTTTCATGACAGTATATTGAGTATAATACATGGCTTTGGCTGCTTTATTTGTTAAATAAATCTCTTCTTTTGCTATAGGAATCAGTTTGACTCTGTTCGGGTATGTTTACATAGCCTGAGGCAAACACGAGAGTAAGTTTTGAGAGAACACGAGTGGGTTTACACAAGGAGAATTCTCCTTGCATTATAAGCCATATAATATTATGCAACTTGACGTCATAATCGTCGTCATGCAAAGAACCTAACCATCCAATCATAGGACATTATTAACAATTATTGGATGAGGTTTTTGTGATATACAGAATAATCAAGGTCGAGGTAAGAGTTATCAGCTGAAGCCGAAGGCTGAGGCTCTTACCGATATCTTGATTATTCTGGATATCACAAAACCGAATCTAATAATTGTTTTATTATACATTCAACGAAAAATAATAACGCTTCTGCCACCGATGTTACTTAGCGGCAAGCAACGCAAAGCGCGCAAACTTGACATGATTACCCTAGAAATCATGCACCGCGGTCATAGATGACATGATTACAGGTGACCTTGAGTGTCCTTGAAATGATTATTGTATAATCTGCAGGTTAATACCCGTGATCCTCTCGCTAATCTGTAGGTAGATGACGTAGATGCTTTCAAAGGCGCTGATTTCGAAAATTCACTGTACGCTTTCGGCCAATCAGAAAAGAGATAGTGAGTTGAATGTATAATAATTATTATTATAGGGCTCGTTATATAACCAACATTTTTTAAAGACTATAGGACACACAAGTTATTGACCTGAAGCTTGAGATACTGTCTATTCTTCTCCATCAGCTTCTCTGACAGTTCATTATAACGCTTTTTGGTGTCCTCTAGATCCTTCTTGTCATCTGCAGGTAACAAAAATACTGTTTCTTTAGATCTGCAGGTAATTTCCTACGTAACATCATGGGTCTTAATGCATCATGATATTGTTATTTCAGATCGGGGTCGGAGGAAGCTGTTGGCGGAAAACCCTCTACTGTAGTAGTACCACAGAGCTACTATCGGTGAAACAGTTATATTTTTCCGCTGTATCTGAGAGTTGATTGAGCCCACGGTGTTTGTCACACGTCTTTGTACCCGCAAATTGATAGCTTTCTGAATGTCAACGAGTGCTCGCACTACAGCAGTTAAAACAATACCGAAACCGTGGAGAAAATTCGCCGAAATTTCGTTGGAAGCGAAATTTCGTTCATTTTCGCCGAAAAGCCCCGAAAATCGTTTGCATTACTTTTGCACAGTACTGTATCTTATCATGAAATAAGAATCGCCCGTACTCAAATAAAGCATTTGCTAAATGACGTACAATTTCCAAAAAGCTAACACCTCCTGGTGAACTCATGGTACTGACTACGTAAAAAGCAAACATTAAACGTATCAAGAAAGTTTATTAATAACTTTGGAATACTTACTTGACGTTTGTGATCTCAATGCTGTTAATGTTATTTAATGCAGTCAAGGAGAACAACGGGTTGGGACACTGTAAGCGTTAGTTTTGGGACGTATCACTAAGCTACTGGGATAATTATTATTTTTTAAACGGCTAAAAAGCCAAAGCATTATTTTCCTCTTCCACCCATTCTGATTTTAACCAATGACATATAAATTCATATATACCTACGGAATCAGTGGACAGCATATAGTCGCTTGTTTTAGTTAAATACTATGCTTACATCTTCAATTTAAATCAATCCTAGTGACGCAGACACCAAAATTTGTGGTTTGGTATCGCTTAGGGTGTTTAGATCTAAAATTACTTGTGTCACCTGTTAGGGTTATTGAGAAGGAAAAAATATGGCAAGAACTACAGTAGCCTCCTTTGCAGACGTTTTTTGTGAGAATGGGACAGACATAAAAAAACGTCTGCAAAGGAGGCTAGAACTACAGTGGAATCCAGATTTCTTGAACCTCCGCATGTGAAAAGAAAATTGGTTCGAGAAATCGATCGGGAGTTCGAAATATACAGTGAAACAAATCCAAGGGAAACAACTTTTTGTTCGAGTTATCAAGGTCTTTGAGAAATCGAGGGTTCGAGAAATCAGGATTCCACTGTATTATTATTTTGTCTTTTTAGAAATGGTAGGGTGGAAAATGAATTTGAGCCACGCCCACAAAACGAGATTCTGGTACCATTTTTGGGTAACCGTTCCTTAAAAAATTTCCGAATCACCCCCGTCACTTTTATATGGGAGTTCCCCCAGGCTCAGACAAACATGAGTGAAAAAATACCCAGCACTGAGAAGAGGATACAGTTGAGTTCTGCTTGAACTTTGGAAAGAACTTGATTATAGTACTGTTCTAACTGACTCGTCTTCTCTTTTGCCTTGTTGGCTACATAGTCCTGATACATTTTCTCCTGGTGGGTCTGTGGAAAACGGAAAACATATTATTAATAATAATGACTGAAAACACTTACAACAGCTGGTTCTGAGTTAAGGTAAGAGTCATACAAACCATGACAGGGCTGAGGGCAATAGAAAAGTGCTCTTCGCTCTGTAAATTCAGCTGGCATTTATGCCCGTAATACTAGATCAGTTTTCTTTTAAACTAGAACTAATAAAAGTCAGTCGGAAAAGTAATTGTACAGACGGTCTCTTCAACTTCAAAAGTCCAATAAACGAATCCGAAATTAAAGCAAAAACATGAAACTTTACCTCACTGTAAGAGCGGCCGGGAAAAGTTGCGCGATCGTGAGGTTTTGGATTTGCAATTGAATAGAACTGATCGCAAAACAAATGCAAGCGTGATTCTAAATGCACCTTATTCACTTATTAAACGTCAAATAATTACTTGGTATGTCCAGAATGCCAGCGCCCTTGAACAAATCTCCATAATAACCTCAGGTTTTTGACCAGCCAACACCATCTATAAAAACAAATGTGCTGCACGCTAAATAAGATTTTTCAACTACATAGTGCACTCTATATATAGCCCGGCTACCAAAATACATTTGTGTCCAAAATTGCATCACGGAGGCTAACAGCAGATGACAGGAAACACAACTACAATAATGGGAAAGTGATGCATCAAGTTATTTTATCAACACGAAGTGTGTAAGTTAAAACTATAGTTCAATAAACTGTTGGAACATGATGGACTTACCGATTTGAATTGTTCAGAGGCCTGTAAATCAACACGAATGACATCAAATTTGGCAGACAGGTTAGTTTCACCTGGTGGAAATATAAGTAGCAGATTAAAAGGAAATAACATATCTGTTATAAAATGTTGATTATTTAGGTAAAAGCTCTATTTAGCAGCCCCCAACCCCTCCCCCTCTGAAAAAAACAATTTTGTTAAAGGAGAAGGTCACTCCAGAAAACGCATTTTTGTTCTCACTACCATTAAAAAGTATATATGAAGATGAATTACTGACCGTTGTTTGAAGTTCCAAAGACCCTCATAACCTCGCGAAATTTGCCTTCAAGTGTGTCGAAAAATTTGACTTGACCGCCGCCATTTTGGAGACTACTCAGCAACCTGGCCGCATAATCGTGACGTCAAATAGTCCAACCTGAATTGGCGGGAAGCGCTGTGTGATTTTGGTGTGCCTTCGTTCGATGTTTCGATCCACAATGCGGCCTCTTGTGCAGCTCCAAACTGTTGTAACAGGTCGCAAAACGACAGAAGAGGAATTATATTTCATCGTTTGCCGTTCGTTGCTCGATCTCCTAAAATTAATTGTCCCGTTCGACGAAACAGAATCAAGTTCTAATTTTCGAAGCGATCGCGGCAACGCAGCATTTCGGTGTTACACTATAAAGCAACGTTTCTTTCAATTTGTCTCGCGGCGGCTTAACAAAATTGCGAGACAAGTTGCAAGAAACATTTTTAGTGTCACAGCGCCTTAATTAAATTGAATCATTTCGGAATACGTACTGACAAACTAACCCCCGGGGGGGGTACTCAAAAAAGTTTTATACGGGGAGGCTCCGCCCAGAGATCCAACCCTTACCCTTTCATATACCATTTTTCACAGAAAAGGTACCCCTTTCATATACCTTCCATAGAAAATGGTACCCCTTTCATATACCTTCCATAGAAATTATGAAAATGGTACCCCTTTCACATACCTACAGTAGAAGCACTGCATCCCTTTTCTATACCCTTGTAATGAACTTAATGAACAATATATATCACCAGAAATCATCAAGCATTACCAGTAGAGATGTTAACCAAACAATAATATCATTTACTCGTGAAATCCCTACCCTTTCATATACTTCAACTCGTGAAATCCCTACCCTTTCACATACCTCGAGCCTAAAAAAGGACCCCTTTCGGGCGGAGCCTCCCCGTATAGTCCATTATAGGGAGTACCCCCCCCCCCCCCCCCCCCCCGGGAACTAACCTCTTGTCGTTCTTTCATGGCTTTGCTTCTTTAGCTCGTTTCGTGTTTAAAAATTGTCGGAACAGCCTCAGGTTTCTGATTTCTTTTATAGTGTTACCAGTAAGAAGTTGATCTGACTTAAAATCAATCTCAAAGCAGTCATCCGTAAAGTGGTCGGAAGAAACATAAATGTATTCGGGTTTTGGCAAGAATCTCTTATCGCGGCCGAGTTTAACTAGCCACGGCATTTCTTGGCAAAATCTTTTCAATTAACGGCAAACGATGAAATATAATTCCTCTTCTATCCTTTTGCGATCTGTTACAACAGTTTGGAACTGCAAAAGAGGCCGCATTGTGGACTCGAAACATCGAACGAAGGCACACCAAACAGCAACTATGTCTAAATCACACAGCGCTTCCCGCCAATTTAGGTTGGACTATTTGACGTCACGATTATGCGGCCAGGTTGCTGAGTAGTCTTCAAAATGGCGGCGGTCAATTCGAATTTTTCGACACACTTGAAGGCAATATTCGCGAGGTTACGAGGGTCTTTGGAACTTCAAACTACGGTCAGTTATTCATCTTCATATATACTTTTTAATGGTAGTGAGAAAAAAAATGCGCTTTCTGGAGTGACCTTCTCCTTTAATAAATCCCCGGAAAACAATTAGTGGTGGAGATTAGAAATTGAGCGTTGAAAATGACTTGACCATCCTTATTAGCAAAAGGAAAGAAATATCCTGACGCTCCCCTTGGGCTTGGCCTGAAATACCATGACTCCCCCCCCCCCCCCCCCCCCCTTCCCCCACCCCACTGCACAGATAATTCTTCCAATACTGTTTTCACACTAGTGTGAGCATTTTTTCTGAAGCAAAATTGGAAGAAACCAGCCCTAGTGAGGTAACTACCGGTATATGTTTTTGGTGTTATCCACCCTGACCCACCACAATGAAATGAGAAATGAGTTATTACACAGAAATAGATGGCTTCCATGCACTTCTAGTTTTATATATGCAAGCTGATTTATGATATAAGTCCCCCCCCCCCCCCCCCCACACCCTCCATTTACTCCCTCCTCATAAGGTCTAGAGAATACATAAGTCCCCTGTGGGCTTCATAGAGCTTTCACAGTATTTAGAAAGCACAGTGACAGGTAAACTAATCTATATACTTACATGCAGGGCACACAAGGCTCTTATTAAATTCTCTTGTTCCATCTTCATCACAAAATATATCTTTCCTCAACATCAAGGATGTTTAGTTCAGACCATAATAATCATGATTGATGTTAATAAAAAAATATTATTCTAGAAATGGGATTACCACTCTCAGGTTATTGTTATTAATGAAAGATGATAAAAAGATGATAATGATGATGATGATGATGATTGATGGTGACAATGAAAACAACTGTGTTCTTTTCACTCTGGAAAGAAAGGAAGGTATTCTGCATGGTTTTTTATCATAACTTCAATTGAATTTTAAAACATTGATATTTAGAGTATTTTTTAAATGCTCTACATCTCAGCACCAAAAATAATTTTTTTGGTGCTGAAGTATGCCTTTATGGCTTTTTAACTGCTAACTGAGCAGTGCATATGCCACAAAAGTCATAGTGATACTATGAGCCCTAGTGCATGGTGGAGGATGGCAGGTGGGAGGGCGGAGACCCTAATGCCCTCACCCTGCCTCTGCCGCCGAGCCCTAGCGCATGGCAGCGGATGGCGGGTGGGAGGGAGGAGACCCTCCTGCCCTGCCTCTGCTAAAAGTGGTATACAAGTCACATGGTTGCCACAGACATCAGTTTTCAAAATTCCCAGACTCCCTGACTATTCCCTGATAAAAGTAAAATTTCCCTGACCAAATAACTGCAAAATGTAAGATATAGTAGCAGCTTCCAGCCTCCCCTTGTAGCCATCCTTTCTACCCATTTATTTAAGACTGATCAGGTTTCAATGAAAAAAAAAAAATGAACAACTTTATTTAAGTGTCAGAGGATTTAGCACTGTTGTGCTAATTGTGGACACTGTAAATGAACAAACAAATATTGCAAATAGAACATAAACTTGTTAAGGATCCCAACTGGCGGGGGCTAACCAGTTGGCTATTTACAAAGCGTGACCGAGGAGTTGAACTCGGGACTACCGAGAGCAAATCCAGCTAGTGGAAAGGTGGAGGATTTGAACCATTGGGACCTCCAGATTTCAAATCCAGCGCGCTAAGCCACTCGGCCACGTCGCCTCACAACCCTGACAGTGACAGTTCGCCTTCTTCATTAAGCAAAAACATTGCTGAGATCACAGTGACCTCACCAGTTCAATGGTATTAAATCAGTGGTGCTATAATTTCAATTTTCCCTGACTTTTCTTCAAAATGTCACTTTTCCCGGACTCAAAATAAAATTTCTTGACTTTTCCATGACCTCGAAGAATTTTTTTCCCCTGACCATTTCCTGACCTGTGGCAACCATGAGTCAGGGCACCGGTGATTGTTCGGATTTCAAATTACATGACATGGTAAGCATAACTACCCCTGACAAAAGTGACACAAAAGTCCTGTTAATGTATTATTCTTCATATTGGTGATAAATAAGGTATGCAATATAAATGTTATCAATGTCTCAATATATATTGTGTGGTTCCAGAAAAAAATCACCATACCCAACCCAAGGTCATTGGAAATAATTCGAAGGGGGAGGGAGGTCTCAAAAGCCAAAATTTTTAAGGAAAGTATGAAGCTAAACTAAAATTCCGGGAGTGGGGGGCTAAAAAAAAACCTTCCATGGGGGGAGTTTCTAGAACCACACATAAATAAAAAATTACTGCAACTGCTTGGTTCAGTAGTCAGTAACTCTTGTTAATTTTGTTGTTAGTATTTTTTTTCTTCACAAAGTCCACACAGTAAAAGGATACGAGAGCAAGATGTAACCTAGAATTTTGCAGAAAGTTGCAAATGAAGGAAATTACAATATTAGAAATTAAGAGAGAAAAAACATACTAAGCTTATATATGTTTTATATATTCTTACCCAAGCGTGTGTATTCAGCCTTGTTCTACACTTTCTAAAATTACAAAGAAGGTCATTATCCATTTTCTACTGTTTGATGAAATTTGAATTTTGTCAACCTCTCATCTAAAAACCTAAAAAAAAAAAACAGGAAAGATAATAATAAATTGGTAAACTATAAGGAACCATTTCTTGGTCTATCATGTTGTAGTAAGCTGGTTAAAAATTATGCATCAAGTTTAGCCCCATAGTCAAGACAAATCTGTAATGGTCTTGAAATATTTTTCAATGTAGGTTAAACTCGGCTCAGTATAAACACATAAAAGCTTACAGAAGCTTAGGTGATTAGCTTCTGACATAAGCTTATAACAATGTACAATATTTTATAGAATTTACAAGTGTAAAAGTAAGCTTAGTTATTATTAAAGACCGTGGACAAATTTAAGCTACAAACGAACTGGCGTCAAATTCCCATAAATTAATGAACTATCGATCCCGATCAAAGGAAAACTTTGCAAGTAACTTAACTTATTTGAGAAGAAATTATTTTGCTTCGTGATCATTGTTTGTGAACACGTCACTCTTTAGTCTGGAAGTTTCTGTTCTTTATCGTGGTTTACGCATCGTAAATAAAGATATAAGACATGTATTACATCAACTATGAATCAAACAACAGTTAATGATAATTCCTACCGTAGTTTTTCCTGAAAATAAGTCTTTCATACCATGATTTCTACGCTAAATGCAAAAGTTATACAAAGCACCGATCGATTGAAATTCGCGGGGCAGGTGACGCATGCTCAAACACAGGCCTCGGCCTCATTCTCCCTCAGCCGGTGTTACGCTAGGCTCAGTTTCCAGCCACCTGGGCCCAGTTGTTCGAAAGCCGATTAACGCTAACCCAGGATTAAAAGTTAATCAAGCTTTTAATTTCTCTTGTATAAAAGTGTTTTTCTCTGCGAATGTTTTGTAAAATTTGAGATTAGTCAAAGTCAAAACAGAAAGACAAAAAATATAAACAGAAAACCTCTCTGAAAAGTTAAAAAACTGAAATCAAAATTCGCGCTAATCCTGGATTAGCTTAATCGTTCTTTGAACAACCCGGCCCTGGTTTCCAGCCGTGGGTGTTTCGGTGCGCCCGCGATCCTCTCCACGGCTGGAAACTGAGCCTAGTGTTACGCCTGCTTGTTTTGTGTGGGATTTTGTTCGTCGGACGGATCGGCTCAAATCGTTTGCTACCAGCTCTTCAAATGGATAATACTCTTCTGCATTTGTAACATGCATTATGGAAGCGACCTGGGAAGCGATTAGTAGCAAGTTCGCAAACGACATGTTTCTAATTTATTAAAACGCTTCACCTAGGGACGGCAAGGGGTATTTGGCATGGTAGTGGTAATCTGCAGAAATCTTGGAAAGAAGCCGAAAAAAATTACTACCGAAAAATAAACCGTTCAAAACTCTCAGAAACTTTATTAATACAGTAAACACCCGCGTATAAGAACCTTGTGAATTAAGAACCTTCAGCCTGAAATTTGAAATAGGTTCTTATTTGTATTTTCACTTTTTATCTCTGATAGTAGAATGTTAAAAGAGAGCAGTGGAAGAATAAGGTTGGGAGGGGGCTGAGGCGAGTTTGCGCAAGCTATGAAAGAGGACTGGAGAAAACAGTGGGGGATATCCTTACGGACGATTAATTTCTCCCAAACAGACATGTAATTTCACCTCGGGAACCCTCAGTGACAAACATAATTTACTAACCGACTTTGGCTGAGGAAACTCGTGTCAGTGTGGAGATAGACAAGATAGCAGATGGGAATTCTGCGATAAATCAGGGGCACTCAGCGAAACATTTTGCCTGTAGTTGTCGAAACGTCGTTTTTACGTTATAATTGTGCTTTTAATTTTCTGCAGTTTAATGGCTTATTTTTAAACGCTAATAAAAATGTATCTGTTCGGATACGTTAGCTGAAAATTTAAGGGATTGAAATCTTACTGCCCGAATTTATGAGCTCAGTACTTTTTCCTTTCGAAAATCCCAGCTGACCTTTTTTTATACCCAAAACGACATTTTTATCTCTCCGAAAACAAAACGCATTCATGAATTTTCCCATATTAAGAAAGTTCGAGATGACATTTCCCTAAAGAAAACTCCAGATTTTCATCACACTATAATCCGAATATCTGAGGCGATTATAGGCCTTCCGAACAGATATTCCACCGAAATTAAACGATCCGTTGGGTGCCCCTAATAAATGGTAAGTCAAAATATAAATATACGTTATTACACAATTAAATTTTTCATCCGTTAAATGGTTTTTCGGGCAAATTAAACTTCCCATTTGAAGGAATCTTGACGTTCTCTTCATTCGTCTCAGAAATATATGGAGCCAAATAGGAAGTTGTTAAAGAAGAGTAGAAAGATTTAAAAAATCGATTATTCGAGAGAAAGTAAGGTTTAAAACCATTTCACAAAATAGAAAGTGAATCACATCTTTTTAATTCGGAACGTTCATCTAACTGGTTTTACTGGTTCAATTTCGCTATACTCAGTGGTGGATTTAATTTGAAAAAAATTTAATCGGTGAAAGCAAAAAATTATAAAATAGTTACGAATTACGACAACGGTAAATGACCTGATAATGACAAGGAATCCAGAACCAGCTGATAGTTTCATATCAGTAAAACAAAATGAAGGAGAGACCGCAAAGATGTAGTTTCATGGTGGATATTCAACCAAAGAAAGCAACAGATTAGATTTAGAATTATATTTAACATACGCCTGATGATGGTTCTGAACTGAATCGAGATATAGCATTTAAATATCAAATATGTTGCTTTCTTTGGTTGAATATCCACCATGAAGCTACATCTTTTCGGTCTCTCCTTTTTTTTTGTTTTAAATGACAAGGAAGGCCGGCCAATTTTAAGACAAGGTTTAAAATTAGCTTTCGGAAGCGGATATCATGTTCTCCCACAAAATCTTTAATAAATAATCCAACAACGGAGAATAAATCGGAAGTTTAAAATTTACATCTCCAGGCGGTGTGCGTCACGGGTGGGCAAAGCATCATGGGTGAATTTGTGAAACGACTCATTATGGCTTTGACGCGAGAGAGTCAACACCTCGGGCAAGTGAATAATGTGTGCGGATTGCTAGTTCTACAGCTGTTAGTCAGTTGTTCTACCCGAGTTATACAATAAGAATCCATACTGATTTACCTTTGCTCACTTTTGAACTGTTGAAGGGCACGTAAACAGTTGTCAGTGTTTGCTTCCAAAGCTATTTTACCCGGGCATTTTTATGGCGAAGCGATCATACGTATCGTATAAAACTGCGCATGGTGAACATGAATTCTATCGCATGGAAGATTTTGCTGTAAAACGCTTCAATGAAAGCTGGGCGATCTACGGTCCTGCGAATTGTAGGAAATAATTTAAAAAACGACGCTGATGCGCGCTACAGGAGAGCGTTTTGCGTACAAGACTGCAAGGGTCAGTTAATGTCACGCAATCGAGGTCACCGGACCGCAAATAAGCTTTTTTTTTAAAATAACCAGCGAGTCAGAAACTAGATTTACATCTTGTGGATTGTAAGATATAACAGAAAAAATAAGAGGCTTTGTGTCCAGTAAAATAGCTCGCAAAAAGGGGCTCACTGCTAGCAAAACAGACTCACGGCTCGCAGACCGCAAAGTAATAACTAACCTCAGTTGACCGCTTTTTCGACAAACCATTCAGTGTTCCATGGCTTGTAGCAAGAAAACTATTTGGGGTAGACCCGGGTAGACCCCGAAATTTCAAAAGAAGAAGGATTGGACTAACGTCATGTAAGAATGGAACACTTGAAATGGATCAGAATAACGATTTTGAAATGAATGAAAAAGTGTGAAATTTGAATGAAGACATCATGTCGGCCAGATCGACCGCGCTACATTTGAGAGGTGCCAGCGCATACAAAATGTTCGCAAGTAATCAATAAAAATGACCAGAGCAAAGGAAATATAACTGTCTTCAATTTCCTGTAAACGTGTTTCCTAAAACGACCAAGCAATCCCGGAAAATGGACAAATTCTGCGAGCACTTCGCTCCGAAATGCCTTCTTCTTGCCGCGAAGACTATTGTTCGAATACAGCTCGCTGATTGGCCAAATCTCGTGACGCACACCGCCTGTTACATCTCTAAAGCTCTTCCTAACATACATTGCCGACAAAATATGCAACTATGATTGAAGATAAAAAAACTCAAGTAAAGATACAAAACCTGAATTATAATTGATTGATTGGGATTTTGCATAGTTGAAGAAAAGGCTCATTTTGAAGTTAAATCAAAGGAATGGACTCATAAATTAATCACCTCAAAACTCTACTACGGGAACAATAAATCTGATAAGAATAAAGTTAGCGACAAAAACGTTATTTCTCAGAATGTCTACCAGTAGTCCACTAGAAGTCAATTAAATATGTGATTCACCTTCTATTTTGTAAAATGATTTTACACCTTACTTCTTCTAGCCTCTAGCTACAAGTTTGATTCGAATAATTGAAATATTTTTTATCTATCTACTCTTCTTTAACAAATTCCGATTTGGCTCCATTTCCGGCTGAGACGCAGAGGAATTCCTTCAAAGGGGATGTTTTAACTTGCCCGAAAAACATTTAACGGATGAGAAATTTAATTGTGTAATGACATAATTTATTTAAGCAAAGTCCATTTTGTTAATTGGTTTGACATTTGTTTTTAAATATGCAACATGGTAGGCTTACCATCTTTATTTGTCTACCCTGGTCAGCCCTATTTATATCATCGCAATCACTTTTAGCCAGTGCCAGCATTCAGTGCGAAACGTGATTTCAAATTCTTTCGTTTTTTAAATCAATATCAGGAATAAACCATGCGTTGTTAAATATGATCAAATATATACTCCTTAAATTGATTCCCTTCAAAATGGACCTTTACTTAACGCTTTTAAGCAAGAAAAAAACTAACTTGTGGGAGAACGTGATACCCCTCACATAAAATCAAATTTCAACACAATATAGTAAGACTTCTCATATTTGCCCATTAGTGTTTTAGTGTCATAATAAGCAACACGTGTTTCGATTCTTAGCATTTTGAAACTAACTTTCAAGCCTGGTACATATTTGTCGCAGTCTTACTGGCAACATCATCGAAACAAGTCTCTGGATTTGGTAAGTGCTAGTTAATATAATAACTGAGATTATATATAACTTTATATATAACTTTATTCTTATCAGATTTATTGTTCCCCTAGTAGAGTTTTGAAGCGATTAATCTATGAGTCCATCTATTGACGTAACTTGTATGAGCTTATAATTGTTTGTATCTTTACTTGAGTTTTTCATCTTCTCTTGTTCTTCAACCATACCTTGCAATTGCGAAATTTGTTCTCGTATTTTGTAGGCAATGTTAGCCGTAAATAGCTTTCGAGATGTAAATTTTAAACTTCCGATTTATTCTCTTATTGCATGGGTTATTAAACCACCTACTTGTGGGAGAACATAATACCCACTTCCGAAAGCTAATTTTTTAAAACCTTGTTTTAAAATTGGCCGACCTTCTTTGTCATTTAAAACAAAAAAGGAGAGACCGAAAAGATGTAGCCTCATGGTGGATATTCAACCAAAGAAAGCAACAGATTTGATGTTTAAATGCTATATTTCGATTCAGTTCAGAACCATCATCAGGCGTATGTTAATTAAATCTAATTCTAAATCTAAATCTAATTAACATACCCCTGATGATGGTTCTGAACTGAATCTAAATGTAGCATTTAAAGGGGCAGTGTCACGGGGATTTTGACCTTTTTTGGTCAAAACTGTGCTTCAGTACCTTTTCTTATTACAAAATAATTCTAGAACACCAAGAAAAAGAAATCAACCCAATTTTTGAAAGAGGAACAAATTATGGTCTGTTCTAGTGCATGTTGGAAACGTTGAAAATGCGAGAAATTGAAAAAAGGTTAGCCAAACATTTTTTCAAATTGTGATCCATTCCGACCCAGTTTCTGTGGCCAGAGACACTTATTGACAGTTTTAGTACACAAGGATGGTAATTTATAACAAAATTTTACCATTAATTTTAGTTTTCTGTTAATACAAAAACGTTTTTTGGTTTTTGAAATGACATCAAATCCCCGTGATACGTACTGCCCCTTTAAACAACAAATTTGTTGCTTTCTTTGGTTGAATATCCACCATGAAACTACATCTTTGCGGTCTCTCCTAATTCATTTTGTTTTATATGAAACTATCAGCTGGTTCTGGATTCCTTGTCATTATCAGGTCATTTACCGTTGTCGTAATCTTCGTAACTATTTTATAATTTTTGGCTTTCACCGCTTTAATTTTTTTCAAATTAAATCCACTATTTTTCGCGGAATTGAACACACACACACACACGTTTTATTAACTCATCCCTGATGAGGCTTTTCAGAACCAGTTAAGAATTGTTTTAGATAAACTCTCCGATTTAAAAAGATGTGATTCACCTTCTATTTTGTGAAATGATTTTAAACCTTACTTTTTCTAGCCTCTAGCTACAAATTGAATTATTTTTAATCTTTCTACTCTTCTTTAACAACTTCCGATTTGGCTCCATTTCCCGCTGAGACGCAGAGGAATTCACCTTCAAAGGGGACGTTTTAACTTGCCCGAAAAACATTTAACGGATGAGAAATTTAATTGTGTAATAACATAATTTATTTAAGCAAAATTCCATGTTCTTAACTGGTTTGACATTTGTTTTTAAATATGCAACATGGTAGCCTTACCATCTTTATTTGTCTACCCTGATCAGCCCTTTTTGTATCATCGCAATCATTTTAGCCAGTGCCAACAAGTGCGAAACGTGATTTCAGGAATAATATCAGGAATAAACCAAGTTTAAGCAAGAAAAAATATAACTTGTGGGAGAACGTGATACCCTCACATAAAATCAAATTTCAACACAATATAGTAAGACTTCTTATATTTGCCCATTAGTGTTTTCATGTCATAATAAGCAACACATGTTTGAATTCTTAGCATTTTGAAACTGACTTTCAAGCCTGGTACAATGTTGTTGGGAAAAGTTTGGATTTTCATTGTTGTCGCCGTCTTATTGGCATCGGCTGTATCCTCGAAACAAGTCCCTGGTTGTGGTAAGTCAGGCTAGTTGATATATATAATAAGATTTCAATAACTTTTATTCATACAATACTTTTACCGCACAATGTGTACACGTTAAAAGCTCTATTAAATCCTTTGATCTCTCTTTTAGTCCCAACTATCGAATTAGTCCCCTTTATATCTTAAATTGTCTAGTGAGACCCTTCTCTATATTACATTTATTTTCCTTTGCGCTATGAAATAAATCCTATTCCTCTTTGAGGCCTCTTTTTCTATACTCCGGCCCCACATCCCCTTGTTGTCTTAATGTGCACTATAGCCGAAGCTCCCTGAACGGACACTCTCGTATGCGGACAGCTCCACTTACGGCAGCCTTGACAAAACCCAATTTGAACTCTCATACAAACTCTGTATTTACACATTCCCGTAAGCGGCCTGCTCTAGTTGCGCGAGACTGTTGCGAACCTTTATTCTTCGAGCCGAGGGTGTCCTCTCACGGGAGCTTATAGACTGTATTTAGAAACACTGTGATAGCCGCAAAGTTTCAGCAAAGTCGCTTGACAGATTTGTTCTAAATCACTAGAAATTCGACGAAAAAATCTCGAATCTGGTTTGCTAAGAGAAGACCGTCGATTTCTTGCAATCCTTCACAGTAAAAATTATTAAACGAATTAATCGTGTAGCCTACACAGAGCTAACGACACTATATATGTTACAAAATCATCTAAGTCATGGCCTTACTTCGCTACAAAAATATGGAACAAGCTACCAAATGAAATCAGGGCCATGGTTGGTAAAAATAATTTGTCCGAAGGATACGTACTGTAAACTTTTTAGCTGAGTAGATGTAAAATAACATAGAGTACTTTAACAAAGTAGACGCGATAATATTTTTAGGTAGAGCATTTTAACATTTTAGATTTTAGATTATACATTCTTATATAATTTATTTTTTGATCTCTTATTTTAGTGGAACATCTGTAAACTAGCTGTTTATAGCTAAGCATGTATGCACGTTAAATAAATGTTGCATTGCATTGTATTGCATTGCATTGCATTGCATTGTATGTGTATCTAATATAACAGTTTGCCGGAAAAAGCAAAGCCACATCAAGGAGGGTAAGACCGAAGCTGTCCCTCTGGTGGGAAAGGATGGGTAAAATGCAATAGACGAGTGTTTACAAAATGAAGGCGAACTGGACAGTGGTGGTAAGCGCCTAGCGCAGATGTCCACTGCCCAGTCTTATGCTGCTATTGGACAGAATCCAATACCATACATTAATTTAGTGTTAAGTGACAATTCAGTTCAGAAGTTGAAATTCAGGGCAATTTCAGAGTTAGTATGGTTGTTCAACATTGGATAGCGGTGAACTATCAGCAATGTCAGTTTTCGGGGTTACTATGATAACAGTCTGTAATAATCTTCGGAGATCTTCCAAGGCCTTCGTCAGAGGAAAAACGGATATTCCTAGTTAATGTGCCATCTGGATTTTAAAAAAATCTTCGGAAATCTTCGGTCCATCATTGTAAAAGCTCTCCGGTCAGTTTGGGAATCCTCGGAGAATACAATGTAATTGCAAGTCATTGGGTTTGCTAACTTTTGAGTTCCTTTTAGTACTTCAGTAAAGTTTCAGTTTAGTAACTCAGATTGAATTTATTTTGTTGATATGTTGTTATACCATTTACTGACTGAATCATTATGCTTTTACTGTTACAAGAGTCCCCAGCTAAATGCCAGAGAGCTCACAGCTTGTCAAGGAAAATGGCCATCTTCCAGCCGTCCGCATTTTTCGCTGGAAACTGGCGTCCCGAAGGCCTTCCGGGTACAAATCATGGAATAGAAATTCAACAGACGCTACCTGACGACCCTATTGGCACCAATCCTTGCTTTGTGTCCCTTTTTGATCCGGCTAGCAATACCGCTTTTTATTCAGCCTACAAAGTGACTCCCCAGCAGGCTGCAGGTCTTGGAACGTTTGGCAGGGATGACATTAATAAAAATTGGAGGCAGCCCCCAGGTATGTAACAAACGAATAAACTGTTGCTACATAATCTATTGAATTTGAAACGATGAGAAAAACAAAATTGAAATTGTACGAAAACGCGGCAAATTCGAAAGCAAACAAATAAAAGGTTGTTTACGCCAGAGAGACGTGTGAAATCCCTAGCTTTAGAAACTCTTAAACGTCACAAATTCTTTTTTTTTGTTGTTGTTGAATGTACTATAAATAAAAAATTGTATCTCAGGTCGTCCTATAAGTAAATGTCGCGAGAACCGCAAAAGGCATTCTGCGCGATGCTAATCTTAACAAACACAGCCTTAAATTGCAATTGTAATTCATTGTAATCGTACTGAATTACTGTATTATTATTTTTTTAAATAATAAATCTGTATGGGTAAATCCCATACAGATCTGACGCAAATATTGTATCGAGCTTATGGCACCAATGCATCTAAGTAATCATATTTATCGACTATCTCGTTTTAGGCGAGTAAATCGAAGGAAAAGTTTTTGGTGTGTAAATCAGGACGAAATCTGTATCCGATTTACAGATATCCATTAAACGTTCATTTAGCCATCCCTTGGATAAACTTGGTGTTAATTTCCATTTTGCGGATGGGGTCGCTGAGAAGTAGATAATGTCAAACAAAAGTTTGCTGAAGCTTCCCTAGAACTTTCTAGAACTTTCCTAGAACTTTCTTAGTCTTTCTTGAAAAAGGACGTGAAAGTTTACTTTTCTCGGGGTCTTGGAATACCGCTGATTGCCTTATAGACAACAGGGACCAAACTATTCAACAGCATTTAACCAAAGAATCACAGAACTGAAAAAAATAAGTACAGTCTGAACTTCTAAGTTACGATAAAAAAAAACTAAAATAAAATAGACAGAGAGGCCTTCGAATGAACAACTTACAAACTCTTAAATAGACTTACTAATCCCAGAGGATTCCTCACGCTGTACATACATGCCTAAGTACATAACACAATACATTCCTGCAGATACCTTGTGTAATTTTAAAATAAACCGCGCCGTTACAAAACATATTTTTATTTCACCAGATAAAATAGGTCCGCGTTGCGTACTTGCGTTACTCAAATGACTAGAGTTCAGTATCCTAACTGCAAATAAGATCAATAGCAATAATAATAGAAAGCAGTTTATTCCAAAATCTTATTTATGTTCACAGGCGTCGCTGGCGTAAATCAGGCGTACTACGAAGCAATCAACACAGACCGGGCACCGCTGAGCAAAGGTCATATGAATCCTTTAGGGATAAATACGTTTGACAAACGTTTTATGAGAGCTACATTCACTCTTACCAACGCAGTACCTCAGTATCAAACCTCTAACAATGAAGACTGGCAGGAGTTTGAGACGAGAATAAGCAATTACGCTAAGACTTGTGGCAGTAATACTCGCCGTGGAACGTTGTATCTTCTGACAGGAAAATCCGGCTACGGTCTCACCACTGATGTAAACGGCCGACCTGTTCAGGATCTTGCCATACATTTGCCTTACAATAGGAGGAACTTTCCTGGAGGTGTAACACTTGTCACCCCTCGTGCCGTGTGGACAGCGGGCTGCTGTGTGTGGCACGAATTAAAACAAATTAGAAAACAAAAACAAAAAAATACAAAAACTAAAAAACTAAGAAATACAAAACTACAAAAACTAAACAAAAAAATAAAAAAATAAAAAATAAAAAAATACAACAAAATAAGGTATTCAATATATTGTGGAAAGCAAAATCCTTTGCGGTCATGAGCAACAATCAGCCTAACCGTGGCCAGTTGCACCAGACGGAAATGAGTGTCTCTGACCTAGAGAGGCTCCTTAGCCCACCAGGCGGCTTGGCACAAGTGAATTTGTTCCCAGGTGAAGAAAATTTGCCGACAGGCTCAAAATAACATAGTACTGCCTTAAACATTCCGGCCTAAGCTATAAACAGGCAAGGACAGTTTGTGAGTCTGATGTCACCCCTGAGTTAAAACTGTAAAGCACATTTGAACATATACTCCTGTAAAATGCGCTAAATAAATTCATTTCCATTTATTACCATTAATATAGGCGATCTTTGTCCAGGTAGGGCTTGATTCTTTGATCTCCTTATATATTAGCATACATTTATCGAAATTCAAATATAATCTGGCAAGCTACAAGTCAGGATTAAGTGACTGACAAATGTGAAAGGAAAACGTTGAATATTGAACACGATATCTCCTTTAGAGAAACGTCCAATGTACAGACGTTTCGCATGGCTGTGGGAAGAGTGGCCACACAGCCATACAAGCATATATAAATGTTGCAAGTATCGACTTTTGATGCATAATTTGAAGCAGGTCTTGAGCCATTTCCTTTTAACTTGTCACAATAGCCAAATTATACGTGCTCTTTGTAGTTACGATATCTGCTTTATTAATGCAAGCCATGACGCCACCAAAGATCGTCTTTCATATGATCCTACGCAAACCGCGAAGAAGCAGAATCAACATTTATGAAATAAACAAGATACTACGCGCGTTCTGATTGGCTCAAAACCATTTACCATAACTCTATGGAAACATATAAAACTGCTTCGTGCTTTTATTTCATAAAAACAATAGAAAAAGTTTTCCCTGTGTTTCCATAGAGTTACGGGTAACACTTGTGAAAGTTTGGGAGAACTCGAAATTAGTATGGAAACACTAGCCTGCGGCTCGGGTTTCTACAGAATTTCTCGTTCTCCCAAACTTCACTCGTATTACAATAACTCTTACCTTTGGAAACACGGAAAACGTTTCCTATTTGGTATATATTATTTGAAGTCAACCTCACTTATTAGTCCGGCCGTGAGGGGCACTACCGTATAAAAATGACGGGGTGATCGTCGTAACCAGTTTAGGAGTTAAAATTTGTGGTTTGGTAGCGATTAGGGAGTTTAAATCTAAAATGACCAACGTTAGAGTATCCCGGTACCTTTTAGGGTAGTAAGCCGGAGAAAGTAGGATAGGAACTAGTTTTGTCTTAAAATTGGTATCTCTTAGGGGTAAAAATGAATTCAAACCACAATGACAAAATGATCGAGATTCTGGTACCCTTTAGGGGTTCCTTTCAAATCTTCCGACGATCGATCCTGTCACTTTTATATGGGAGGTCCCCCCTGGCTTAGTGTGTAGTTTGTACCCTAGATATCTGGATCTTTGATAGTTGACTGGAGTGCATCATCAGAATCAAAGAGTAGCTCGATTTTAATCCTTCGATGAATTGATTCATCGATTCATGGATATTTATTTATTCGTGTTAATTTTGTTTTCATAACCATGTGTCCAACAATGGCGTTATTCATATACACATTATATAACTCACTCAACCCATAATACTCTAATTGGCGTCGTCGAAGGGCTAACGTTCGAAACGCCGACGCAGTTATTATTTATTCATTACGTGTAAAAAGGTCGACGTCTTGTATTAGTCAAATTACTAATAATAGGCTAGACTTTTGTTGCTGATTAAAGAAAATAGTAATAAAATAATAATAAGTGTAATCTTTGCTCTTGTAGTAAACATGTTTCAACGAGTGCAAAGGCGCAATGTGCCTTCACGTTCTCTTTTCTGATCACATGCAAAATACCGAAACCGCCAGGCAAAGTACCCGCTTTAGTATAAAAGTAACGGGATGATCGTTGTACCTTTTAGGGGTTAAAAAGCGTGGTTTGGTACTACTTAAGGCCCGGACACACGGTGCAACATTGCGTGCAACAATTTGCTGGCTTTTTCCTATTAAACAAGATACTGCAAAACTAGCCAAGCCTAAAACAGGTAAATATGTTGAAGAAGAGCTAAGGGTTTTGGTTTTTAGTTTTAGAAACACGATGAAACTTGTTGCTCGCAATGTGTTGCAGAAGTAGAACGAGATTCTACTTCTGCATTATTGCGCGCAACAATTTCAGGGGGGACACACGATGCAATTTAGCCATTGCGCATGCGTCCGTGTATCAAGGCCTTTAGGGTGTTAGAATCTCAAATGACCACTTTAAGAGTTATCCTGGAACCTATTACGCCGGAACATATATGACAGGAACTAGTTTTTCTGTGGACATTTTGAGTACTATATTTCGGCTGGCCAAACCAGCCTTCTTCACGGACAATGATGAAAATAGAGTCACAGTTTTTGCGGAATAACGAAAATACGTAAGACAGATAACATAATGATTGACAGTAGAAAAATAAATTAAAATAATAAAAAGACTCTAAATGTATAGTATGTTTCTAGTCTTGGATGTTAAGGCCATGAGGTTCAAGTGTTTTGGCTTTTGAGAATAATGGCCAGCCGCTGAGCATTTTCTATCCTCTCTTAATCACACTTGTTTTCCAAGCAAGAGACAATACGTATAAGGCCAGGAAAGCTTTTTTAAATCTCAAAGTCAGAACACTTGAGCCTTATGGCCTTAGCATCCGAGAAGAAACATGTTACATACATTCAAATATCGTAAAATTCCAAATCTCAAACGAAAATCCTTCTATAATAAACTCCCTTCCCATGAGCGTCTCGGCGCCGGGAGTTAGCACTGACGTAACAAAGGAATAACTATTTCTGATTATAAACCACCTATTGTAAGAGCTTGTTTTATTTGTATTTTATGTCGTTACAGCATGGTCAGAGACTTGTGATGTTCAATTCACGACTAATTACTTGTTTGGTGTTTCATATCGATATATTTATAGCGTATTACTGTGCGGTATATTCTTTTATTAGAGCGGTTTTCATTTGAGTGTCGTAAACCAAAACCAAAACCAAAACCATGATTGGTTTTGGTTTAGCATCTGATTGGTTGAGTAGATGGCGCGAGTTTTTTAAACCAATCACAGAACGTAGTAAAGCAAAACCAATTTCGAATTACTTTCGATACTCAATTGAAAATCGCTCTATACGACATAGCACCAAAACGAGTGCAAATATGAGACCGTATTACAGATACACGGGTCTTAGGCCCCCTGACCGCGCGCTACGAAAAACACTGTTGAATGCCTATATTTTAGGAAAGATATTATGTCGTATAATAAACAATTTATTCAAGTTGTGTAATACGGCTGGGCATTTTTACTCGTCAATGTTTATTTTTTCTCGCCGAAAGGCTCGAAAAAATAAAAACTGACTCGTAAAAATACCCAGCCGTATTACACAACTTTCCGCTGAATAACCTTTGTATGTGTTGTAGTTTAAAGTGAATTTTAGGTCAAAATGATCTCAAACTAGTTTAATTGTTATTTTCCTTTGTTCCAGATTTATTACATAATCCTAAGACAAAGAAAACTCAAAATCAAACTAGTTTGCGATCATTTTAACCTAAAATCATTTTAAGGTTACTGTAAACCTTCGTGACCATGTTACGCAAAAGGTCTCGCAAGCGCACAGTTTTAGAGTAAAGTAGCCAAACCTATATATCAATTTAAAGCTTATAGAATGAAGAAACATGTTAGATATAATTTTTCCAAGAAAATAAAAATTGTAGCCGCTACGGCAATTTGAACACAATTTGGCCGGTCTTCATAAACGTGAATTACCCGCGCTTCCATTTAGCTGTACAAAAAATCCAGTTATATAAACAATAGCCTACATTTGGCGAGGAAATATGCTCGGATATTTGTCCGCGGACATTATCTGTTCCGAGAAGCGAACAGTTTGCCGAGAGCGAAGCTCGAGGAAAACTGTGAGCTTCGAGGATCAGATAATGTCCAAGGACAAATATCCGAGCATATTTTTGAAGCCAAATGGAGGCTATTGTAGTTATTATCCTTCAAATATTTTTTCACAAGGCCGCTCTGTTTGCCGTGGAAGATCTCGGTCGGCCAAGCTGTTAAACATCAAAATAATTCTGTTGGCGTTCAAAAGTATTTCTAGTCTGTTCAAAACAATCAGTTTTATTTAATTTAGCAATTTATTTGAGACGTAAACTGAACCTGCGAACGTGAAACGCAAATTTTCAAAACTGGGGAATATCACTTGGGGAATGTCACCCGGATATTCCCCAGTTTTGGCTGCGTCACGTGACGTGTTTAGACCAATCGCCAATGTAGGAGAAAAAGCCGGAAACATTTTAACAAATTTAAACCTGCCGAGCAGCGGGAGATATAACTGTAGAATGTACCACTAGCAAAGTAACCAGTTTCAAGATCGTGATAATAATTGTGGTCAACGAGACGTGAACAGTTGTAGAGGTGAAGGGTGGCTATTCTGTTTCACGTCACAGTGCGTTTGATGAAAATTGAGCCTTTTTACAAGCACACACCATTTTGTCCTTCGTTCACCGGCATTCTGTCGTTTCATTAATAGAAAATCTGTCTATATCAAAACTTGGCTTTCATTTAAAGCAGGTAACTGTAACACTTCCTATTTTCCTATTCTTATGTCCAATAATTTCACTAAATATATGAAGTCAGTATTTTCTAGCCTCAAATTTATAGTTTATCTTTAGTTTATTGATTGATGACCATTAATGCCCCCTAGCTAACTGAATTAGCCACTGAAATTAAAGCGAGTTAAATGTCTAATAATTTCAATAAATACATGAAGTCAGTATTTTCTAACCTTAAATTTATAGTTCAGTTTAATTTATTGATGCATGACCATTGTGCCACAAATCGCAAGTTTATTTGAGCCCCTAGTTAACCTTCAATGCCAAAATGCATCCATAATTTCAGCCAGCCATAGCAAATACTATGTTCTGTTTTATATAATTTGAGCCAATATAACAAATGACGCATTATTTTCCTAAGAAAGATCACTTATTTCTCTCTTTATACCATTTTGTTCCCTTGAATGGGTTCTTCGTATCAGGCTTAAAGGACTTTTGGGAGAACATGTAGCCCCTCCTAAAAGCTTGTTTCAACGCAACGTAGTAAGACGACTTGAAATGGCCCTTAACTTAATACATTTATACAATATTTCTTTTGGATTCTTAGCATTTTGAGATTGACTTTCAAGCCTGGTACAATGTGTTGTTGGGGAAAGTTTGGATTTTCATTGTTGTCTCCATCTTATTGGCTGCGGCTGTATCGTCAAAACAAGTCTCTGGCCGAGTTGGTAAGGGCTAACTACTTAACGTGCCGACTCCTAGACAGGCAGCACGCATTCAAACAAGTGACAGTCTGAACAACTTTACTGAAAATAAGAGAAACCATCATGGTATATTGTTTTCATGTAATTTAATTTAGGCTGAAAAAAAACTGCAACTTTAAAAATTACATTACAAGTTGTTTTTTTTTTCAAAACTTTTTTATATTTAGATTAGAAAACAAAAGATTGTAAAACTATCTCTCTCTAGTTCCAGTTCGGCAGCTTTTGCTTCAATATTGAAAAACTTATAAATGGTCTATAAGTTATAAAAGTCCGCGCCCGGGTTTGAATAGGGTTAATTCAGGAATGAACTACGATTTGCGGCCTCGTCGGCAGAAATCTCGAGCTCATAATCTAATTGTTAAATAGTGTTCTGCTTTACCTGACTCTGTTCGACTGTATTATATTAATGCAAATAATAAATAATCTGTGAAAAGGAATATTATCTTTGGGGTGTTTGTAGAACATACATACAATAGAGAAATAGTACGGTTTTGGTCAAAATTAATTGACTGCTTGTATTTTACTTTAGAAAATAAACGACACCTGAAGACCCCGAAAAAAGTCAGTTTTAACCTCAACATCCTCGCTCAAGAAACTTCCCAAGACGTCTCCAAGAGATCTCTGATAAATTCCTTCAGTAAAGGATTGTTTTCCGAGTCACTCAATGTGCAGATCATCCAATCTGCGACAGGTACTAAATTTATGCAAGGAATGGTTCGCGGTACACTCCACCCAAAAGAATATGGCGGCTACATGGTTGCAGGATATAGCCTATCTCTTTCACGCGGTGAAAGCATTACAACTTGCTGCTAAACAAATAGAACGACAAAACCCTATATTCGGTCACTTTTACATGACCCAAGCCGAGAAATACAACAAATACTACCAGGTGTTACTAAAAACCTGGCGACTTGATGATGCTGAAAGTGTGGCACTAGGTACCGCAGCCAAAACCTACGTATTGTACCAGTCTGTTCTGAGCCAGGAAGATCCTCGCTACTTGTCTATTGCCATGTTACCATGCACCATGCTCTGGCGTCATATGGCTCGTGAACTCATTGGTAAGGTTGAAAAGACGAGCCTGTATATCGACTGGTTTAAAGAGAACTTAAACGAAGATCCAGACTACCAAGGCTCACTGGAGAGGTTTGTTGATAAACACTTCACCCCAGACGAATTGAAGAAAGCTAATAGCATTTTCTGCGAAGGAATGTTGAACGAGTTGAATTTCTTCCGAGAGGCGTGCGGTGAAGATCTTCTTACCCTTGATGCAGTTTGCGGCAAACTGTAACTTGTAACCGCAGTCGATTGTACCAAGTGCCGATTACAAAGGTTGATTTATTTAATTTTGTTACCTTATACCTTAGCAGGTTTCCGCCCAAGTAATGTTGGTAGCCTGAATACAGTGTAAAAATAATGTCTCAAGCTTAATAAAAAGCATGTTTTACTCATGGATAACGATGTTGGTTTTCTTTTGGATTGAGAGTATCAATGGAGGTGCGTCTCAGCGTTTGTGGTACCGTATGAAAGAAAAAACTCGTTATGACGCTAATAATATTGGAAGAAACATAAACATTTTCCTATACGGTCTGTTTATGGCGCTCAGCGCGCCCGAAATCTTGTCGTTCTACGGCTTGAAAAGACCGGTGCATCTTTTAAAACCATTCGATTGAGAATCCTTGGGAATACAATTAAATTATCCGTTATTTGTCATAGAAAAAAAAAACCTTGATGTTTTTCGTTAAGCATAAAACATAGCCGTTTTCCAATACTGAAACAAAACAGCGAATTCTAGCCCTCTTGCCTAGAGGCCCGGCCTAGAGGTTTCAATCATTAATAGGTTTTTCGGCAACCTGTCTACGAAAGAGGGCGAGGAAAAATTCTGGTCGTTCAGGGCTTCACTGATAATTGCTCTTAAAAGATTCAACTTCAATGAGCAGTTTTTGAAATTTTCTCCAGTTATTTCTGACAAGAGAAGTGATTATCTTTGCGAACAGCGCAGTGCCGGGTTCTTTGGGTTTGAATGTATGAGGGAAAACGTTTTGAAAAAATTTAAATCCGCCACTGAATAACAGGAGACATAACTGAAGACTCTGGAACAGGCAAAGTACCAGTTTCAAAAGATTGTGGTCACCAAGACGTGAACAGTGCTACTGCGAGAGCTCGACATTGGGTGTTTGAGTAAAATTAAACTTTTACTTCAGAACACGCTATGTTGTCCTCATTCGTCCGGCATTAGACCTATCCTTTGATTAACAGAGAATATGACGCAACTGTAGCATTTCATAATAGCCAAAGCCCCGAAGGCGCTTGGTGATCACTTCACTCAATACGAAGTCGGTATTTTTGAAATGAAAGAAAACCTCAAAACCGGTATTTTCGTATGCACAGTTTAAAATTTTCAGACGCAAAATATTTCCCAAATATAAGCGGCAGACATCTTTGAAACACGAAATTCCTTCTGATAATAAGTGCCCTCGGCCTCGATAATAATCCCTCCAGAAACTGAAGCCCACAAAAAAATGCCTTTTGGACAAATATAAGAACAAGGGCTTATTACCGGAATCAGTTTATGGTATAATTAGTTCATTCATCCATGGGAAAGGCTATTGAGAACCCTAAGTGACGTAATACCTCGTGAAAGGGATCGGACGTAAGCGAATCCCTTTGTATTTACTGACCAGTTTGTATTGGCCAGTTTGGTATACTTGAGGACAATTATTTAAAGAAAATTCACTTTGTTCTCCAATGATTGATTGATCATTTGTGTACAGCGCGGTGGTTTTTTATGGTTTTTAATGGGTACTGCGCTTGCGCAAGTGCCCATTATTGTCGTCGTCGAAGCATTCTTAACATTCCTTCGTAAGACTTTTTTTGTAACAATTCTTTGAATAACTGAACATGATATGGCATTGTTCGATTGTTTCGCTTCATTGACAGTGGTGTCAAGTGCAATGCTCAAAAAGAAGATTGGCATATTTAGTGAGCTACATGGAGAGAAATTGCGTTGCAAAATAAATATGAAAGACACGTTTGTTTTTAAATGTTTTTTATTTGCGTAGGTGTATTTCTTTGACAACTGCACGAACAGGGTCGCGTTTGATTGAGTCACATTGTTGAAGCTTTTGTTGATGGGAGGTGTAGACAACTACGAGCAGGATCGCGTTTGAGCCACAGTCTTGAAGCTTTTGTCGCGAAGGCGCTGGTCATTTTTCACGCTTGAGGGGAAAAGCCGCGATAATCTAAGGCGGCGAGCTTGTTTACTGGAGCAGAGTATTGCTGAATGACCTGTAATTACCTTTTGAAAATCATTCACTGTTGAAGGCGGATGAAACAGTATCATCACATGTACAATTAGTTTTTCAAAACGTACGAGCAATTGATAAAAAGATAAATGACATTTTACAGCTACGTAAAAGGTTGTCGTGTGACCTGATATTCGTTAAGCTTGTCTTGGCATGGCTAGGCTACGACAGACTCATTAGTCTCACATGCGAGGGGTGAAGTCGCGACAAGAAGATGGCGGGCCACTAGTTTACGAGAGGAAAGTATTGCTTTAATAGTGACCAAATATTTTTGGAATCAGTGGTGCTGTGTCAGTTTTTGACTTTTTAAATATTTGAAAATCGTTAACGAAAGGTTGATGGTGCAAGTTATTAGTATGAGGACTGATTTGAGAATTTTGCTATGTCAGCGCGAATGGTGCTGTATAAACAAAAATATTACATGTTTTTTGCTGATGGGCCACGAGACTTTCGCGTTGGACATCGTGACAAAAAATATAGGCTTTTAATTTCAAGACGAGGAATGATTATCTTCTAAAATTGTAAAACGAACTTGTCTGCTTCAGTGGTTTGTGAGAAATTTCGAGAACCATTAAGAATGTAGACGAAAGATAAGATTATCCCATTAATGAGCACTATTTCCGTTGTTTTGTAAAGAAAACAGTGGGTGATTGTAATTGTATTCAAAGAAGGGTATGTTTCAAGTTTTGTTTATACTGGTGAAAATGACACGATAGTAAAGTGAACAGAGTTTGTTGTCCGCGAGAAGGTTCGCGAAGTCGGCGAGCTATTGTAGTTTAAGAGAGCAGGGTATTGCTTAGTGCCCGATAATATTTTTTTTTATGTTGATGTGAATCGTCCTGTGTAGAATGTACTGTAATATAAGTATTTTTTATAGTACCCTGGGTGAGAGGTTTTTTTTTTTTTACTCTGCGCAAACTGTGAACGGCAAGCCGCGACGACAAAACCCGCGGAGTAAAAAGAAAACTATTTTCGTTCGTGGCCTCAGCGCTCCTCTTCAAGGGAAAAACCCCTCTGGCACCCGGGCCGTATTGTTGTAGTTTTGTATTCGAACAGTTTGATGTCTGTCCAGCACAATTTCCTGTTTACGAGATTGGACTAGAGGAAGGCTTCATCAGAGTTTGCTATAAATTGTAGATCTTGGAAGAACTTGGACTTAGGTTAAAATCAACAGACTCATTTGCTGTGTCGAGGAAAGATAACTCTGAACATACCACAACCTCCCCGGAGGGGGGAGTACACCCTGAAATTTTTGGTAGGGGTGTGCGGCCTGCTTCTTGAAACCGTTAACCTATTTCAGACCAAAATATGTGATTTTCCATACCCTATTTCAAACCTATCAAATTAGTACACAGGTCTAATACATGACTTCAGCTACCCAGGAATGGGTTCCATTTGCGCAAACATTTGTGGCATGAAAAGGGCTTCAAATTTCCCGATGTTAATGGGAAAAATAGTTTCGTCTAAAAGCCAAACCAAATTCCAGGCCAAAGGGCACAAAACATACCCTATTTTAGACCAAAATGGTCAAAATCTATATCCTATTTCAGACAAAAACGGCTCAAAAATCGTACCATTTGGGGCCGCGCATACCTATATAGCTTATATAAGGGAGTACCCCCCTCCCCCCCCCCCCCCCGACCACAACTTACTGATTTCATTGATTTGTAGAATTCTGCTTTTCGTTAAAGAAAACAGCATGTCACTTAATTATGAGATCAATTTCCGCCCGCGATTGTCAAGTCTTTGTCATGTCAATGATAGATACCGATTTGGCCGTTCCATTATACTCGAACAAATTAGGCTTATTAGGCCACTAGCTAATCGCTAATGAGTTGAGTTGTTTATCGTATGTTCAAAAAGCTAAAACATGTACGGACATGTTGATATAAGATAATAACAGCCTTAATTGCAAGAAACAAAGACGTGCTTGTCTTCATATTGATAAGAAAAGAACTGAGATAAACGAAAATAGTTTTTAGAACTGTGACCTTATAGTCACGAAAGGCAACGTAGTTTAGGGTGGCCGTGAAGTAGAACAGAACTTCAAAGCAAGAGATGTTTGGCGTTAGCCGGGGTTATCAAATACAATACACCAAAGAAAAAAAGAAAAAAGCCAGCAAAGTTGCTACATCGCACAGGTAATCAATCTAGTCAATGCACGTGGCAAACATGTAGTGCCGGGGTTAGCGTGATAAATTCAAATGCAAAGTGTGTGCTCGTTCCATGTTCATACATTATATTTACATGTCTCTAGCTTAAGCCAGCTACCACCTGTAGTTTGTTTGTAATTCACGAAATTCAAGTTGTTTATTTCGCGTTACAACTTGTTAATATACAAATAACTAGTATACCTGATAGGTAGAAAATGCTGCCGGGGGAAAGGAAAATGTAACAGTATGCGCATAAGTAGAAGTTTGAATGGAAATAGAATTTATTTCTTCGGATGAACTATAACCACTGAACGCAACAAAACTTACCAAACAGCAAGATCAGCGAGCAGATTCAATATTACTCCTTCGGAAGCTTCTTCATTCACTTCGGAAGCTTCTTCATTCACTGAGTGCACAGCACATGACGCTGGTTTACACATTACGCTGGTTTATTTCTATATGTTAATTGTGTAACCTAAGTCTCAAAAATGTCGTTATCAGTTAAGTGAAGGTATACGCTCACTTTAATGATACTCCTTAGAAATCTGTTTCTTAGAGTTTTACAAAGAGCAATCAGCCCCATGTAAACAAGCTCTTCATAAAACATCTGCAACTCCTTATGGAGCACCCAACGAGTTAACGAACAACAAAAGCCGTTGCTTACATTCTCAACAAGCAAGGCCTTCTCGTTGATGTTTAATCTTATATTGACGATTTTTACGTTGCCGAGAGAAAAAACACGAAAGAATATATTTTGATCGCATGACTCATTGAGTTGTTTGGAGCCAAAAATACTCGACCGTATATCTTTTGATCGCATTAAATTAGTGGCTTAATTGCATTCACGTCAACACCTTGACAACGAGTGTCGCTGTTGCCGCTACTGACTCGTACTCCAGGACGACCTTTTTGCACTGGCTCCAATGCAAAAGAATAATTATCTGCTACGTTAACTCCAACAGCCACTGGCGAAGTGTGCAGCTTTCGTTTAATAGAGCAGCCTGTGTTCGACCTCGTCGAACTTTCAGTTGTCGATTATTGATTATTATCGCGAACTCTCACGTTTCACCGCCTCCAGGTTTCTCTGTCAGTGCTCTTCTTTTGAAACTAATTATTATTTTTTTCTGTCTTCTTTTTGTTTTGAACGGGTTATATATTTTACGATTTTTTTTGGTCTTAAACGGGGAATATATACGCAGGGTATGATTTTGACTTAAATGTCTTAGACGGGTAGCGCGTAGCAGCAAAAAACCGGAGCAACGAAATAACTCACCTCTGAGCCTAGCCGGTCGAGAAAGAGAGAGCACGTGGAACTGCGCATCTTACTTTGTTCCATTCGCGCATAGCCACAATTCCATGCGGTCTGAGCCTAGCTGTCGAGAAAGAGAGAGCACATGGAACTGCGCATCTTACTTTGTTCCATTCGCGCATAACCACAATTCCATGCGGTCTTAGAAAATTTGGTTTCAAGGCCCTATATTGTAATTTTTTGCCGATTAGGTCTGCTGCCTTGTTCGTTCGCTTCAGGCTCACTTACAGCGGCAGCAAACATTGCGTTTCAAGTCTACCTGCGTCAGTCCCATTTGAATTGCCATGAAATTTCATGACGTCACCGGCTGCCATAGAAGAAGCACGCAAACCCATTCCCAGGTTCTTACGTAAACTTCCCGCTTGCCAGAGAGCCAGAGAGAGGAGGATCGGAAGAGAACGGGTTTGCCTTGGTTATTTGTCTTTTGGTTCCTATTAACGAATTATCTGTATGCATTTACAGTCCGTACTGCGCAATGTCGGCCCTACAATATTTTCAGTCTCAAACGAAGGAATGTAAATTCTATCCAAAATAAAAATTCATCATTATTAACGCCAGATAGAAGAACCTCGACGAAGTGTAACAAGTAAATCAACAAAATCAAAACAAAAATGAAAACAAACCCTGAGGCTGCGCAATACTCTAATAAATACTCAATATAAATAATGTTTGATGCCGGAGAAAATGTATTTAAATTTCCCCGACACAGGCTTTACTTCGCGCAAATATTTGCTTTGAGCTACAAATTAAATTTTTTCAATAAAATAAACACATACTGTAATATAATTATACAGTGGATTGTGATATCATTTCTCTCATCACAAGAAACTAACTAATAACTAAGTAAATTTATTTTTGATGAACGAAAACTACTTAACCCCAAGTGCAGGCTTTATAATTGATACCCGAGTCATCATGACAGAACAAGAATGCTTCATAAGATAATTAACACCTAACACAGCACACGTGAGATAATGAAATAAATTTGTATGGATCTGGAGCGAGATGATTACAATCCAACAAGATCTAAAAACGTTTTTGAAACAGCAAAGCATCGTAGTGGGCCTTGTAAATAAGTCCATCTTCCCTTCGAATTGAAGCATATCGTAAATCTTCCATTGCGTTAGCGTGAACAACATAGACAAGTCGTTATTAAAACGTACATGTAAGATGCATGATATTTCCGAGAATCCACCTAATACTGAGTGACATCGCAGGGTCCCAATCCATTTCGTTAACTCAGCTTAATATTATTCGCTATGCGCATTCTCCGCGTAAAAACCGCAGTAGCCATTTGAGTACGCGTCGCGGACCTATTTTTTAAGAATGTAGGAAAAAGAAACAAAGAAACGTTTAAAAAAATTTAACCTGCCAAGCAGCGGGAGATATAATTATAGATTGCGCCACTAGCAAAGTGACTGTGGTCAACGAGATGTGAACAGTTAAAGAGGTGAACGGTGGCTATTCTGTTTCTCGTCACAGTGCGTTTGAGGAAAATTGAGCCTTTTTACAAGAACACACCATTTTGTTCTTATTTAGCCGTCATTGCATGGTCCTGTCCTTTCGTTAATAGAAAATCTGCCTACATCAAAACTTGGATTTCATTTTAAGCAGGTAACTGTAAAACGTCCCATTTTCCTATATGTCCAGTAATTTCACTAAATATATGAAGTCAGTATTTTCTAGGCTCAAATTTATAGTTTAGTTTATTGATTGATGACCATTGATGCCACAAATTGCATGTTAAGCCCCCACCTAACAGAAATAAGGGTTCAGATACAACTGAATTAGCTATAAATTTTATGAACAGAAAGTAACTAGTTTGATAATGAATTATTTTGTTTCTTTTAAACTTTTTTAACGTGATATTTAAAATAATGGGTAAACGTCAGATTCAAAACAACTTTTGCGACTCTAAGTGTGATTTTTGTGACTCGTGATTATTATACAATTCATGTCAGTTAAAAGTCCTTGAAAAAATATTTACGCCAATATTTACGACAATTCTGGTTAAACTTTTTCCAAAGTGGCCCTGGAAAAATGCAGGTTTATGCTTAACTTCGGTGCGCACGTTTGTCGAGAGTGAATGCATTAATTTATCAGTAAACTTTTAAAAGAGCCATTATTAATTTATCATGAACTATTGTGCTTGTTCGGTCCGTATTGAGGAATATTGGTCTCGTTCTTTGTAAGTTTATGGACCACGTCTTCGCTTCGCTCATGTTTCACTCGCAAATTGTACACTCAAAAACTGCTCATTCCAAGTAGTCTTGACATCGCCGAAAGAAACACAGAAAACCTATAAAGATAAACAAACTGTGAGTAGTTACTTAATTTTGTTAAATAGTCTATTCACAGCCCTCAAAAATCGCTCTTTAGCCGTTACTCGAAGAAATTGTAAAATTTGCATGGGGCTTAGCCAACATACGACAAGAGGAAGGTAGTCCTGTGAATAGAGATGTAAGTATGGGTTTTTTTTTCAAGAATGTTACGGCAGATAGAAGAGTAAGATTATATTTACATTTTCAGCGAAACGGCCCACAGCATGCTATCCTGCTGTTTATTTTCAGTTTCAAAATTTGATATTTTGGTGTCAAAAGAAACTGAAGGCTCGTGACGACATCGCAATGGGTCAGGCATAAACTTCATTTATTGCGTTTCCATGCTAGATAACTTCAGTGATAAAGAAAGAATGGAAAGAAAATATACGGCTGGGCAAAGATTTACAAACATAGAACAGCAGGAGAAATGTACCCATGACCCCGACTTGCACAACACTGTCACGTCAATGACGTCATCATTACTTATTGATAAGCTACGTTGAAGCTGCTGGCGAACAAACTACTGAGTATCACAGATAGGCGAGTTAAACGTGTTCTTAGCATCCGTGGTAATAATCAAACTTCAAAAGGTAGGTTTTATTCAAGACGAATTTAAAACATACTGAACCATTCTAACTGATATTGGCCTACAGTTTTTGGGCTGACTGGTGTATAGGCTTTATAGAGAGTTTAAGCACGACAAACGTTTTACGGCAAACGGCAAACGTCATCAGCTTGCCGTCAATTATGTTTACTTTTCCTCAAATTATTGAAAAAATCCATCAAGATACGTCTTTTACGTTCGCAGCAAACGGAAACTAACTTTCGCGTAGAAATGGTAGACGGTAGCCTAGTGGAATTTCAGCCGTCTCCTCTGTCGCTTACTCTCTACGCATGCAGAATTTCATGTTGCTGTTCGGAAAAAACAAACGCCTCCTTAATAGTCAGTCTTTTATTTCTGTCAGTTAACTGTATTGCTGAAAAAAAGCGAAAACTCAGTAAAATCAAAGAACGGTTATGGAGAGATTGGTTATTCAGTTTAATGTTCAATGAATAACGAAAAAGCCTTCACACCAAGGAAAAAAATTGAAATGGATTTTACAAGAAAATAAAACCTTTTTCCTAGTAATCGATCCTCAGTAATTGCTCGATTAGAAAACCAAACTCAGTTAGATCAGTTGAATATTATTCAGCCCGTGGCCTACAAGAATTAATGAGAAATGGCTTTGTGAAAGAAGATTTGGTGTGCAGAAAATTTCAACTACTTTAGCGAACGTCATGTAAAAACAACATACACTTAGCCGATTATCTTTTTTTTCGGTTATCTAAAATACGGTGTTGCAATTGGGAAGTGAGTGGCGGTGATTCATGTGGAACTTATCAAGATAGTTTAGACTCCTTACGATAATTACCTGACAGCCACCACGGTTTGACAATCACGTCTGTCATTAATTTTTAAGCTTATGCATGCAGTCTATACAGTTCTTCGTTCAATTACACATAACTATCACAAAGTGTTTACGTAAATAAGCCATTATACACGAGGGTAATTTATTTTTTACATACGAAGAGCAGTATAAAAGACACCTGCATGTAATGTCTTTGATTATTTCAAGCATACATTTCAAATTGGTCCATATACCAAATAGGAAACGTCTTCCGTGTTTCCATAGAGTTATGGTAAGAAATGCTGTGCAAACTCGAGCCGCAGGTGAGTTCCACAGCAATTTCGAGTTCTCCCAAACTTTCACGAATGTTACCATCTCTATGGAAACACAGGGAAAACGTTTTCTATTGCTTTTATGAAATAAAAGCACGAAGCAATTTTCTATGTTTCCATAGAGTTATGGTAAATGGTTTTGAGCCGATACTACGCGCGCTCTGATTGGTTCATAAAACATTTTGGCGGGTAAATTTTTCGCACTATTCCATAGTCACGCGTACAAAAACTGAGAAAAGTACAAAGATTCTAGTCCAAAAAATAAAGATTCATCGCCAATAACACGTTAAATAATAAAAAGCAAATCTTTATCGGCTTTCCTGTCACCACCCGATATTTGTGTTATGGCAAGCAAGCAAGTAAGCATCATTAGTAATATCAAGAGAGGATGATCTAAGGGAAGCATTCCCCCATACATGGGTCTCTTCCAATGATAATTTGTTGAAAGCAATTTTAAGAGCATTACCTGATTGGTCAGCTCGAGTAACGCGGTGTTGGAGTCTTAATCAGAAGGAAATAAAAACAAATTTTACAGCATGGCGTGAAACAGGAGCATATCACCCCGAGCCTCTATCTATGATGATTAAGGACAACAGCGTAGTTACACCTTCGGCTATTTTTAGAAACAAAGCAGAACAGCAAAAGTCATTGTAGTGTATTGTTTTGTATTGTTTTTTGATTGTATTGTTTTGTATTGTTTTGTGTTGTTTTGTATTGTAGCAGGAACAATCTCATTGGTTAAACGTGGGTACGTGGCTCATGACATCATGTTTTCGCGGCAAAAATAATTCTAAAAATAGCTCAAGGTGCAACTTCGCCGAAGCATAGGCCGAATAAGGGAGATGGAGGCTCCGGGGTAATATGCTCCTGCGTGAAACTATTAATAGATTTCAAAAATTTATCATGGGGCAAGGAATCCTTCTCTTAGATCATCCTCTCTTGGTAATATGTAATATATTTACATTACTTTTATGGATTAACATTTGCGGGAACCAGCTTTAGCAATGCACGAAAATAAAAGGAATTATGTTCCTAAAATGAAAGCTTTTTTCATATATATTTTAGCCGCCCACAGATTACTCCTCGCATTGGCGTCTAGTGACTGCCTCATCTTTGTAATTGTGCAGACATGAACATTTTTGACGCGTTTCCAGTTCTCGCCGTCGTAGCAGTTCTTACCGCAACAAACGTGATCGCTGATTGCGACGTAAAATCAGGAACCGGCTTAGCCCTCACCGGGCATGCGTACTCAAGTTTCCCTGTACGCGATTTTGAACAATGTTACGAGAGATGCAAGGCAGACGAACCAAAGTGTCATAGTCTAAATTACCATGGTGACCACATGCGCTGCGACCTTAACAATTCAACCAGGACATTACATCCGGAGTTCGTTGTGGAAAAACCCTTGTCTGTATATTTTGAAAGCCGTTACCGAGGTAAATACTATCATGATAGCATTGAAGCACTGTACCTGACTGCATACAATTCACCTTGACAAACTAGGCACAAGACCTTTTCAGGAATTCTTCGAATCGATTATGGGAATGTGGAGCCTTCGAATTCTCCGATAGGGCAAAAGCATAGTTAATAGAGGAAATGGTTATGAAGCCCGGCAAACTTCAAAGGAGCAAACAAAGAGGCCAAGATTTATGTTGGAAGGTCCATGACCGTGCACATCTTTTGTTTTGCGCTCATACACTATGCATGAATTACGTAATCGCAACGTTTCTATTGGTTAGTTGCTTGAGCACACGTAAACACCTATTGTATTTTGTCAGGTTTTGTGCACGGTCAACCCCAAATAGCGAACAAAGACATATAACAAAGAACTTTGCCAGGCTTCATAACCATTTCCCTCTATTAACTATGGGCAAAAGGAAAAGTTGTAATTAATTTTGCGACTGCACTAGGTTCCATTGTAATTTACATTTATATTGGCCCTGAAAACCCCCATTGGGGAGTGGCCAATTAATTACTCTTTAGTCTGCGTTATTGAGCTCTGCAATTAGTAGAAAATACTCCCGCAACTTGAATCTGTAGTAGCCCAGTCACTCAACTGGGTTTTTTGACTGGACTTCCGCCCGAAGATACCATACCTCGTCCGTAGAAAAATATGCATAGCTCTGCAGTTTGTCCAGCAGTATTTAAAGAGCGTCTTTTTGAAGAAGAAATTCTTCTATCTCGAGAAGATTCTGCTGCGGATGTATTTTACTGGTTGAAAAATATTTGAGAAAATGAGAAAATAACAGAAGAACACGAAAACTATAATTTGACAATGTGCGTGTGTTTTTCATCCCCGCAGTATCTGTAGGCTCACAGCGGTTTGTTGCAGGCAGAACTTGCGAGGACATTTTATCTCGAGAACATTCAGCTGTGGATGGATTTTACTGGTTGAATTCTAATGGAAATGAAGACCCGTATGTTACCTTCTGTAACATGACTAACGGTGGAGGTGGGGGACATTTACCAAGTTAAAGTGTAAAGTAACTGTACTCATGCTCATATTGTTTTTGTTTTTTGCAAGCGTTTCAACGATATTTTTGTCTTCGGTTGTGGTTTAGACATATTTGCAGATATATTTCAGAGTCTGTACAATTCTACTTGTGAAGATTTATTTCCTTTCACAGAGAAAAAATGGAGACGCGGTGGCCTAATGGTTAGCGCGTTGGACTCCGGATCGAGTGGTCCTGGGTTCGAGCACTGGCCAGGGCCATTGTGTTGTGTTCTTAAATATAAATAATAATAAAACCTTTAATAAGTGTTACATTTTAAATCAATCACAGCAGTTACTGTTGTTTTTGACCGTGCTCTCCAAGTCCTGTTTTCGGATGTTTCTTTTAAATGAATGAACGCTGGGCAAGACACTTTACTCTCACAGTGCCTCTCTCCACCCAGGAGTATAAATGGGAGCCGGCGACAAAATCCTTGGGCGTAAAATTCTTGCGATGGGCTAGCATCCCATCCATGGCCAGGGGAGTACAAATAATCCCAGCGGGCTTCATGCTACAGAAACCGGGATAAGCTCCGGCAGTGTGGGCCAGTTTGGTCCGAGTGTGGCTTTACCTTACCTTACAGAGTAAAACTTAAGGAAAGCATTATTTGAAATAAGATGATTTTGAGGCAGCACAATTATATTTTGGGTGAAATCATTTTAATCATATTTTAACCAACAGATTCCAGTTCGTCCTTTGACCTGTTATTTCATGATCGCAACACAACCAACTTCGTCCTTCTCGACACCTCTTTACCAGACCTCTCCGCCTTTACAGTTTGCTTTTGGTTCAGAGCCTGGGAGCGACAATTGGTTTTTCTGTCTTACGCCACGGAAACCATGACTGATGCCATTATGATGTTTTTGTCTTCAACTGGATTATTCAGATTCTTGGTGCTTGATGAGCAAATGTGAGTGAATGAGTGAGCGAGAGGGAGGGCGGGAGAGCGGGTGTACGAATGAGTGAGGTCCCGTTTACACGAACGCGGTTTCAAATCTACACGGTTACATGATTTCGTAACCATGTCCAAAAGTACACGGATACAAAGCGTTTACATGGAAGCGATTTTCCCGTTTTATGTGCTGTTCAAGGAAAAGACCGAGTGAGCAGTAATGAAACTACACCGCAAAATAAAGTATAGATTCTTCCCGCCAAGATTGACACCAATCGTTTTCAGTCTTTTCAAATCTATACGGTTACCCCCGTTTACACGACACTCGTAACCGTATCGTTGTGAAAACCTCAACTTTGGACAGCGTTTTAAAATGACACTGTTACACATCGTTGTCGTGTAAACGGAAGGCGTCACCGTATCGGAAACGATGCGGTTACAAATGAAACCGTGTTAACCGTGTTAACCGTGTTTAACGCGGGATCTTCTTTTCTTGGCACAACGCCGGATTTATATTTAGACAAATACTTTAATTAGTTCCTCCTGTTTCCAATGGAACACGGATAGCAAGATTTCAACAACAACTAATTTCCATAGTTGTTAGCGGGTCTGCCGAGTCCTGCCGGATAAGAGTCAGGTTAATCTTAAATCATTTATACGTGTTACACAGAACCTCGCCAGTAGGGGTGACGAAAGTTAGTTAGAGTGAGAATTTGAACTATCGTCGACGATTCCAAAACTACCGAAACTACTGTCCTTAATATAATAACACATTACCTGAAGAAGTAGGGGTTCAACTTTAATTTAAGTACAGTAATCACGGAAAGTATTTTGTTTCACAGACACGGCCAGACAGGGAGCTATGACGACAGAGCCTGGCATCACGTGTGCGGCACATGGGCGGATCGTGAAGGTCTCGTTAAACTATTCGTGGATGGAGAGTTCAAGCTAATTGGTAACAGATCAATCCGTGGAGCGATTCCCGGCTCTGGAAAATTTATTCTGGGACAAGACCAGGATAGTCTCGGAGGCGCTTTGATCGGGAGCAGAGTTTTGTTGGGGAAATGAGCCATCTGTACCTTTGGAACACTGATTTGGAGGACAGCGTAATAACCAGTTTGAGCATGCGGTGTAAGGAACATCCACACCCGGGTTATATTGTGGGGTGGTCGGACTTGGCGCAGGGGTTACACGGCAATATTATGCGACGCAACAACTCAAGATGCGTAACAAAGCAAGATATGATATCATAGAGTGTGTCAATGCAGGATGAAGTGTAAATTGGATACCTTTCAAAACAAATTTAGAATTTCTAAACAACAAAAATCCACCTCGATTATTGCTAACTTTTTGGCATAATCTTGTTCTGTTTTTTTTTTTTCTTTTTATAGTTAGCGCAAAATAATTGTGACGAACTCATAGCAACTAAAAAATCTTCAATTGGTCCCCAAATTGCTGGAAAGCGTATTTCCGAGTGCTTAGATTTTAAAATTTTCCCAGGGGAGACTGCGGTGGTTGCTGCCCCACCTTCGGCATGCAGTCATTTTCTCGAGCCCCTCTTCGTTAACATCCTAGATCCGCGCCTTGGTTTCACTGCGTTTGAGCCAAAGTTTCACGGATTTGGATTATAGCAAAAATATTTGCGGATCGACGGATTTGGGCAAAAATTATAGCGGATTGGTGGATTCGCATACCCCTATTCACCCCCCCCCCCCCCCCCCCCCCTCTTCTCAGCACATGCGTCTACGTCCCTCAAACTTGGACGAATTTGTAAAACTAACCGTGGTTTAAAAAAAATGTAGACGTCTTCATCTATATTGCTTCACAAATAAACCTTTCATGTGAAATGAGTTTTACTCACAAGTTTATACAAATCAAATGGACTTGTTCTGAAACAGAGGCAAAAGGCAACTCAGAAATAGCCTATTAGACAGACTTATACATGTAGTAGGGTTACATGGCAGATATACTCCAATTTGAAAATACTTCAATTCAAAAAATTCCACGGACTTTCCCCAACTGTTAAAAAAGACCGAGTAAAAAATTATTAAATACTCGGGAAACTTTATAGATAACGTGTGGAACTAAATTTTTGCGGGTTTTTTCACGATCCGTAAGAAACAGTTCCCGCCAAAAATCTTTCCATGCAAAAAACGTTTTCCACAAAAATTAACACCGTTCATAAAATGATCAGTCTGACCGTTGAAGCAAAATTGCGCTGATATCTAAAACGATCTGCCATCATACAGATGTGAAACTTTTTCTAATTTAGAATCGCAAAAATCACTTTCGCCAAATCGAAAACATTAAACGTACCCGCAAAACACAAAAATTTGCCAATCCGCAAAATTAAACTTCCGCATTTTATGGAAGTCATTTGACATCGATATTCCCATGTAGATGAACAAGATTTTTTCACTCTTAAAAATCGCGTTAAAAACGCAAAATGCCTCACTCTCTATTTTTGACTATTTGTTGTTTTCAAATTTTCTTTTATTAAGTAATGTAATTAAAAATATATACAACACTTTTGGTCCTTTTGATCAATTGGTTAGACCAATCAAAGTTAACATTATATTCATTTTTCTGGGCCTTAAAAACAGGTTGTTCAAAGGGTGGATAACACTATCCACCAGATAAATCGCTATCCAGTGGATATTGTTAACAAAACAAACTACACTTTCTGTTGGATAGTGATTTATCCGGTGGATAGCGTTATCCATCCTTTGAACAACTGGGCCCTGGACTTTAAATTTTAAATACTAATATTTTCCATTTCAATTATTTAACATGGAAAACGGAAAATGCAAATTTATATCTCCTTTATGACTATAAACAGAGCACCCCTGGTGCTCTTAGTTCTTTTCTTTCAAGCAAAAAGGGTATTTACATTTTAAAAGTTAACTTAATGTTTTTTTAATAGAACTATTGCAGTGGTGGAGCTAGGGGTGGGGCCCAGCTGGCCCGCCCTCCCCCCCCCCCCCCCCCCCCCCCCCCCCTCTTCTTATTAGCAAAAATGCATAAGAAAATATTTTGGTCACTCAGTATTGTGATTTCAGTGAATTTCAGCCATCTACGCTATCGCTTACTCCCAAGAAAGACGTCTCTCTCAGGAGTTAAAGCGACATATGAGATGGTAGACTTTCTAAAAGCCCCTTCCAATATTATTTTTCCCTTTCGTTGGTTTTGGTTCTCCTTCTCGCGACGTTCCTCGATCGTTGTCGCGCGTCGCCCGGTTTCGCTCAAAGAAGACGACTTGTGGCAAGTCTAATGAGACGGCTGAAATTCAGGCTACTGTTTTCAGTGACCATGCAGTGTGTTTAATTTGTAGCTTGCAGTGCTATATCATTTTTGACAATGTTGAATAATGTAATCAACTGATTTTTTTGTTTACTTATTTTTTTTCTATAACAGATTGTACCAAAAGTAGCCTTCTTGGCCAATGATTTAAAGCTAGCCAGTTGTCATTTGTTTGTTTCTTTTTCTTTTTTCTTTTTTTCTTTTTTTTTTTGGGGGGGGAGGGGGGGGAGTGATGCAAGCTGTTAGAAAGAAAGTCTTCATTCTCCTTTGCCCACTCAGCTTGCTTCATCTCCAAAAACTAAAACTGGAAATATGCCCTATTAAAGCTGGTCTACCTGCCAGATCTAGCTACCTGGCAACCCAGAGGGCACAGGGCCCACCCTCATTTGATTGGAGCAAGCCAAAAGGCCCATGCATGCATCTTCACTCTAACACCCTATCTTCACTCCCCCCCCCCCCCCCCCCCCCCTCCCCCCTTTTAATTGCATCTGGATACACTGCAGCAGCCTGCAAGCTAGCTATAAATTTGGAACAAGACAATAACTCTTGGTGTAAAGGGGTGGCGAATAGTCTTTAAAAAAATATGGGTGTCGCCAAATTTTAGTCAAATTTCATGGGTCTCGCAGTCTCGTTTTTGAGCAGTTCTCAGTTCGTCTCACAGTCTCAATTTTTTTGCAAAGCTCACAGTAGTTGGAGTCTCAATCTCAGTCTCGCAATCTAAAAACCCAAAAAGTCTCGGTCTCACAGGGGAAAACGCTAGTCTGGCTGTCTCGCAAAGTCTCAAATTTACCATTCGCCACCCCTTGTATACGTACTAGAAATTGTATATAAACTTCCACATATAATCAAATGATTCAGAAACCAGTGATCACCAAAAAAATAATGTGTCCCTTTCTCATCTGCAGACTGTATAAAAATGTCTTCTTGAACTCTTACTAATATTCAGAGTAAGGTGGCGGCAATTCCGATGTGTAAGATGGCGGAGGAGAGTATGGTGTTGAGCTGGTGGGGTAATTAGCTGAAACAAGAAATAAATGAGAAGTGAATCAGATATTTATGGTAATTATTATTTCGTTATTGTAGCAATTTTATTAGACATAAGCTATTGACAGGGTTAATTATAACATAATTAATATTTTGAATATTTAATCCTTAGTCCCTATATAAATGTTACATGTTGACCACCCTTGTGTTAGGCTTGATTTCTGCTGCTCTTTCTTAAGTCCAGTCTTTTAAGGGAAATGATAAATTTGGGGCTTTTGCTACCGTAGTAGTCCGCTTCAATACAGGTTTGACTGTATGTACATTTACCTGGACGATGTCCTATTGCAGCGTCCATCTCATCTGGTGGTATTGGAGCTCCTGGGTCCCCTGGTCCCGGTAAATTGTTTAGATCCACTTGATAAGCATCTGGAGTCATACCTGTTACCATGACAACAAGCTTTGGATCCTCTGATGGACTGGAAATGCTTCTGTGTAAATTAGCTGGTGGTGGTTTTTTAGGAACTGCAAATGAAAAATTTCCATGGTCAACAAGTTAAAATAATAGAACTGCAGTGTAGCAACTTTATGTAAACAGGGGGAGGGTGGACAGACGCGGATCCAGACTACTGGGAAATCATATGCTGAATTGGTACTGTGGTGGGGTAGGTGGGGAGTGATTATTTAGTTGACGTCCCTTTATAGAAGCTTCATTACAAAGTGAAACTAGAAAACAACTTTTGACAGCTGAAAAGAAATGTGGCCTTAATACTGGTAAATACGTGTCTTTCATTTCAGTTTTCTGCACAATCTAGACCAAAATCTCTTCGTTTCCACTAGCAAAAACCACTACAGTATGCTGAAGTTGCCTCTAAATCTAACGTTTAGAAAAGGAAAACAGATCTACATGGACATGTGTACCATATAAATCCTAAGCCAGAAACACGCACACTTTTATGGTAAAGCTTACTTCGCTCTTGCTTCTTTCTGTCAAACGTTGTGAGAATTATGTCCAGCAAGTATCCTTGACCGGTGCATCTCTCTCTTATGGCATGACAAAAATGGTCAAAAGAATCGGGGCCTTTGTCACTCAAAATATCCAAGAATTTTTCACGTTTCTTCTTTGGAGTTGTTTCTGATTCAATGTCGTCGGAATCGACTCGATCCAGCACGCGTTTTGATCTCAGGTAATTGATGATTTTGTCCTCTCTTAGTTTATCCACCAGTAGGTCTCGGAGTTCAATTAAAACTTCGTTTTTTAAAGACCAATATACTTCAGATTCTAAAGCGGAAGTAGGGAAGCTGTTCGCGGCCATATTGTTGAAAGTATCTGTCCACGGAAGTGACACGGAAGACACGGAAGTGAAGTAGTTTACAGTGAAGAGGGAGTCCGCTGTGTGATCGTACCGTAGACTCAAGATGGGAACCAAGATGGCGGATTGAGCTGGCGGATTGCAGTTTTGTTGATGCTGACTAATGGGTTTGCCAAATCTAACTCCAGAAGAAGAATACCTTCTTAAAAAGTTTGCTTTGCTAAAGAAAAAGGTATAATATCTTTTTATTTGTTCTTTATATTGTTTTCTACTGAGATTTGAGCTCATTTAAGCTCAAACATATAAAGATCACAACTTTTAATATTTTCATTTCACTCTTCCCCTTTGATGAAACTTGTCTAGCAATTTTGTTATGCCACTGGTAGACAATGTTTTTTCTGTATTAATACTGCCTTTGCGACACAACACATTTGTTTTAGCATAATACTGTAATCATGGCAAAAAGTAGAACTTCAGTCTACTTAATTTGTGGCTTGCTGCAATGAAAACATTGCAAAAGTAAAAAATGAACTATTTACCACCGATCCCTTCAAATGCAAGGTATAACTGCCAACTCTCACGCCTAAGGCATGAGTCTCACTCCCGCGGGTCGAAAACTTTGATCTCACGCAAACGGACCAATTTCTCACACCTGGAGCTACATGTACATGTACAGTATTACAGCCTGTAACTGACACACTTTCACAAAATATGTTAACTTGAACCAATGTGAGGAAACATAGTCCTATAAAATTAATAATGCTATATGTCATGTTTGAATCCTCCAAACCGTGTCCAAAAGCATTGTGGGACGGTACACAAACTCTTTGGCAACATTCCAAAATCGTTGAATCATCTTCGGAAATCTTCAGCAACGTCCAGAAATCGTTGGAACATCTTTAGAAATCCAGGTACTCTGAAGTACCTCACGCATTTGACTCTGGAAAAGTTGGCAGGTATATAAGATATAAGCAATATAAAATAGTTTTATATTGAGCTATTTTAATAATAGTTTTGTATAGCTGTGCACGCGTGGGTTCGTATCCCATCCTCGTCGCCAGAAATGTTATGTTTTGATGAATGAAGAAAGAGATGACACAAAGATGGCTGACTCTTGGAGAAGTGTTTAATCACATGTCTATGCGGAATAACCGCTGTACATATTATAATAACTGTAGCTCTACTACAGTCATGTATACAGTAAGCTTATAAATATAAATGTTTTTTTATTATATTATATAATTGTAATTATATTATTTATATTCAGAAGAAGGCACTTCAAAAGTCAAAAGAAAAGACTGAGACACCAGTTGTTATCAAGTCAGGGACAAAGCGGGGTAAGTGTTTTGAATTTAGAAATTACCAGATAGAAAAACATAATAAGCTCAACTAGAAACAGCATAAACGAGCCAAAACCTATTTCAAAGTTGCAACAAAATTGCAAGACAAATTGCATAGAAGGGGAAAGAGTGAAATGAAAATAAGTTGTGATTTTGAACTCAAATTTCGGCCAAATAGTTATCCTTGAACTTGATTCAACTGGTACAAGAAGATATGATAGATTTTTTTAATTTTTGTCTAGTTTCTTTATTGACATGGATTCTTTGAATTGTAGCTAAAGCTAGAAATGTATGAAATTTATGTTTCAGATGCTCCAGCAGAAATTTTCCATGCTCCTGGAGATGCTAAAGAGATTGCCAAGAAACTGATCGCTTCTGGGGTATGCATGTTTGAATGTTAGAACTGTTTTGAATACCTTACAGGGCTTTTGTCACCCAACCAAACTCTCAACCATAAGGGTTCTTGAATGACTGCTTGATGGTAATCACTTTGGATGATATGTGGGCTGTGAATACAAATGAAGGGCGAGGTGGAAAAACGGCATTACATGACAATATAATTCTATTGTCATAATGCCGTTTTTCCACCTCGCCCTTCAAATGTACTGTACCATACACTGTAAATGATCTATTAAACACCCACTCTCTAAATGCCTCATACAGTATCTACAGTACATGTAATAGACGCCCCTGTGAAATTCTTATTTTGTATTAAACGCCTTGTATCAAGAACTAAGAACAAGTTGAAGTTTTGTTCCCTTTGCATGTTTTTGAAAATTGAGCTTTCTGCACCCGTCCTTGGATGATGGTATCATGCATTCAGAAATAAAGCAAAGATGTTGTACCGCTAGCAAGCTTGACCGCCAGTAAAAATGTTTTGGACAGCGTGATATTGACTTTGAGATCTAAGTTGTAATGTTTGTTTTATCTTTGATACCAAAGTTTTGTTCTCTGTACATCTGTTAGTGAAAATGAAATAAACGCGCCTCTCTCTCTAATAAACGCCTGTATCCAATAAATGCCGCTCTAAAATCTTGAAAATTTATTAAATGCCCAGGCATTAACTTTATTGTGTGGTTCCAGAAAATATCCATACCCACCCCAAGGAAGGTCATTGGAAATTCCGAGGGGGAGGGGGGTCTCAAAAGCCAAACTTTTTTTAAACGAAAGTATGAAGCTAAACTGGAAATTCCTGGGGGGAGGGGGGGTTCAAACCAAAAAGCCTTCCGTGGGGGAGGGATGGATATATTCTGGAACCACACATTACCAACTCAGTACCTTAGTGAGGGCATTTATGCAAGGGGGCCATTGATAGTTACATGACTTATATGTACATTTCTCTTTAATTTATACATGTATCACCTAGGAGCTAAAATAAGCTTGTTAAAACGTGAACGTGTGTGAAATTAACATTACCACAGTCTACTGCAAGTTTAAATTATGTAGCTCTTACACTGAGTGCCATGTATTAATCACAATCCTCATTTGTTTGTCTGTAGGAGGTGAAGATCAAAAAAGATCCTGTCCATAGGGAGTTTAAAAGGGCCAAAGGTGGAGAAAGAAGGCCAAAGGTACTGGTGTATAATAATCATCGGCACCAGTCGTTATTATGAATCACATTTTATAATTAAATATAGACTGGATTCTGTGTGCTCTGATTGGTAAAAAAACATGTTTTATCAGTGAGAGTATAAAACATACTAGATTAAGATATAATAAAGCATTTATGTCCAGGATTGAATGCAGGTATTGTTTTTTAGATGCTTCATGTATGACTGGGTTATTTGTCATTTTCATAATATTTTACTTCATATTTGACAAAATTATGTGTGTTTTGGTGAACTTTTATCAATAAGGACACTTTGTGATGCCTATCATGAGGAGCGTGCATCTCATTTGCGGTCAATCCTGGACATACATGTATCTCATATAAAGCCATGTTTTAAGTATGGGTTAAAGTACTTCTGCGCATGTTTTATCGGTAAAGTACATGTACGAGTCAATTTTATAATGAACAAGAATTTTTCTAATACTGCATGAGGGTCGCAGCCTTCAGTCTATATTATTTTTAATAATATTATAAATATTTATTGCATTGTTCGCTGCAGGATTTTCAGCAGTTAGCACCATCCAACAGAAATGAACAGCAGGTAAAGAACTATTTAAGAATTAATTAATTAATTAAATTAAAATTAATTAAAAATGATGCATGTTCTTACTGTACATAGCCTGATGAAAACATCTAGGGACTTTGGGAGAATTTGAAAGTTTATGTGGACCTGTGCCACAGGCGAGGGCTTACAGAAATAATTGATACTTGAACTTAATCTGAATTCTCCCAAACTTCCTCAAGTGTTTGCATTAGGTTATGTGAGCACAAAGTGGCTATTTTCTATTTCTTTCATAAAATAAAGCGTACAAAATTTTACATGACATCATACCTTTGTTTAGTACATAACCTGATCTAAAATTGTTATGCAACCAATCAGAGCATGCATGATATAATTGGACACAATTTTGTAAAAGGCTATTGACCTAGTTAGTTAGCGACTCGTTAGCCAAAATCTCCCAGCTGTCCCAAAAATGGGGGAGGGGGAGGAGGGAGGGGAGGGGGAGGGGGAGGGGGAGGGGGGGGAGGGGAGGGGGAGGGGGAGGGGGGGGAGGGGGAGGGGGAGGGGAGGGGGAGGGGGAGGGGGGGGAGGGAGGGGGAGGGGGAGGAGGAGGGGGAGGAGGAGGGGGAGGGGGCATGCCTTCAGGGAAACAACTAGCAACAAACTAGTTGTTTTATGAGCACAGTGATACCCATAAATGAATTTAGGGATCCTACAGATCAGACGAGCCAGCTGGCAGGTCTGAAGCAGGGCTTGAACTGTACACCTCAAATTTTATTCAACATGCTTACCATTAGTCCATCATGCCATACATCATTATAAACTTTTGGTAATATAACACACGCTCTGATTGGTCAATTCGAGTTCATTACAACTCGATAAAGCACTCGCCCTGTGTCACACGCGTGCTTTATCGAGTTCTAATGCACTCAGCTGCCTATGTCACAAGTTTGAGCGTGCGCAATTCCATGAACATTTTATTAAGGAAATTGTAAACTTGCCCCTCATGCATTGTTGAGTTATATAAGCACGCGGGAATTTTTAAGAACACTCGAGAAGTGTGAGAAGCACTCAGTTATGCCCCATGCTTCTCTAGGCACTTCTCTCATGTTCTTAAAAATGCCCATGTGCTAAATAACTCAACAATGCACTCGGACGCGTTTACTATTCCCTTTAATAGTAAAATTATAGACTGACATTTACAATGATCCATGATCAGGATGCATATCTTGGATTAGAAAATAATTAGTTGAATCCCTCTGTTCTCTCACTGTTACTTTTGTTTCATTTTTGATTAAAAAATAAATCATGATATGTTTTGTTTTTGTTCTAGGCTCATGCTGCAGCAATGAAGAATCTATATCATGAAAGGTAAGTCAGTGGCTTTAATAAGATTTTAAGTGAACATTTGACATAGATTTAGAGTACATGCAAGCTTTGATTTCTATGCCAATAATAAATAATAATAAATATGTAAGGAATGTCTGCATTGTAAAAGGTGAACTGAAGGGCAATAATTATCACATATACATGTATGTAACAATAAAATATACATACCTACAACAGAGCTGTAAGTTTATACAATTTATTGTTTCCTTAGTCCTAGCCCTGAAATATAATATTGACTCAACTTGTTATGCAGGGATAGTGGGGGTGTGGTCATATATTTTTTGTGTGTAGTCAGTAGATGATTCAGCAGATCTTTTTTTTTGTCACTGTAAAAGTGATTGTCAGGAGTAATTCTTTCAATAATAAAATTATTATTGATAATTAATGTCAGTTTTCTGTATGTTTTTCTTGTTTAGTTTTGTGCCTTCTTCCGCCACACAGAACAGGCGTTTTTCTGGAGGTATATAATCTTTCATTGGTATCACACACTGATATGTCTCTGTCCGTTGGTCCATCTGCCAGTTAGGCCTGCCCATTTCTAGTCTGTCTGTCTGTTTGCAAATGCAAAAAAAACACTTAAGAGTTCTCATTTGAGTGTCGTAAAACCAAAACCAAAGCAATGACAATGGCCAATCACAGCAAACGTAGATAACAAGATGAGCCAATGAAAGCTCAAAGCAACTACATGTAACTGGTGCCAAACATGGGAAAACGTGTGTGACCAAGTCGTGGTTGGTTTTGGTTTTGCATCTGATTGGTTGAGTAGGTAGCACAATTGTTTTAAATCAATCACAGAGCATTGTAAAGTAAAACCAAAGCAATTCCAGATTACTCAAAATATTGAAAAACACTCTATGTTGATGTTTCATGTAATGTGAACGACACAGCATAACAGTAACGACACAAGGAAACAACCGAATCAGATATTTTCCAGCCCATATAAAACATGCGATTGAATGATAACATAACACTTTTATTTAAAATTCTTTGTTTGCTTTGGTAGCAATGAGTTCAGTTTCAATAATCACAAAATGGAAATTTTGTGGAGATGTTTGGGTTAACCAGGATTTAGTTTATGTCCTTTTCAGTTTTGTATAGCATTTGTCATTTTCCAATATTATAATAATATTTGTAATTCATTTCAGGGCCTGGTGGATCTGGTAGAAGAAGTTGGTCTGATGAACCAAGAAAGGTACTGACTTTATTTATCATAACTAGTACATGTAGGCGCATGGTAGTAGTACATGGTTAATGTGTTGGACTCTGGATTGAGTGGTCCAGGTTAAGGTCATTCCTTAGTATTGCACTGCGCATCCTTTCTGCGTATAATTTTGCGTGTAATTAGCGCGTGCACATTAAAAACATGGCGGCTTTTTCATTATGGCTATGCTCGCCAGAGAGGTAAATGATCGTTTTCTCGTAAACGAGTGTGGTGACCTATCATTTTTTTTCGTATATTTAAGTCTAGTAATCATTTTCTTTCTATACAAGGAGTATAGACCAATAAATATTTATTCTCAGTGCAGAAAAATTAATAATCACTGAAAATGTGAAAAAATACGTGTTTTTGGTTGATTTTGTAAGGAATTATGAGGTATTTTTAGTCGATTATATCTCTTTCGCGGGGCTGGTGACCTATTCTTTTTATTCTATATTTTGAAACATTACATCACAATGTTCAACTAGGGAAAGTTTCAGAAACTTCCCAGTGTAACTTCTATTTCAATGGAATAACCTTAAAGCCCTGTCTAGGGTCATTGGCAAGATACTAAACTCTCACTTTGCCTCTGAGTCTTTCCACCCAGAAGTAAATGGGTACCGGTGAATTGTCAGGGCAACCTGATAGAAACGCTGGATGGTGACCTGCGATGGACTAGCATCCCATCCAGAGGAGTAGCGATATTCCTACATGTAGTCTTGTAGACAGACTTTAACTAACCATAACATGTATTTGAGGGTTGTACATGTATCTCGTTTTTTGGTTGTTTCACATTATGTTCGTGAATATAAGACAAAGGAAAATAAAATCAAACTGTTTATATAATAATGAAAACCAAGTGACCGCTACGACTACCAAATGACTACCAAGTGACCACCGCGACCACCAAATGACTACCAAGTGATCACCATGACTATCAAATGACTACCAAGTGACACCGCGACCACAAAATGACCACCAAGTGACCACCATGACTACCAAATGACTACCAAGTGATCACCATGACTATCAAAATAATGACTACCAAGTGACACCGTGACCACAAAATGACCACCAAGTGACCACTGCGACCACCAAGTGACTACCAAGTGACCACCGTGACTACCAAGTGACTACCAAGTGACCACCGCGACCACCAAATGACTAAGTGACCACCGCGACCACCAAATGACTACCAAGTGACACCGCGACCACAAAATGACCACCAAGTGACCACTGCGACCACCAAATGACTACCAAGTGATCACCGTGACTACCAAATGACTACCAAGTGACCACCAAGTGACCACCGCGACCACCAAGTGACCACCGCGACTACCAAAGTGACCACCGTGACTACCAAATGACTATCAAGTGACCACCGTGACTACCAAATGACTACCAAGTGACCACCGTGACTACCAAATGACTACCAAGTGACCACCGTGACTACCAAATGACTATCAAGTGACCACCGTGAATACCAAATGACTACCAAGTGACCACCGTGACTACCAAATGACTACCAAGTGACCACCGTGACTACCAAATGACTACCAAGTGACCACCGTGACTACCAAGTGACTACCAAGTGACTACCAAGTGACCACCGCGACCACCAAATGACTACCAAGTGACCACCGTGACTACCAAATGACTACCAAGTGACCACCGTGACCAAGTGACTACCAAGTGACTACCAAGTGACTACCAAGTGACCACCGCGACCACCAAATGACTATCAAGTGACCACCGTGACTACCAAATGACTATCAAGTGACCACTGCGACTACCAAATGACTACCAAGTGACCACTGTGACTACCAAATGACTACCAAGTGACCACCGCGACTACATGTACCAAGTGACCACCGCGACTACCAAGTGACAACTAAGTGACCACCTCGACTACCAAGTGACTACCAAGTGACCACCGCGACCACCAAATGACTACCAAGTGACCACCGTGACCACCAAATGACCACCGAATGATCACCGCGACCACCAAATGACCACTGAGTGATCACCGTGACTACCAAATGACTACCAAGTGACCACCGCGACTAGCAAATGACTACCAAGTGACCACCATGACTACCAAATGACTACCACTTGGTAGTGACCACCGCGACCACCAAATGACTACCAAGTGACCACCGCGACCACCAAGTGACCACCAAGTGACCACCGCGACCACCAAGTGACCACCGCGACCACCACGACTACCAAATGACTACTAAGTGACCACCGCAACAACCAAATGACTACCAAATGACCACCAAAATTATAATAAAAAATACATAATTATTTACAGTCCAACATACATGTAATTCATTTTTACAAAATTATTGTACTTAAATGTTCAGCCAGTTCAAAGTTGGAAAAATTGCGGCGAAACCACTAATTTACTGTGATGTATCGTCTGTTCGTGTTTCAAATATTTTAATAAAAACAAACAAACAAAGCATTAACAGAAAAAAACTTGTTTCTCACAGGGTAACACCATCTTTGTTAAAGGATTTGGTTTAACAGAAAAAATCCTTCAGGAATCATTCACAAAATATGGTGAGTGTGCAGATGTGCAGCTTCTCAAATGCAGTTTTTGTGGGAGGTGAGGTGGCTTTATGATCAGTGCGTTGGATTACAAATCAAGCATGTTGTATTCTTGGGCAAGACAATTTGCTATATCACAGTACTTCTCTACACCCAGGATTATAACGGCAGTCTGGCCTAGGTGAAAGTAAATGCATATTAATTACTTTTAAGAGTTAATCAAGGTTTGCATGGGCATACTAAAGTTTTTTTTTTTAACTTTTCATTTCAATCTATATTCCAGGTAAAGTGCAGCGAGTTAACTTTGAAAAGGAGAAGAGGTAATAGTGCTGTTACTGTTTACTGTCAAAATAATTATACTTGTAATTTTACTGTTGGTTTGCTAGCTGGGTATCTGGTCAGATTGCTCCCAAGTTAGATCGCTCCCAGTCAGATCGCTCCAACACAAAGTTAGATCGCTCCACAACAGAAGTGACTTCACTCCACAGCAGAAGTGACTTCGCTCCAACATAAGTGACTTCTCTCCATGCTATAAATTTATAGTGTAAAGTATTCAGAAATGATTACCAGAGTTCAGTATTGCTTACCTGATCGTTCAAGATTTAGCACCGATCTCAAAATATAAATTCTCCTCAATGATTACGTTAGATTTTATTAATCGGCAGTTGTGAGAATTTAGTGGTACATCTGTAATACAATATGCTGTAGTTGATGATTGTCTTTATTCTCATGACCTGTTTTTGTGTTTGACAATGTACTGGTTGTAAGGAGTAACTAGATGTTGATGACTCTTTTTTTTCTTTCCTCAGCCAGGGCTTTGTGTCATTTGATTCCTGTGAAGCAGCAGAAAAAGCTATCGATGAGGTATGTAGATGAGTGTGGTTACACACCAACAGGAGATGCAATAGGTTTGTCTATGAAATGCAAAAATATAGGATGTAACTGTTGTGGTTTAAACTTATTTTTGGATAAAATTTTTCAAACCAGTTGATTTTTATTTTCCTTTGTTTCAGATTATGGTAATGAATATTAGACAAAGGAAAATAAAAATCAACCTGGTTTGAAAAATTTTAAACCAAAAATAATTTGAACCACAACATAACTATTACGCTTGGGCCAAACGAGGATGAGAGTTGCTCAGAGTTGGCTCTCGTGAGACTTCAACTGTCTCTAGTCCCATCGACTATCATCACCTCGGGCCAAACGAAAGAAAACTCTTGACGACTCTCACGGACAATTTGAGCAGGTTCAAATTCATTGAGAGCGCTTGAGAGTCGCTGAGAGTGCATGAGAGTTTCAGGCCAAACGAGAGCGAGAGTTTGAACTCTCAACAACTCACATCCTCGTTTGGCCCGGGCGTTACTATGTTAAAATTTGACAATCAAAACAGACATAATAGTTTGTTGTAGGAACATCTAAAGGCCGCTCATACAGTGCTTGTGTCCAGTTTCCGAGCGTGAAGCAACTTTGAATATTGCCCCATCCCCACCTCCCCCTCCGCCATCAGAACTCTTGAAGAAAAAACGGGTAACCTGCGGCAAGCGCGGGAAAAATCGCACAAGACTAGTTACGATTGGTCGAAAAGAGTATACCTTGACCCTGATTGGCTAGACCACGCTGTACGCCAATGGCTTTTTTAAATCGATTTTCAACCAATCAGGAGCAAAACCAAAAGAAATTCATGACGTACGCGCGTTTTCCCGCGCTTGGCACCGGTTTTGTTTCGACTTCTGATTGGTCCATTGTTTTGTTGCCGTTTGCTGTGACTATTATGGTTTGGTTGTACGATGAGAAAACCGCTCCAGTTTATACGTTGAAAGTGTTTTTGTTGTGTGCTTTCCTCATCAGATGAACGGCATGATGGTTTTTGGTGTGCACATCAAAGTAGATTTTTCCAGAAGACAAAACATGGGAGATACACAAGGACAGCGTAGACCTGGATTGGGAAGTAGAGGTTACAGTATTTCACTTTGTATATTATTTTTTAATTTTAAAACAATAATTTTATATAAGCTTACCATATTCTCACTAATTTTCGCGCGTACTTAATTTCGCGAGGATTTAGGTGAAAGTTTGAAAAGGAGAAGAGGTAATAGAGGTAATAATACTAGGTTCAGGCTTTTCGCGATTTCAGAGAGATAAGGGCTCAAAGGCTTAAAAAATTGCCGAAAACTTTATCGCCTTTATTTTCGCCCCCGTGTCTCCAAAAATATTGGAGATTTTGAGATTTGATTGGCGGCGGGCTCGCGATTGGCTAATTTTGTGCTGCTGTTCGCCAGGGTCTTCTTCGCGCAGCCATTTTGAAAGACTCTGGGGACGAGGTTGTCGTAGTATGTCCCAGATAACGGGTCGCGTGAACGTCTGCACTCGGGCCAAAGTGTCCTTTTATACACCACATGAGCCTATCTCGGTTTCCGTAGCATGAAGCGACTAGCGTGATCGCTACTCCCCCTGGATGGGATGATAGTCCATTGCAAGTTACTCTCGTTACAGACTTTCTCTTCTGTAGTTAGCTATGTCAAGCTCTGTAGGCCTTGAATTTCTTTCCACCAATATGCATGAGTGTTATTTTGTGTTTTGCAGATGCTAGAGGGAACAGCGCAGGCCTTCAGTCGCAGGCGGCAAGGGAACTTGTTTCGTATGATGACCTGTAGGCGTAACATGCATTCGAAATGGAAAATTTACCCCATGCATCTGTATAATTGAGGGATTGTTACAGAGTTCAAGAAATTCGCCGAAGCACTGCGTGGAGATGAATGTTGTATGCTATTAGAAAGGCAATGCATTTTCTTTTAAAGTCCAACGCGATATTCATTAGATCACCACGCCTCCTCAAAAGTAAACTAGGTACATGTATGTGTATAAAGTCAGCTCAAGAGAGGATGATCTAAGAGGAACACATCCCCATGCCCCATGATAGTTTTTGTTCAATCTATTTTAAGCTTCGCGTGCACGTGTGAAAGTTATTTTAGTCTCGTCCCCATGGTCGCGCGGCCAAAGATCAGAGGATCAGAAGACCAGTCGCTATTTATGTGTTTTATGAGAGAAGATTGGGTACGAGACTGGACTGAGGCGCACAGGGAGTTAAGGGAAGATAAAATAGCTGTCCGAGTCGTGTCTATAGTTGTCTATAGACAACAGGAAACAAACAAACACAAAAAGAAATATGGAGGCCGGACTTATTTCAATTTTAAGGCTAGATTAGTTGTGTTTATTTTTTGTGTAGACGCTCGATAGGTATGTAGTTTTTGATATGGAACAAAAAGAAAACTGTAACTGAAATTGAAAAAACATCCGTACGAAACTAAATTATATAATATTATTTTGAATAAAGATTTTACGAGAAGAATAACGCGTGGGATTTGTTCTTACTGGTATTTGTGCGTTCCCTTTCTAGCCTAGAGGGGTTCAGAGGCAGATATCTTTCTTGTTAGTTAGAAGAAACAAGTGCTGTTTTCGGCTCCATTCTCAGCCACGGTATTATTGCATGATGCGAGATCGCGTTTTATTCCAGTGCTATACGATTCAAGGAAAATATACCTTTTTCGGGTTGACCTCTGTTTCAAAACGAGTCCTGGTGCACAACCTTTCGTATGAAAATGAGGTTTGCTCGCAAGTTCATTTTTCAAATCAAACTCATTTCCCGCATTTGAATGGTTTCGCGGGTGAACTCGTTTTGAAACAGAGGCAAAAGGCAACTCGTAAATGCCGTATTCGTTTCCTGACCCGTGAATTCCACACCACAGTTGACTTCACACATCTGGCCTTGCGTTCGTGCGAAGTCGGTTTGAGATATCTTGTAGTACAATTTACTCCAACAACCATGAACGTTTATGATGCCCTTCGCAAACAAAAACGCGATTTGTAGAAACTCATTTATTGCTGCCACACGTTTATTAAATACCGAGGCTCAGGCTGTTAAACTAATGTCGCCATTTCAACCTCGTTCCCGCCATTTTTGACGCAGAAAATTGGGCAAGAAGTGACCACTAAATAAAATATTACTATAATACAAACACGAGTCGAGTATATACAACGTTGCTTGAAGAGTTTCCTGTCAAAAGGAGCTTCCCTTGATAATGTTTTAGTTCTTTCGTGGTATGGGGTTTACAATGATACTCTCAATGCACTCGAAAACAGTGTGGATATCCTGATCTGCGTTAATGTGCTGGCCAGACTCCTCATAATACTCCGCGATCTCCTCGATGTAGGTCTGGTACTGAGCGATTCGGGAGTTAACCGCTGACTCCACGTCTTTCAGGCTCTGAAAGGGACAAAACGAAATTTGATGAAGCCGGCGACCAGTCATGTGATCGTGGTTATAATATAAATCATGAAAATAAGAAATATTCCAAACTAACCGTTTGTAACCTCTGTTTAACTTCACTTGTTCGAGGTGGATTGTAAATCAGATGATATCTGAAGTGAAAAAGAAATTTAATACTTAATTCCAATTATTCCGTAGGTGCTCAAGGGGGGGATGGGGGCAAGTGAAGATGTGCTGTCCTTGCATCTTCACGGGGTGGGGCGTGGTGGAGGTGGTAAATTAGCCTAAAAAAAAAAAAAAAAAAAGAGGGTGGGGGGGGGGGGGGGGGGGGGGGGAACTCGATCCGTCACCATAGATTCAAAATTTACTCTTAGTGGAGGGTGACCAATGTCATCTTTTACACTAAAGCCATCCACTGCCCACTAATAAATCATCTATTACAGACGAAGCCCACCGTTTTCAAGTTATTTACTTCCAGTGGAAATTAAAATCTATATTTCCATGATACATTGTTGGGTGAAACGGAAAATAGCAATTAAAAATAGAGAGAGGAAGCTGTGTCGTTTGCCGAACAAGCTCAGCATGATGTAAAAGGGAGAGATTGGGAGACTGCTTTGAAACGTATCATGTGTTCATAACCTCCGCTAAGAAAAGAAACATGTTTAACAGGTTACCTTTCGCCAGTAACTGGGTCGACGCTTCGCAGGGTCATTCGTTCGAGTATGGTGTCTGATGGCACATCCATAAAGATCACCCTGAAACATTCATATGCATCTTATAAGTACTATTTATATATGTATTTAACTAGCATTTCAGTAACAAAACGACCAAATTGCCAGTGGTGTAAAAGTCTCCATTTGTATCAACAGCGTCAAGTTTCATCGATCTATCGACACTTTGGCGACAAAAAATAACCAAAGCGTTTCATCGTGATGTGCACCGTACCGTTAAGTTTGTGATGGATTCTTTTTGATTTGACCAATCAAAATCGACGACGTGTGGGAGGCGGAGTTGACACAGCAACAAGCCACTGGCTGGAATCTAAACTCCAACCTCGTTCCCAGGGTCTCTCTTCTTCCCGAGAGACCCTGGGAACGAGGTTGTCTAAACTCCACCCTGACACTTCAAAGATTTTGATTGGTCAAAACTGAAAGGAAACCCATGCTAAGGAGCATGAGCTAAGAAAATGTCGACAGCTATCACGTGCTCGAGAGTGCGCGTGTAGCCTGCGTGACAGGCGTAGAAAGGGGAGGGATGAGGGGAGTTCGAACGCGGAGAAAGCCACGCAGGCTAGTGGTCGTGCAACTTTTCCGATTGGCGGAAAATCGTCGGGTGATTTTCCGAGTATTTAGAGTGGCACTTGTTCTTCGTACTGAACAGGCTAAATCAGAAGTTACCGAGCTGTTTGTTTTTACCTGTTAGGTTCATATCCAGCCTTTGTCAGACCCTCTGCTTGTTCCCTTGTCTTGGGGAAACCGTGCACTATCCAGCCTTTAGTCACAGCGTCTAACTGAGCCATGCGATTTCGGAGTAGTTGTAGAACCAAGTCGTCCGGCACTGTGATGAAAAGAAAAAAAATAGACCATTAAACATGATTGCCGATACAGACGATTCATCTTGATGACTCTACAACATAACGTAAGGTTTGGGAAGAAAAGTATTATTTTGCCACCATGTAAGAACTTTTGATTTCTCCATTTCCCCCTGAATAAAAAAAAGAAAGAAAAAGGTCTGTCTTCAGTGTTTAGCTCCAGTATCCATAGACTAAACCGACTAGGCCAGAGTATTCCTATTCCCTCTGCATGGATGGGTTGCTAGTCAATCGCAGGCAAGAGACTATAGATCATAGTCTCTTGTCGCAGGTTAATGGTTAGCGCGTTGGACTCCGGATCGAGCGGTCCGGGTTCGAGCGCTGGCCTGGGTCATTGTGTTGTGTTCTTGAGCAAGATACTTTACTCTCACAGTGCCTCTCTCCACGCAGGAGAACAAATGGGTATACCAGCGAACTGTTATGAAAACCTGACATAATGGCGGGAGGGGGAGTACGTAGACACACTCCTAGTCGCTTCATGCTACATAAACCGGGATAAGCCCGGGCAGTTGTGGGGCACTAGGCTCGTTCATTTGTGTACTTACCCAACATGTTGCGCTCAACATACGGTCTCACCGCCTCGCCAATCTTGGAGTCATCCACTAGAGACTGTTTGATCAGCTCTGTGCAGGAAACTAAACAGATCCACGACAATATGATCAATATACAAGTAATCGAGCTCTTTCTTTAGTAAAGTTCTCTTGTCAGAGCAGAAACGCTGCCAAAAATGCTTCCAGACCACCTCTTTAACGCAGAATCCATACATGTCTTGTTGTCGTCTTTTTCTCTTAAACTTAGAATCCAGAAAGTAGTGACCCCCGAAAGTAACACATAGTAATTCTCGAAAGTAACGGCCCTTGGACTATCTTTCGGAATCTACGATAATTTGGTTAAAATCGCACTTAGAGAAGTTAGTAATTTTAAAGTTAGTAATCACTGATGCTGACATTCAAGTATTGACCAAGTTTAGTGAAAATGATCACGATCTGTCCCCAGTTGTTCGAAGGGTGGATAACGCTATCCACCAGTTGGTGGGCAGATAAATCACTATCCAGTGGATAAGTGTATAGCGATTTATCCGGCGGATAGCGTTATCAATCCTTTGAATAACCATGCCCTGTACTGTTTTTTTCACTATTAATTCCTAAGGACAGCAAATAACACATCAGAATTTGATGCATTCTCTTACCATTGACCAGGCCATATTTACTGGCCAGTAACTCTGCCTGGACACTCTTGCCACACCCAGTAGGACCCAGGACAACCACTCGGGGAGTGTGAGGAGCACTCTCGCGGTGATTCATCTTTAAGTAGGACAGTACTATAACAATGGAATAGTCACAGTTGAGAATAATCGCGAGTACGGTAGTTCAAGGCCTCATAACAATAAATACAGCAATGATAAAAATACTGCACTCGTCATGCAGGGCTCCATTAAATGGGTGGCGATATATTCCAGCCCTATTCCCTACTGGGGTAGGAGTAGCCTCGTGGCAGGTGTAGAAAGGGGAGGAGGGAGGGGAGTTTGGGCACGAGCCACACAGGCTAGTGGAGGAGGAACATTTAAACTAAGTCCTAATTTATTGCATCAAACAGAGTCATGAAAGCACATTATTTTTGTATCAGGCACCTTGTTACAGTACACAAAATACTGCACAACAATACCACAAAAGCTTATGGACTGCTAGTTAAGTTGTTCATTTGCAAATTGTCATTGAAATTGGGTATGCAGTGGCTCGAGGACTACAGTATATATGTGGCTGTTGGTTGTATTTGGGGTGGCTGGATTAAACGGGTTCTTAAATTAAGAAAATGACATGGATACACGGCTTTTGTTCTGGCAAAAAAGCGACCAGCGTAATGAAGATGGCTGAAATAATGAGGTACACGTAGCCATAAGGTGGAGTTTCCACTGTACGACAAAATGGAACACAAAGGCATAACTACAAATTAATGAAGCATTTGCCGATGTTTTATTGGTCAAGCATACAAATAGAAACTGAATAATCTATGGTAACTAAATTACTTTGACTTGATCTATTTCAGATCACAAAGAATACACAAAATCCAATTCACCTTGGGAAAAGACATCTGCTTTTGGCTGGTCGACATTGATGGGTTTGAAAATCTTTTCATAGCACATCAAAATACCATCAATATGCCTGCAATATAAATCAAAGGTAACCCTTGAAATAACATGATGATTCTTATAAGCTATGATGTAACTGGAGACAGACTGTTGCATTATTTATTGCCTGACGATGTGTACCTTGTCCACACAAAATATTTCATTAATTACAAATAAAAAGATGTTGTACTTTAACCACAAAACGTTTTGAAGGAATAAACAATTTCGATTATGTAATCATATATAATTTTAAGCATTTTACAACAAGGAAGCTTATGAAAACGCACGACAGTGTGATTCGCTAGATTAACAAATCTAAGACATTAAACATTTTTATTATTATCATCTTTTTCAAACTGACGTCGTCTTCTTCAAAGTGACGACCCTAAGACAATTAAACATTGTCAGGTTGTTTTAATATTGCGCACACACCTGTCTGTGTCATTTTGTATGTGCACATTACCTGTGATAATCCATCAGTCTCTCAATCATGACTTTCTCTGATGACTTGGAATCTGGAACAAGACGTTGCACAACAGTTGGGTCTGTAGGTGGATCAAACGTCGAGTGGTACACATCTGCAAAATGAAAATAACAAAATAAATTAGTTTCACTGACTTCTCCTATCATCAAATAAAATGTCAGTCAGAAGATGCCCAGGTGAATACTAAAAGCATCTGCATCAAATATACGAACTTAATACCTTACTGTTTACAAGAGTGGAAGACATTCCGGCCATTGATCCTTTTTTCATTGTAATAACAATCAATGGTCATTTACATCCATGCTCAAATAGTCATATGATCAACTTCCATATTCCAAATTGATCTAGATTAAAGTAAGTTCTAGCTTTCTTATTCTTTTGAGATACTCTATTCTCAAACCCCTTAAGGTTACTGTCAACCTTCAAGGGACGATTTTTTGCAAAATTTGTTTTTCAAGCCAAATTAAAGACTACTATTTTATCTGCATTTTCCAAAAATAATAATTTGAAAAACTTGAAAGGCGCGCGAGTTATCGACAAAAACGTGTTTTCAAATAAAAGTAAAAAATCCACTAAGGTGTTATATGGCAATTAGAATGTGTCAACCGCAGAGCTCCCCGTGGGCATACTGTAAAAACATGGACTGGACTGGATTTGTAAAACATGGACTGGATTTGTAAAACATGGATTTGTAAAAGGTGGATTTGTAAAAGGTGGATTTGTAAAAGGTGGATTTGTAAAAGGTGGATTTGTAAAACATGGATTTGTAAAAGGTGGATTTGTAAAAGGTGGATTTGTAAAAGGTGGATTTGTAAAACATGGATTTGTAAAAGGTGGATTTGTAAAAGGTGGATTTGTAAAAGGTGGATTTTGTAAAATGACACCACATCGCAAGATAGTCACGAAACCACGCTTTTCCTTTGCAAACTGAGTTCGTCGGATATATTTTCTTGTAGTATTTCATTGTATTTCATTGTGCTATTGTTGAAAAGCTGCGCGGACTTTAAACAAAGTGGAAATTGAAGAATATGCTGTATAAAATTGCGACAGCTCACATTCTTTCCTGCACGCTCCTCCATGCAATCAGACGCGTACAATGCACATTGGATAGCTGTCAAATTTGCAAATTCAAGTCAACACCTCAGGAAAACCTCAGGAAACGCAAACATAGGATCGAAATTCATCAATCACAGGTCAAGCTCAAAACAGAAAACGGCTATGATTGGTTTGTTGTCCTGCATTGTGATTTGCACGATTTGTTTCATTTTTGTTGTTTCATTCGCTTGGCGCTTAGTCTCCTACGCAGCCGTTATTTGTGTCGTCACGCAACGCTTCTCCCCACTAACCACATTCATTTCCTTTTGTTTTGACCGCAGTAACTTTGACACCTATCCGCAAAAACGTGACTGTTACCGTTTGCCGAAAACTTGCTAGATCGATCCAATTCTTGAACTAGGATGTCTGTTGTAATTATAATGAAGTTTTTTCGACATTATTCTTTCATATCATACATTTTTCTTCAGTAAAACCGTGTTTTGTTTTGATGTCTGGTGTGCGTAAAATTCAAAAGGCGGCATACTAGCGTGCGTTTGACGTTTAATTCATTATATATACTAACACAAAAATATTTTTTTATTCCAACTGTTGTTTCGTAAATACAGTCGAACCTCCCGCAAGCGGACACTCTCTGGACCAGAAAAAATGTCCGCTTACGAGAGCTGTCCGCCGGCGGGAGATGTCCATCAGGGGAGGTTCGAGTGACGTGTACGTTCAAAATAAGAAATAAAAACTCAACCTCGAAGCGCTTCACGTCCATTTATTGTTTTGCCGTACTCTCGGTTCGCAAATGTTTCCTTTGTAAGCAATTCTTTTTCACGCAAATCACAATGCAACAAACCTGATATAGTCCAGATTGTTTTGATGTCCGCGGTAACGCGAAGGCTTGTAACTCAGTTAAGCAGACACTGTCAGTTTTGCGTTCGAAGGCTTGCGCGCGCCTAACAAAACAAATACAGACAAAAGTAGTGCTTTTATCGGATTCTTCATTCTATTACCTTTACAGTGATATATAGTTTTCTAGGGTTTCTTCTAAAACAACGCGCATAAGAAAGATTTCCCGGAAGGCACCCTCGAAGGTTTACAGTAACCTTAAAATAAATTTGCTGACAGTGTTATAGTCACTATCTAGAATCCCTGTAAGTATTTGCATCAGTAAAGTGTGTACTTACCGCCTGTCTCAGGGTCGATTCTTTTGCCCATCACTCTTTCTATCAGCACTGTGTCTGGAGCTTCCAAGAGCACTAAAAACAGAATTAATCACAATAAATGAGTGTGTGAGTATTCAAAAGAAAATACATGTATGCAGAGTCATGTGGTAATGTTTATTATGCTGTACAAGGTGGTTTTATTAAAACTTAAACAACATTCTGTGGATAAACCCTAGTGCATGCTCAAATGTAAGCTATTGAGTGGTACTTCCATGATGCTCTTTACATTTTTTCAATATTTTGCAAGTTAATGAAATTGATTTTTTTTTTTTTTGGTAAAACACACGTTTACAGAATGAAAATGTGCCAGCTGGAATGACAATAAAATAAAATAATCACTAAATTAATATAATAATTTCATCAGAGCCATTAAAACTTACCAAAATTCTTTGGATTTATTCCCTCTGCTTGAAGTGCTTGAGCCTAATAATCAATAAAAAGACATTATTCAATGGAAAGTGGTATAATTTGTGAAATTTGAGTCACTCAATGCTTATTTTTTGAGCCTCTTAGGAAAGAAAAAAAAAAAGAAAGAAAAACTGATGAGCAAAATTGCCCAGCCATATTATACAATTTTCCGATGAATAAATACTATGTAAATTGTTTATTGTACATCAGTAATGAGTACTTTATTAACGGAAATATATGATTTAATCAATATAACAGAGGAATAAAAAATAAAAAAATGTTTTAAATGATGACCAACCTGTTCTCTTGTTTGAGGAAACGCTTCAAGCAGCCAGCCCTGGGATGAGATAACAGTTTCAGTGAAAAAAAAAACAACAACAACAACAACACAACAACAACAACAATTATTATTGCGTAGTTATAACAGACAAGTGTACATGTAGTTTGATAAAAGTTTACGTTAAATTTAAAATACATGTATGACACAACAATAATTTATTACGCTACCAGGTACAAAAATAAAGTACCTCCCATAAGCGGACAGTCCCTTGGGGCCAGAAAAAGTGTCCGTTTAAGAGAGGTGTCCGCTTATAGGAGGTTAAAAATATGGCGTTTGTATTAACTAAAAGATAAATAATTTATTTTACTGGTCAACATATTAGCAGTCGAGAATTAACTACAAATTAAACCTTTCTTTACCTTACTGATACAGTCTTCTCTTTCAAGTCTTTCTTTAATCAGACTGACCCAAATGTGAGTAGGCACTGTCTGAAAGCAAACACCATTATCATATTATATAAAATTTCAGTTATTAAATTATGCAGATTAAATGGAAAATTCCAAAAGATGATGACCATGGAGCATTGGTTATACAAAAATCATTGTTCAATGTATACCAAGCTCACAGTGGATGATTTTTAGAGCGAAAGAGTAAAATGAATAATTCATTTAAAATATATATAATAACATTTTGTCTTTTTAAAAAAAATTTAATTATTCACAAAGTATTCATCATCGTCGTCGTCGTCGTCGTTGTCGTCGTCGTCGTCATCATCATCATCATCATCGTCATCATCAGTCCTTGTCACGCAACATGATGCATAAAGCCTCCACTAAAGCAAGGATACATGTACGTCATGATGTAAAATACGAAAACTTGAAACAAAAAACCTGATGTACATGAAGTTATGAAAAATTGAATTAATTTTATGAATATTTAATAAAATGTAAATTATATTAGGATACCTTGTGGTATGAATAATTACATATTACATAATATTATTTAATTATTACCTCCTTGGCTGATATATACTCCTGAGCCTTAGAAGATGAAAGATAAATCAACAATTGAATGAAAATAATATTATTAAATAATAATTTAATATTAAATAATACATTCCATGAAATTTCGTGTTTCAAAGAATTACTGACTATTAAAAAATAATATCTTTATTTACATAGCTCAACAGGCAGCAGAGAGTGTGCTAAATTTCATGTTTCACGAGCTTATTTTTCCCAAATTTATTTGTCATATAAATTCCATGACTTGTGTTATATGCACAATAAATTTTGCTACTGGTCATTAAATTAGAATGGCCCTATGGCCTCAGCTAGCTCACCAGTTAAGAAAAAAGTGAAAACAGACAGACCTAGAAATTATGTACAACCGATCAAGTACATTGTAATAACTAGTATGAAAATTATGTGCTACAATGTTCCTGGCTGAAGACATCAACCATGACCGCATGTTTAAAATTATTAATTTTTTTTTACTGACAGAGTGATAAATAAAATAATACTTAAAGTTTTTATCGTATATATATTTTTTCTCCCTGAGTGAGTAATTTAGTAAAAAGATGAACCAGGTCACTATTAAATATTACATATTAGTGACCTAGTTTTAATAATAATAAATATAATAATTATTGTCAGTGCCATCCTTTTCACCCCAATTTGTCTGCATAACTTATACATTTTAAAAACATAGAAATTACAGTTTCTAGCAAGTACAATTTGGCTAAAGTTGTACTTAGTACCTTCTTTGCTGATTTTGAATCTGATTCTGCCACAAGATTGTCACATGTAATATGCACACAATTGAAATGTCTGGCTGCCATTGTAGCCTGAAAAGAGAATAAAAACTGGTTATACAATAATGTATCTTGAAAAAATAATTATATTAAAATTATTAATTATCATTAATTATTTTTATTATTATAGTGAATCAGTGTTGAGTAGCTCACATGCAGATACTAATATTAAAGGAGCAGTGTCACGGGGATTTTGACCTTTTTTGGTCAAAACTGTGCTTCAGTACCTTTTTTATTTACAAAATAATTCTAGAACACCAAGAAAAAGAAATCAACCAAATTCTTGAAAGAGGAACAAATTATGGTCTGTTTTAATGCATTTTGGAAACGAAAATGCGAGAAATTGAAAAACTGTTAGCCTAACATGTTTTCAAATTGCGATCCATTCCGACCCAGTTTCTATGGCCAGAGACACTTATTGACAGTTTTAGTACACTAGGATGGTAATTTATAACAACATTTGACCATTATGTTTAGTTTTCTGTAAATACAAAAACGTTTTTTGGTTTTTGAAATGATATCAAATCCCTGTGACACTGCCCCTTTAATGCACAAAATAAGCAAAAATTTCAGACATTATTATTGTATAGCCACATGTACATGTACATGTAGGTTGTTCAGACTTACACATGTATGCACTTCAATGTATTGTGACTATAAATCATGACCAAGGGTAATGAGGGTAACTGAGGGTAATGAGGGTGATGAGGGTAACTGAGGGTAATGAAGGTAACTGAGGGTGATGAGGGTAACTAAGGGTAATGAGGGTAACTGACGGTAATGAGGGTATAACTGGGGGTGATGAGGGTACCTGAGGGCAATGAGGGTAATGAGGGTAACTGGGGGTAATGAGGGTAACTGAGGGTGATGAGGGTAACTGAGGGTAACTAAGGGTAATGAGGTTAACTGACGGTAATGAGGGTATAACTGGGGGTGATGAGGGTACCTGAGGGCAATGAGGGTAACTGAGGGTAATGAGGGTAACTGAGGGTGATGAGGGTAATGAGGGTAACTGAGGGTAATGAGGGTAACTGGGGGTAATGAGGGTAACTGAGGGTGATGAGGGTAACTGAGGGTAATGAGGGTAACTGGGGGTAATGAGCTAGAGGGTAAACTGTCAGAGGGTAACTGAGGGTAACTGAGGGTGATGAGGGAAACTGAAAGTAATGAGGGTAAACTGAGGGTAACAAGGGTTAATGAGGGTAACTGAGGGTAATGAGGGTAACTGAGGGTGATGAGGGAAACTGAAAGTAATGAAGGTAACTGAGGGTAATGAGGGTAACTGAGGGGAATGAGGGTAACTGAAGGTAATGAGGGTAACGGAGGGTAATGAGGGTAACTGAGGGTGATGAGTGTAACTGAGGTTAATTAGGGTAACTGAGGGTAATTAGGGTATAAACTGAGGGTAATGAGGGTAACTGAGGGTAATGAGGGTAATGAGGGTAACTGAGGGTAACTGAAGGTAATGAGGGTAACGGAGGGTAATGAGGGTAACTGAGGGTTATGAGGGTAACTGAGAGTAATGAGGGTAATTGCGGGTGATGAGGGTAATGCGGGTAATTGAGGGTAACTGAGGGTCATGAGGGTAACTGAGGGTGATGAGGGTAACTGAGGTTAATTAGGGCAACTGAGGGTAATTAGGGTAACTGAGGGTGATGAGGGTAACTGAGGGTAAGTAATGAGGGTAACTGAGGGTGATGAGGGTAACTGAGGGTAATGAGGTTATTGGTAACTGAGGGTAATGAGGGTAACTGAGGGTAACTGAGGGTAATGAGGGTAATGAGGGTAATGAGGGTAACTGAGGGTAACTGAAGGTAATGAGGGTAACGGAGGGTAATGAGGGTAACTGAGGGTTATGAGGGTAACTGAGAGTAATGAGGGTAATTGCGGGTGATGAGGGTAATGCGGGTAATTGAGGGTCATGAGGGTAACTGAGGGTGATGAGGGTAACTGAGGTTAATTAGGGCAACTGAGGGTAATTAGGGTAACTGAGGGTGATGAGGGTAACTGAGGGTAAGTAATGAGGGTAACTGAGGGTAACTGAGGGTAATGAGGGTAACTGAGGGTAATGAGGTTATTGGTAACTGAGGGTAATGAGGGTAACTGAGGGTAACTGAGGGTAATGAGGGTAACTGAGGGTAATTAGGGTAACTGAGGGTGATGTGGGTAACTGAGAGTAAGTAATGAGGGTAAACTAAGGGTAATGAGGGTAACTGAGGGTGATGAGGGTAACTGAGGACGATGAGGGTAACTGAGGGTAACTTAATGTGTACTAATGAAAATATTACATAAATATATATTTTTTTAGCATTACAATACAGTCAAGTATCTAATGTTGTGGTTTAAATTTATTTTTGGCTTAAATTTTTTTAAACCAGTTTGATTTTTATTTTCCTTTGTCTCAGATTATGGAAATGAATATTAGACAAAGGAAAATAAAAATCAAACTGGTTTGAAATAGTTTAAACCAAAAATAAATTGAACCACAACAAATGTACAGTGGATATAACAAACCCGCTATATAACAGACTATATATTCTTCAGCCTGGTCAATTAAAGTTACAGTACTTATTTAAAATGTATGGAATAGAACCCAGGACATGTTAAAACAAACACATTTTCCCGGTCCCTTGGCTGACTTCATAAAGGGTTCCACCATATTGTAATTGCGGGAACAAATTCATACCATAGTTCTCTTTCCTGCTGCTGGAGGTCCATGAAGAATTATCTGCGGAACTGTAATTTAATAGGCATTTAATATTAAAGTCTTATACTGAGTGACTGCAGCCATGAGTACATGTATTTATTTAGCAAAAACGCATTGAACCCTGTACAACCAAATTCTCCAAAATAAGAAGTAAGAATGATAATTATACCAGGGCCGCTTCGCGGCCTGAAGTAATAAATTATTCAGATTATATTATATTATATTTAACAGACAAAGTGAGAAATATATGAATTCCCACCCCTCACTCTTCCTTATATTTGGGGGATCGTTTTGCCTGTCTATCTCTATCTAATTCTTCACTGCGTCAAAAAGCCACCGAAGCATCATGGGACCATGAGGTCTAGGTGCAGGGGCCTTATGGGTAGACCCAGCCCCCCCCCCCCCCTTGTTTCTTTTTCTTAGGAGGGGACAACCCCTCCCTTAGTGTTTAAATGTGGTTTGAAGCACTAAACGGGAATTCCTACTATTTGTTTTCTTATATATTTTGAACGGAGTCTGTGAAATATAATCTTAATTGAATACTCTTAAGCTTGGCACTGAAATTATTGGACAGAGCATAAAAATATGTAAAGCCGCGCACAGGGCCAAACTGACCCACAAGGCAGGAGCTTATATTCCGGTTTCTGTAGCATGAAGCGGACTAGGAGTACATGTATTATATTGCTACCCTTCCTGGATGGGATGTTAGTCCATTAATTATTGCTTCAGGTAACGTACTACACCCAGCATTTTGTCGCCAGTACCCATTTATACTCCTGGGTGGAGAGAGGAACTGTGAGGGTAATTAATGTATCGACTTGCTCAAGAACGGACTGCTCGATTCAGAGTCCAACGCGCTAAGCATTAGGCCACCATGTCTCCCAAAGCATACAAAAATGTACCTTACCATTACTTTCTTGTGCCAGGAGACCTATGATATAGGTTAAAGGGTCTGCAGGCTGTTCTATGATAAGTCTTTTCAGGAGCGACTAAACAAAAGACAACATAACTCCACTTGAAAAGCTGAATATCACACCTAAGGATGACTGCAGTTTGTGACAGATGCAAGATGATGGGTTTTTTTAACTTCATTTTTGATGCGGACTAAATAGGACTTTTTGGGTACTGTGTTGTTGTCTACAAGTCCATGTAGCTTTAGCCTAATGGGACTTTTGGGGTCTAAACATTTGGCATCATTCGCATCTCCCCATCACTAATATACCTGAGTACCCCCCCCCCCCCCCCCCCCCCCCCCCCCCCCACGGGGATACCGTGGCATACAACTTCTATATGCAAGTTGCGGCTGTTTCAGTTTGTACACTGTATGACTACGTAGTCATTTTTTGGCAAATTTCTGTAGAAGCATATGCTCAGAGAGTTTTCTGTTTTTAGTTTCCCACACCTTATAGGAGATTCCAATATTGTATGAAATTGCCCATCATGCCTCATGCATTGCATACATATCAGCTAATAAATCTTGCCAGACATCACCGAATAGGACCTCAAGTCTTTACAAAACAACGACCTTTTCACAGAAATATATTTGAAAATACATGCAATTAAAAATACTGGAAAGGTAAACCCGAGAACCGAGCTTATTTGTGCTAACAAATCAAGTAAAAACTGCAGTTTTCGACACCGTTGTAAAATACTAGTGATCCCTCACCTCATAAATCTGAAAAATGCCGTGTTTCTCAGCATAATTTGAGAATTCCGGCGGAATTAACAATGGTTTCTTCGTTGCATCCATCTTGAATTTTCCCTCGCAGTTGCTACGATAAACAAGATGAGCCTGCAATGACTTCGACCAGCTGCACGGATTTGGCGTCCATAGTAACCACGCGGTTGAAATTCATAACTTAGTTTATTGATGACCACTAGATGGATAGGGGTCGGGAATCTTGAGATAATTTCGTAAAATCGTCGTTGTAGCGAGTGCATAATCTGTATATAAGGTAAGTTATTACTATGCTGAAAGCGAACAAACCTTAAAATTGGAAAAACCCTTTGATTTCGAAGAGGAAAACTCGATCTTACTGTTCGCGCATTATCGCGGGAGTTGACATTGGGCTTTCTTTGATTTCCGTCTGATTAAAATTCCCTTCAGAAAGAAATCTTGAGCGTTTTTATACCTTATTTCTGAATTGAAATATTCATTCTGCAAAGTTTTAGCGATAAATGGTGTGGAAAACGCGATCGGGGAAAATGATGAATATATTTGTGTCGGATCATGTTTCATAATTCTTATTTTCGGCAACATACGGCGTGCGGCCTTCAGTTGTGTCAACAAACATTTTGTTTCAAGCATTGCTTGGAGATAGCTGAACACTTAGATACATTAGAAATACAATTATTTGCCGTTCCTTAAAATGTTAAGGGGTAAAGCGAGGAATTTTATTTTATTATGAAAACTATGCAGGGAATCGGATGATGGCCTGAGTAAACATTGTCTGTCTTGATTGATCGGACAATACAAGTTAATTCTCGAGGTCGTATAAAATTACGCCCCACTGATTTTTCCTTATACTTCGTATAAATTTATAGACCCTTTTGGCTCAGAGGATAGTTACACTTCAAGATGAGCAAAGAGTACGTGACGCTGGGTATTCAAAGAGAATCACTTAATAACAACCCTCTTCTACAAAAGGTAACAATAAAATCATGATTCACATTTCTTGAAATCGACATCAAGCGCCATGGAGGGATGTTATAGTAAAAGTGATGGGGAGATGCAAATGATTTTTAGGTGGTTTGAAATTGTCAATTTTGATACTTTGGGGGTGACAAATATTGGCCAGACAAGTATTTTTTAGGGAGGGTATTACATGTAGGTGGGGGTGGGGAGGAGGAAGGGGATGGGGGGAGGGTGATGTTCTCTCCCTGGGAGTGGGAGAAAACTTGGCACGAGTAAAAGGAGCAGTAAGTCTATGGGAGGCAGGAAAGGAGAGGGTGTGAAGCAGGATACCCAAGGTGGTGTGTACTGGGAGAAATAAAATTATAAACAAATTCACAATATTTTGTAATACATGTACTTGCAAAGAGGCAGAAGGGAAAAGAAGGGTGGGAACCAATGTATTGGAAGCGGGAAGTCCAGAACCCACATCCTAAGCCATTTCTTGAGTTGAAAACGTTGAGGTATTTTGGGGGGTTTATAAATATCATATGGGTGTTTTGGGGGGTGGTTAACTGACATGGTGTCATTTCACCTCCTGTTTCTTTTCTATGTTACACCCTGGTGTGGGTTGGTGCAGGGTCAATGTACATGTGTATCAGCGTACACCGTGCAATCTCTCTTTTTCATGGATATCTTTCATAATAATTATTGCTATTTCTAATGAACTTTTTCTGTTGTATTACATTTTCTAGTCTGAACTTGGAAGGCCACTAAGGCGCTGCTTCACCCTACCCGGTGATGGCTTCACTTATGGAAAAGCAAATGAAGGAAAGGACAGTGGTGCTGCCGATGGTGAGTACCAGTCTATTTAGGGACGTTGTTGTTGTTTATATAGTTAATCAACTCAATACATAATATGCAAGTCATGTAAAACTGTAATTAACAGTCCTTTTCTTTTATAGCACTTGTATGGAGATCAGCCCCTCTGGCTCCACTTTATCTGAAGGAGAAAAAGGCACCAAGGGATTTTATAGGCTTAAATAAGGGAGCAGTTCAAGCCGGCCTCACAACGGCTCAAGAACATTTTCAGTACCGCGCAACTCATGACATGAGAAGAAAAGACTCTGGCAATGAAAAGACGTCACTAAAGGTCAAACGAATTCCACCCACAATGGTGTTTGGAATTCCTACAAAGTAAGTTCCATCACACCAAGCCCTTGCAAACAAAATCTAGAGTAAAAAAGCCCACCTGTCATCAGATCATCTCGAGAGTGAGTGAGGCATTTTCATTTGTGTGTAACAGTCAGTCTATAATTATACAATATTTATTTTGCTGTTTTCATCTAGACCTTCTACTCCAGTTTATGATCTCCTGGGACATAAATACCAGGACCGCTGGTTAGAAGAGCGGCGCAAGGCTGAGGAGGCTACCAGGGCTAGACAAGAGCAGAAGGTAATACATGCTGCTGATAGAATTACGTCCAATACCCAATGCAATATACATGTGTTAGGTGCATTTGTACCTGATACATGTGTACAGGTTTCAGATAAGTTTTAAAGGCAAGGTGTCAAATGAGGAATTGCAATGTTCATAATGGGTCAGGTAGCTGACCTTGTCGGGTTTTTGACAATCTCGTACCCAGAGTCAACGGTCTCCTCAGTCAGCGGGTCGTCGCCAGGTTAGACTCTGGGGGAATGGAATTTTGAATACCAGAAATCTGGTGTAACGACCATTGTTTGTTACACGAGACAGGCAATCAAAAAATTCGAGATTTATTCCATTCCCCCAGAGTCTAACCTGGCGACGACCCGCTGACCGAGGAGACCGTTGACTCTGGGTACGAGATTGGGTTTTTGACCGAGACCTCTCTTATCTGGAACACCGTGTAGCTAATTTAATTTATATACAATGTACATGTATATTTAACAACATTTAACTGTGAAATTCAAAATTCATTGCTTCAAATATATATATTTACATATTTTTAAATAATCAAGTCAATATGATTTATTTTCTCTAATCTTTTAGAGACATGTTGATAAGAACATTTATGAGACAAGGACTTCGCTGCTCCGAAAATATCAACCTCCTGTTGATCCACCTCCATTGTGGCACATGGAAAAGTTTGAAAAGGTGATTGTAAGTCATTTAGGGCGAGGTTAATTCTTATGAAGGCTTTAATAGGGGTGAGAGATACTCAAAGACAAGTTAATTTTAGGGGAAATATGTGGGAATAAAGCCAATTTGTAAATTTATACTCTCCACATGCACTCTGCCAAAAAACAAATGGACAATAAAATAAGCCCAATAAATACCGACATTTGTATTTGTATAAAAAATGATTTACAAATAATTCTGATTGACTGAATCGATGAAACAAAGGATGAAAACTGTGACAATGTCTTTTTCCCTTCATCATACATTGCAATAGTACCTGCAATCAAGTAAAGCCAAACTGTATCCTTCCTTGAGGTTATAAATTTAATTTAAATATATTTTTTATTTTATTCATAGATCCCAGCTTATCTCAGCACGTTCAGATCTGACATAGCTAAAGACACTGCTTTTCAGCATCATGCGACAGACAGCACTTCACGGCATGGAGCCTTTGGCCACGGAATATATGAACCTGCTAAAAGCTAAATGAGATTTATGATCTTGATGACATTTTTAACTTAAAGAGTGAAGAAATTAACAGTTTAATATAACTTGGCAATAGTTTTTTAGTGTTATGGTGACAGAGTTTTTATGTGTCTACAAGCGACAAATAACATGGAATTATGACTGCATGACTCTTTCTGGTAGCTAATGCATGGTAGTCAACACTCATTGTGCTGTGTACATAGCTTTTAAACTTTATTCTTAACTGGTAACAGAGTTACACAAAGCTGTTACATGTATTAGACATCATAATAATATATGATTCTGGGAATTTGAAGACAATACAAAATTTTATTTTACATTCTTCAAGAACTCAACAGGAATAATATTATTGTTAACAATACCTACAATGTAATAAGTAATTTTGGTTTACCGTAATCTTTATCATTTTTTTCTCAAGTGGAAATGTTTTTATCACATGTAATCTAATTACATTAATTACATTATTCCTTTTCGGCATATTTTTTATAAATTTATGCATATAATTTGAACCCAACTCTTTATACTTCCTGTAAATACCAATGGAAATGAAAAAAATAAAAATAATTAATGGATTCATCCTATATTTGACTTCTGAGTTAGTATGCAGTACCTACAGATATTGCATAAGTATGACTGTACAGATCTATACAGATAAACGCTGCCCATAGAAATGGTAATTCCACTAAATCATAAAGTTTGAATGTATGTAAAATGAACCTCTACTCGCCAAATTAAATAAAAAAACTCATTATTTTTAGTTATATTTTGGGGTTAGCAGCTGCTACAATGTTTGGGAAAATGTTGCATTGCCAACACATTATGAAAATCATTTGAGAAGCGTGGTTTTTTGGGGGGACTTTAGCTTCACTTTTTATTATGATTTTCACTAATAATTATTAAATAAATATGCGTTGGTGATAGAATATTCTTTGAAAAAGTTGTCTTGCCGGTGCCAAAGAAATGTCTCCCTCTGAGGGGTTTATACCTGCAGTCCATGACATGGAGATATTAATCCAGAAACAAATTTCATTTGACTGTTCATCTAAATATAAATTTAGGGATGGATTATCTGTGGTAGACAAAGTGTCCATCTGGGACCAGACAAAGACAGATTATGCTGCAATAATAGTCTAAAAATAAATTTATATTTAGATCTATGAGTGTCTCAGATGGATATAAGCTTTATAATTCACTGATATCATCCCTACAAATACAAATTTGGCTACATGAAAAATAACTTGACAAGAATAGCCGGTGGCAGGCGTTCGGATATTGAGGGAGTGAGGCTATTTATAAAGTGGCTGCAAGCCCTCTTATTTAGTTACATGACTGTTTTATTCTTACTGGAATTTTGTTTTCTTATGTGAAGGTTCTTGTGAAGGCTTTTCTTCTTTGCTTAACATTTTCTCCTCTTTCTTGGGTGATCTTTTGAAGTATGAAAACAGTGTTCCAGTAACTGGCTTCTCTGTTTTTTGGGCCCTGAAAATGTACAAATATGACACAAATGAATTAGCAACGGAAAACAAACAAATGAAAAAGGCTTTGTTCTGATAAGCACGAGCATGAAAAAAGTGTAGAGGAAACCACAAGCCACAATCTTGCATGAACTAAATAATCTTGCATGTCTAATCTTGCAAGGCCAACAGGCCGAATATGATTCAAAAGTAGCGAGACCCCAGGGGGTACTCAGGTATAATAGTGACAGGGAGGCCTTTTGGGGGTTTGAAATTTGCAATCTGAGGACTTTTTTTGGGTTAGAAATTTTGTGGTGACTTTTTGGGGGTAGAAGATTTTGGTAAGGACTTTTTGGGGGGTTGAAAAAAGCATAACCCAGGGTTCTCATTTTAATGCAGAAAGGACTTTTTGGGGGTTATGTTCTGGGCCGTTGGACTTTTTTGGGTCTAGTTTTAGCCCAATAGGACTTTTTGGGGGTCTAACAATTTGGCCTCATTCGGGCCTCCCCATATACCTGGGTACCCCCCCTGGGAGCGAGACTCAAAATTTGGTCCACTGACCACTGATATAGCAATGCAGGGTGTTTACACTGCTAAATTTTAGCATGTTTTCTATCACAATGTCCAACCAGGACATGCTTCTTGTTTTGGGAAAGATTGGACTGGTAGTCTGAAGTGTCTGCCATCTCTCCACCCCAACCCGAGGAGCCAGGCAAGAGAGACTGGTCCCTCGTGGGGGAGGGGCGAGGAGAAGGATGACGCTTGAGACTAGACTAAAGGCATAGTGTAGAGACGGTGTTGAGGCGTGGCTGATGGATGGAGACATCAGGTGAATCATAAAACAACAAATCCCAGACAAATTATTAGGTTCACCTCACGCCGCCCAGGTAATACAAATTATGTCAAATATGCCAGCTACAGGGAAAGACATCTGGTAACTTGGAATTACATACATTACTAAAGTATACATGTGTACATAACATTGTATTGTATAATGTCACATGTACTTACAAGTCAATTGGCTTGACGCACTCTGGTGATTTATTCCTGGAGTTATTGACAATAGTGGAGACTGGATGCCACTCCAAACAGTCTTTTGGTGTTACAAGGTTAAGAGCCTATTAAATGACAATTAATTATTGTAATTAATATGTACATTAATTTTCTGGACTAGAGACAATTGTCATTTGTTAGCTCTCTGGCTGACTGGCATACCAGTTTGTAGAACTACATTTAAGCTATATTATGTACATGTAGCTCTGCTCATGATGCAGGACTAATCATGAATGCAGTCTTTGCGGAAAATGCACAAGCTTTTTTTTTTGGCAGTGAAGCTGACGCCCAGTTCCACATCCACTGAAAAAGTTGTCAGTTAACTTTCACTTGTTGCAAAACTTGCAGCTGACCTACAAATGTATATTGCCATACCATCAAGACCAGCTGAACAAGTTCTCTCAGATAGACCAGACCCATGGGTGGATCCAGGGGATGGATTGGTGGCTAGCCACCCCCCCCCCCCCCCTCCCCACTACCCCCTCCCAAAATCCGGCAAAAAATAAAAATAAAACCCATTAAAATAGAAAATAAATGTATACAAGCGCTATAAACAGCCAATGGTGGTGAACCCCCATTAAAAAACCTGTGATCCACCCCCCCCCCCCTTTCCCCCGTGCAGACCTGATAAATGTTAAGCAGCCAAGGTTACAAGTTAACAACAACACTGAATTACTTTATACAGTGTATTACCAAATAATTAAACATACCTTTTTCCAAGGGACTTCTCCACAGTCTAACCACTGACGGACCTCTTCTTCGCCATCTAGAATAGCCTTGAAAAAGACACATTGCAAATTCTTGACTCTGGTGTTTTATTGTGTTTTTTTTTAGAATGAGAGATACTTCAATGATAAAATAATGTTAAAAATCTCCTTTATCTAATTAAAAATAAGGTTATGGGTATTGTCCCATAAAATATAAGATACTATATTTAATATAAATATTTGCTATTAAATTGATGACTTGACTTGAGTACATGTTCAAGTGTTCAACATTCCAGAAGCTCATGAATAGTATATCATCTTTAGATTTATTACTAACAGGATAATCGGAAAACCGCATGACTGAGACTGATGACTATCGGTTTTACAGGGTTCTCATTAAGTGTCGGCAGCAGGCTAAAAAACGGCATCTTTAACTTCTGAGCCCCCTACTTTTCAAGAATAAAGCAGAATAAATTTAAATGTTATAGTCTGTGTGACACTAGCTAACCCATGCCAGCTGCCTAGTAATCATTGAATTTAGTCGTCTATTCTGAGACTGAATCCAGAAAGTTAACAAGAACCCTGGGCTTACTGGCATTCTATTGTGCAGCCATTTTAGAGATGGGGAAGAATCCACTGTGATGATAGTGTACGAAAACAGATCTTCACCTTCATTGGCACTGCCCTGTGAATAAAAACAATCACAGAAGCTCAGTTAACTTAACTCACAGACTTTTTGTTCCCTCCAAACTGAAGATGTACAATAACAATGTACAATTTGATGCAAAGTTATCTCAATGTGCATATCTCAGTGGCTCTGTAAATTGTGGGAGGTGCAACTCGTCAGGCCTAACGGTTAGCATGCTTGACTCTGAATCAAGTGGTCCGGGTTCGAGCCCTAGCCATGGGGTTTGTGTTGTGTTCTTGGGCAAGATACTTTACTCTCATTGCGCCTCTCCACCCAGGAGTGCAGAGAGGTACTGGCGAACTGTTAGGGTAAACCTAACAAATGCTGGCAGGTAACCTGTGATGGACTAGCATCACATCCAGGGGGAATAGCAAAATTCCTAGTCACTTCGTGCTACAGAAACCGGGATAAGCTCTGGCAGTTGTGGGCCACTTAAGGTTTGTGAAGACTGTAAATTACATTTGATCTCTGAACATACCTTTGGTGCCTGCCAGCAATCAAACAAGCCTGCCATGGTCAATAGACGTATTTCTCCACAACGTGCTATATCCTCTTCTTTAACTTTTGTTGACGTCCCTGACTCATCTTTTACGTGGATTTTCTTCACCTCTGGCTCCTGTGACAATACTTGCTTTCCTTTAGGATTTCCACCTTCAGTGGCAGACATTTCCTCCTCTTTAACCTCCACCTTTGCATCTTTTTTAAAGTAGATATAATATGGCTGTTTCTTTCCTCCTTTCTGTGTCTCCCACTCAAAGAATCTAAAACAAAATTATACTGTAAAATTCTGAATATAAGCCCTCTTCTTGAAAAGGACTTTTTGTGGGCTTATTTTCGGGGAGGGCTTATTACCAGAAGGATTTTTGCATCTGAGATTTGGGGGCCTTACATTTGGGGGAGGGGGCATATTTTCGGTAGGGGGGCTTATAATTATTCTGAATTTTAGTAGTAAATTCAGAAGTTTCATTTGATCAGTTTGATGGTGAGGTGTCACTCAACCTCGTCCCCAGGGGGCTTTTCCTGTTCTGACAGTGAGACCTCAACCTCGTCCCCAGGGCGCTTTTCCCTAAAAGTGGGAAGGGCGGGAAAAGCGCCCTGGGGACGAGGTTGAGGTCTCACTGTCACTAACAGATGGGAGCTAAACCCAGCCACATCCATACATATGGGTTCTGTGCCTTGTACTTCCAGTTCACACCCGGTTCCTGCCTCTTAATGCTTTTTCTATATTTGCAAAATATTGTACAATTTCTCCCAGCTCCAGCCACCTTGGAAATCCAGCTTCTCACCCTCTCTTTATATTGAGAACAATTTAATTTAGAATATCTTGAGCTCTTGTGCTTAATTCTTACCCTTCTGCCAAGATGACACATCTTTTGCCTTTCTCTAGAGGAGATTTAAATGATCTTTTGTCCAACAGAGTATCGCTTCTAGCATTGCTCATGTTGTAGCTGAACTCTTTTGGGTCTCCACGGTGCCATGATGGAATTAAACCCCACCTCATGGGCTGCAGAACTCTTTCAGATGTACCCTCTGAGGCCATATTGCTGAAATGTCGGCTGGACAGCAACACTGGGCTATAATTACAAATGAAGTATATAAATATGGTGTCAGAAAAATATTTTTCACTTTTGCTAGTGTACATGTATGTACATAATTGCCAGATATGTTAGTGACTCAGACTTGGATAGCAGGCTGGCGTTTCTGTGGACGGGAGATCTATGGCATCATTAAGGAAAATTGGAATGACCATAAATTATGCCAGGAGGGATTGAAAGGATCCTGGATGACCCAAATAACAGCTGTGCAGGAGACTACACCCCAGGGGATAATCAAAAACAAATTAAAGTGATGGGGAGTTGCAGTGGCAGATCTAGGGGAGGGGCCCAGAGAACCCGGCCTTGTAGACAAAATACCCAAAAAAATTTTGCTCACCAAATAATTCAATCCACGATCGATCTTGAGAGCATGACGATTTCAGCGCAAAAAATAGAGGGACTGTTCGCAGTCTAAAATTTGGGTGTCCACCTTACATGATGTATAAACAGGTCTGGATCTGCCACTGAGTTGTACAGGATCTTTTTGGCAGATATCAGAAATGTGAGGTATTTTATTCTATTTTTTTTTTAATTTATTTAGGGGGGTGGGGGTGAGTTGTGTTCTTACCCAGGATTTTTACATTAATCGCATGAGTAACCTTTAGGGGTTGGTGGTGGAAGCGCAGGGGGGGGGGGGGGGGGTTGGGGGTGGGGGAGTGTTAAAACATATTGGTTCTCTCTATTCTTAATTTTCTAATTTGCGCATATCATCCCTTCGGCTTTCACACAAAAAAAAATTATTGGGAACAACAATACAATACAATAACTAAGGGATCCTGTTTGACAAATAAAGATAAACAGAAGTTCGGGAGATCGACAGTACCTTTCAGCACCGATTAAGCTGATTATAAAAGAGCAAGGAAATTGAGCTTATTGAACGAAATAAATATTTAAACTTCCTTGTTTTGTAATAATTTTAATAACGCCTAATCTCACAACAAACATTCCTGACATTTTTCTAAAGGATATGTTTTGAAAACCTGCACAATAAACAAAAGACAAAACACTCACGTAAATGATTGCGGACTGATGTTGTAGGAAGGATAGTACTGTCGCCCGCTCCCGCCATCTCTCCACGCCGGCTCTTGGACTTCACCGTTCTTTCCTTTGTACCTGCATGCCTTGGGGAGTTCATCGGGTGCAAGTGTACTGAATAAGAACAAAGACAAACAGTTATCGATAAAACAAAAAGGTTTTACACCTTTGCACGCGGAAATAACTCTACTTCCACCTTCCAGTTTCTATTTTCGGTGATGACAACTGGAGCTCATACCAGGCAGTTCTCCCACACATTCTGAAGTAAATAATTGCTGGAATACTTTTTCAAATATATCATGGACGAAAATCAGCAGTTATAACAGTATTGAAGTCAATTTTGGAGAAGGAAATCCCATCGCGATGTTCGATCTTGCCTTAAATTTTGGCGCGTTTTATGTCCGTATTGGACAGCGGTTTACCACAGCACATTTCCTCAGAGCCGTTTCTTTTGATTCACCTTCTCCATGAAGATTATTAAATTTGATTTATTGCGATAAAGTTGTCTAGAAAAAGTCAAATCGGAAGAAAACACTCGAATTTATTGCCTTCTTGTTCAAGAAATACCGCGAAATTTGCAGAATATTTTTGTAATGCAGTGTAGTCACGTGTGATTTTTAGTGGCAGTTCCCACAATCCCATCGGGCTGCGAACAAGCTTCTTCGGTTGTTATCGGAGTGTGCTATCGGAGATTTTTCAACGATTCTTTTCTATTTTTAGTCGATTTTTCGGTCTGCGTAGCTCCTTGAGTCATTATTAATTCTGTATAACAAAGATTAGAGTTCATCCCTTGCCCTGGTAACATTTTATAGGCCGAACTTCGGTGTCGAAGTGGTTGTATCGTTGTTTACTTTAGCTTTGCCGACAAGCTATGGCCGGTCATGGTTGAGTTCAAAAACTTTGCACACGACTGTTGCAGATTTCCCGGCGTTTCTTCGACTCCATCGGTGTAGAATGAGTCAGGGAGGAGTCATAATGGTAAGACCATCGTAACAGTAGTCAACAACTGGATAAATTTCGTGTATCTTTTACATGTCCGATGGTTGATGCTAACTTTAGGTTTTATACACATCTTGCAGTATGATGGAGGTCGAACCAGGCGAACTAGCAGATCAGACGACTACCACTCCAAGATGAAAAGAGCTGGCTCCGAAACGCTTTTAAAAACCGATCTTGAGCAATCCAAGGAGTCAATAAAAAGCGAAATTCGCAAGCAACTCAAGTTGAAAGAGGGAGCAGAGAACTTGAAAAAAGTTGCTACGGACAAGAAAACTATCGCACAATGTAACTCGATTTTAAAGGAGGCCACTGCGAAACTTCAAGATTTACACGATGATTTGCAAGACCTCAATGCTAGGGTATCAGAAGATATGCCTTGTAAGTATATAAATTGTTGTTTTAGATAGCAGATACAATCTTACTGAATAGCATTCCGTGACAACTGGTTTGCTAGCTAACGAGCGTTTGGCTGCTTCGAGAAATAACACATGTTCGTTTCTTTTGACAGGGAAAAATGTATATGTAACTTGTCGTGTTGTTTTCGAGTGCCAATTATTTGGGGATTTGAACACAAGGAGTTCAGATAAAATCGTTTATTTGATTATACTTTTTTTGATCATTACCTTTGTAATAGTCGGTAAATTTGCGGCGAGATAAACTCTGCCTGAACAACCGATGAAAAGTATTTAGCTCTCAACTAATGATGTTTTTACTCGCATATGTCACTTGGATGGCCTTGTGTCTGTATGGACTTGCATACAACCCTTCAAAACACAGCACAATCCGTTACATTCCACTATTCCCAATTCAGAGCATGAAACACGCTATATTTTGATAAGTAATATTTCGTCATGAGAAATGTCTGTAATTTTGCAAGGTACATAACTTACATGTAAGCTTACAAACAAATTTATTTATGCGTTTCGGAAACAAACCCAGGCTCTATTCCTAAATTAATAAAGTAGCAAATTCATTTAGCTTTAAATACTTGAGAGTTCAAAGCTTACAATAACCTCAATCCAACATACACAGGATAGTTTTTGGTCGCGAACATGCCAGTTGGTGCGTATCGCAAAACACACTTCAACATTGTTAAAGTATTAAATCGCCACCCTTTGGGACTGTTAATTTTTCATGTACATGTCGCCATAAAGTATTAGCAAAAGTTACGGCTTAATTCAAGACGTTTTCTTGTGTAGCTTGAAAGATTTTCGTGCTTGCAAACGTTGTTAGTCTCGCCGCTGTCAAGTAGGTTTAAATATTTGAATCCTTCTCGCCTGTGTTTGTGACAACAACCCAGGATTGTTTACATTTGATCGAAGGAAAAGCCTTTGTTTGCGTTTTGCTTCTTGTGATGAGCTTTTCTTTGCGTTCCCTTTATCCAACTGTGCGATCCAGGAACGTGCCGATAGATTTGTCGCTTTTTAAAGTTGTGTTTATAAATTGCCTGAAGCTTTGATGAATCTTTTCTTGATATGCTTGCAAGGTAATTACTAGTTTCCGCCAGGTTACCAGCTAAACGGCTGCACCGTAATACGAGTTGACAGACATTCTACCATTTGATAGATCAAGGGGTTTATGTTATATTTAATTATATTAAGCTGACTGTGATTGTCTAGTACTTTTTAAAATATTTCTTCTTTGCTATATGCCAGGTGTAGACTTACAAAGTACTTGGGTTAAGTTCTTGTTATATTATTCAGGAGTTTTTAAATTTGTCATAACTTGTTATTTCACCCTACGGCTACCGGTCCATGAATTTAGAATCAGCTAGTGTCGGGTCTTGTAGTTTTCCAGCAAAGATGTCTAGTGTTTATAAAGTTGCTCAGTCTGTTCAAGGTGATCCAGCTGGATTATACGTACAGTGTAGGATGTACAAAACAAACAAAGATTTTGAAATTTTGTTTTTTAAATGGCCAACATTTTTTTTGGTCATTATTTTATACTTATCTACGTGTGTCACTCCAAGAGGAGCATAGGTCAATTGACAATACCTCTCCGGCGAGCTTAAACTTCTTTCAAATGGATCCCATCTGCTTGATCTCAGTATCAGTATAAAATATCAACACTTGTACATTGCTGAGCAGTTACATGACAAGAGTAATGATAAATCATAAATATAAATTTGTATAGAGCGAATATCATATACATATTCAAAAGCGCTTTACATCAAATAAAAACTACCTAAAACTAACAGCCTAATTAATGGAAACGGATAAAAACGCGAATAGAACAAAGGTCAAGAAAATCAGCTCTACGGAATGTTGTGTTGATGCGTCACCATATTTTTCAGAACTACAGTTGACTCCGGATAACTTGAACCTACTAACTCAAAGTAAATTTATTTGTTTTCCCTTCTGGTCGTTTTCTTACTTCTTACTAATTTATTGTACCCTTGATAACTCAAACTCCTGGTAACTCGAACCTTCTCCAATTTCCCTTGAAGGTTTGAGTTATCAGGAGTCAACTGTACATGTACATAGCATTACTACAGGGCTAAAAATTAACTCCAGTGCTTGGTGGCCAGTCGGGCCAGTTACCTTGAATTCTTAGTGGCCCAGGCCAAAATAAAGTGGCCCTTATTTTCCTCAAGTTGATTTAAAAAAAAACATATTTACTTGAATAAACGGTTTAAAAATACTAATACCAATGTAAATGAAAGGTATACAAGGTGTAATGAAAAATAATCAATCATAGTTTGAGCTTGGGTTTGGAAAGCTTTTGACAATTCAAAACTGAACGTGACTATGTATGCAGGGCTGTCATTAAGTTATGAACCACCCGTTGGTTTTAATAATGTTTAATCCATTATTGTTAGCAATTTCTTTGTTAACAGTTACTATCAGCTGTAACATCAAGTTATGGGTTACTGCCCTTAATGACAACCCAATTTTTTAGACATTAAGGTCATTATCATTCACTTGTTCATTATTTTGCATCTTTATTGCTGCAAAATGGCTCCTATAGCTGCTGTTTTCCCTTATAGCTTGATCAGTCATTAGTACTTGACAGACTGTAGGGACTGGCTCTGAGTATTGTGGGGGTTACCAAGCTAAGCCAGGCACTGTAACCTAGGACCAAGTTGAAGTGTGTTTGTTGAATGTGTTCTTGTACTTCATGGGGTTTAATGCAGTTAAAATGTAATTTTAACGGAGTTAACAACAAGAGCGCCAGTGATCACCTGGAGGTCAGCGGTATTTGGCATGTGCACATGTGCTAGGATTCCATGTGCTCTCAGAGTTGAGCGTGTTTTAGCGTTTGTGTTGTGGCGGGCGTTCTTCGAGGTCTTCTAGCGTGTTCTAGGCCTCAGCGTTTTTCCCCTCCCCTCCCTCCCTTGCCAGGATTTGCCAGCCATGGGGGCGGTTCTCCATCTAGGAGCTGGCTGCCAAAAGTGGAAGCTCCTGGATGTCCAGGCACCCAACCTCCACTTAAGCGATACGGTTGTTAATGCCCAGTAGTAATTTATTGTATTAATTGTACTAATGCTCATTCACATACAAGAAGGAGCCCAAAAGTGTGACCACGTTTAATTAATTCACTTTCTTCCGTGTGCGCATACGCTATCCTTGGCCTCTGATTGGACCCACAAAAGAATGTGAATTAATTAAATTTAAAGTGGTCACACTTTTAGCCTCCTTGCTGTAAGACCACAGTTTTATTTATCATTTTGCCTTTCCTTCAACAGCTGAATACGATGACGCCCTCTCTCCAGACAAGACAGATGGTATGTCAAATGAGCCAGCTGGAAGCAGTAAGATTGAGTCTTTAAAGAAACAAATTGCCGTGGAATTTAAGGTTAAGCAAGGCGCGGAAAACATGTTAGCGACGTACAATGCTAGCGGATCAAAGAAAAAAGACAGTAAACTTATTGCTGAAGCTCAGCAAATGTTGGAGGACTCGAGAACAAAGATTGAAATAATTCGAATGGCATTACTGCGAGAACAACAACAAGGTGTGCCGTCAGGAAGGGAGGATGGTGTGTTATCTGGTAGTGCTAGTGGCAAAGAGAACGCTGCACCAGGATTAGGACTTTCTCCTTTGGAATTAAGAATAGAAGATGTACGGCATCACATTGAAATTGAATCTAGAGTAATTCAGGGTGCAAAAAACATGATCAAGTTTTTGCAAAAATCTGGTCATGATAAGAAAGGCTTAGTAGAGGTAGGTGGTTAACATTCCTTAGAAGGCAGAAATTGACAAGCTGGTTGATTTATATGAACACTGTATATTATATAAAGTGTCTGATATCAACAGTTTGTGAATTTCTCACAATATTTATAAAGATAATAGCTTTACAATGTAACTAGGAAACCTGGACATACATGGTAAATAATTATTGGTTACTAACTTTACAGGGTCTCCGTGGACTTCCCAGAACAAAGCATCTAGAACTCAATGAACCTCAGCTAAAAGCATTTCAATAATTTTGTAAAACAATAATTATAATGTACATGTACATGTACTGGTAGCTGTGATCTTTTGTCCATGGTTCTAGTTCAATTAATGGAGCTCAAGGGAGGGCACTTATTGTGGACCTGTCCAAATTTATCTTTAATACAGAATTATGTTATTTTGGAAGAGAGTGATAAATGGGGTACTGCTGGTCAGTATTGTCTAGCGTTAACTTACATGTAGTTTAAAGGGAGTGTTTCACTTCCGGGCTTATCAACTTTATCCATTTAAAAAACCCCACTCACATGTACTTCTCGATACTTCAGTGTTCACATACTATAATATTATTAGTCCAAGCAAAACGACGAATGACCAAAATTCACAAAAAATTTCAATGACCCCCACCAAGAATGTCAACATTTGAATACCAGAATAAATTACCGGAATAAATCCTTCGGGCCAACACTTTATTGTGGTCATTTATTCTGGTATTCAATGTTGATATTCTCGGTGTAACTTGTTGATATAATTTGTGTGAATTTTGGTCATTCGTCATTTCACTTGGACTAACTGTAGTATGTGAATACTGAAGTATCGAGAAGTACATGTGAGTGGGGCTTTTTAGACAGATAAAGTTGATAAGCCTGAACATGCACCAAACCGTGAAACACTCCCTTTAAATTTCATTCAACCACGTCCTGTTTTTATAATAATTGATACGGTCACGTGACAGGGTTCTGCTAGTTGTCCAGCTTGAGCATGTAGTGCAAGAGGTGAATTACAGGGAAAGTAGGCCAATCTGCTACTTTTCTTATCATCATAACTTGCAATTTCAAAGAAAGGAGCCAGTCAGAGCTTGGATAGCCTGGAGTATAAAGGGGACATGGGAACATTACAGCTTCATTGCATTTAACAATCGATAGTACAGTGTATGTATAAATGTGCTTGTGTATCATTTTTCAGGCTGAAAGAAGATTTCATGAATCAAGTCAAAAACTAGACTTACTTCAGTGTTCACTTACAAGACTTATGGGAGAGCTATCTCCTGAACAAGCAGCTGTAGGTATTTACAAAGACTATATTATATCAACGCCTCCATCTTATGCTGATCGTAAGGCAGTGGGCTTAGGAAAACAGCAATACACAGCTATCACTAAACCGGCAGCACTCACTGGAGAATTATACGTAAGTAGAAATATTAATTAATGTAAGAAAGATATTTTATCAATCAGTGATACAAGCTACTCGGAAAAGTTTCAAGTTCTCCTAACAGGAGTCAAACCTCCTTATTCTCACTTATTTTCGCGAGTATTAATTTTCGCGATGTAGCAAAAAACGTGAAAATAAAGACGATATTTTCGCAAAATTTTAAAGCCTCGCGAAATACGGATCTGTCAATTTCACGAAATTAAGTATGTGCGAAAATTAGTAAGAATAAGGTTTCACCTTCCGCACACGGGTAGGATGCCCTACCACTGAGCTACAGGAGACTTGTGGGAACATTTGCGAGTTCTCCTAACAGGAGTCAAACCTATGACCTTCTGCACACTGGTTGGATGCTCTACCACTGAGCCACAGGAGACTCCTTGGAGCATTTCCGAGTTCAGAAGTCTAACCTGTGACTTTCTGCACAGGAATTATTTGTTGAAGTTATCAGTAAGAGTACTGTGGAGTCTGCAATGTAATCATTACTGCTGAATCATTGTGAATAACTCAGTGCCTAAAAGATGAGATCTAGATAGTTACTTTAATCGATGTTGCTCAATTTGTTTTTTGCTGTTACAGTGTTTAATAGTAAGGGCTTATTCCTAAACCATCTGGAATGATGGCCACTTTCCATTCAACCAAAAAATTATTGACTTAGCTTGATTTCCAGTTTTCACAATTTTCTTTCAGGTCCATATTGTTGGTGCTGATAGACTCTTAGCAGTCGTTCCTAATCGAGATCCAAGAAAAACTATCAGTCTAGCGATGGTGAGCCCAGATGGCAAGCTAGGAGATCGGTCAGGTTCCAGCAAGAGAAAGAGTGGTTACAATAAATGGAATGTAGATGAAAGTTTATCAGGTAAGTACTGCCTGAAATACTGACAAACCTCTTACTACTAACAGATAACTTTTTTGCATGTATGTGGACACCTCCTTTTGAGACTAGTTAGCCATTTAGTTATTTATCATAAGTTTGTAAATAAATAGGTCTGACTACCTCAGGGCTAAAATTAACGGTCGCCAGGTCGCCAGTGGCGATTTAAAACTGACCAGGGCGACTAAAAGTTGAGGTTTGATCGCCCGAAGGGCGACTACGATATAAGCTTAGAAAAGTTGCAAAGAAAGTACGAAGTTAAAATAAAAATAAAATGTGTACCGGTAGTTAAATTGGACTACCTTTCCTTTCTTTTCCTCAACTCTAAGTTCATTGACTTTAGTGGATTTTTAGTTCTTAATGAGCCGATTTAACGGTTTCACGAGTATTTAGATCGATCCGCAAATATATCTGGACGCCATTTTGATTTGTTATTGCCACGTGACTCCAGTCTTACCCAGAGTTCTATGCGGCACGTTTCCGAGTCTCACATGTTTATCGTCAAAATACTTCTCGCCAGGTTTTGGCATAGAAATTCTGATGTAAAACCCACAGAATGTGGAGATTTCTCCAAGGATGTGAGTCGCTGCCGTCCAAAAAAACCTAAAACCAAGGAAGATGCCGTAGAAAGTAGCAAAAACTACGAAAAGACGAAAAGGCAACAGGAATTTCAGAAAAGCTGGACTCAGGGGAGGCCGTGGTTTGTTGTCCAAGATAACGCATTTTGCTCCCTTTGTAAAGAGGCGGCAGTATTAAACCATTTATTCAAGTAAATATGTTTTTTAAATCAACTTGAGGAAAATAAGGGCCACTTTATTTTGGCCTGGGCCACTAAGAATTCAAGGAAACTGGCCCGACTGGCCACCAAGCACTGGAGTTAATTTTTAGCCCTGCCGGTACTACCTTTTTACTTATGTCGCGCAAAATTGCAAGTTTCAGTGCTAATTTTCATTAAATGTTATTACAAAGAAAACTTCATAGAATTATATACAATCAACTCTCTATAAGCGGACACCACTGTAAGGCGGACACCTCCCTAAGGCGGACATGGATGGCTGGCCCTGGCCGAATTTCACTTGTTTGTCTGTAACTGAACTCTCTTTAAGGCAGACACTTCTCCAAGGCGGACAGAGGACACTTTTTTAGCAAAATTCTGGTGAAAAATACCTTTTAAGGCGGACACTAGAAGAGCATTTTTGCGCAATCAATAGATTATAGGCCAGATATTAATTCAAATTAACCTACTGGTGGACTTACCGTTCACTTTGCATTTATTATACTGTAAAATAGTTTTACTGATCAGCTTTGAAAGGGACTGTAAATATGCAATTTTATTTTAACTTGTAATTTTATTGCATGTCAAGTTACATTTAATTATTTATAAGGTGGACACCGTTCTAAGGCGGAGAGCTAGAGCTGGTCCCGAGGGTGTCCATTTAGAGAGAGTTGACTGTGCCATACCATTTCGTTAAAATCTGCTGCAAACTCGTGGAAGTATAAGAACCCAAATTTCCCAATCTATGCCAGGGGGCAGCGCTTGCCACCAGGCATACAGTTCTTTGTAAAAAAATGGAAGTTTTGAAGACAGTTAGTGTGATTATTTCTGCGTGTTTCAGGCAGATTTTACAAAACTTTGCACTATTACTAAACTCAGTATGATAAATCAATCTATGAAGTTCTTTATTTGTTTGTTTTAATAATTATTGCACTGAAATTGCAATTTTGCATGACATCGGTAAAAAATTGCATCCTGCAATGATCATTCTGAAGTCTCCTTGTTTTGGTGATTTAGTTGAAGTGTGTGCAGTCCTTAAACTGGATAATTGCTACGTGGGGCAAAGTACGTGGAAGGTGTTAGGAAAAGATTGTTGGAGTCAGCAGTTTCACATTGACTTAGACAAGGTAAAGAATAGCAATAATATTAGCTTCAGTCTACACATAATAGCAACAAACTGAAATAAAACACGGTCTGGGCCCTGTTACTGAAAGCAAGATCAAGGTATATTTTTTTAACATCTGATCAATTTTTACACTGGCAACCAACGATAATATATTACCCTAACTTGTAACATTTGCTCATCTTATGTTGTAGTCAAGAGAGCTTGAAGTAGGAGTCTACTGGCGGGATCACCGTTCTCTCTGTGGAGTAGCATTCCTTAGACTAGAAGAGTTTCTCGATAATCAGCGACATGAAATTCAAGTCCCACTTGAACCACAGGGCTGCGTGTTTGCTGAGGTTTGTCATCTTAAGTTTGTTGTTGTTGTTGTTGTTGTTGTTTGTTCTTATTACATTGTAATGAATGGGAAATGAAATGCAAAAGTGCTATGAATCTCAAATGAGAAAGGTGTGGCAAATTGCGAGGGGCTAGGTCCAGGCTTTTAGCCAGAATTTGAAAAGTGGGTATCCTGGAGGCATGTCCCCCCATAAATTTGTTAAAGCTTTGGGCACTTTTCATCATTTTCTCCCTGGATTTGGCATCCACCGGACACCCGGACGCCTTTCTGACTAAAAGCTTATGAGGAGTTTTGTGAGACTTACTCATATTTGTAAAAACGTTATACAGTGGAACCCCGCTTTATGGACACCCGCTTATTACAGACAGTTTTGTTTGCCCCTTTGGTGTCCATATTAACCGGGTTCCACTGTAAATATTGCAATATTATTTTTAAGCTCTATGCTAGACAGGTGTTTTAAAGTGAACAATAAAATTAATTTTTTGCTTGATGAGAATTATCTGATATGAATCAAGTATCACCTTACAGTACAATTTTGTTGATAAAATAAAACTTAAATTGGCTTTTTTTTTTTTACCTTCCTTTCTGTCTATGTGGATTTATGTGACCATAAGCATGTCTGCTATATATTAAAGGCTTTGTAGCAATAATACATGTGAACTTTTGAATTATTTATTTAGTTTTGATGATTTGTAATTTTAATCTGTGATCTATATTATTTTTATTAAATAAAAATTAATCTTGGCAGTCTTTTTATAAGTTGAGTAAAAAAAATATTTCACATAAAATGTCTTGAGTTTCAGGAGTAAATTAAAATCAATTGTTAAAATCTTTCTTGTTAAATTAAAGTCACGAGAGTTGATAGTGTTGCCAGATGTGTGCTTGAATTCACAATTGTTTAATATTTGGTTATTATTTCTTAACTCTTTCAAAGAGTTTATTTAATCAAAGTTTCAGTATATCAAATTTAATTTTCTTCCCAGCAAAACATGTAGCACATTTTGATGTTTGAATATTGTCTTCCCAGGGAGTTCATTTATACATCATGAATGTACAACATTCACACTTTGCTTCCTCCAATATAATTAACATTTTTATTACTTTTTTCAATAATTAAAATTTACCTTGAGGAAATGAAAAACTTTGTAGTTTCCATTTTACATTGTTGTGTTTTTACTTACAAAATATTGTTTAGTGGAAAGTTATTTTAATTCAGTCCTGTTCTGCACATGTATGTTTCTTACCAGTCTGTCTGTTTCAGAGAAACTTTTTTCAATTTATATTTTACCTGCCTGTTTTCATCAGAGCACGCAGTTTTTAATTGTAATGCCCCAGTGGTTTCCTTTGTTTCACCAGCTTTTGTTCACTGTTTAGTTTGTTGACATGCAATCTCAGTTGTAGTTTATCCACATGAGTCAGTGTGGACCTACAGAGTGTGTAATCGTTAGCGATAAATTCTTCAGTTGATATCTTTGCTTTGTAAGTTCCTCGTACACCATAATCCTAAGATAATGTAATTTTACTGTGCTGAAATACTCCAGCCATTTTATTATTCATTCGTATTGTAATTTTTCACGCTTTGACACTTCTGTTTGAATTCAAAATCTTTTCTATCCAAATTTGCATAAATTTCATGACCTCTTGACCAGGGTGTTATCAAATAAATATATTTCTCTCCTAAAAAGTATTCTCTTTAGATTTACAACAGTTGATTTATTACAAGCTTTTCATTCTCATTTACTACTGGATATTGCACATGACACATGTATGGAAATTGATTTTCATTGTGACAAAATAAAATTCATATTTTTTAGTTTGCTTTTGACACTATAATATTTATATTTTTCGCTTTGGATAGGTAGTCCCACATTGAAGCTAAAACACTCTTTTGACAAGGTGCCTATTGTAAACACACTTTTAGTAATCTGCGAGAAACCAAATGAAATTTACATACTTCTCAGACATGGCAGGTGCCCGTTTTCAATGTTTATTTTTTTACTGCTTCAGTGGAACCAATGAAACTTTACTCCAAGACAGGTTCTGGCAGGTGAAATGCTGTTATTGGCTGGTAACATGATGAAAAACTCCTAAGCAATTAAGGAGCACACCCACCTGAATCCTCCACAAAGTCTCTGGCTTGATTGGTTATGAAAGGGACAAAAATTATTTAAAATGCCTCCCCTGTTTCCAAAGCTGCTGTGCTCATCTTTATGATGTTTATTCATGGGATTTTTGGCATTTATGGCGATATTACAGAAGACTGATGAGTTTTGTTATTGTGTCAGGATATGCCAAGAATTCTGATCTTTGATCACCTATGCTATGCAGGTGAAATTAACATGGATTTGGCTACCATTTGCGATTGTCAAGAGTTCAAAAACAGATTAGTTTACATCCCTCTGTGTTTTGCCTGTGGCACATGAAATGAAAGCTGGATTTGAAAGGCTTCCTGTGGAACAAATGTACTATTTTACTTAAAATGCATTATTTAGTAATTTGAAAGGTGAGAATGAGGGACCCAACCAAAAGCCATGTATGGGAAAATAATTAAGGCTGATTGAAATTCAGATTAGCTCAGTCATGAATTATAGTCAAGATAGACAAGATATTGTGGGCAGAGAGCAAAATGGCTTCCATTATCAGACCAGGCTTGGCATCACTAGCCGCAAGATTGAGAAGATTTATGAACAGTGGAGCAAGGAATTTGCAAAACACGACTATGGAGGTGTGAATTCGAGGAAGGGTGAAAAACTCCCGGAGAAATCAGAATGGAAATCCTCAACCAAAGAAAACATATGTGTGAATAGCAATGAGCAAGATAATATCATGAGCAGCAAAAGCTTTCAACCCGGTGGATTCTCGGTTAAATATTCTGTTGAGGACAAAAAGTTGCCTCCTTTTCGCACTGGAAAGTATATTCCTAAAGATGATGTGTATTCCTGTGGTGAATGTGTACAGAATGAGAGGTCAGTTGCTTTGTCTTCGAAATCTAAGGAAGACTCAGACAAAGTTGTGTCTGATTTAAGTTCACCACCACCGTTTAGAACAGGGAAATATACACCAAATGATAATACCATCTATGTGAAAAGTACAGAAAGATTGGCCACACAGTGTACTTCCCCCACACTGGAATCTCCAACACATACATGTAAGGGAAGAAGGCCTTCTTGTGAGAGAATAATAAACAGACTTGATGGATATTCTAATGGGAGAAAATCACCGGGTTCACCCAGAAATAGAACTCGAACAAAATCTCCTTCGAGCGAGGGAAGTAAAACTTCATCACTCGAACAAATCAGCCATAGCTCTGCAAGTAACAGTCCAGCCAAGTTAAGATCGAGAAACCAAGAAATTAGCCAGAGTGCGGAAACAGTAGGCAAAAATTGTAATTCTCGCCCAAGGAGTTCTGCGATGGAAAATTATGTTAATTCAAGAGCAAGGACCAGAAGTGAAAATATGCTTTCTGTAAAAACTCACCAGCGCCCCAAAAGCTCGATATTAGATAACAGTACTCATCATTTCAAAGCTATTGTACGAGATATTGATATAGGAGCTTCGGGAAACTGTAAGTCAACAGTTAAAGCTCAAAACAGACCCCGAAGTGCTGTTATGGATAACTCACTTTCTGGTCGTCTGCCAATGAAGATTGTGACAAATACAAAAGGTCAAACCTCTCTGGGAAAGAACCTAATAGTGGATAGATCACCAAGCCGGGAATCTAACAGATACCTCAGGAAGGGGTCAGATTCTTCAGAGAGAGGGCACCAGCGGTCGAAGACGACTACTTCAATAAGCAGCAGCTGTAGTGAACGAACTTATAATGCAGTGAAACCCTAGAAAACCGAGGCGTGTGTTACACAGAAATGCGGCTTACGTCAAGCCTAGAAAAAATAAAAACTACAAGCCTGTTGAAAGGAAACAAGGATCAAGTCGAAAGAAATCTGCTCGGGCTGCAAAACAGGGAAAGTTATCAACAGAAACAGTAGATGGCTGTATTCCCGAAAAACCATCTGCTTCCGAAAGACCATTGTGCTTTCTTTATTCACAGACAAGTTTTGCATGCGAACTGCCAAAAGGAATGGTCAATTTAGAATCCCTACAATCAAGAGATACCGGGTGATGGTGTGGAAGATAAAAAGGATTTCATACCTTCTTTATGAAAAGGTGCTAATTGTTTATAGTATTTTACATCTTTTGTGCTACTTGCAGTAGATTTAATTTATTCAAAAATAATGTTGAACAAGGCTTGGCAAAATCAGAAAATATATTTAATTTATTTTTATCTGATTTGTTCACAGGGTTTTAGAACTACTAGAGCATTTGTTTGATCAGCAAAATACTAGAAGTATTTTCCTATTCTTGCTGTTATCGTATTTAATTTCTGCTGGGATCTTTCTTTTGCTTTTTGTCTATCATGGCATGGTTTCAGTCTGCATGATTCTTCTTTAAATGATGAATGCAAAATTATTCTTTGAAGATTTACCACTTCCCAGCAAGTGAAGAAATTTATTAAAGTAATAGATGGGACACATGCTTTTCTCAAGTTACCGAGACATTCATTTTGATCACAATTATTTTGAAACCACAAGAAAGAAAAAGCATTGTGTGTGAATGCTATTCATCATAAACCACGGGTTAGTGAACGCATGATATAAATTTACATTAATTTTATATTCTGTTAAAATATTATGTGAACAATGTAGAAGAGAAACAAGTTAATTTCCACTATTGCAATAATTTTCATTTCATTGTGATCATAAAGATGAGCTTGAATTTTTTTGCACTTATTCTGTGGTCCTATATTCTGTTTTTATTTTGTGTTGTCAGTTTTTCACTGTGCGCAAAGTTGTCTAGACATTTTGGTTGAAAATTATCATGCAGACGCGAAGGTCATTGATTTTCACAATGTACCCTCATGAATAAAAATAATAATATTTAACTGTACAAAATTTTCCTCTTCATTTAATTAAATTAAATGAAGCATTTACAGCATTATTTTGGATAACCTCAGTGCATGCAATGTCTTAAAATTAATAAGGTTTGCTCCTAAAACAAATGTCGCATAATGTATTTTTTAGTCCTACATGTAGTTAATTAAAAAAGAACGGAAGTATGTCTGATCTCTTGAATTTTTCAAAATTAATGTTCCTGACAGATTGGGCTAAAATAAAGCATTTGATTTCATTTTTTCTTGTGATCTGCAGTTCTGCTTCTACTTAAAAATATTTTTTCAGCCTCAGGGGTGATTAGAGTTATTAGAACTGGTACCTTTTCAAATGAAGCAGACCTTTCAATTATTTTAGAGGGTCACTTTAATCAGTGAAATTATCTCTGTGATCTCTGATTAGCTGAATTATAGCAGTTACACTTGGAGTGCTTGGAGGTGTTAAATATTCTGTTATTTCATCCTAGAAGTTTCTTTGTTTGTATAATCATAAACCTTGATTGTTTCAGTTTTACTCTCCACCTGTTGTTTCAGAGTCATTAATATTTGATCTGTCAAAGGAGAAACCAAAGGCTTGTTGTATGGAGCTAACCTACAGCTTGCGTTTTGCTCAAGAATGATTCTAAACTGTACTATGTTTGTGTTTCCCTTCAAATGTGTTAATCAGGTAACATTCCTCAATCCTATGGTGACAAAGAAACCAAGATTACAGCGACAGAAGAAGCTATTTCACATTCAAAAAGGTGAGAGTTTGTGATTATTCTTAAGATAATATTCTAGCACTGGTGCTAGCTGGCAGTCCTTATATCCTTTGAGTGAATTTAATTTGTCCATGAGTGCCACAATGTGCTAATAAAATTTCCTATAATTTTCTCACAGCTTTGTGTAATACTATTATTTTGTGTTGAATTAATTCCAAGTAATTTCGTAATCCAGTCTGTTAGACATAATACTGTAAACTCTACAATGTGACTGAAGCAATTTGGTTAGTTTGTGTTATACATTCATGTTCCATTCAAACTATGATCTATGATTATCACTGAAAGCTCTATTCATTGAAATGTTGTTGTATCAGTAAGTGAATTGTTCCAGAGGATGGTCTTTATAGAAAGTTATTTTCAAAGTATAATAAAATTCACGGTAGTGTGAAATAGTTTTGTAGCATCAACAGTAGTAGATTTCAGATTGTAAATCTATTTAATTAATATGTTAATCACTACATCCTTAATACACTGCAGTTGTATTAGTTGATTATTCCACTTGAACTCTTCAATCAATACATGTGATGTGTAATAATTACAGTGATACAATGTATATAACTTGCTCTCAGCCCGCCAATTGAGTGTATTTATGTACTTGTCGAAATGTCTACTTAATCTAATTATACATGGATATATATAGAGAGAAAATAATGATTACAGTGACTCTTGAAGTAGATATTTAAATCAATAATTTTTTTTATGGGACTTGGCAATGCTTGACTCGCCCAGCAATAAAAACAAAAATACTTCATAGCCAACTGATAAAATAAAATTAAAATATACGAGCTTGTCACGAGGTTACAAAAATGCTCCTGCTGCCTCCTTGGAGCTACTTCACATTTTCAGGAGAACCCTGTTTCCCAGTGCTGTAATGGCCAATCATGAACCAACTTAGATTTCAAATTTCATTCAGACACTTCAGTGCTTACTCGATGATGTATGTTTGGTTTCAGGCAAGAATTTCCTCCGAGCAGGTCAAATGAACACAAATGTTGCGACGTGGGCCAGACTACTAAAGAGAGCAGCCCCACCAAATTGTACAACAAACAACTCCACGCTGAGCCCCAATTCTGCATCACCTCAGTATCCAAGGTAAGGATCCATGGATGATATCAATACAATATGGCTGAAACTGTAGCTTAAGCCCCTTACACACTAGGTGATTTGATACGTTCGTCGCAGCGAATTTCATCACTGCGTGCTGCAGCACACTTTTTTCTGGCGATTTGGTCCCAAGGCATTCTCAGAAATTGCGAAATCTGCTTGGTTGAATAGTTGGCGATTGACGATTTCAATTGCGGGAGCAGGCACACTTGGCTTTAAGACACCTCCATTTTGTGCTAAGTCATCTGTCTGCTTTATCTTGTTTGCGGGTCAAATACTTACAAAAATGCCTCAGTTTTCATCATGGATTTATAGATTTTTAAAGCAATAAGACATAATATTCTTGTGCGCCACACTGGCATGACATACATGTAGCAGTGCTGATGCTATTCTTGTATGGAGAAAAAAGTTTCTAATCAGATTTCCAGAATGTGTTGCATTGAATAAATTGTGCAATTTCTTTTGTAGTGGTCAACAAAGGTCTCAAACACAGACGCCTCCGAGACAACCAGACTTAGACAATACCACACCTGGCAAGGGCCAAAAATCGGCAAACAGCAGCGAACAACAGTCAGGCTCCAGTCAAAAGAGAGCAGTGAATGAGAATGAAGTCCAGGTATGTTTGACTACTGTGTCAGTGAATGGAAAATCCACTAACTGGATGGAGCTTTTGCTGTGAAATCCAGAATAATAAATATTATCTGTCTCATTGATTGACTTGGCACTGGACTAGCGTCCCATCCTAGTCTGCTTCATGCTACAGAACTGGGATAAGCTATGGCAAAGCTATGAAACATTCAAGACATGTAAACATTATTTTTTATTGTGAATGTCTATAGCCATCAAGTTGATTACTGTGTTGAGGAAATAATGCCTGGTTGTTTTAAGGGGCCTGACAAAATAGCACCCTGGTCCGTGAGGTTGGGGGATTGGTACAGGGCTTTAACAACCCCAACCTCATCCCCAGGGCCATCTCCGCTTTCAAGATGGTGGGTGGGCACGAAGAAGACCCTGGTGAACAGCAGATCACATGACCACAAAATTAGCCAATCGTGAGCCCGCCGCCATTTTGAAACAATCAAAATCTCCAACATTTTTGGAGACACGTGACCTGCTGTTCGCCAGGGTCTTCTTCACTCCGAGAAGACTCTGGGGACGAGGTTGTTAACAACCCTACAACCCATGTCATGGGTTATCACTTGGACAGTATTTACATCAGACATTGTCATTTCAGGATGCTCTTTCAGCATTTGGATTTCTAGACAGCCCACAAAGTCCACCAAGACCGTCAAGCTTACAGCAATCCCCTCAAAAACCAAGTCCTCCTGTTAGAAGAAAGTAAGCTTTTATGTACATTCATTTTATCTTGAGAACAAATTTCATATACATGTGTATGTGCGATTGATTAAGCATCCCTTCTCGAATAAGTGCCCCCATAGAATTATGAAATGTGAAATATTAACCCACCCTTCTCCTTTAAAAGCAGTCAGGATGATTTCGTGTGAAGTAAGAGAAGGCAAAATTACTCCAGCTTTCATGCCAAAAGTATTTATTGTATTTAAATATTTCAATAAAGCTGGTTATCGACAAGGAAAAACCCATTCCCTTGTTTTTCATTCATTTACTATCGGCTATTACTTGAACTCCCGCTGTCTCAAACTATTTTGTTTCCCTTGGAGTTCGAGTTAGCGAGGTTCTACTGTATATCCCCTAGTTGTTGCTGATCTCCCTTGGGAAAGGGCGATGCATTTCACTTTTGATTTTGTACTAGATAAAGTAGCTATGATGCAAAGTAATAGCAACTTAACTATTCACATGTGTGGCTTTGTTGTTCTTTCAGACCTCCATCACCACCAACTAGTTCAACAAGTCATATGAACATTGACAGTTTTCGCTGCATCAGTGTGTTAGGTAGAGGCCATTTTGGAAAGGTGAGATTCAAGATAGCTATTGTAATTTTGGTGTTATAGCCAGTAAAGTCTGGATGAGATACAGTGGGGAAAATGAACAAGACTAAAATAGGGCATTGTTGAAGGTATAATAAACATAGTTTCTTTTTCTTTCCAGGTTATTTTAGCGGAATACAGAAACACTAATGAACTGTTTGCAATCAAGGCACTGAAAAAAGGGGATATCATTTCACGAGAAGAAGTTGAAAGGTAGGCACAACTAGCTTAACAGAAACATAAGCTCCCATTAGCCATCCATTTTTATGAAATAAACAAGATACTACACGCGCTCTGATTGGCTCAAAACCATTTACCATAACTCTATGGAAACATAGAAAGTTGCTTTGTGCTTCTTTTTTTTCATAAAAACAATAGAAAACGTTTTCCGTGTGTTTCCATCTAGAGGTATGGTTACTGTAGCACAAGTGAAAGTTTGGGAGAACTCAAAATTGCTGTGGAAACACTCTTCTGCGGCTCGTCTTTCCACAGCATTTCTCGCTCTCCCAAACTTCACTTGTGTTACCATAACTCTATGGAAACACAGAAAACGTTTTCTATTATTTTGGTATGTAGCACTCAGCACTCAAGTTTTGCACAGTTCTTATAAGGTTGCTATGCAATTTTTTGCAAGGACATATTTTTGGTGAAAATCATACAAGCTTTGACTGGTTGTAAATCTTTTACTTTGGCTTCATAACCTCAACTATCATAGACATAAAATAGGTTGGCAGTAGTTTGTATTGTCCACTGAGGTATGGAAGCACTTGTGTAAGAACTTCTGTGTTTGGAAATGGGATGAAACAGAATAGTTTCTATGTTTGATATAATATTACTTATCAGACTTTACATTAAGGTTATAATTTGATCCTGAAGAGGAATTGACTTTTAAACTATTTGATATTCTATTTTGCAGTCTTTTGTCAGAGAAAAGAATATTCTTGACAGCAAACAAGATGAGGCATCCATTCCTAGTTAACTTATTTGCCTGTTTTCAGACTCGTGTAAGTTTGAAAGAATTTCATTGTTGATCAATTCTTGACTTTTGTTGATGTCTCATGAAGTTGTACCTTTTGATTCTGTGGATGAAACCCAAGTGTGTGACCATTCAAATGAAAGCTATTGAGCAGTACTTTCAAGTGGTGGTGTTTGTTTTTGACAATTTTGCAAAATGGAATAAATTTCAAGATTTTTTACTTAGATTTGAACTGAGCACTTTTGGGAGTGAAAGGGTTAATATCTTGTTTCTTGTCTATAGGAACATGTCTGTTTTGTAATGGAGTATGCCCCTGGAGGCGACCTTATGATGCACATACATGCAGATGTCTTTTCAGAACCCAGGACAGTGTAAGTTGCTCCATCATTTCAATCTGCAATGTAGCTCTTTTGCTCTGAAAAATATGCTTATTTTCACCAGGGTCTGTTGGGTAAATGTCCTTGACTTTGTATGTTACTTTACATGAGATCCAAAATGCCACAACCTTTTCAATAACCTCAGACACAAATTTAAAAGTTTGAGTTGTTTGATGAAAACAGATTAGTGGCATTAGTCATTGTCCAGTGGGGGAGGTTTAAAGGTGTGTGTGTGTGTGTGTGTGTGTGGGGAGGGGTCCCCTCCTGCCCTGGAGTTGTAAAGGAAACATTTCATTTGACAAGCACATTTAGAGAGTCTTATAATTCTACAACATTTCTGCTCAGGAGCAAATCAATAGGGAGGGGGGAGGAGTGGTACAGTAGGATTGTATAAACCCTGATGACTGCTGGAGTAGTGTGTTCACATTCAGTGAGACAACTGATAATGAATGGTTTCTGTAAGTGCCTTCAATGAGTGGCTCTTAAGAATAATGTACTTAACTGTGACTTTGATCTCTTTTTTCCAGGTTCTACACGTCGTGTGTTGTGTTAGGACTGCAATATCTCCATGAACATGAAATAGTTTATAGGCAAGTACCTAACCAGCTGTACCTTGACAAAACAGCTAGTTATCTTGATTTGCAAGTCCTCTGCTCAGTTTTGTATTGCCTTACATTTAATTTGGTGTTAACGATGTATTGATTTTGTAAAGAGAAATTAGATATTGACCAGGACACTGCAGCTTCCTTATGACTTGTATTCGCCATTCCAGGGATTTGAAGCTCGACAACTTACTGTTAGATTCTGAGGGTTATGTGAAGATTGCCGACTTTGGTTTGTGTAAAGAAGGAATGGGTTTTGGAGCAAGAACAGGCACTTTCTGTGGCACACCCGAGTTTTTAGCTCCTGAGGTTAGTAACATCTGTACTTAATTTAATCTACAGTCATGTTTTGGTATTATATATACATAAGCGACTACCCAAAACGTAAAGCCTAGGTAGTTGCTTACGAGTGGTGGTCGCTTTTGTAGTGATTTGACTGGTTGTTGAAATTTTGGTATTTTGGAAAAGTGGTCGCTTACGGGAGGTGGTCGCACAGGGAGGTTCGACAGTCAAGCCCCTATCCTCGTGGCCGCTTAATAGGGGTTCGACTGTAATTAATTTATATTCTGCTGGGCTTGTTGCAGACTTTTCCATATGTCAGTTTTGTTGTCATCACTGTGCGCTCATAACTCGACTCCTAGTCAGCTTCATGCTACAGGAACCAGTTTAAGCTCTGTCAGTGTGGGCCAGTTTGGCCCGAGTGCGGCTTTACTTTTTACCTATTTGTTCTAATGAATCCCTTGTATTTGTAGGTTCTTACAGAGACGTCCTATACACGAGCTGTAGACTGGTGGGGGCTTGGTGTACTCATATTTGAAATGTTGGTAGGAGAGGTGAGTGTGTAGAAATACAGTAAAAGCCTTGAGATCTGCCCTGTTTGGATGTCACCTATGTTGTTGTTACAGTTATTTTTTATTATTGTCCTTTTTGCTGCGCTTATTGTCCTTCTTGCAATCTGTGTCAGCCAGACAATTTCTCTTCTGCTGGTATGATTTAACTCATTTTATCGAGTCTGAAAAATTGTTTGGAAAAAGTATGGGAAAAATCTTGAATTTTGCTTGTAAAGTATGTATATGTATTCTAAATAATGACGTCATTTTTGTTGATTTTTCAGTCCCCGTTTCCAGGAGATGACGAAGAGGAAGTTTTTGACTCCATTGTAAATGACGAAGTTCGTTATCCAAGGTTTCTTTCTACGGAAGCTATCGCAATCATGAGAAGGGTACGACACTTGATCGTTCAGTTCAATTCTCCATACTGATCACCATACATTCCTTTTAATGTTAGTTCGGAGAATTTGGTGTTAGATCAAGATATCCCCTAGTTGGTGTTCTTTAAACAGTCGAACTGCCACTAATGGAGGACACCTCTCGTAGGCGGACACCACTACATTTTTAACCTCCCATAAGCGGACACCTTACTGTGCGAATCAGAAAAGCGTGAACACTATGATTTAATGCTTAGATTATCCTTTGCCAAAAATTGGTCTATTTTTCCCCTGTATTTATTTTATTGCTATTTTGGCAAAGCTTTTCTGCAAAAACAAAGTGTAAATTTGAGTTTCCTGACTATTCTTCTTGCGGTTTGATCATGTCAAAGTTAAAGGAGCTACGTCACGGATGGCGCATCTTGAAAAAATGGCCATTTTTTCAAGTTCGCCGTTCGCAATCCGTTTTAATCTTCTCCATCCTCAACCATCCTTGTTCCTGTTTGGTTTATTATCACCTCTTTGGTGTTTTTCTACCTTAGTAAACCATTATTTTGAGACTTTCTTCAATTGAAGGCGATTTTGCACTTCGCAAAAATGGCTTAAAATATCGTGACATAGCTCCTTTAAATCAAAGTGTTCACGCTTTTTTGATTCACACAGTAAGCGGACAATTTTTCTGGCCCCAAGTGTGTCCACTTGCGGGAAGTTCAACTGTACTATATTTCACAAATTCCGGTCGAAATATATGAGAATAATAATAGGTATTGTCCGCTCATTCGTGCTTCGATCCACCAAGGGTATAATTGTAATTCTCCTCACATGTCTGCTTCATAATGTATTGATATTGTGGGAGAAATTTGAAGATGATCTCTCTTGGTAATTGAAGTGTTAACGCCTCGAAATCCTGAAGTGTGTTGAGAAAATATTCGTGATTTCAAATCAGGAAAAATGGTTGTGATAATTGTTTCAAGTTGGTAAAAACACAAATAATTTGTTCTGAATTTACCATTCTAAACTAAGCCATAAAAAGTGAATTAAATAGTGAAGTTGCCTTTGGAAAAAAAATTTCATAGAAAACGTAAGCTTAACTAAATGACTACAGTGTTTCATGGTATAGTTCCTTCTTGGACAATTTGCGTAACTCCCCTTCTACTCTTTGGCAAAGCCACCGCCGTTTTGGTGGGTCAGCAGTTTGCAAGACTCTTTCGTTTGGGTTTGATTGTGTATTTTACATTATTTTATTTCCTTCAGTTATTAAGACGGAACCCAGAGAGGCGGTTAGGAGCCAGTGAGAAAGATGCAGAAGACGTCAGGAAACAGCCTTTCTTTAGGGTAAGCAATCACCGTTACCAACTTATCTTACGAGTATTGATCCATTTTGAACTGATGCTAATGAAATAAATCAGTTACTGCAAGCCCTGGCTAAACGATTAAACCTTGTTCTTTGCGCAAAATGTTAGATGAAAATGTTTGAACGAGGGGTGTCTAAACGATCTGACGCGATGTCGATCGTTGATCGCGATAAAGAAAACGAATAAATCAAATATAACTGGGCTAAGAAGCCATTTATGAGTTGAATTTATATCTGTTACAATTTGTGAATGTAATACCTTTCATGTTTCTTGTTAGGACATGAACTGGGATGATCTCCTCGCGCGAAAGGTTCGACCTCCTTTCGTTCCAAGTGTGGTAAGTTTTATTCAGGGAGCTTATGTTGAAACTTATGTTTAGACAAGTACAACGTAAAATTCCGACAATAAGCCCCCACCCCCCCCCCCCCCCCCCGCCCAATCGCAAAAATCCTTACGATAATAAGCCCCCTCCCCGTGAATATAATGAATATAAGCTCTACTATGATTTGACAACTGTATTACTTGTTTTGTGTCCACATCGTTGTGTTTAGAGAGTTTTTCCATGCTGTACTGTACTCATGCACCAAACATTTATTTTTTCCAACGTAAAGACGTCATATTAACGGAAAGACGTTAGTCGCTGTTAAGTATTAACTTCATTTTTCTGTCCTTCTTTACAGAGACACGCTGAAGATGTGAGTAATTTCGATGAAGAGTTCACGTCAGAAGAACCAATCTTGACGCCACCCAAAGAAATTAGACCGCTTTCACACGACGAACAGGTATAGTTATGCAGGATGAATCTGGAGTCGAACCTTTATCATATGCGAAAAAAAAACGTTGAAAATAATCTGCAATCAACAATCAATCAATCAATCAATCAATCAATCAAGAAAACCGTCAAAGGTCCGATGTCAAGAGTCGAGCTCTCTCTACTACATTTAGAAATTCGCTACGGCGGTTAATTTACCTTTATCAACTCCGAGTTGATAATCAACATAGTCTCTCTACTACAGTTTCCTTTCTGCTGTTTTTCAGTACCATTGGGAGAATTGTATTCTAGACGAACTTTTCGCTTAGTGATGAGGAGGAATTAGATTCCAGTCACTGTTTATTAGAACTGAAAAGCTACGCCCCTTGGATTGTCGGGCGAAAAGCGAAATTCTCGCTCGCATTAGTGGGACAAACGCCCTTGCGCACTCGCCTTGATTTTGGGCGAGTCTCCGCGCGAGTAATTGTCCCGCTCGTGCGCGCGCGAGTTTTGCCTCTCACTCGATGATCTGCGAGGAAGGAGAGTAAGGTATCTCTTATCGTTTCTATGGTAACCTCTTTTCGTCTTCTTTTCCAGACGCTGTTCGCTGATTTCAACTACACGGCCGACTGGTGTTGAGAGAATTCAAGAGCAAGCGATTATTTTATACGAGTAGTGTAGCTAGATAACGGATTTTCATTTTTACAATGGCCAGGAGCGGCGTCTCCCTTGTAAAGCAGTTTTATGAAAGAAAATATGCAGTGATTTTATTTTTATCAAAGCGGGCTTGTAATTCCCACCCTTCCCTCCCAATCCTCCCTTATCCCATCTCCAACTCGCGGAGCAGTTAACGTAAAGTAAAGTGTAGTTTGAGATGTAAATATATAAACTATACGTTGTCTTCGCGCTAAGGCTGGCGGTTTTGTCTATAATATTTTTGATGAAACAATTGTCCTTGGTCTAAATCGCGTTATTATTTGTCCTGGGCTCGGCTCGTTACTAAATTTCGCGCGATTACAAAGAAGACTTGTTAATGATCTTTGTACTATAACTCGAAGGATGTTGGCAACTCTCAACGAGTTGTCACTTTGTCTAACATTCTGTAACTCACTGTAATTGTCTGCTAAGGAGCAGTAGTTTAAATATTTGTATTATTTTCAGCGGGTGATAAGGCACCGAGCGAAGGCAAAAACTACAACTGTCCACTCCTCGAGTTGTCTCCTTCGCAGCCGTTGTGTTGGTCGTCACGCAGCGTTGCGTGACATCCCGAATAACGACGCCTGCAAAGGAGACAACTTCGCGGACGAAAATAAAGAAACCACATTTTCATTTTCGTCAATACCGTTGTTTTCGTTAAGGACGATTGGCCTGCTTTTGCCTCAGTGAAGCGAAGTGAAATTAGAAATGATCTTACAATTAAACTTGTACATAATAAAAACCTCTACCTCAAGATTGTATATCATTTATTTTACTGTATCAATTTGGAATTAAAACTTGATGGACTTGAGTTTAATTCTCAGTACATTTGATTTGTATTATTATTGTGAAAAGTCTCGACAGTTTGTTCTGACGTTGACTGTGCTTGGCTTTAAAGGAGCTACGTAATGGATGGCACATCTTGAAAAAATTCGCCATTCGCAATCTGTCTTAATCTTCTCCATCCTCAACCATCCTTGTTCCTGTTTGGTTTATTATAACATCTTTGGTGTTTTTCCACCTTAGTAAACTATTATTTTGAAGCTTTCTTCAATTTGAAGGTAATTTTGCAATTCGCAAAAATGACTTGAAACATTGCGACATAGCTCATTTGTGTACTTTATATTGACGTGATGGATGCTGCATTCACTTTATACAATAAACTCCTCTGGATATTAAAACTGTTATCCATCATTTCTGGGATCCTTGTCGGACATGCTGTACGCATGGCAGATAATTTTCTTTCTTCAAGTCAGGAAAATCGTCGACGTTCAAGACGGAATATTTTTGCGAAAGTCTTTTATTACAGTTAGCTATTCTCCAATCAATACGGCAATCTGCGAAAACCTCGATTCGTAGACCTCGTTCCCAGGCCTTCCTAGCTGTGAAGAAAATAGTGATAATCACGTGATCACTCATGTAACAATACCAACCGACTACCAACCTCGTCCCCAGGGCTACGCGGAAACGTTTCCAAAATTCTCCAGAAAATCTTTGTGGAAATTATGGCGGTACCCAGCATAGGTATCGAGTTCCTCTTCTCTTTAATTATACCCCGCTGCATGGTTAGAAATGTCGGATCCATTTGCACGTTCTTTTCTGTGAGTGAAAACCGCAGGGCTTTTGTGGACAATATGGTAGGCGCTTTCTCTTTCGGTTGGTGGGAAGATTTTGACAAACCCCTACACCCACTCAGATAGCCAGCGTAGCAGGCGCTGGATGGAGTGGAGAAGAGCGCGATTTTTAGGGGCGCGCGCGCGTCCCTTCTTCTCGTCTCGCGCGTCTCTTCCAGCTCTATTCCAGCGCCTGTTACGCAGGTTACCAATGGTTGGTCACTCCAACAGGGTTTTTTTTTTCAAGCTCTCTGGGGCGGGGGGTGGATACCCCACCCCCAGAGAGCTTGCTACGTAGGCTATTCGTTAGTTCATTCTGACAACCCATGAATTTTACTCCGTGTAAATACAAACTAAAAACACTCAAGGTCAAAAATTAACTTTAATTTGTTTTCGCCGCCGCATGTCGCTCATATATCAAAATTATTGTCTATACAATATATGTGTTATCTCCATTAAATAAGTTAGTCGCATCAAACATAATAAAAAAAATATTGAATTAAATAATCGTACAACAGCAAATGCATTCGTTGACAAAAGAATCCGAAACCAAAGTAGCACGTTTTGTGTTCCGTCTCCTTCGTCGCGTTTGTGAACTTCGGCGATAGCTTAGAGCCACAGATAATTCACTTTCGTTACATTCCTCGCCCTCGCTATGAGTGTGATAATGTACGCTACAGTTCGTGATAGCGCGCACGCGTGATAACGAGTCTGATGATGACTGCATGTCGGAACATCCACGGTTGTCATAAGCAACGTTTGCGTCACTCGGTTCATTTTGATTGGCTTTTTCTATAAAGGACACGTGACGCCCACCTACTGGCGTCACAGCCCCGTTAATCTGATTGGTTGGTTGCTCGTTGCTAAACGACACGCGAGAAGGTCTCTGTAATTTTTCTGCTGATGTATTGCCGTTGTTGTTGTGTTGGTGGTTTTGAGCGCTGCCAGGGGAGTGACTCAACTCCTCACTGGATTTTTCCTCTTGTTCCTCCTTTCGTTTCTCGTGTAACTGCGTTTTTTCAGCATCTGTACCTACAAATGTTCTCTGGTCTTCACTATGTCCGCCTGATTGGTCTTCATAAAAGGAATCAACACTCCTGACTCTTGCTTGTTGTTCGTCATCTTCGTTGATGGGTTGTGTGCAGCCAACAGCTCCATACGAACTTGTGCTGTTTTCATCGGCCATGACGTTTCTTTAAGCTACAAGCAAAAAAATAAAAAAAAATTAATTAACAGTTTACAAATGTAAGGAAAGTGCGCAACAACTGACGGTATTTTCATGGTATTATACGGGCGAGAGCCAAAGAGTTCTATTTCGTCTTTCATCATCCTCGGAGACCCCGGGGCAGATAATTGGGGCGGGAGGAAGCTAAGATAAAACGGGCGAAATCGGTGCGCGCAAATTTAACTGATCCGGTAAGTAGGGCCAACCTCGTTCCCAGGCTCTCTCTCCTTTTTGTCCCTTGTTCGTTGACAAGGGAGGAAAAGGAGAGAGAGCCTGGGAACGAAGTTGGCCCAGGGACTCTCCTGGCCGTCAAGTAAACTTTCGCGCGCACCGATTTCGCCCGTTTTATCTTCCTCCAGATTATCTGCCCATGGCTCTCCGAGGATGGTCTTTCGTCACCCAGAGCAATTTTTTTGTTTGTCTTTTTGTTTGTTTGCTTGTTTGTGTCTTTATAAATGCGAAAGTATCAATGAAATTTCTCGTAGTTGAACGTGGACTGGGTACTTTTTTCTTTTCCTCCTATATTTTCCACCAATTGAAAAGGACTGAAATCCTAAACAAGAGAAAACAGACAGATGCGGTGTTCACATCAGTCATGATCAGTGCAAGACCTCTCCAAAGCTCCCTGCCCTGAGATACTTTTGCTTCATCTCCTAGCTCCTTGTTTCCCAGGAATTTATTGTCTTGTTGTCTTGTTTTCTGTAGGCAAAGCTGTTTAGCACTCTGGTAGAAGAGATTAGTAACCTAACTTATCTCGCAGTCATGGCATGGTGTATGCATATGTACACAACTCGAGAACTGCACAAAACTTTGTGTTGCGTCACTTGCGTGCATGCAGAAACTGGCAACTGTTGTCTCAGTCATCTTGTTGACTAGTAAATTTCCCAAAAGTTGTGGACAGATTTTACGAGCGAAATAATTTTCCTTCATTTTCACCTTGCCTTTGCCAGTCATCCCCCTCTCACCTCCCCCCCCCCCCCCCCCCCCCCGGCCACGCCCTTTCCTCCCTGCTCTCCTCCCTTAGGGCTTGGTATGCAGGCCATTTTAACATGAAAGGGAGAGTATTATTTCAGTCATCTTGATCCTTTCCGCTTGTTTCTAGTTTCATTCAGCGCCATTCCTAAGTTCCTGAGAACTCCAGAATGATCATTTTAAGAACTCAACCATTTACATGTATTCATGTTCAGCTGAGGGTGAAATAAATTTCAGTACACATTTTGGGTTCTATTATTGCTATAATAAATTTATGGAGACCAGTAAGCAGAATTTGTGGTAAAATCATGACCATGATTGCTCTTGTCTTTTACCTTATCATATCGATCCTGAGAGTAAAGAAGACAACTTCCGTTTTCAGTCAATAACCGGAAGTTGTTTTGCAACGTCTGCTTGACAGTTTTATGCCATCATTTTGCGACATATTTGACACGTATCTCCAGAAAAGAAAAATTTCATAGAGGGCAATAAAACAAATCCGTATTGCCATTAAAGAACAAGCAGCTCGTCTTTTCCTTCAAGGATTGCCAAGCGAATAGCGAAAAACGCGCGCGAGAGAGACATCCGGTTCATGGAACAGTGAGTTTGTACACGTCTTCAACCATCTTGCATCTACTTGATTCCCCTTTGCCCCTTTCCTGAATTTCAGCTGGGAATATATTATACACACCCCACCCTCACGCTACTACGAATGTTAAAATAATGTTATCAGATGGACATAATTATAACATGATTATGGACCATTATTATGTTTTCCAAATGAGCGCGGTTTTGCCGGGGCAAGCGATAAATCAGAAATAATTATATGATGTGTATACGGATGATACAAGCTTTCTTGTGTGATCCACGTTCGTTTGAATGGATTGCTTTCCAGACTTTCCAGAAGGTGTGAGAAAGACTGATAGTGGTCGATAGTCAATCCATTTCCAGATTTGTATCTTTGAATGTAAAAGCTTCATATATAAATGCGGCAACCAGCTGTAGACCCCAGTTTTTACGTGATTATGCTGTTGTTGTGAGAACGTGATCAAAGAGATTATTTACAAAAGGCCTGAAAATTCGACATGAAATTATAGAAAATCCAGTGTAGGCTATTATGGCATGCACAGTTAAGAGTTATAAGCGGGCATTGAAATACTTGAAGGCGCAAAGAATATTGCTTAATAGATCTTTCGCGGTTGCATTCTGTTCATGAATAATTATAGATCGTGTGATTAAACTTCAGTGCACTTGTTTCAATATACAAGAGACTCGCAACACAAAATAAATCAAACGAACAACTTACTTGATCCACTGCAGTTAGGACGAGAGCAGGTTACGATTTCCAAAAGATCGATGAACTATGGACTGAGTGAAATTTCTCTCCCCCGGTAACAGATTACGAAATATTTACAACTCACCGTCATGACATAACAATAGCTAATGATTAACTGACAATTTCTTTGTGTTCAGCGCAGCTTTGTATATTTATAGTTATTAATGTCACACAACGTTAAAATTATACGTTCCGAAATGTTTGAAATTTCGAATTTTTGCAAGCCACAATTTGATAACTGATTTTTTGAGCTATTTATCTCATCATAACATATGAACAAAACAATAGCATTATTCAATATTCTGCTGCGACAATAAAATAGTCTTAGACTTCGCGCATGGACGGACCATGCGCGCTCCGGCAGGCTAATGCCTCGTAACGGAATTTGGAATTTACCTCAAAACCCCTGAAAGTAACATGTTGTGGTATTATCAAAATCAAAAATAAACATAATAATAATAATATTTTTACAGGGAGCCCATGTCACATTTGTGTTTTTCAATGGGGCCCTGTAAAGTAAAATAAAAATACAAAACAATAAATCAGTCATTTTTCGACATTTTGGTACGCAGCTTTTTAGATTCTTAAAAAAAATTACTTTTCAGGTCGCTACTTTTATCGCTATTTTCAGCGAATATGAGGGGGGGCAAGGGTATTTTCGTGACTCCGTGATTGGCCATTTCTGTGGTCCGTGAATCGTGACTTACTGAAAACCGTTCTGTGAATCGTGATTGAAGTATATTCCGTGAAACGTGATCTGACCCTGATCTGCTAAAATCCTTCACTGTGAATCGTGAATACGTTGATATTAAAGACCATTAAAGAAAATAAATCGCGAGTTTGCGACTTATTTGACTTATTTGGCCTCACGCTGAATGCGTTCACGTGATATCCTTGAGTGTAAGAAATGGAACTCTGTTTGTGGCATTCAAAGGGGTAAAGGAAGACCAGAAAAAGGGCGGGCTACTCTCAATTGATCTCAACTCAAGAACAACTTCTGTTCTGTTACGGAATGATACAGAGGTCTGCTCTGAATGTACAGGAATAGCAAGTCATCAGGACGGTGTCTTGTTCTGCGATGCAGGAACCTTCCAAGTCAAGTATCTTGATCAGGAATGCAACGTTGAGATGATAGCTGGAAACGGCCGAGAGGGCAACGCAGAGGGGAGAGCAGAAAACTCTTCATTTGGCCAGCTTATGGGTATTTGCACGGAAAATACCAATATCTTTGTCACTGATCCACAGACAGGATGTGTAAAACTTGTAACTACAATTACTGGCACAGTAACCTTTTTAAAGCATCTTGCCAAATTGTACAGGGCATTTTCTGTTCATCTGAAACATCAAACGGTTCCCCGCTTACCGATAGCTGAAGCGATGAAGGAAGTTAGTGACCTGAAGAATTTTCTTGAAGGAACTGTCAGTACAGTGCAAGCATCACTCAACTCTCAGAAAGCTACCAATGGCCCTGAAGGGACAGTGTCAAACCAGACACTCAAGTCCGTGCAGATGATTTACAGTCAACTTGGCACACTTCAATCAACCATTACGAGCCGCAGAAGACTAATCCCATTCAGAGAGTGATCGACGGTTGCTAACGAAAAAAAAATCATCGCTCACGGTAATCTGTCAGCAATAAGGGGTCAATTTCAGTCAGCGTGACTGTAATCGTATCCCGTCATGTCTAAGACTCATGACTTGCTTCGAAGAATCGAAGAGAGCAGTCTTGTCTTCTGGCGGAGCCACATTTCTACTTCTTTGAACTGTTTAATACGGACAGTTAGATAGAAAAAGTCCTCCGACGATGTTTTTAAGGACCTGACTATGCATCGACCGTCGAAAACGGAAAATTGCGGTTTAACTGAAGGTTTTCGGTTTTTTCGCGCCAATAATAAATTTATGGCGCGCTAAATCGGCGGGCTTCACCGCGATCTCGATGTGGCATTATTCGCCGGCAAACTTATTTTCTGCAGCATAACGAATAAATGATTGATGTAGTGGAATTCATCCTTCTCACCTCCGCAAGGTAAGTGCGATTTTCATGTTCATATAGCTTACTGCTTGCTACCTATGCCTCGGATATCGATCAATGCATCAAAACTGAAGAATCAGTATAAGTCACCACTAAAGTATGTTGCGTTACTGTGATTTAATAATGTTAGTACTTTAGGCAACACCGAAAGAAAGAAATCCAAACTAAATTCAAACTGAGTAGGCCTGCCAGCAGTCAACGTTCAACGTTTTGAGTACAAAATTACTAAAGAATGATGGTTAAACCATTATGAATATGTAGTTTTATAATTGAAAATAAAATACAGAGTTAGCTCACATGTTCTCTCGGGTGTGTCGCCTGAGAAGAACAAGTAATCGGGTGAGTCGCCTTTGCTTTGTGACCTAACTCTGATCTATTAGAATTTTCATCACGGTGAGTTTTTCAACACGGCGGTTCTTATCTCGGGTGTTTCGCCTGATAAGGACGAGCAATCGGGTGAGTCGCCTTTGCTTCAAATGGCGTGTTTGAAAACCTCACTGCATCAACGATATTTTTTTTCTTTTTTGATCGAACGTTCAGTGTAATCTTTTGTAAGAAATTTAATGTTTGGCCAGAGCAGTGAATGTAGAATGGTGACAGGCCAGAAAACGTTTTGTACACCCGGTGCGTCAATTAAAGTAACGCAACATTACTGTAGTACCGATTACCTCTCGATTTAACTGACTTTTTTTCTTCGAGTCAAGGCTTCCATGCATTTTCTTTACGGGCACACATTCCTTTTTTATCCTTCTTGGATAAGAGCGCGAAAAATATCGCCTGAACACAGTTTGCGTTATGTGATCTACGCCAGTTAGCTGGGTGCCGAAGGCCAGACTAGACATAACGAAATTCTCTATCGAGACGGATGGCTATTATATTACTGCTATTACATACTCTAAATCTGGCTCACCCTTGTCAACGACCCGCTCTTATCTGATCGTTAAACAATGGGTTCTCCATGGTTGAGTGAAAACCTGGTAGCTTGTAGAAGCTACCACGTCACCGTTGTTAAGGCACGCGGCTCGTCATTGATCCAAGCGATTAACAAAGACATCGACGTTGATCTCCATTCTTGCCTTACCACTCAAGTGGAAAACCTACATGCTGTTGGTCATTTTAAGGATGAATTTCCTACAGTTCTCAACTTTGCTCGCAATCTGGGAAACTCTGTATACGAAAGTATCAAAAGGATTACGAGCTGGGCAGCCTACTATTTCACACATCCCACCTCCTATTATCCAATTTCCGACAATTCTATTTCATTGAAGGAAATTTCAAAACTTCCCCATCTTGGTAAAACAAGGCACTTGGATTCTAAGCAAGCGCAGATGATGAGGGAATGGGCAGTGCTGCATGGCAAGTGCGTTCACCAACGCACTGTCAGGCAAGAAACAACCAAGTTCAAAGCTGGCACCTTACCTCTAAATATGTACCGCCCATCCCTTTCAGACTACCCCAAGGAAAAGGTTAACCTATTCCAGAATCATATGCCAGACGCACCAATTATCGCCCATGAAGAGGAAGAGAGAGAGGAAGAGGAGCAAGAGCAAGAAGAAAACGGAGTGACTAGCAATCTCCAGGAGGACGAATATGACACGGATAGTGAACGTGAACATGCAGTGGATGATGATAATGATGATGATGATACACTGACATTCATGAGGGCAGTAACAACTTTAAGTGGACGAGCTGTGCGAGTGAGATTTCTTTCATAAGATGCACATGCCACTCAAGAAGACCATGAAGATGAACTGAAGCAAAGCGCGCTATTGTACAAAACGTGATTAGAGGTATTTTACGTTACTACGTTAACTACTTTTGAAACTTTTTGGACCAGTATTTCCGAGAATCGTGAAAACGAATTTTTTGGCCGTGTGATTCGTGAAATGCAAAATTACGTTTCGTGACTTCGTGACAAGACCCCCCCCCCCCCCCCCCTTGCCCCCCCTCGAATATGGTAGTGAGGAACCAACCAGCGCGCGCGCTTGCTTGCTCATGCCAATGGCTACTTGCTCATACGTGCGCTCTGATTGGTTGTGTAGTTGTTTTGCACGAACGTATGATTGCACTGTCTGCACTTAGACTACGAGTAGTCCCTAATTTTTTCTCAGATCGAGCGGGCGGGCGGGCGCGAAACGCGTGGAAATATCCTCGTGCGAGAAGACGCGATGCGAAGAGGCGCGAAAACTACTCGTAAGTCTAGTCTGCACTAGATTTTGTTGGCTTTATTCCTCGCGAAGCGAGGCCGAAGGCCTCGCGTAGCGGGGTTTATAATTCTGTCCCCCAAGAGCTCACGCGAGAGCAATTCTCGTGTGGCCTTTACGATCATAAATGTTTGTGGAGTTGGGGGATGGCATGACGTCACACGGCGCGCTCGTGGCCTAATGGCTTAAGGCGCTAACTTTTAAATCTGATCTTCGGGATTGAGGTCGTGAGTTCAAATCCTAAATTGTCCTTTTTTTTTCGGTTCGAATCCAGGCCGTTCTTTTTTTTAACCCCCTTTTCTTTGCTTAATAACTGACTTCGACGTAATCTTTGTACACGTAAATGTAGAAACAGGAACGGCTGCTGAAGAATAACAATTTTTACTCCAAGTTTGTTTATCGAACGAATTTATATACGGGTCATTTGTGAAAAAAAAACCCGGCTTTATTAAATCCGTTATCAACAACAGGAAAAGGAAAGACGACTCAGGAATGTCTCAAAGTACGATCAACATATGGCTTAGTTTTCATTGTAGACGTGAAGACTTGTGTCTGAAAATAATTCGCCGATCCGATATTGAGAAGAAGATTTTACCAAGAAAAGCGAGGTGGTTTCAGATCATTCGGACGGAAAAGTGGGGAAAACAGTACAAGAGCGCTACAATTTATTACAGATGTCGGGAGACGAGCGAACTCCAATCGAAACCAAAACCCGGTGGCATAGCAAAAACACGGCGTTCGTCCGGCGATTCTCAGAAACCTTGCAGCGATTCTTGGAAACCTTGCAGATTAAATCGCAGCGTGCCCGTTACTAGGCAACAAAAGCTTCGCGAGGACCTGCGAGTCACGTATTTCTAGTTTTATATAAGAAATAGAAAAGGGTCGCCTCTTGTTAGAATTGCCTGATACAAATACTCTGATTGACTCCAAGTAAAGCTAAGCCTGGAGGGATTCGTACACCAAGTACCATGTAGATATTTAGTCGGAATTTTAGCCATCTCCTCTGGTCCCTTACTCCGCGAGTAGATATTCCGATGCTCCTTGCTTGCAACTGAGTGAATGAATGAATGAATCCCAATTTGAGTTGTGCCTTTACTTATATAGTATGAAGTTCTTGTTCTCCGCTGAAAATTAATTGGAGCATTTCTTAAAATAATAAATGACATGGACAATTTTTTCATGTAATTTATTCGGAATTCCCCGAAGCTCTTTTTATTACAATCCGTAATGAATTATCCATGTGCTACAATAGGTCTTCAGGCCTTGTAGCCAGGCTACCCACTGATCCCACTGCCTTCCTCGCACTCAACGTTGTCTGGCCAATCACAGACAAGCAGGGCGGAGTTAAACTTGAGTTCCCCCGGACAAGCCATTTCATACGTATTACCAGCCATGTCACACATGATGAAGCCATAGCAGTCATCAGGGTTGGCATGCACTCCGGCTGAATTGCTTTGACAGAAATCTAAAATCAAATAAAACTTATTTACATTCTCCTCCTCTTTTTGTGTCGTGACAAGAACATAAGTTGCCGAATGTGATTCTCCAAAACAAGTTTTGTAAAGGTGAAAATTACGAAAAAGTAACAGACTGCTAAAAAAAGCTTGTCTTACCTGAATCTCTCTTCTCCAACACTGCTCTCGACAATACACCTGAGTATCGATAAACGAAAATTATTTAGATTTTTTAATTTGTTGCTTAGCTGGATGAAATGCTACTTCAGCGAGAGATCATGCACCGGAAGGGAGAGTAAATTAAATGTAAACTCAGTTTTATTGACTTTAATGTAGGATCATTTCAGCATGCGTCCATTGATCATACGTTCAGTGACAAATTCTATATTTTTTTTATTCATTGTATTGTATTGTATTGTATTGTATTGTATTGTATTGTATTGTATTGTATTGTATTGTATTGTATTGTATTGTATTGTATTGTATTGTACATATATATATTGTATTGTATCGTATTGTATAATGAAATTAAGCAATGTTTAATTAATTTTTTTTTTTAGATTTTTCTTGGCCCATTCGTTACAAGAAAAAAAATTAATAATAACTGAACTACGTGCGGTAACGACGGAGCCTCCGTCGACTCGTTATAATAATATCAAAATGATGAGCAATGCAGTATATATGAAAAACCAGCTCATGATGAAAGAGCGCAATTTCCATTTGCACAAAACAAAGCGAGTCAACTTGTTCCTTGAAACACTTACACTGCCCAAAACAGAATATAACACGTAACCCTGGGTTTATATATGATAACGAAAGGCTGTCGACTGAGTGTTCTCGGATTTTTCTCCAGTGTCTCTCAAGTACGTTTTCATCTTGTAGGCTCAGTCTCCAGCAGTGGGTCGGTTTCGGTGTTCATGCGGCAAGTTTCAAAACTTAGATTATAAAGGAATGAATTATAACTTTTACTTTACCTGAACCAAAGAGAAGTAAGATACTGACTAATATTAACTGGTTCTTCATTTTCTTGTTGTTCAGGCTTGTTCAAGTATTTTACACCGTACTGAAATGGCAAATACGCTGGCGTGTGCAAGATGAACTGCCTCTCCTAATGCTGTTATGTCATATACTGAGCCCAAACCTGGCACAGCTGAACACACTGACGTCAGCTGATTGACAAGTGACAAGTGACACCTGATTGACAACTGCCTGACAACTATCTTCAGTTCAACACTGACAATTTCAAAGTATCTGAAGTATCCAACTAGATATTAAATTGTGGGGCAGATGTTCAAATAAACTAGAAAAAAATATATATTTGCTATGAAACAAAAGACGAGTCAATTCTAAAGTCAAATGGCTGCGAAACTGAATGGTTTCCACTGAACGTAAACATAAACATTACAATTTATAGTATGCACTGAATACCGCAAAGCTCCGAATGTAACGAGCCCAGAGTAACGGTATTGTCCTTAGAGTATCTGTTATCACCCACACTGTTATTTACACAAGTCACGTGACGTTTGAGGTCGCTATACTTACGGTTGTTGGTTGCTTTCATTGGGTCGCTACTTTCTACGGCTTTACTGATGACCGGTTAAATGTTATCGTTACTTTCGGGGGTCGTGCGTGTTTTTTGGACCTTTATGGCCTGGTACATAAAACAGGTCCTTTGCAGAAACCTGTCACGTGACCTTGTCCATAAACTGTTGTAGGTGGTAACACAAAATAGGTCTCAGAAATGAAAAGAGCGTGATAAAATTAGTAAGGTTGGCAACTCGAGACACGGGATCCGTATGGTGGTTTTCATTTTCGAAGAAATTTGAAATTTGCATTAAAAAAAGTTTCCCTTCTCTACTTCAAACTGCCATAAAATCAGTCACAATTTAAAACGTTAGTAGTCTAAAAATTGGCAACCCTACTACTTTTATCACACCCTTTCAATTTCTGGTAGCTAGCTATTTTTAAAATAACTTAAAACTTACGTACTACACATATTTATAAAAATATATAATAAATTCTATAAAAGAGAAAAACGTACCCCTCCCCCTCACCTTCTTTCCGCATTCTCGTCCCCACCTTCTTTTTCCAAGAATCGAGACTGGCCGGAACCAATTTGTGTTTGACATTTCACAAAATTAGTCAGTCAGCGGTCGTTCATTTCCAATATGGCGGCTTTTGCTGATCTCAATGTTCCTTATCTCGATGACCCACGTGCGACGGAAAAACTTGTGTCTAAAGCTGTCAAACTTGGATTTGAGACTATTGCCATTTGCAAAACCTACAGATTTCAGAACGAGTGTGGAAAAGAGACCAGAAAAGGGAAGGGAAAAGGCAAAGATCGTGCCAGTCTGAGCCCCATAAATTGGGATGTTTTCCCAGCAATCCAAGCAATGAAAAACAAGAACCCCAGGTTGAAGTTTTATTCCCGGATAACTATACCACTAGACGACCAAAACCAAATACATCCGGTCTTCACTGAAGTGGGGAACGCTTTTGATATTGTCGCCGTTCAACCGACAACAGAGAAGCTCTTTCAGCAAGCTTGTAAGTCGCTGGATATCGATATCATTTCTCTGGACATGACACGACGCCTACCTTTTTACTTGAAATTTCCCACAGTTCATGCAGCCATCGAACGTGGAGTACATTTCGAGATTATGTATTCTACAGCGTTGCGGAGCACGTCTGAGAGAACACAACTGCTGTCCATTGCTTTAGACTTGGTAGTTTTCACAAAAGGAAAAAACATCATCATGTCCAGTGGAGCAGAAAACGAGCTTGACTTTCGTGGGCCTTATGATTTAGTGAATCTGGGGCTGCTGTTTAATTTTAAGGAAGAGCAATCGAAAGCAGCCATTACCAAGAACTGTAGAGCTGTTCTCTTCCATTCTGAGGCCAGACGAGGCGCAGAAAGATCAGTCATTTCAGGGAAACTGCTGCCTCAACATGCGAATGAGGAGACAGAGGCTATCACCATGGAAACATGCAGTGAAGATGAAGCAAGTAAGGGTGATGATCATCAGAAAGAAGCGACTGGTGACGGCGACAATGGAGATGATAATTATGAACCCACAAAAAAGAAAGCAAAAGTTTAATGATTATTAATTAGATACTTTTCTTTGCCGCCATGCACCTATGATATATGGAACAGATTTATCATGTACACCCCAGTCCTTTTTGATTATTCAGTATATAATTATGCTCAAGATGTTTTGTACAATCCATATAAATGTTTTGAGGTATATGGTAGATGATGAATGAGATAGGCATAACTTGTTATAAAGTTTCAATAAACATGTACATCCACATTTATATAGCTGAAACATGTGTGCGGACATAATTATTTACTGCTGGAGGTGGGGGTGGGGGAGTGGGATCATACGGTGTGTAGGGGGATCATAATATCTGGAACAATATAATCCCATGGGCTCATATTCGGGGCTCTTGAAATATCGGAGCGATTTTCACTTGCGAAGATGTGGGTGACTTGTTATTCTTTTTGGTGAGAGAGGAGAGCTTATTTTATTATGGTCTACTACAATAATGACCAAAGATAACTGCATGCAGGTAACCACCCAAAATTCATACCCATGGTTTATTCCAGCTAACAGGCCATTTCTACACTACGAGCAGTCCCTTAACCTTAGTCTGTCAAGTGAGAAGCAAAATAATGGGAGAGAGAATGATGTGGTGACACTAAATCTGGGCCTGTGTGTCCCAGATTTTGCGCAGCAATTTTTAACCTCTCGCTTTATTTTGCTTTCGCTCGATGAACTAAGAGAAAGAGGCAACCTCATCCCCAGGGCCTTCTCTCTTTTTTCAAGATGGCAACCGACAGAGAGAAGACTCTGGCAAAGGCTGGGTAACGTGACATAAAATCAACCAATGGCGAGCCTTCCACCATTTTGAATTAATTAAAATATCCAATGTATTTGGATATTTTTAAGGTCACGTGACCCAGCCTTTGCCAGGGTCTTCTCTTGCTGCCATTTTGAATACCGAGAAATAATAATAACAACAACAATATTTTACCAGGAGGCTCCTTTCACCAGGGTGGCTTTCAGGGAGGTCCTTAATTAGAAGGCCCTGGGGACGTGGTTGGGAAAAGGGAGACTGCTCGTAGTGCAGGCCACTTTTGGTTTGCCTTAATTTTACCTCTTTAAAGACATAATTTGAACATGCTAGTAAAACTCATTTCCATATGAAAGGTTGTGCACCAGGACTCATTTTGAAACAGACAAAAGGCAACTCGGAAATGGCCTATAAAAATCGACGCTTCAAAATGAAAACAAAACATCAAACGGGAGATTATTCCATGTCACAATAGTTCTCGGATAAAAAGAAAACTTAAAAATATCATTGTTACATGAAATCTGGCGGAAAGACTGGTAATTTGGGAGCCGAGATTTCCATACTAGGAAGATTCATGTCAACATAGCCTTGATGTATCTTATAGAACATACATGATTGGTTTAGTAATCTGCGCAGCTCGAGGGTGTCCCAATCCAGTGCCGTAGCAAGGGGAGGGGCCGGGGGGGCCCGTGCCCCCCCAGTTTTTTAACCCCAAAAGTTAAAACAGACATGTGTAAAATGTTGAAAATAAAATTTCATCTCCCAGAGGTTTGAAACAATAACAAGATGTCAATAATTCCGGAAGGAATCATTCCTGATAAACTACAATATTCATTTCCCCAAAACATATTTGTACTTCTTTTCTTTTTTTACCGTACGTTGGTTGATGCACAAAAATAACAGCCAAAAAAGTAAAACAAACGAGAAATCGTGACATGGTGGAGGTCGCCAATTTGTTTGTGGGGGACAACCAGCGGCGCAAGCACTTGTTTGGGAAGTTTTCAAAAAACAACCTGCCGATGAAGTCTATGTTTGAGCTTACTATGATGACTCTGAGTCTCTGACAGGTGAAACATTTGCTGGTTTCAAGATACAGAGACAGTCGGTTTTTTATTTTGTAATTGACGTTGCTAGTGTTATACCTTATTCAATGTGCATTGGTTTGCTGAGACAGTGTACAGTGGCGGATCCAGGGGAGGGTCGGAAGGGTCCGGACCCCCCCCCCCCCCCCCATCAGACCTTAGGGGTTTTTTGCTTTCTCCATTATCCATAGCAAAACCATCTCCAGGATCCACCAAAATGCACCTTTCAGAGCCTGAAATCTCAATTCTTTTCTGGGGGAGGCCCCCAAACACCCCCTCCGCGCCTTTACTACTGACGTCTACCATGGGCTCCTGCGTCTACTTCCAAAAATTATTCTTCAATCTACTTCACATTTTCGGGAAAACCCTGGGACCCCAACTATAAAAAAATCCTGGATCCGCCCCTGTGTAGGAAGTAATTCGCGATACGAGTAAATCACAAATAGCTCTTGGAGAACGCTGGAAATAGCATTTCCGAGCCTCTAGATTTCAAAATTTCTTGGGGGGGCATGCTCCCAGACCCCCCTAGCAACTCGCGCCTTCGGCGCTCGCTTCACGGCCCCCCCCCCCCCCCCCCACTTATTTGACCCTTGCTACGGCACTGCAATCTAAGCTAGTAATCATTGGAGAGACATGGCTATATGTAGAATAGTCATTATAGGCAAATCTGGCAGCCCGACGTTGTATCATTTCGATCTTGTCATTGTCATGTCGCCTCGTAGAGGTCGCCTCGTAGAGGACTTGCAATGTAAGAGCCTTATGAGGTGTTGACGAAAACGCGCGCTGGTGAAGCTGTACACTACTGGGTTGATACTGGAATTGAACATAGCCAATACGATGAGGATTTGGTGGACGGGGCTGTGTACCACTAGGTTTGGCGATGATTGGGCCACAAAGTACATCAATAAGACTGGTACCCAACAAATAACGTAGATTATGCTAACAGCGATGACTGCGACACTCGCTTTTTTTCTTGACAAAATGATCTTCTGCAAAAGAGGAAAGTGGAGAGGAGGGGGTTAGGGTTAGACAGGGGGGGGGGGGGGGGGGGGGGATCCGCAAGATTTGGGGCAGCAAGCATGACAAGATTTGCCAATACGTGGTTATAGAGAACAGAACACGAGAAACATCCGGGAAAATAAATACGAGAAAAGAGTTCTGGCATAGTGCTTACCTTTGAAATAGATTTTAATGCAGGTGTCATATCAAACCATAGCTTGTAAACAACTTTTGAATATATATAGCTCATGATAGTGGTTGGTATTACTCCAGCTACTATTATCCACCCAAAACTATAAGCTATTGGTAAGAGCGCATGAGACCACTGCTCGCCACAGGTCCCTAGATCCTTCCTGTAAGTCACGGACACAAAAAGAGGAGCATTCCAAACAAAGCCTGCGAACCAGCAGATTGGGATGATGAATTTCAATTTTCTGTTGGTAAGATTTGAAAGGCTGGAGAACGGCTGCACTACGGCTTGATATCTTTACAAAAAGAAGCAAATTATAATATAAGTAAATATACACACATTCTGACAAACACTAACTTAGTAAGTAAGTACGTAAGTACACACGCACGCGCACACACCGCTGACGCACGCACAGACCCACGCACGCACTGACGCAAGCAAGCAAGCAAGTAAGTAAAAATATTCACCTTTCTACAGAAATTGCAACTAAGTTAAACACCGAGACCGCACCAGCTGTCCATGCCATGGTCCCTCCAGTTACAAACTTACACATCAAGGAGCCTGTGATACCAGAAGGGTGCTGATACGTGGGCCCAATAACGAACTGTATTGCCATAAAAAGGGCCACCACCATGTCAGCAAGGGCCAAGTTTAGTATGAGCCGGTTCATGGGTGTTCTCATGGACTTGTTTAATAGTACCACTAGGATCACCATTGAGTTGCCAATGAAGTTCATTAGAACCATGACCGAGAACGCCACGCTAAGACCAATGTACTCCGTGGATAACATAGCAGAATCTGATAAAAAGCAAGATTTTAAAACGAGTCACCTTTTGGGGCTAAATTTTATTCAACGCCAGTAGCGCGTGAGAACGTTATCTGACGTGTTCACGCTTAGACATGCAAACGACGGTACCGTTGTACTGAATACGAGGGTCCTCGACGCGGCTCAAAATTCTCAATAGCGAAATTCTCCTTATCAGAATCGAGTGTGATTGCGAGTACAATTGCGAGTGCGAGGAAAGTTTTCCAAACTTTTCTCAAACTGCTAAGAAACTGCTAAGTTTTCGAAACTAAAGTACAAACGCTCAAATAAACAATTTACCTTTGTTTACATTTTATTGAAGACATTTTCCATACAGGAAGCCAGAAAATGGCTGAATGAATCAAAGCGTCTGCTACGATTGCCAGCTTTCCTCGTACTCGCTTACATTATTCGTTCGGTCGAAGTCTGCTCGTAACTGCATGCAAAAGCTGAATATTTCTTGCAAACAAACCGACTGTGAATGATCCGCTTGAGCGAGCGTACGCGTGACTGACGTCATATCTATTCTTTACAAAGGAAGACATAGCTCTCTGATAAAGGAAGACAGTTTTCAGTGAGAACATACGCGCGAGAATTTTAGCTATTTTTTAAAATAGGTTTATGGTGTAAACTTCCGGTATCTTTAAAATATATTATTGCAATTTGTATTGACGTAGCTAATATTTATTAGATAATTAATTTTATTGTAATTTAAATTGTAATTTGCACGGCTCCGATCCGTGGAAGAGCACTGTTTTGATATTTTATTATAGTTCAGGTTGAAAATTAATTGATGTCCAATAGAGAGGAAGTCGATCGATGGATTGTAAACGTATTCGGCGAGTATGCGATAGGTTGTAAACATCCGATAGGAATCGACACATACTACTATTTTTTGAAACGATATCTCTCATTGATGATAGGCAATGAAACCCAGCTCCTGTATTGCAGAAAACGTGCCAGGGACTTCAATTCATTCAGTGATAAAGCTGCAGTCATAATTAACTTGGATACGAAATTCTTCACATGAATATCTACGGTAAAATCGCAAAGATATGTGATAGTTCCGCAAAGTCGCAAACTTTTACAGACGTTTGTATGCCCGGGGCACAAACTTTAATATCGCACCAGCATAAAAACGTCTGTAAAATTTTCCGTCTTTGTAGAACCATGTTTTCGCTATTTTGCAAGACTACACTCTCAAACTTGGCCATTTTACTCATTTCAAGATGCTCTTTCCAGCAGTGTCGATATATTTTTGCTAACAATACGGAAAGCTGAAAAAAACCATATGGAAGAGTCTATTTACCACAAGACTAACAAAGGCAACGCGATCACCGAATTTAAAACTAAAGCGAGTATTAGAGCAAGGAACTTACCTTTGGAGATGTAGATTAAGATGTTCACGCTTCGAGCTCAAGTGAACCAACTGATTTAATGGATTCGGAAACGTTTCAAATTACGGTCTGCAATATCGTATTTTTATAGTCAAGATCATCAGACCAAATCCGAATTGGATTGTAATTATGTCTGTCACGTGTTCTCAAAGCGGGTAGCCAGCATAGCTGGCGGAGCAACGCGTGCCAACAAAACGGTCAGCTACGCAGGCTAACTGAGCAGGGGTGTACACAACTAATTAATGTTCCAAGTGCATCGAACCCCTATTGAGCGGCTATAAGCAGAAGTTTAATAATATTGTCAGAATCATAATATTGTAAATAAAACCATTATTAAGCTACCACCTCTATTAAGCGGCCACGGCCACCTTTAGCTACCTTTTGGCCGTCCTGATGAGTCTCAATCTCGTGCCCAGAGTCAACGGTCTCCTCAGTCAGCGGTAGTCGTCGCCAGGTTAGACTCTGAGGGAGACAGCCAATCAAAAAATTTGATATTTATTCCATTCCCCCAGAGTCTAACCTGGCGACGACTACCGCTGACTGAGGAGGCCGTTGACTCTGGGTACGAGATTGGATGAGTCTGAAATTGAATAATTAAAAGATTGATGACAGCTTGCGCGGGCTCCGTACGTGATTTGATGTAGCAAGCCTCTAATTAAGCGTGTTCATTAAGATTGTTATTTTTCCTCGTTTCTCGCGAGCCGCAAACTGTCACGTGACCGCGATCTTGCCATCACGTCTGGCGTTGGAGGTTCACGGTTCAACCGCTGGCCATGGCACACGGTCTTGAGATGAGTGAAACACGGAAGTAAAGAGCGTTTTGCTGTCTTAAACATTATACTCCCACGTTCAAACCTCAAATTACTTTTTACATGTCAACTATGAACATACGACGAACTCTAAACCGCAAACCACTAGCCGAGGTTTGCGGTTCGCGGTTAAGACTGATGAAGACCACCAATTATTATTTTTGGTGAGAGAGGGGAGCGTACTTTATTACGGTCTACCACCAAAGCCAAATCTGCCAAAGCAAAGGTGAAATACCACCCGAAATTTGTACTCATGGTAGTTTAGAAATGGCCTGTAGCAAGAATAAGCGAGCAGTTTTTCTTTTCGTTAGTCAATCGAGAGACAATGAAGCGAAATACGGGAAAGGAAACTTATACGACCGCGCGAAATCTGGGGAGAGACGCACGTCTCGCCCCCAGGTTTCACCCGGCTATTTTCCCATCTCACTATATTTTGCTTCTCGCGCTCGATGAACTAAATTAACCGCCGTAGCGAATTTCTAGAAGCTGACGTTTCGAGCGTTAGCCCTTCGTCGGAGCAAAGTGGAGGATTGTGGGTTGTGTGTGTGTTTATATACTAGAGTATTTGGAGTTCCGTGATTGGAGGAAGCATGGTAACGGAGAAACTGCTGCCGACGCAGCACCACAGAAACTAATTACTTTGTAAGGGAAAGAGGGATTGATTCTAGTCTAGGCCATTTTAGATCTGTCTTTCTCCTTTCAAAACGAGTCCTGGAGTACGTACAACTGACCTTTCATATGGAAATGAGTTTTACTTGCACGTTCATTGCCTTGCAAATTAAACTCATTTCCATATGAACGGCTGTGCACCAGAACTCGATTTAAAACAGGCAAAAAGCAACTCGGAAATGGCCTATTAAAATCGACGCTTCTCAATGAAAATGTATGCCAATAATTTAACTATACTTCAGTCGGTTATTTACATAATCCAGCTGAAACATAGCTCATGATCATTTGTAATTTACAGCTGAAAATCTACTTTTTCCTCTGGGTGTAGTTTCTCCGCTTCTATGTTCAGTTTCTACCATAAGTAGCCTCGATCCAATACATTAATGGTGTATTCTTCACCGAACTACTGAGCTTATGTGACTACATTTGTCAGCAGTTTCCAGCTCTCTCTAGATCTCTTCTCAGGCTTGGGTTTCATTCACTGTCCAATGGCGGATCTTTGGGTGGTAAAGCCCCAACCTTATTAGAAATTGGAACAAGAAAAGGCCCACATTCGCCCCACCACTGCTGTCCTATATACAGTGTATGGCAAGTACCTAGCTGCGTCACCTCGTAGAGGACTTGCAATTTAAGAGCCTTATGAGGTGTTGACGAAAACGCGCGCTGGTGAAGCTGTACACGACTGGGTTGATACTGGAATTGAACATGGCCAATACGATGGTGATTTGATGGGCGGGGCTGTGTACCATTTGGTTTGGCAATAACTGGGCCAAGAGTACATCACTAAGACTGGTACCCACAAATAACATAAATTATGCTGACAGCGATGACTGCGATCGTTGCTTTTTTTCTTGATAAAATGGCCATCTTCTGCAAAAGAGGAACATGAAAATTATAGTTAACGTTAACGTGCTAGTTAACGTGCTATTTCTAGTTTACAGCTCTTTTAAAATGTCCTCGCTCGTCTCTCGGCTGTCCAGCTGAATATTTACTCAGTTCAATATCAGCCTTTCTTGCCCGGCGGCATACGTCCGCCCGGCCCGGCTGAAAAGACCAAAAAGAAGCTCGGTCTGAATAGGGTTAATCAGTCATCAGGTACCTGTTACAGTGAAGAGCTCCCTACCGTTGCCACTCGACAAAGTTTTTGATTAATTGTTGACAACTTTTTGACATATTTCTGTCTTAATTTAGCAAAACGTGTCTCTTGAGGCCCAGGCCTGAACATTTCAGGGGGAGGTTGTGTTGGACTCATGTGCCAGGTAGTCCAGGCCATGAACTAACTGCCCCAGGGAGTCCAAGGTCAGGGGTTTTAAATTGCTTCTAGCTGGCTTGGGCGTGGTCCAAGATTTAGTTTGCAATATTAAGGAGCGAATAGGTGGTTAATAGAGAACGGAACACGCGAAAGGAGTCATACGATAACTGGACTATAAGCAAATAAATACGAGAAAACAAAGGTTCTGCCACCTTACCTTTGAAGTAGATTCTAGTGCAGGGGTACTATCAAACCATAGCTTGTAAACTACTTTTGAATAAAGATAGCTCATGATAGTGATGGGTATTACTCCAGCTACTATTATCCACCCCAAACTATAAGCTATTGGCGAGAGCGCATGAGACCACTTCTCGCCACAGGTCTCTAGATCCTCCCTGTAAGTCACGGTCACGAAAAGAGGAGAATTCCAAAGAAAGCCAACGAACCAGCAGCTTGGGATGATGAATTTCAGCTTACTGTTGGTAAGCTTTGGACGGCTGGAGAACGGCTGCACAATGGCTTGATATCTTTACAAAAAGAAGCAAATAATAATGATAAAAATAAATATACACAGACAAATGATCAACAGCAGGCAAACAAACAAACAAACAAATAAAAATCAAGCAAGCAAACAAGCAATTAAGTAAACAAGCAAGCAAGCAAGCAAGCAAGCAAGCAAGCAAGCAAGCAAGCAAGCAAGCAAGCAAGCAAGCAAGCAAGCAAGCAAGCAAGCAAGCAAGCAAGCAAGCAAGCAAGCAAGCAAGCAAGCAAGCAAGCAAATGACAAGTTTCAAACTTTGCACATTTCGGCTCATTGTACCATGCATGCACAAAAATGTGGGTCCCGAGAAACCCTCATTTCTCAAGCTCTCTCACTTCTCTGGTTGCTCTGAATGGCAACAACCTACCATTCTTTTTAATGAACATATTGAACATAATGGCCGTTTTCACACTAGAGACCGGGGAAACTCGTCTGAGACGAGTTATCCGTCTCAGACGAGCTTCCCGTCCTAGCATGAACACGGGACGGTTATAATTTTAGACGGGTAACTCGTCTGATTTTACCCGTCTACTTTTCCGTCGCTTTAGACGGATTTCTAAGACGAGTTTCCCGTCTGTGACCTGTCTGTGACCGATAACTCGTCTTAGAAATAAGGAAAGGTAACCGCGCCTCAGCTTCAAAGTGAAATTGACAAGTAGTTAGACTCGTCTCGAATTCACACACGGACGAGAAACCCGTCAGATGAGTTTTCCGTCAAGACTCTAGTGCAAAAACGGCCATTGGGAACCCCAAAAACTGAGATGATGCGTTTTTTGCTGGTGGATGGAAAATTTACCGTTTTTTGTGCAATGAAATATGAACTATAATTGGTGCCTTTTGAGCCTAATAAAGTTGGGAATTACACTGACCGTTATAAATATAATTTGGATAAGATATTCACCTTTCGATAGAAATTGCAACTAAGTTGCACACCGAGACCGTCGCAGCTGTCCATGCCATGGTCCCTCCTGTTACAAACTTACACAGCAATGAGCCTGTAGTACCAGAAGGGTGCTGATACGTGGGCCCAATAACGAACTGTATTGCCATGAAAAGGGCCACCACCATATCAGCAAGGGCCAAGTTTAGTATGAGCCGGTTCATGGGTGTTCTCATGGACTTGTTTAATAGTACCACTAGGATCACCATTGAGTTGCCAATGAAGTTCATTAGAACCATGACCGAGAACGCCACGCTAAGACCAATGTACTGCATGGATAACATAGCAGAATCTGAAAACAAAAAGCAAGATTTTTTTGATGTATGCTACGGAACTAGACTGCGAGAAGTCCTTCATTCGGATAGTTGAAAGTGGGACTGCTCGCAGCTGTCTACTACGGAACCTGTTTCCTCAGTTAAACCATGATACTATTGTTGCTGAGTTAGTTGTGTCCAGTTAAAAAAAAAAGAGAAAAAAACCAAATCGATAAAATGCAATCCACGGATATATTTGTTAGTTTAATCAACATTTCTTGTATTTCCGTGATTTGTAGACAGCCTGTTGTGTCGTCTGTAAAATAACATTATTATTTTGGGGTTGGGTTGACGTCGATGACATCCGATTCAATATGGCGGATTTTGATCGCCTATAAGTTATAATTTTCTCACTTTTAAAAAAATATAAAGCTCGACCTATGTGTAGAAGGCCCGAAAAACCAAACAACAGTCAAAAAACCAGTTATAAAAATACCTAAACGTAGTAGTTAATTATCACTTTCCTACCTCGTTTTTTGTGTGAAAATTGTCTCTACCGTTTTCCTCAAATGATTCTTACGGAAATTAAGCCGCATTTATCCAAAAGGTAGATGGAAACCAACCTATTGCGGACAACGTTTAGCTTCACAAACTAAAACGTCTCTGCAAAATTGTCAAAAATCAACTCCAGGGGGTCTAGGGGAGTGGCATCCACCCACCCTCCCTTGCAAATAATATGTCAGCTTCCCCAAGCTACGTGTACCATGGGGATATAGTTTCAGGATTTTTTTTTATACATTTAACGATGATAAACAATGACATCACATTTTACTTTTAAGTCAGCGTTGTTACAATAAATAAATTATCGACTAGTCGGCAGATTGAGAGAAGAGTTGAATATATTATACTCGTAACAAACGTAATTTTTCGAACAAAATTTCAAAACATAAATAAACATAGCCTCGATTACCAGCCGCTGTTCTGGAAAATGAACCTAAAATAAACAGAGCATAAACAGGGCATGCATTTGGCATTATGTCAAAATTCCAATCAATTCCGCCATGAATTTCGTATATATTTATTCATCTACTGTTTAGAAACTAATAGCAAGTAGCAGATAGGTAGATTAATCCATCCTTACGCAAATAATATATAATATATTTTTACAGAGATGTTTTAAAGCAGTTTTGGGTGTCTCTCCGGAAATTGCTACTGGCTGATTCAATATTTTTCAACGAAAGCCGGATTCAGCTTTAAAGTTGAAGAATATATACCTTTAAGATTTTCGTCTTAAAAATCTGGTTTCATTGCCTTTCATGGGACAAAGACTGCCTGATTCGGTCCTAACTTATAAAGCAACGTATTAATCGGCGAAATTTAAGGCTTATATATATATATTTCTATAATTTTCATATTATAACAGCTAATGCATACATTACAGTTCTTACCAGTTACACAATTTTGGGCAGCATTGAATTTGGTTGCAAATTATTTGATGATATTTCACCTTTCATCCTTCGTCTGATTAGTTTACGATGCGGCTGGCTTGAGAATTTACCACTGTTAGCAATAATAACTGAGAAAAAACATTCAACTTTTTTGTGAACTCATCGCATGTCACCGTGACGAACATGAAATAAATTAAACAAGGAAGGCGAACAACCTGACGTGGGCAGAGTTTGTTTACAAATCCGAAAAACTAAATATTGAATGAATTTTAATGCATACATGTAGCTACCTAAAATAAACAATTTCTGTCACAAATAAATGGGAAAAGCTTTGATTGCCCTTTTCTTTTCTTTGGGAATTACGTACTTTTTCTGAAATGACACTGATACCGGCCTGTCTTAGGGATGAGTGAAATAAACTATTCAGACCAGCGGAAAATAATTATGTTTTTTTTTGTAATATTTATTTGAATAGCCGTGATTTATGTTATACTTTATCAATAAAGTCGCTGACGACTGTTTTTGGCGCCGAATTATAAATTAAATTAATAATCCACGTTTTTTTTAACCTTACTGAGTCAACACAGTCATTACTTAATTTTAATTTTGCTTGGCGTCCATGCATTGCGACATAAAAAAAGTCTCGGAGGAAAATGTTCTATTAAACGTGAACCTGAGCGACGGAGATGAGCAATTAGAGGTCATTAAAGGCAACTAAACTGAAAATGTGCGCAGTGATAATGAAAAAAGCAAATGTCTCCAAATTATCTTGGTTTTAGACGCAAGATTTTCATACTGGACAACTTTCTTTCACTTCAATTCATTTCCATTTAGTTCAACTAAAGGAAACTCCAGAGGGTTACGTGTAGCTCAAGATTTCAATTTTGAGAATCCGGTTAAAGCTGTTTAAACTTTGAGGACGAATTAGCATCTTCGGACCGTCAGTTTTGCCGTAAAGTCTGCAGTGATCACTATCCGCAAATCGTTCTGTAATATTAGACTATATTAATACACTAGTACATGTACACTCACCAGACAGAGATCAAAGGCGACGGGAAGCGTGAATTGCAATATATATTGGCTACGTTTTTTTTTCCTCAGTAAATTAATGTCAGTAACTAATTTGACAGAGACAAAGTAACAGCTATAGGCTCGATTACCCAGACGCTGTTCATGAAAATGAGCCCACGCTCCTCCTCCCCCCCCCCCCCCCCCCCCCCCGGGAGGAGCTGAGGAACGAAGAGAGCGGCGAAAATCGGGGTTAGTGTAAATTTTTCCACGAGAGGATGAACGAAAGAGTCGATTGAACCTTTCAACATTGATAATTTAATTTTATAGATTACGTATTTATATAGAAACACAGAAAAATCGAAGCCCCAGTTATTCCGAAGAGCGCTCCAGAAGTAGATACAATTAATATACTGACAAGGTGTGCCAGATTGATGCATTTTATGTGCTTGATAAATTTTATTCGTTATTTGAAGACGAACATTAGCCGTTACCAGATGTATAAGAGATAATGTATTTTAATTAGAAAATTAAACGAGGCTTACCTGTAAGGTGAAGTTTAATTGTAATTTTGCGAGTTATTGATCAGTCTGTCAGAGTGAAGAAGTTCAAGCTAGTGTTTACAAGACGTTTTGCATGAATTAATTAGAAAATGACAAATCGTGCTCAATAGCTTATATGTTATGGAAATAAGTTTGATTTGCATGACAATACACGTGCAGGTAAAACTCATTTCCATAACAAAGGTTGTGCACCAGGACTCGTTTTGAAACAGAGGCAAAAGGCAACTCGGAAATGGCCTATTAGCAGGGCTGAATAACGTCTGCGCATGTGCGGGATTTCATGACAGCAATAGCAAATTTTTGGCGCGAACGTGTTGTTGTGTGGTTTTGAAACACGCCGGCAAGGAGAGATTGTCTTTTATTTCCGCACCAAAACGCGAATATTTCCTTTTCCTACTTTCGCAAATAATAATTTGAACACTTCAAAGTTTACATCGAAATTTTTTCGCCATGAAATGCTGTGGAATACGAGAAAACTTGAGTATATCATTACTGCTTCGTTTCTGCATTTTCGCGGACTCTGACATCGTGGGGCGCTTCGTGGAAAAGAAACCCTAGTGTTCAAAAGATATGTTTTCACTCAGTAACAGGTGGATCCACTGCAAGATTTTAAAGCTTACGTTTACAGGCAAACTCTTATTCTAGGCGAAAACCTTTGCAGTGTTTCGTATTTGTGAAAATCCCGCCATTTTACCTATGTTGTTGTTATGGTTTCCTGGCAAGCGCTTGGGGCATGCGCAGACGTTATTTAGCCCTGTCGTGGTAATTATGTTTCGAGCGAGCGCAGTAAGACTGGACACGAACAGTATAAACCGGAGCAGAGCTGGGTTCCAGCAAATCCAAAATTTGATCCTGATCCTACAGTGGACTTTCCCATTAAGGCGGGGGTACACATGAATGCCATTTTTCCGCCACTTAACATGGGTTTAATGGAAATATCTCGTTCGCGTTTCAAGCAATCCAAAAACTCTATGCTCATCTCATTAATCTATGTCATGGGGTGTTTTGTAAATTTTTGGGTGATTTTTGGAATGTTTGGGAGGAAATAGTTTTTCTCAAAGGAGTTGTAAAATTTAGGGAAATGAGATATATTGAAGATTTAATGTAGTTTTAAAATTAGAATTTGAAGTTAAAAATTAGTAGATTGACACAACAGACAGTTGATAACCACGCAAGAGCACCCGCGTGGGCATCAACTGTCTGTTGGTGTTTCCTTCTATCCCTTCTTTAAACCCCTTAAAATTTCATTGAAATTCACGTGTACCACCGCCTTAAAAATTCCAGTTTAATCCGAATATCTGAGGCGATTATAGGTCTTCCCTACAGATATTCTATCGATTACCCTTGACTCAAATAACTCAACAATGAACTTTATAAACTGTTGTTTAAAAAACGGTAATATTGAAACCACTACAAAACTTACAGTCCCACAGGGCACAAGGAATTGCGGATTCTTTGGAAACAAATGCTGCTATATGTATAGTAACAATTCGAAACAATTTCTTAATACTGTAACCCTTTTAAAATAGATAGTAAATACGGTTGAATTGAAATAATTAACTGAAAGCCGATGTATATTCCATTATAAATTATAAAGCAACTTATAAAGGAGTTCGACCCTATCTAATTATAACGAAAATAGTTTGCCCTTTTGTCTCTGGAGCTAAACCAGCTTCCTCGAAAAATTGGACCCTGGCCATGAAAGCTCATGAATAGTGCAGTAACGCTATTTCCGGAAGATCACGTTACGGTATCTCATATCGCGCAGTTGAGCGGGATTGAGCTAAACGGACTCGTGAATTAGGCTTGCTTTCTGGCAAATTCCTTTGAATACGTTTAAATGCCATTTCGAGAGGGTTTTGAACACTCAAAATGTCCATAATCTTGTTGGTGATCTTGTCTGGAATAACAGTTGTATCGACAAACAGGTAAGGCCCATTGAGCGAGTCTATGGCATCAATGTTTTTCTCGATTTCAGAATTCCGTTACTCTATTATAGAATCATGCACGGATGCGAGATCACTGATTTACATTGTAATACTTGGACTGGGATAATCGAATAATGTTTAATGTGATGGACAATTGAGACAAACATGACCAACAGAGTTGGTAGGTGATTTGAATGCCCGTCTGAAGGTCTGCCGAGTTAAAAAGTTAGAGGCACAAAATGAAATCTGAAGATTCGCCACCGTGAATTTGACATTTTAGTGGACGTCATAATCAGTTTGCACCCGAAGCACTTCGCTGGAAGTTTATTCCAACTGTGAATTACATGGTTAAGTGGTTAGCAGTGTGCCAGTGTTAGACCTGGCACGTTTATCGTTTGCTGTATTTATCCATAATATCGACTTCCCGTACAGTTTTGTCGATTAGGCCTCAAGCTGAAGTCGTGCTGAAACAACGGAAGTCTTGCGCGCTCACTTCCCCTTAGGAGTGGTGCGAGTTGTACAATGCTCTCCTTACCCCCTTACCGTCCACCGTCCACGACGAGTGGAAATGATTATCTAAAGTAACTATCGTCTAATGTAGCCAAATCCTCTTGCTAATTTGAAACCTGGGTAACATAGAAGAAGAGAGTTTATACAACTCTTCGGGCTGACTTTATCACCTTCAGAAAATGGAAAAGTAAATAATTTCCTATTTATTATGAAAAGTGCCTATAATTAATTAATTGATGTATTTGTTAATTAATTAATCAATTGATGTATTTGTTAATTAATCAATTTATGTATTTGTTAATTAATTAATTAATTGATGTATTTGTTAATTAATTAAGCATTTATGTATTTGTTAATAATAATAAATAATTTATGTATTTGTTAATTAATTAATTAATTATTCGATTTAAATTAATTAATTAATGTATTGTATTTATTTTTACAGCAATGCTGACTTATTCATCACTGCTCCAAATATCTTTCACCTCGGCGTAGAGGAGACAATTTCAGTTATAATCTACAACAGCGACAGACCTGTGAATGTGACAGTGATCGCTCAAGATTTTCCTGATAAAAACACGAACTTGGCATCAGCCAGTGGGGTTTTTAAAAGTGGTAATTACAGCATATGGCTTTAATTTATAAAATAATCTACAGGCTGGTGATTAGATAAAAATAGAGCCGGAGTAGAAACAGTGAACCAATACAGAGCTGTCCTTTGCCTCTTTTTCAAAATGAATTCTGATGCAAAACCTTTGAAATAAAAACAAGTTTATTTACGAGAAAGATGTAAATCCAGTTTTGTCACGAGCGTGGGCAAAGAAAAAATCTGAGTCCTCGAAGAGAGTCTTCGTTTTACCGGTCGTTTTATTTACATTTTCATTTCATTCAAATCAAACTCACTTTCATATGAAAACTCTTTGTTGGATTTTTTTTATAGAGTTACTCTTATCCATCCCAAATACCTTTAAAAATATCCTGGAAAACATCCAGAATAATATCACTCAGTTCTGCGAAATGATGTCAACGGTAGAAGGTATTGTAAATAGCCTGGGATATTTTTGAGTTTGTTTACTTTTGGGAGCTGATTTTAATTCTGAACTCATTTTCCTCAACAGAGAAACCTGGCGTTCTGAAACTTAAGGTAAGGAGAGACTTGACATTGAGTACAGGATCGAGTGTGAAAATCTACCATTGTGGAGACAAATAGTTTTAAAAGCTTCACCTTAGGACAAAGAAACAAAACACATAATTTTGCATACAGAGAAGTAAACAAATTAGTTGGTATAATTGTGCCCTATTTTGTGAAGGAAACGGTAACTCTCTTTCTCAAGTTGCAACAAAACTACTTCTTTTCTAAAACTAGTTGAGTCCGGAAGATTTTCCTGTGGATATTGATAATGATGACGATATATCAACCAATCGCTATGCCTTCCTGGTTGCCAAATCTAACGACAGTGACGTAATCATCGACAAAGAGGCGAAGGTGCTCGTCAGTTTCTTGGATGGCGTTGTTCTCCTACAGACTGACAAACCAATCTACACTCCAAAACAAAGTGGCAGCCTGGAGTATACTAGAGGTAACTCTGAAAACATTGGCATTGGAAAACATTTTACGGTACAGTGGAACCTCGATTTAACGATGTGCCAAGGGACTGACCAAATTAGATCGTTATATCGGGAGATCGTAATAACGAATTCCCGATATAACGATTTTTCGGGGAAAATATTGTCATATCTTCATATCATACGATCAGAGTGGATACTTGCTACGTACCTCTGAATGATAATACGTGAGAACTTGCTTCGTCCCTATATGTAGAAAACACACGACTTTGTAATTGAATTAGGATGCGTCATTACAAGTTTATATGCATATATAGTTGCATTTCGTATTGGTGCTTGATGATTTACGACTGACAGCATACCTTATTCTCACTTATTTTCGCGAGTATTAATTTTCGTGATTTTCGCGATGTATTTAAAAACGCGAAAATAAAGACGATGTTTTTCGTAAAATGTTAAAGCCTTTGAGCCCTTTTTTCTCAGAAATCGCGTAAATAAAGCCTCGCGAAATACGGATCTGTCGATTTCGCGAAATTAAGTACGCGCGAAAATTAGTGAGAATAAGGTACATATTTTATTCAATACCATGAAAACTAAAAATACAAGTGATTCACATGATTCACAACATAGACATTTGTGATTATTCCTCGCATTTTTACCGCTGCCACGTCTCATTTCTATGGATATCATTTAAACATTACAATTCCGCTTCTTATTTTTCTGCTGATTTTAGGCTGAAAATAATCTTAATACATTCTTAGATTGCAGAACTGTGTCGTTTTTATCGTTTTGTACATGTTAACTAGCACGTTTTGATGCAAGAAAAAGGGAAGATGGTACATATGTACCATACCATAATGGTATACTAAAGTTCATCTAAAAACATTATGTGATTTTATTGTATTTTATTTTCTATCAACATGCAAATAATTTTCTTAACTAAAACTCAGCCTTGGGTATATTCTTAGCATATTGTTAAAATTTCGCCAATCTCAGCCTCAATATTCAGCTTATAAAAGAGATTTTACAAAAAAAAGAGTGTAGTTTCATTCGTTGTTTCATTCGCTTTTATCACCGTTATCTTTTTGTTTTTAAATCTACGAGTGGTGACATTGATTTTAATTTTGGCCTCAAGAAGAACATTGAGATCCATGAACATTTTAAGCCCCGATCAAACGCGTCGACGCCATATGAGTCTCTATCTCCCTAAATTATCTACGAACTGGGGTAAACAAATGTTCAAATACTGCGCCTTAACCCAAGCTTAGCTTTGTCTTTTTAGTGTAGTTTTTTACTTTTTATGAATTTTTAGACGTTTAATAAATGCTGTAATTTTTTTTTTCTTATTGTTATTATTTAATGATTAATTTAATTCAGGACCTCCCTGAAAACCACCCCAGTGAGAGGAGCCTCCTGTTAAAATATTGTTGCTATTATTATCAATTACTAAATACGGAACAATATTTAGTTTCTATATACGGCCGCGGAGCAAAATTTCGCAACGTCATATTGCTTACGCGTGTAATTTTCTTACTGATCTAACCCTGCTTTGGCGTTTATAGTACAATCAGAATGTTTCATCGAGCACGTAAATTATTGTTCCGGAGTCCCAGACATGTGTTCATAATTATTACATTGCCACTCGCGCCTAGGACGGGAAAAAGGACCAAATGGTCGCAGTCTAAGACATGTGCTGGAGTGTATATTTTATAATTTGCACTGTTTTAATGACTTGCCTTGAATCGCTTTTAATAAGCATTACAGTGGAACCCCGCCTTACGGCCACCCCGTTAATACGGCCACCTCGTTATTACGGCCACTTTATTTTGGCCCGAACAAAAGCTCAGTCAGTCATTTTATTATTTAAAGAACCCCTTTAATACGGTCACCCCTTTATTACTGCCACTTTTTTTGGCCCGTAGGTGTCCGTATTAACTGTCTGGGTTCCATTGTGTAGTTGTTTCTCGATGGTTTACCTTGGGAGGAAGGGAAATTTTTATCCCTACGAAGTTACGAAGTTGCGAGTTACAAAACGGCGGGTGACTCGAATTCGGCTGAAACTCATAATTCTCATCACAAGATTAGAAATAAGTTTCTTGGAGAAAATAGACTTTTACTTCAAGAAATGTGTCATTTGTTTTATTTTCAGTTAAAATACGGATCATGCCTCTTGGATTTGATCTCAAACCGAAAAAGGAGAAAAAGGTTTGTAGCAACTGCGTATTTGGTATTCATTCATTCAATTGTTTACAGTAACAAGAATAAATCCTGACTCATATATATTTTCTTTCTCAAAAAGTATCTCATTTATTTATTTCAAGCCATTAATTAGCCCAGCTATAGAGTACATTCACACAAAGAAAAAATGATTGTCGAAAAATTTTTATTGAAGGAAGACAACTTTTCTATCGAAAATAAACACGAAAAATATACAAAGTTGCACGGTTCTATTTCGTAATAACGAGTAGGCAGTGAACTCATAATTTTTTTATGACGTCATCCTTTAATCCCCAACAGTTAATTCCGTCCATGTCTAATTTATCCTTATAATATCAATACATTGCCACGCGCAAGGTTATGGAATTAAAAAATAATTAAAGCAATTCATCATCAGGGATTGGCTGATGTACAAGCAGATTGCTTAAGCGTGGACCTGGAAGGACGGTTAATTTATTCTAATAATAACCTTTATTTCATCACGGTAAAAATACAAATTCAGCATAGGTTGCTTTTCACTGAGTAGCCGTGAGACTCTAATGTCTTTCCTTTTTTATCTGCATCTAGGTGACAGTTATTGTTAAGGTAAGTGAACTGAGCGCTGACTTTTTCAAATAAGAGAGTTTTAGCAATACTGAACCACTGTTTGCTATAGTGTTGTACGAAAATATCGTGGAAAATAAGCGTTGTGTAATCAATAAAATATATTGGGAACAACTTGAGTACACGTTTTTCCGTGCTACGCTCACTTTGAGCTTACTTTCGATGTTTTGGAGTTTGTTTATGGAGTTTTAAAGCAAGCAATAATACCATTATATGAAAATTGTCGATTTTTCAGAACCCTCAAGGTGTTGTGGTACAGCGATGGAAGGACCTGAGCACCGAAACTGGTAAAATACCGTGCTCACATATCGATATCATTAGTTTACGTAACAGGACAACGTTTTGTCCAATGTGGCAAGCAATTGTATGATTAAGATTCCGAGGACGGCCAAATTGGACTTCAGAATGAAACAAAGACCATATTGCATATAAAGAAAACAAGACCATAAGTTCTTGGTGGAAAATCTTTAAACTCAATGGCAAGCAAATTTTCTGTCAGTAGTAGACGTCAGACCAGATTTATCAGTGTAGCGTAAACAATATAATAATTCAGGGGTTCGACTCAACAAGTGCTCCAGCCCGTGTCTGTGACAAGGGTAAATTTTTCATCGTGTTTTGAAACTTCGACGTAAAATGCACGCAGGGTGAAAATGGGTCTTTAAAAATTTAAGTCAAGAAGGACACAATATATAGACTAATGACGATAATACCGTCGCAAACAGTAAATATATAATGTTTCTCTCTCCAGGTTTTATCACTAAGATTTTTTGGCTTAGTGAGTTTGCCTTAATTGGTAACTGGACTGTCTTAGCACTCCATGGACACAAGGTAACTGTCACAAATAAAATTATGATCAAATGGTATGGATATCGATTCCATTCATTTGGGTCTCTCACTAAGAATTATATTTCGATTGATTTTGATACTAATGCAAGTAATTTCTTTTACAGAACACACAAAATGTTTCAGTGAAGTTTGAAGTTAAAGAATATGGTAGGATTGAATTTTCGCACGTAATAGTTTGAAAAGCCTTTTCTTAAAAGCGGCCAGTTTAAGGAAATGGAATTTGGCGAAATCTCTGTGGAAATGATGTAGAATTACTAGAACTGCTAGTAGACGGAACTGCGCAAAATTAAGGTGGAAAATAGCGGTTTCATTCAAATGTCGTAAAACCAAATCCGAAGCATTAACAATGCAATGGCCAATCACAAGAAAACGCAAACATCATAATTAACCAATCAGAACTCGAAGCTAATACACGTAATTGGCGCCACGCGCGGCAAATGCGTGTGAATAAGTCGCGATTGGTAGGTAGGTAGGTAGGTAGGTAGTTAATTGTTGAAAATCGCTCTATAACTATTCTAAGTCAAAGATTTATAATAAATGGCTTTCCATTGCTCATTACTTCCAATGTTTGCTTTCAGTGCTCCCAAAGTTCTCTGTCAGCATATCAGGACCGAAATATGTACTTCCCAATGTCAAAGTCATTGGCTTTTCAATTCGAGCAAGGTGTGTCAGTCATTTTTATTTACTTACTTGCATTTCACAAAAGCAATATTCCTCTATTCTGGGTTTCTCTTCAGCTTTGTTATTTTAAGAAATTGCAATTGACTGTAGATATCCACCATTGCTAAAATAAATAAATAAATAAATAAATAAATTGCTCGATTATTTTAAAAAAGACATTTAATTTAAGAGAAATTGCAGTAGTATAGTAGAGTTTAAATTAGCCGAATTTTAGAGGTGGAATTTCATCAACGTAGTGTGGAATAAATTAAATTTTGATGAAGTCAATATGTATATCGCTCATGAATAAAATGTAGTGAAATTTAAAATTAAAATTTAAAATTTTTCATGAGCAATATAGATCACGTCGTCATCAAAATATAATTTATTCCACCGTAGGGTAATGATATTCCACAGCAAAAAGTCGGCTAATTTACTCTCTACTATACTACTAATTGAGTAAACTCATTTCGTTCCTTGAGCACATTTCATTCATTAATCATTAATACTACTAATTGCTGTAGACCAACTGATTTGTCTGAATAAACTATTACCCGTACGTACGTATGTCGTTTGTTTGTTTCCATTCTCGTATTTTGTAGATACACTTATGGAAAGCCAGTCAACGGGTTGGTACTTGTCAAGTTTTCCATGGTAGGGCGACGTATTAAAGCTGTTTCAGTCAGGGAGTCATCGGAACAGGTAATTATTCAAATCTCATTGCTCTATTTAGTTTAAGAGAGCTCAGAACTTTTCTAAATGAATCATAATGTTTAAATTCCCCCTGAATCATTGAAGATTTTAGAAACTATTGCGAATCTGCAGAAGACACGAAGCACGGTCCGTGTGCAGCGTAATATTGCAAAAGCTACTTTCCGGCGGATACTTTGACTAAGCTGATTTTCATTTTTGTTTCTTTCCTGGTGGTTTTTTTGGATCGCCTCACTTTAAACCGTTCGGCTATACTTTTTCAACATTCTAAGCTGACTATTCAAGCTGAGTGATTCAATTGACAGTGATTCATTTTAGTTGAAGGATGGAAAAGCCGATTTCGTCGTCACTGTTGACGAGATCAAGAACGTCCCTGGCCTTGCATGGTTCCCGGATGGTCGTAGACTTCAGGTCGAGGCCGATGTGATCGAGAAGACTTCTGGGAAGAAAGAGAGTGCAATCGACAATGGAATTTACTTTGTCGAATCTCCTTTCAAGATTGAACACAAGGCAACTGCTGAGTACTTTAAACCAGCCCTGCCTTTCTTAGTAAAGGTAGGAGATAAAACGTTCTGGGTAAATAGAAATAATTTAGACAAGTTACACAAAACAATCTTTGAATAAAATGCAAATTAACGTGTCTCGTAACGTTTTTGATGCCGCAGTAATTACGAAAAAGATCGATCAGAACTTGGATCCAAATTTCGTGCAATGATTGCGGAACGCTTCGTGTTGCAACGGGGCCCCTCTCGCGCGATATTGTGCGACTGTTGCACGGAGCATTGCTAGGAACTGATGACAATTTACTAAATTAGTCAGGGGCACCCAACGACAACATTTCCTGTAGGTGTCAGAACGTCGTTTTTACGTTATAACTGTGCTTTGTGTGCTGTTTAATGGCTTATTTTTAAACGCTAAGAAAAATGTATCTGTTCGGATACGTTAGCTGAACTTTCAAACTTCAGAAAATTTTAGGGATTGAAATCTTATTAGCCGAATTTATGAGGTGAATTTTCCTTTCCGAAAATCCTAGCTGACCGTTTTTTGTACCCAAAACGACATTTTTATCTCTCCGAAAACAAAAGGCATTAATTTTCCCATATTACGAAAGTTCGAGATGACATTTCCCTAACCGAATATCCGAGGCGATTATAGGCCTTTCGAACAGATATTTCACCGAAATGATCCGTTGGGTGCCCCTGATTAGTAGACAGTTAATAGTTAAATAAATGAAACTAGGATATCTTAACTGTAGTTAGAGCGTCGAAATGGGGGTTAACTGACAACGTGCCAAACGTACCAACATGTTCCTCTACAATGCCATCAAAACTGTTAAGTGAAAATCGCCCATGCGAAATTTTAACTGGCAACAGGCAAATGGTGGCCTAAATTTGAATTGAAAGTCGACATTAATGCCCCAGCGTAAAGAGATTTTGCTTTTGTACTTTCTTTATTACTTCTTTTTATTGTTTGCATCAGGTCGATCTGTTGTATCCGGATAAGAAACCGGCTCGTGGAATTCCAATGTCTATTTCAGTGACAGGAACAACCGGTTTGGAAATGAAATGGACATAGACAAGATGTTGACTAAAAAAGGTGACCTACATTTCAAAGACACAACTGACGATCAGGGGAGGGCTACGTTTGTTATTGACGTCCCGGGAAACATCAAGACAATGAAGATCAGAGTAAGTAATTGGCTCAGTATAGAAAAACATGGTGTATTTAATTTGAGCATTTTTTCGAACCTTTGTTGTTTGTTCGAAAAAACTATACCAAGAAGGTTAAGACGGATCCGCTCAACGTTCGAGCAATAAGTGCAAAATAATTACTAAAAAACTACTCATAGCACGGTAACATTTGAATACTATTTGAAACATATCACTTTAATTCACTTCTCCAAGTGACCCCGCAATTAAATTCTCAAGCATTCTCGAGAAATTAATGTTGAACCTCGTAAAAAATGCCAAAAACGCACGCCATTTTGTTTTGAACTGACATGAAGCGTCTTTTAATTAAAATATGACTTCTCTCGCGGGGTCAGCTTGGGAGCTAATTTATCGATAATTTCTTCTTAACTGTATTCAAAATGTTACCGTGCTATGAGTATTTTTTTGGTAACTTAATTTTTGCACTTATTGCTCGAACGTTGAGCAGAATCCGTCTTAAATAGAAGAAATATAAACCATTAAAAGTTCAAATCAAGAGAGAATGATCTAAGACGAGAAGGATTCCCCGTGCCCCATGATAATTTTTTTGAAATCTATCGCCATACTGTGAAAGTTATTTTTATTTCCTTCTGATCGGCTGATCGAGGCTCCGAAATCACGTTACTCGAACGAACTGACAGCGATCTTAAAATAGCTCAGCTGTGGACTGAAAATTAAAACTAGATTTCATAACATTATCATTATAACATTATCGTTATAAAAACTTATGTATTATTATTAAGGCTGGTTTCCATATGCTTGCATCGATCGCAACGATCGCAAGAGTGGTTTCCATATGATCGCAACGATCACAACGATTGCTGGCTTTAGATCATTCTCTCTTGTTCAAAGTTATAACAAGCCCCATTCATACTTTCTTGTTTGAAACCAGGTGGAGACAGAAAAGGACGATATAGCGGCGGAGCATAACACGTTCATAGAGTTTGACGCGCGTGCGTACAATTCTCCCTCAAGAACATTTTTGCATGTCCGGGCTATCAGGGTAAGTTTTCATTTAATTCATCACAATTTTATCTTTTTTTCATAATTTTGGAAAAGCCGTTTTGACAGCTTTTGGTAAGATCATGTTCACCAGCTTATAGTTTATGATTCTGATTCGTTTCAAAGTTTTAGTTTTATTTGGTGTTTCTTTATCCTTTTTGTTCAATCCACCACTGGTTTTCATTTTGCTTTGAAAGATTTAGGTACATTCCTTAGCATTTGCGTCCTTACTCTTAGATATTTTTTTACAATTACATTTAATTTCAATTGTAATATGCTATTTTCTTCATAGGTGAAGCAGTATTTTAACTGTGACGTGTTAGTCAACAAGAACGCCTCAAAGATTACTTTCATGGTAAATGCTTAGTTACTTAGTTACTAAGACTGTTTAATTCTGGTAAATAAAAAGCTGGTGTACATGTTAAAGGAGCTATGTCACGATATTTTAAGTCATTTTTGCTAAGTGCAAAAATCACCTTTAAATTGAAGAAAGCCTCGAAATAGTTGTTTACTAAGGTAGAAAAACACCAAAGAGGTGATAATAAACCAAACTGGAACAAGGATGGTTGAGGATGGACAAGATTAAGACGGATTGCGAACGGCGAACTTGAAAAAAATTGCCAATTTTTTCAAGATGCGCCATCCGTGACGTAGCCCCTTTAAAATCGATAACGTTTTGGATTGAGCGGTTAAAGTCACAAAAGAAATATCAGTAAGCCACACTAGATGAAATGCTAATTTAAGCGCCGGGGAGCCGTATTAGGTAGGTACCGTACAGGGTACCAATCTTTGTGTAGTTTTTGCTGTACTCTACATGAGTGATGGGTTGGTTAGGTCTTCCGTCTAAATTTATGCTGTATTCTCAGATCACTTACTGTTTAGTAAAACACCGTTTTTAAATTACAATAGCTTGAAAAGATCCTCAAGTGGAAGAGATTGAGGTATCATTAGCAAATGTAATTAAGCCACTCTCTAAAAGTCTCGGAGACTTAATTATCAGGGTGGGTTAATTATCAGATATAGCTATCTAATCACGTACCTCCACATAGGTCATTGCACGCGGTAAGATACTCAGCCAGTGGGTCAAAGTCCAAAAGGTGGGTGTGATATCAAGCTTCCGATTTAGAATTCAACCGGAGATGTCGCCTTCATCGCGTCTTGTAGTATTCTTCTTTGGAAAGGACGGCGAAGTTGTCGCAGACAGTACGCTGCTTGAAATTGACGATGGACTACCCAATAAGGCAAGTCACGTGTTCATGATTTTATGTATCTGTTGTTGAGAGTTTTTTTTTTACGTGGTTTGGGTAATGAAGTTAATAAAGTTCCAGAGTCACTAGTTAACGTTATGGCGCGAGATGAAAGTAAAACTGTTTTTTTTTATATGAATTATACACCATTCAAGTTTCGTTGCAACAGCTTAAATACTTTTAGAGAAAACGTCCAGTCAAGACATAGGATTCATAATAGGATTCATAACTACGGGAAATGATTTAGAGGAGTACTGCTGTTTCCTTGCGAAATGCCGGCCTCTCCCGGCATTTTGTCAGGTGGAACCAACAATTTGCCGGGACTCCATTTTAACACCTGTGTGGAGAGAGGATTTGTGTGTTGGTTCAGTGCATCTCAGTAACAATGGTTTGCATGGGTGTTTTAACGGTAACATTTGAAATAAATTTCTAAATATTTGAACTAGGATTTTGCATTGATCTTTTTTCCTGTTTGATCAATAATTTTATAAACCGCCTTGTACAGGTTGAATTCCAAGATGACTCAGCCGGTCAATCGTTACAGAAACCAGGTGTTGCATATAAGATTCAGCTGTCGGCCACTCCTGGGACGAGAATTGGACTTCTAGCTGTCGATCAAAGTGTTTATATCCTTAGAAACCGCGAAAAACTCAACAAGAAAAGGGTGAGAAACAAGTTTCTTAATTTTTTCCCTGTTAATTTGAGGTTGGATTCACGTTAAAAAGACATCTGTTAAATTCCGAGCAGAATTTAAAGACGCCCTAAGGAATTTATGGTGCAGTCAAGTGTGAGAAAAATGAACAACAACAACAACAGCGACGACGACGACAACAACAACACTGTAAAAATGTATTCCAGGTTATGAAGAGCAGAAATATAGAGCTATGGGTACTGAATTTGCATGGCGCTATAGTTTAGCTTTTTCTACCCAATACACAGTGTAATATGATAGGGTTTTTTTATGAGACCTTACTTGCCAGTGTGATATCATGGACTTTCTAACGTATAGTTTCATGCATCGACAGGTATTTAATATTATGGAATCTCTCGATCTTGGATGTGGAGTAGGGTCTGGACGCGATAGCCAGGATGTGTTCTATGTAAGTACTTTATAAACAAATTTTGATAAAGCTAATCTATTCTAGTGTGTTAACAGAGATTTTTAAATGCATTTTTCTTGTACCTTGCAACGAAATGAGACAAGTTGCAAGAAAGATGTTACATGGTGTACCTGATCGCTGAAGGTTGCGAAACATGTTCTACTCTTCCTGCAACTCACACGTTTTCGCTGCGAGACAAAGTACACTGGGCTGGTAGAATTGGTATAAATTGTTGCCATTTAATAGGTCACTCGATAAAGTAAGTAGGAAAATGGAATGGAATGAAATGATGTCAATGTGAAAGTCTCCTTTATAAGACTTTTTCCTTTCAAAAAGTATAATTTACATTTACAACTCAAATTACAATAGACCATTTTACAGTTCTGTGAAAAGTAACCAAGCCTCTGTATGAAATCGAGGTTAGGCGTGACCATGAGATGATAGAGATCAGAAACTAGTTTACATAATAACAGAATAATTTACATTTGAAAAGAAGGAAGGTTTGTATCACGGCACAACAAAGTCACCTCCAGCCTCACTTCTGTTCAAAGGCCTGGATTCTAAGCACACAACTGTAAAATGGCCTATTAGTATTATTTGTCTGTTCGACTAATACATATTTTAATTTCAAAAGCATCCTTCTGCCGTCAAAGTGAGTAGTTTAGCGTTTGTCGTGAGCGTTAAATCTTTTCAATTTTCTGATGGATTTATTTCATAATCAGAGGAAAATGAATTAGAATCGACAGCAATCTGGCGTTTGCCTTTTTCTGCATCTGGTTATTGCGCATAGTTGAAGATGTGTCTCGAGCAAACAGGAACAATAGACCATTTTACAGTTCTGTGAAATGTAACCAAGCCTCTGTATGAAATCGAGGTTAGGCGTGACCATGAGATGATAGAGATCAGAAACTAGTTTACATAATAACAGAATAATTTACATTTGAAAAGAAGGAAGGTTTGTATCACGGCACAACAAAGTCACCTCCAGCCTCACTTCTGTTCAAAGGCCTGGATTCTAAGCACACAACTGTAAAATGACCTATTAGTATTATTTGTCTGTTCGACTAATACATATTTTAATTTCAAAAGCATCCTTCTGCCGTCAAAGTGAGTAGTTTAGCGTTTGTCGCGAGCGTTAGATCTTTTCAATTTTCCTGATGGATTTATTTCATAATTAGAGGAAAAGGAATTAGAATCGACAGCTATCTGGCGTTTGCCTTTTTCTGGATCTAGTTATTGCGGCATAGTTCAAGATGTGTCTCGAGCAAACAGGAACAATAGACCATTTTACAGTTCTGTGAAATGTAACCAAGCCTCTGTATGAAAGTGAGGTTAGGGTGACCATGAGATGATAGAGATCAGAAACTAGTTTACATGATAACAGAATAATTTACATTTGAAAGAAGGAATGTTTGTATCACAACAAAGTCACCTCCAGCCTCACTTCTGTTCAAAGGCCTGGATTCTAAGCACACAACTGTAAAATGGACTATTTACATGTCTTTGATGGACCGGTTATAAGTGACAGAAAAGATTGTGGTGTGTGGGTAGTATTTGGTTTTTGAATACGATTATTGTGTAATGTTCGGTCGTAACATTTTAGTAGCTCAACCAATTGAATGGTGTCGTATTTTCAGAAAAGTGGAACTGTTGTGATCACAAACACGGACGTTGCCAGCAGAGGACGTTCTGGTATGCTAAGAACACTTCATTTGCTTTGTATTGTTATTGTTCTGTTTATAATTAAAATGATATGTACTGTATATTAACACCACTTTTGTCCGCCGGCATTCATCAAAATCTTGCTTTCTATTACGTCGCGAAAAGTAAGCAGGCAGAGTGATATCCGTTATACGATTACGTCTTCGTTGGGAATGAAACAAAATGATCACTTTTTCATGCATAAATGTGATTTCTTTGTTTTATGTCTGTGATCGTGAGCATCGGAGTTAAGTTAGAATTTTAGTAATTTGAAGCTGACCTATTGGTTCCAAAAACCCATGCTTATGTGCTATAACCAATCAGAGGAAAAATGCTTTATCGACCCCACCCCCCCCCCCCCCCCCCCCGCCCCCTCTAACCCTCCAACAAACCAGGAGCACGGTTGCATGTTTTACCGCGCTTGGACTAGTGGACTAGTGGCATAATTAACGTTTTCCGTCGAATTCTGATCGGTTTATTGTGTTATGTGAGTTTGGTAATGGTCTTGCAAGAAAAAACTAAGATAGAATTACGAGAACAGCACTGAGGTGGACATCAGATCGATGATGGAAAAAAAAGGAACCGTCGTAGTCGACCGCGGGAAACATGGGGGAGGACGATTGAGACTGAAATGAAACCATTTTTTACACTTCTAAGAGCTTCCTTCTATTTTCAGACTTTGCCTGTCCTCACCCAAAAAGCAAGCAGAAAAGGTCAACCGAAGGCAAGGAAGGTGGGAACGTATAGTATCTGTACAAAAACTATTTTAATACAAGCTTAGCATAAAAATATCACCACTGTAATCTCTGTAAAGACTGATGTAACACACTTAGTATATTTTATATAGGGTTGGGTATGCATTATGAGTCGTTAAATTATATGTAGGTATTTAGAAAATGACGATTTTGTATAGTTTATTACTAAGATACAGTGGAACCCCGCCTTATAAGTCCCGCACTAAAGTTCTGCCAATCATTTTATTATTTAAGAACCCCTTTAATCATGCTTTAATACGACCAGATTTTAGTGGCCCGTTGGTGGTTAGATTTGGCGGGGTTCCAATTTCTGACAAGTGGTGTATCAACCTCGTCCCAGAGTCTTCTTGGCGTTCAAAATGGCGGCGCGAAGAAGACCCTGGCGAAGAGCAGGTCACGTGACCACAAAATTAGCCAATCGCGAGCCCGCCGCCATTTTGAAACAATCATATTTTTGGAGACACGTGACCTACTGTTCGCCAGGGTCTTCTTCGCGCCCACCCGCCATTTTGAAAGCGGAGATGGCCCTGGGGACGAGGTTGAGTGGTGTATGTGAAAGGATTCATTTATGACCTGTGTGTAGAAAACGTTCTAAGACACACCCTTCGTCTCGCTCATTTGCGAGTTGTTGTATTTAGAGACGTAGTCAATGCGAATTAAACGAATTAACGAATATACGAGTCGAACGTTTATTACATGGCGCCCAACGTGGGGCAAAGACAAACGACCCTGAGTTAAACGACTGTGGCGAACCACGAGGATCCATAGGAACGATCGATACGAGATGGCGGAAAAAGAAGCGAAAGAGAAGCTGGAACGATTAAAGGCGATTCGAGCTGCGAATCGTGGTGTAATTACGAAGAAATCACCGATGTCCCCGCAATTTCTAAATGGAGGTACGTTGAACGAGGATCAGGGAAAGGCTTTAGAAATATTAGATCGCTTACTCGACAGCAAACTAAAAACAGTCGAGGGAACTCGACCAGAGCGTTTTATCGCTTTGTAGTTTAGATTCGATTCAGGGTGAAATAGAAGATTCCGAGAAAGTATTAGAGAAAGTGGTAAGAATGCCAAACGAGTATACACGAAGCATTACAAAAACGAAAGAGTGAACACAATGGACAGGAAGCCAAATAAACCCGTCAGGTCAAATTCAAGCAACACCGGCTAGCGCTAGTCAAGCAAAGGCAAAATTGCCCAAGTTGGTTTTACCGAGATTTCGTGGGGACGTCACCAAGTGGATCAGTTTCTGGGATTCCTTTAAATCAGCTGTACATGAAAACCCAGCGATTTCGTCGGTCGATAAGTTCAATTACCTTAATTCACTGCTCGACGGTCCAGCTTCACGAGCAATCCAAGGATTGGCCTTGACCGAAGACACTACAATTCCGCCGTCGAAATTCTACAAGAGAGGTTTGGGAGGCCTCAGCAGATTATTTCCGCGCACATGGATGAGTTGCTTAAGATTCCAAGCTGTTCAGGAACTGAACGTTCGACCTCTTTGAGGTTTGTTTACGACAAGATCAGCGTGCATGTTCGTGGCCTATCTTCGCTGGGCGTTGCCTCAGATCAGTACGGCGGTTTGTTGATCCCCGTCATAATGGCGAAGCTTCCAAACGAAATACGTGTGAGAATTGCGAGAGAAACGAAAAGTTCGGTCTGGAAAATGGACGACTTACTAGAGATCATCAAGCAAGAAGTTGAAGCCAGGGAAATGAGCGAGAGCGTGAAAGCAAACGAAGAAAGAAATCCGAAATACACGCCGACGTATCATGAGCAACACAGGAATCCGAAGCATTCAACCACTGGTTCATTCTTGGTTGCTAAAGAAGATCAAAGAAACAATACAGTGCGAATGCGTTGTGTTTACTGTAACGATCTTCACTATTCCGCATCGTGTGATAAAGTTACAAATCCGAATGATAGAAGAAGCATACTGATCGAAACGAACCGCTGTTTTAAGTGTCTAAGTCCCGGACATCAAATCAATGAATGCACATATCCCAGGAACTGTCGCCTATGTGGAGGGGTTAGTCATCACCAGTCAGTTTGTTTTCAGTGGATACAGACCCATTCAACAGACACAAAATGAAACGGCGCCGATCAACGATGGAGAAAGTGGTGCTTTGGGAGCACAGTTACTGCGACCTCAAGTACAAAGGCCAAGGGGAGCATTCTTCTACAAACTGCCACCGCGATTGCTACAAACGAAGATCGTTCCAAATCAGTACCAGTTAGAATTCTATTCGACAATGGCAGTCAGCGATCCTACGTAACCGATAATCTCAAGTCGAAGCTTGGTTTGAAGCCAACATCATCCGAAACACTGCACCTAAACACGTTTGGAGAAAACGCCTATCGAAAGCAGAAGTGTCAAGTCGTAACCTTGCCCCTACGAAACAACAAGAACGAATACCTAGAGATCTCCGCACTCAATTTTCCTGTTATCTGCTCGCCGTTGCCGAAGAGTGTAGACGTCAACAAGTATCCCCATTTACAAGATTTAGAGCTAGCAGACCGTTCCGAAAGTCAAGATTCTATTGACATTCTCATCGGGTCGGATCATTACTGGACATCGTCACTGGCGAATCGATTCGTGGAGAATTTGGACCAACAGCGATACAAAGCAAGTTTGGATGGCTTCTCTCTGGACCGACCAACATCAGCTCTCCAAACGAATCCAATGTCGTCTCAAATCTTATCATCTCAGACGAAACATGTCTAAACGAAGCGAAACAAAACGACGAGATTGTGGACATGCTGAAGTCATTCTGGGAAACTGAGAGCATTGGAATATTGGACGACACCACAACCGAACGACAGATACCCGATCTGAAATTCAAGGGAAGCGAAATCTCTTTCAATGGTCGTCACTACGAAACTGGATTGCCATGGAAAGAGGACTGTACGCCGGCCTCAAACAACTATGGTATGTGCCAATCACGACTGCGATCATTGCATCACAAGCTGAAGAGTGAACCGACTTTACTGAGCGAATACGATAAAATTATTCAACAACAATGCCAAACCGGAATCGTCGAAAAGGTGTCGAAATCGAACAGTACAAACGAACTCAACGCAACGAGCGTTCACTATTCACCTCATCATGCAGTAGTCCGACGAGATCGCGAAACGACCAAAGTACGCATCGTGTACGATGGGTCTGCAAAATGTTCGAAAGAGGAACGATCTCTAAACGACTGCTTAGAAGTTGGCGAAAATTACATCCCGCATATCTTCGATATGTTGTCTAAGTTTCGATGGAACGCTGTCGCCCTTACCTCAGACATCGAAAAGGCATTTCTTATGGTTGGCATCAAGCAACAAGATCGTGACATGCTCCGTTTCCTATGGTTCGAAGATCCGTTCGCGAGCAAACCAGAGATCGCAGAGTTTCGATTTAATCGACTTGTTTTTGGTCTACGACCTTCTCCTTCAATCCTGGGTGCGACAATTAAGCATCATTTGAGTTTGTACAAGCAAAGCGAGCCCGAGATGGCTGAATTACTCGAGAAATCACTGTATGTAGACGATTTGCTCACTGGAGACGACAACGATGACAAAGCTCTTATAGTTTATCAGAAATCAAAGCAAATCATGGCCGAAGGCGGATTTAACCTCCGAAAATGGAACTCTAACTCGCGCACCCTGTTGAGAGCGATCGAGAGTTGCGAAAATCCACGCGGTGAAACCAAATTGAATCAAATTACCACAACAGAAGACGACGAGTCATACGCCAAATCATCGACTACCCCTGGTAGCTCTGAAGTGAAGAACGACACGATTGTCAAAGTTCTAGGACTGAACTGGGACACTGCTTCTGACGAATTTTTCTTCGATCTCACAGAATTGTACAAATATGGCAGCTCACTTCCGGCGACAAAGCGTTCAGTTCTCAAACTGACAGCCAAGATATTCGATCCCATTGGATTCCTGACACCTTTCACCGTTGAAATGAAAATCTTATTTCAAGAACTTTGCCTGGACAAAATCGACTGGGATAGCGATTTGCAAGGAACTTTGCTCTTTACTTGGAACACGTTACTTGAAGAATTGAAATGCCTCAACAATGTACGAATTCCGCGTTGTTATTTCCAGTCAAGTCCTATAGAAATCGAGCTTCATGGTTTCAGCGACGCCTCTCATCGCGCGTACGCCGCAGTTATTTTCATGCGTTCTCTCTATCAAGATGGACGAGTTGATGTTCGCTTGGTTGCCTCAAAATCACGAGTAGCGCCGTTAAAGAAGCAGTCTATCCCGCGTCTGGAATTACTGGGAGCAGTTCTTCTCGCACGACTTGTTCACAAATTCAATTCGACCGAAAAACAATTGAAAACAATCAATTGGACCGATTCTATGACTGCCTTGTGTTGGATAAAAAACGAGCGAGTTTGGAAACAATACGTTCAGCATCGTGTGGAAGAAATTCGGAATTTGACCTCCAAAGATGAGTGGAGACATTGCCCGGGTGAATTGAATCCTGCCGATATTCCTTCTCGTGGTTTGTCTGCTAAGGAACTTTCCATTAATACGACTTGGTGGAATGGCGCAGCGTTTCTTTACCGACCAGAATCCGAATGGCCTGTAAATCGATCGACACAATCTGAAGATAAGGTTGCCCTCGAAGAAGCTGTAAAGAATCCGCCAGCTATCACGCATTCACTTGTGAATACTTCAGACGAGAATCCAGAGAAGAGAATCGACCAGATAGTCGACATAAAGAGATTTCACGACTTAACAAGTCTGCTCCGTGTAACAGCCCTTGTTATCAAGTTTGCAAGGCGGTTCAAGAATCGATCTCGAAACGAGAGTACCGAGAAAGAAGAAACAAGATTAAGCGCCACCGATCTAAAGGAAGCCGAACATCTCTGGATCAAATCAGTACAAGCATCATCGTTCACCAAGGAAATTGAATTTCTTCAGCGCAAGGATCACAAGTCGACCCCGCCAACTTACGTTACGCAGTTTGGGTTATTCTTGCAAGAAGGCATTGTCAAATGTAAAGGGAGACTGAACAATTCACCCTTGCCTGAGAACTCTAGGAATCCCATCCTATTACCCGCAAAACACGAATTTGTTCAGCTACTGATAAAGCAGTCACACGCATCTGTTAAACACAATGGAATACGAGACACTCTGACAACACTGAGAGAACGTTTCTGGGTGCTCCGTGGACGAGAAGCAGTGAAGAAGATTATTCGAAATGTGTTATTTGTCGCAAATATGAAGGAACGCCTTACAACCCTCTGCCGCCTACCGATTTGCCAAACAACAGAGTATCCGTGGATCCTCCGTTTACGCATGTTGGTCTCGACTTTGCTGGACCATTGTTCATCGAAAACAAGAGTTCTGAAGTTGAACAAAACGAATCGAAGAAGGTCTACATATGTTTGTTTACATGCGCGTCGACACGAGCTGTCCACTTAGAACTATGCAGAAGCCTTAGCGCTCAAGATTTTCTACTATCCGTCCGACGATTTGCTAGCCGAAGGGGACTGCCCGCCACTCTTACGTCGGACAACGCGAAAACTTTCAAGTCTTCGTGCAAGGAAATACGCAAGATTACGCGATCAGCCGAAGTCTGGCGTTACCTAGTCAACCAAAGAATTTCCTGGCATTTCATCATCGAAAGAGCCCCGTGGTGGGGTGGTTTTTGGGAAAGATTAGTGCGCAGTATCAAGAGACCGCTCAAGAAAGTACTTGGACGATCAACTCTAAATTTCGAAGAGCTCCGAACAGTTCTAGTGGAAATCGAAGGGGTAATCAATTCAAGACCTCTCACGTATGTTTATGACGACGAGGAGTCCGTCTCTTACCCTCTAACGCCATCAGATTTGATCTACGGAAGACGTATTACATCGACTCCTAACGCCGCTCACTATGAAATCGTCAGTACAAATCAGTCACTTACGAAGAAGTCTCGTCAGCATCGACACGTTCTCCAACAACTGACTAATCAATGGCGTCGAGAATACCTAATCGGATTGAAAGAACGATCGCAAGTTGCATCTAAGGGGAGCGATAATCAAGCTATTTCAATTGGAGACCTTGTCCTTTTGAAAAACGACTCGACGAGCAGAGCCTTTTGGAAACTTGCGAAAGTAGAAGAGCTCATTCCTGGAGCTGATGGAAATGTTCGTGCAGCTATCGTCAAAGTAGCAAGCAGCGATAGACGTCCTGTTTATCTTCGAAGAGTTGTACAACATTTGATTCCAATTGAAGTAAAGGCTGTCAATGCAGTCACGCAGTCAACGCAACCTGCTGTTCTTCAAGCTGTGCGAGACAACATTGCGAGACCCCGACGCAACGCTGCGGTTGTGGGAGAAATCAACAGACAATTGAACAGTGCATGAACAATTGAACATTGTGTAAATAAGTTAGTTATTCGCTTTAGCGAAATAACTAGGGGAGTGTAGAAAACGTTCTAAGACACACCTTCGTCTCGCTCACGTGTCGTGCCATGTGGCATCGTTGAAACATTATATCTTGTTTTGTTGTGTACAGAAACCGGTTTTACTAGTATAGCGCAGCATGATCACATGATAGGAACATAATAACGTGTACATTAGACTTTGATCAGTTGTTAGTCCGCGTCCACTTATTCGAGTTACAATACGAAGTTACGAGTTGCGAGTTGTTGTATTTAGAGACGTAGTCAATGCGAATTAAACGAATTAACGAATATACGAGTCGAACGTTTATTACACTGTGGATTAAAAGTGTGAAGTTTTTTGAGAGCCATTAATGTATTCAGTTTTATTTCAGTTAAAGGTGTCACGTTGATCTGTCCGTTCTTTTCATGCTTTTTCGTCATAGACTTGGTTGAATGCTGTAAAGCGGGTTTTATACCATCTAGAGCGTCTTGTATTCTACGTGCACGGTACTTGATGGCTCGTGTCAGCAAAAGCTGCAGAGAAGAATTTCTCCGATGTTGCTTTAATTATACTGGCGAGACAGGTACAACAGTTGACTGATTAAAAGTATTTGCATATTTAGCGATATATCAAATACGTTTCGATATCATTTGCTCCCATTCTTTCGTGATTATCACCATTGATTATTTTACGTCATGGTGGTTTTAACTTTTAAGTCTGTGGATGAAACCCTGTGTGTTACCATTTAAATGAAAGCTACTGAGCAGTACTTTCATGTGGTACTTCTGTAGGTGGTTTTAACTTTTAAGCAAACCTAAGTATGTGACCATTTAAATGAAAGCTACTGAGCAGTACTTTCATGTGGTACTTCTGTAGGTGGTTTTAACTTTTAAGCAAACCTAAGTATGTGACCATTCAAATGAAAGCTACTGAGTGGTACTTTCATTTGGGACTGTCTAGTATGCCGTACAAGGTGGCCTAACTTTAAGGTCTGCGGAGAAACCCTAATGTTCGAGCCATGATTCAAATTTAAACTGTTTTTATCTGCTGTTGTTGGGTTTTCAATTGTTAGTGCAATTTAGGATTATTTTAAAGTTTGAACTTAGCACTCTTAGGTGTGACAGTGAAGAACATAACAGAACGGTGTGTCGGTCTTGTTCTATTTCGGCAGATTTTATCATTCACTTTTATCTTACTGGTTCTTTATTCATTACTGTTTACAAAATTTTGCTTATTGAAACATCTTGCACAGAAAAACTTATAGTGAATGTATTTTCTGCTAATTAAAATTGACCTTTCAATCGATGCAATAATGGAAGTATTACTGCACTATATTGCCAAGGTGTTAAAGAAGCTACGTCACGGATGGCGCATCTTGAAAAAATAGCGAATTTTTTCAAGCTCATCGTTCGCAATCCGTCTTAATCTTTCTCAATCTTAACGATTGTTGTTCCTTTTCGGTTTATTATTTCTTCTTTGGCGTTTTTCTACCTTCATAAACTATTATTTTGAGGTTTCCTTCAATTCAACAGTAGTTTTGTTCATCAGAAAAATGACTTAAAATATCGTGACATATAGCTCCTTTAATCTCAACATTATTCTTTACATCTTTTACCTGTTTTAATTTGTTAATCAGACCCAAGAATTACACAAGTTCGTTCAAGAAAGGTTCATCAGTCCGACCAAGTATTTGAAGAAGATGAAATCAGCCAGGGACAGATGAGAAAATACTTTCCTGAAACTTGGATTTTTCTGGAGGATGTTGTTGGGTAAGCTGACATGATGTATGCCATGACGAAATTGCACCGAATTACAAAGACTGAATTATAATATTTTTAAAAAGGCTAAAGAGTAATTTAAGTGTCTGGCTCGAACACGGATCTGGCGTCTAACTAACTAAACTATTAGGCCACTACAGGGGCGGATCCAGGAATTTTTGATAGGGGAGGTCCCTGGGTTTTCCCAGAAATGTGAAGTACGTAGAAGGAGATTTTTTGGAAGTAGACTGCAATAGTTCTTACTAAACGCTTCTACAAGGGGCGAATGGGGGCCTCCCCCAGAAAAGATTTCAGATTTCAGGCTCTGAAAAGTGCATTTGGTGGATCCTGGAGATCCATGCTATGGATAACGGTGAAAGCAAAAACACCCACAGGTCTGATGTCCCCCCCCACCGACCCTCCCCCTGGATCCGCCACTGCACTATGCCTCCTTCCAATATATGAAAAACAATTTTCCGGGCATGCGCATCACCGACTGAGAAATGTATTTCTCATCATTTTAATGTGTCGAGGAAAATAATATTAAATCGTCTGCTTTCGATAAATACATGGCTTGGAACTGTATTTTATTATCCATGGCAGTATAAATACTCTATGTGGTTTAACTCAGCCGTCTATGAATACAGAAACTGACACTGACGAGCTTCAAGATCTGGAGCATATTATCGAAATCTTTAGAATAAGCTGCTATTCTATTATCATGCGATGTCCCGTCTATAAACTTTCAGCTGATCGATAATTCTCATGGACACGACTATAATAATAACAAAAATTGTATTTTAAGAGGGTAAAAAACTAGTGGCCCTCGATACTGCTTTAGTAAATGTTTTCACTAGAACACAACAACATCGTTTTTCATTTTAGCCAAGATGGAAAGTTTCACGTTTATGCCAACCTACCGGACACAATTACCACGTGGGTAGTCCAAGCGGTTGGCATTTCAAACCAGACAGGCTTGGGAGTCGCTCGTCCACTTCACATCCTGGCATTTAAGGATTTCTTCATCTCGGTTCGTCTACCTTACTCTGTGCAACGAGGAGAGCAGATATCTGTGATTGCTACAGTGTTTAACTACGGGATGTTCGAATTGAAGGTAAACATTGAATATCAATGCTGTATCTTCAGTAACAATTCTGTATTCTAAGGCCCAGTTCAGACGCCGTACTTCACATGAGCCGAATCGAATTCGAATTTAGGCCGACCCAAATTAATTTAGACCGGCTGAATTGATTCAGACCCCGAGCTTAATTCAGCCGAACTTAAATTAATAGGGGAAAATTGCTGTTATATTGAAAAATACATTATAATAATTCATGCATTTGTTTCGGCTCATGTGAAGTTCGGCGTCTGAATCAAAGCCGGTCCACAGCCGTTATTCCCGGCTGAGCCAGGCGGGAAGAACGGCTGAGCCGATCCGAATTCATTCAGCCGTTCTGAATTGATTCAGACGCCGTACCTCACATGAACTTAATTCATCGAATTCGATTCGGCTCATGTGAAGTACGGCGTCTGAACTGGGCCTAAGTAAGAGTAACCAGTTTCAGTCAATGACGGTCGTTCTCAATCTTTTATATTGCCTCCCTTTCCTGTACACTTTCTAGTGTGCGGTTTTTGTTCCCGTTGCCAGTACGGCTGGTAACCGAGCATATCTTTCATGTAGTACTGTATTTCATTCAATTTCACGCAGACTCTAATTATATCATATCAATTAAGGTAATAATGATGTATTTTAAACTTGTCAGTTAATTTCGAAGGTGCATGAAACGTCAAATTGTCCTTTTGACGGCCAACGATTTCTGTATCAAGCGATTGCGATCAGCTAGCACAGTATTTTCCCAGTAATTCTGCGTTAAGCGTTCAAAACAGACAAACAGATAGAGAAATCTTAAAAGAGAAAGCAATAGTATAGACTTTTATGACTTTTAGAACAATTTCATACTGTTTTAAAATAAGCCAACAAACAACAAACCAGGTAATTTTAAGCAGACAATTACTGATTATTTACTTTGTAGGTTAAAGTCATGCTAGAAGAAAGCAAGGAATTCTGTACCAATGTGCCAGCGGGTCAAAAGTCAGCGGTTTTGTTACTAGCTGTAAAGGAAAACGACGCAGTATCTGTTTCATTTCCCATAATACCTATCAAACTAGGAAAAGTGTCAATCAAAGTGATTGCTGCTGCACAAATTCCTGGTGATGAACTGCTGGCCGGTGAAACCGTGGCAAGTGATGCGGTGGTTCGAAGTATCCTTGTAGTGGTAAGGTCATGTCAATTTGTTTGCCCTTAGGCCAGGGTAGGATGGCAGGGGTGTTTCATCCCATACAGTCAACTCTCTCTAAGACGGACACCATCGGGACCGGTACCAACTGTCCGTCTTAGAGAGGTGTCCGGCTTATAGAGAGTTTCGATGCAGTAAAATGACTGAAAAACGGCGCGCAGGGACCAACACCAGGTGTCCGTTTTATAGAGGTGTCCGTCTTATAGAGGTGTCCGTTAAGAGAGAGTTGACTGTATCCCCAAAGTTGTAATTTTTGCACACCCCTTATAGGATAAAAGGCCTGAAATCACTTTACAAATAACGTAGCTTTTTACCTTTACCCGAGGTGATGGATGGGAGGCGCGATGGCCTAATGGTCGTTGTGTTGTGTTCTCAGGGCAAGACACACTGTACTCTCACAGTATCTCTGCATCCAAGATTATAAATGGGCACCCGCGAGTAGAGAGAGTTGCAATACTCTTAGTTGCTTCATACTAAAGAAACCGGAGTTAGCACCGGTATCGATTAACCATCCGGCTCCACTGATCCTTAAGATTGAAACGGACTTTATCTGACAAGGCGGAGGATAAAATCATACAAGATCACGAAGAGATAAAGGAATAGACCTTTCTCCAAAACGGCCGCCGAAAATTCATATTAAACTGAGCGGAAAATCAATACCAGCATCTGAAATACTACCTCTTGTTTAGTAATAGTACGAAGTTTCATTAGGTTAGGTTCTACCTGAGTCGAGAAAACGGAAGTTGAAAACTGGAAAATTTAGAGACGTTTGTATGACTGGGGGTATACGCCATACCCCCAGTCATACAAACGTCTCTAAATTTTGCGGCGGCCATTTTGGAGAAAGGTCTATATACATAACTACACATGATCAGTCTCCCGGGTTTCTTTGTAAATGGTAATATTCTTTTGTGGTATGGTTGTTGGATATAGACTTTGATGAATTATTTCTTTTTCTTTTTCTCTTCAGCCGGAAGGAGTTGAACGACGAATAACGCACTCATTTGTTCTTGATCCACAAGGTCAACTGAGTACAGTGGAACCCCACCTAGTTAATACGACCACTTTCTCTTGTCCCGAACTAAAGTTCTGTCAGTCCTTTTCTTATTTAAGGACCACTTCGCTAATGCGACCAGATTTTGGTGACACGTTGGTAGTCGGATTAACCGGGGTTCCACTGTAATACATTACTGAAATTTAATTTGAAAACTGTAGCTAGTCAGATAAACATGCGAGGGTAGTGATCGATATGTTTGTTTGTTTGTTTGATTTATTGATATTTTGATTGATGAATGGATTGTTAGCTATTGTTGGAGCGATGGATTGATTGATGGTGACAGGTTTATTGAGTAAACAATTGTCAGTTTCTGAGTAACTATTAGGTACTTAAAATAACTATACTTTAGTGACACTTTGGGCACTTGATGTGGCTGTAATTCTCTAAGGCCCAGTTCAGACGCCGTACTTCACATGAGCCGAATCGAATTCGAATTTAGGCCGACCCAAATTAATTTAGACCGGCTGAATTGATTCAGACGCCGAGCTTAATTCAGCCGAACTTAAATTAATAGGGGAAGATTGCTGTTATATTGAAATTTATATATTCATGAATTTGTTTCGGCTCATGTGAAGTACGGCGTCTGATCAAAGCCGGTCACAGCCGTTATTCTCGGCTGAGCCAGGCGGGAAGAACGGCTGGGCCGTTCCGAATTGATTCAGACGCCGTACCTCACATGAACTTAATTCGTCGAATTCGATTCGGCTCATGTGAAGTACGGGGTCTGAACTGAGCCTAACTCACCTTATGCATACAGCATGGAACTGGATGCTTTTCTTTTTCCTAATGGAGACTCTACCGATTTATACCGAGATTTTTTCACAGGAGTTTTACGAGACGAGGTGCCAGACACAACCAACACATCCTCTTCTGCGCCAGGAATTAAACACGATCGTAAGTCAAATATCGCCATGTTCTTCTCGATTAAATTTTGAATTTCTATGGGATATGGATTGCTTGGACACCTGTCAATAAAAATATTTTTGCCCGCCTTTGCCTTTTTCTTATTTATACTTTCCAATTTTCACTTGTCCATCGAGTAGTACACGCATGAACAGTTTTTTTAGGAACTAATTGTTTTATTACGTAAATGTCGCTATACCTGATGGCACGAGCACCTCATTTCGTTGCGAATTGCCCGCATTAGCAAACGAAAACTGAACAAAAGTCGACAATTTGCAATTGTCCCTAGTGAACCATGGCACGAATTCTCCATAAATAACATGAAGCGAAACAGCAGTACTAAAATTGAATTTTTTTTTTCCATAAACGGTTATAATATATAAATCTTATTAGATATTTTAGTGCGTAGTACTCACTGTCCCGGGATCACTGTATGTTTTTATGAGTCTTGATGTATTTTGGCAAGTCCGTAGGGCGAGCTAAAATACAAATGACAATTGAAAGTCAAGCGATACTACTAAAATGTGTAATAATGTAGTTGTTTTCGTACTCACTAGGAGTGGTCCAGAACGGCATGCAGGTCGACAGTGTGTTTCTCAAAGTTCCCTCCCGGGCAATACCAGGATCATTGAAAGCTTCTATGTCACTCACAGGTATGATTAAAGATATTCGTAGACCTACCCAGAAGGCTTTGGTATAATCGGAAGATGTAACGAGCCCCGACTGTCATCAAAACCAATTACTCATATTATGATCATACATTTTGCATTCCATGGGCAAAGTGGATGAGGTTATATGATCATAAATGAACCGATAGCGGCTTCCAAAGCCCTCTTTATAATCCATCCTCAGCATTGAATGGCTTATGTCAACATATACCACGTCTAGATATTTTTCTGTGATCAGCTTGGTATACTAAAGCTAAGAGAAAAAGGCGTTTTCGATTCCTCCTTCACTTTCACCAACACATTTTTTCTGCTCTCTTGAAGGAAACCTTATCGGTCCCGTTGTCACGAGTTTAATATCCGGTGGCTTGGAAAGCCTTTTGCGTATGCCCATGGGTTGCGGAGAGCAGACGATGATATTCTTGGCTCCCAATGTGTACGTGATGGAGTATCTGTTACGAACCAGACAGGTAACTGCTGACATCGAGTCACGTGCCTACACGATGATTCAATCAGGTGAGTAGCCCGGATGGACTGGGACGACGTATTAATTCAAGCAGTGAAAGAGGGGGACTGATATTTATATTCTGAATATTATCCAGGTTATCAACGGGCCCTGAATTACCGCAGAAATGACAAATCCTTTAGCGCGTTTGGAGAATCCCGTCCTGGTAGCACGTGGTAAGTTTAATTCTCAACATAGAAACGAAAGAATCAATGAAACGAACAAACAGGTAAACGAACAAACGAACTAACGAACGAACAAACAAAAAAACAAACAAATATCTGGAGCGTTAACCTGGCCTTCGCCAATAGCGTTAACCTGGCCTTCGCCAATGTCAGAGCATTTGATAAGGGCCAACACTCTAAGTTAATTTTAACTTATAAATTCCAAGTCGATAACAAATTAACAAAATGAAACAGAAAAGAAGCAAAAGAACAACTGTTTATATGTGAGATACAAGCTAAGGTCAGTGCAGTTAACACAACTACTTTTAACTAGCTTCAGAAGAACTTTCGATTAGATATGTCTCCAAATTGAGAAAAATGTCCGTAAAATTCAACAAAAATCTAATTTTGCAAAACCACCAAGAAAACACGAGAAACTAAGTACAAAAATAATAATTAAAAAGTTATCTTATAGCTTTTAATACTGAAACGTGTTCCTTGCATGACAGGTTGACAGCGTTTGTCACGAGGGTGTTTTGTGCTGCACAAAAGTTCGATGGGATTGAAATTGACGAGGCTCTTGTATGCGACTCAGTAAGTTGGCTTCTTGAAAACCAGCGTAAGGACGGGGCCTTTCCTGAAGTCAAGGACATCATCCATAAATCCATGATGGTGAGTTATTTGTTTCATTGAACTTGAATCGACGTGGGACCTTTGTGTTTGAATCTCGGACCTCGCATACGACAGTTTTGTCTGGAGTGACCATTTAATTACCTCTGAAGGCTAAGTTTTTTTTCCTTCGGTTTTCTTCCTTCTCAAAAAATTCCAATTCAACTGGAAATTATGCAGCACACAATAGCAGTACATTTGCAGGATAAACATACAGTAGTGTTGCTTGGGGACCAATGATCACACGATGGTTTTAGATTTTTTTAGTGTTTCACTTTAAACGGAGGTTTTTGTGTGCTGATCGGCATATTGTGACTTGGTGATTTACTGTGCGAATCCCCGGGGTGCGAATCAAAAAAGCGAGAACACTTTTATTTAACTTTGACATGATCAAACCGCAAAAAGGATAGTTGTGAAACTCAAATTTACACTTTGTTTTACAGAAAAGATTTGCAAAAATAACAATAAAATAAATACAGGAAAAAAAATAGACCAATTATTGGCAAAGGAAAATCCAAGCGTTAAATCTAAGTGTTCACGCTTTTCTGATTCGCACAGTAATTAATGCCGGACCATTTTAGACAATTTCAGTTATTTTACTTTTTAAACAGTTAACCTTTATGATTTATTTTGTAGAACATCATATTTTGATACCTGTTTATGTCTATCTAGGGTGGTACTCATGGTGATGTGGCGATGACAGCTTTTGTTTTAGTGTCTCTTCTTGAATGCGGATGTCATGGTCAGGTAAGGAAAGTTATTTCATAGAGTACTTTGTCAAGTTAATTTACTTTGTAAAGTTAAACATTTCCATTAACTCATTTATACTTAGAATAAGAGCCAGAGGATTCAGAATGCAGTCGCGTTCATGGAAACAGAGTTGGATAGCATCAATAAAGTAAACATTCTTGCTCTTACCACTTACGCTTTGGCTCTAGCTGGCAGTAGTAAGAGTTCCAATGCAAACACAAAACTTCTTCAGAAGCAGGTCTACAACAAAGGTAAGCATTTCAAAGGAACATCGAGTCACGAGAACTGATAGTTCACAACTACAACACTGCAGGTTAATATGAAAGTAAGTAATCCCTAAAGGAATTCCAATTGGATATTGTCAGTTGCAACAAGATGTTTGAAAACGTTAAGGAATCTGTGCCAAGCATTTTTTGGCCATACTTTTTTCCACATTGTAATCCATTTCCATCCTCACCATCGTTAGTCATCCTAACTTGTTAATGGATTCTTGTCATGCGTCGAGCAATAAAATCAAGCCATTATTGTGTTGGGTTTCCTCGTTGAAATACTGCTACGTAAATTAGTAATACGACAGCGTTAGTTTATGCACTGCTTGTTAAGGGAATTGGTTTTATATTTTTGAACTTTTTTTGCTATTAGCGAAGCCAGGGTGACAGCAGGTATTTACTAATTCAGTCTTGAATTATTACACTTCAGACAACTCCACTCGATTCTGGATGCTGGAAACGATGCTTTAAGCGTGGAAACCACTGCTTATGCACTGCTGGCGCAGATAGCGGTTGGACGACTTAAGTTGGCAGGACCGATTGTCACATGGCTCACAAATCAAAGGGACCCCCAGGGAGGCTTTGTGTCAACACAGGTTTGCATAACTGAGTCAAGTTACGTTTATTATTGTATTATTTATTATTATAGTCTTTATTCGCCATGCTCTCTAAGAATGTGAACCTTGTAGGAAAATGATAGGGAGACTTTTAAATTTGTATTATACGATTCCTTCGGTATGGTTAACTTTGTTATTGCCTTATTACATTAGATTACATTAGATCGATCTGTTAACGTTCAATCTTACTACGTTATTTAGAATGATAACCTAAAGCCTGATTCTGATATTCCTCCGGAATGCGGACATGCCTGCGTTGTCGTCGCCGGCACTGCCTGGGATACTGCCCCAATATGTGAGAACATGCGCCATAGCGAGCTTGGCTTGAGTTAAACTTCGCAGGCATGTGGGGTATGCCTGGGGTATGCGTCATGCTGGCGGTAAGTCTTAATGTGTACACCGTCTGCAATATATATAACTGAGGTAATTGTCGGCGACGATATCACAGTTCCTCCACCGGCATACGAGAACCAGGTTAACATATGCCGTTTTATCTTAACTATTTCCTATGAGTAAAGTTCTGAAAAACATTTGTGCCTCAATCCGTTCATGTTATGATTGATTTTAACACCGTTTGAATCCTCAGGACACTTGTGTCGCGTTGCAAGCTTTATCAAAGTACAGCGAGAAGACTGCTGGTGCAAATCTTGACTTGCGTGTGTCCGTGTCCTCCGAGAAAGATGCAAACTGGAAAAAGAAATATCATGTTGATGCAGACAATGCCCTGATGCTCAGACAGGAAGAGGTGAATATCAATAAAAAATCTCGGTTTATTATATACAAGAGCCGAGCCGATGATGCAGCAAGTTATAAATTGCCATCGTAGGCTTCAGAAGCACAGGCATATGGATTTTCTCTAACTAAGGGCTAGCGGTTGAAACCCAAGCTTCTATAAGTTGTTTTACTGTCTGATTTGTTTGATTGGCAGTAAACCACTGCGCTGCCTTCTTTTGACCAGCAGTGCTTCCCTTCCTTTGACAAGCAACTGATGCACTAACTTGATTTAATAATAAGGGTAAAGTCTTCACGAGCCTAGTGGCCCATAACTGTCGGTTTCTGTAGCATGAAGCGACAGGAGTATATTGCTACTCCCCTGGATGGGATATGCTAGTCCATCGCATTTTGTCTCCTGGATGGAGAGAAACACTCACCCCGGCCAGGGCTCGAACCCGGACCACTCCGGCGATTGTTGCGATCGTTGCAATTATATGGAAACCAGGCTTTAGGGGCTACGAGTGCTGCAGAAAAACCCGAAATGATCTCAGAAGAGCCTACATATTATACTTTTTTCAATTAGGTAGAACAATTGTTATATTATGTATTTGTTTACGCAGGTCACTCATCTTCTTGGTGGAGAAATGTTCATCGATTCATCAGGGAGTGGAGTGGGACAACTACAGGTAAAGTAATTATTTTACAGATTCATTTTCAAAAATCGTTCCTTCATTCGAATTACGCCACTCCAGAGCCGGATTTTCCATTTCTATAATTAAGGTATTCATCATTAATCACCTCCCTTTATTCACTAAAACCGTCCACGAGCATTGTTCCTCTCAAGCCAATCCTGCTATAAACAATCGTTCGGCTTCTATCTTACAGATTGAAGTGCGCCATAATATCCCATCACCGAAGAACGAATCTTGCCACTTTGCTTTGAAGATTGAATTTAGAGAAGAAATGGGAAAGGATAGCGGAGACATGGTGCCAATAATGGGTCGCTCGAGGGAGAGGAGAGATGACGACGACGCAAGAGCAAGAAAGGCCAAGAACTGCCGGAAAAACAAGAAGAGAAAATCTTGCAAAAACAAGAAGAGAAATAAAAAGCATAAAAGGCCAAAAATGGATGCAAAGCCTCCAGATTCGTTACATCTCAAGATATGTGCAAGGTGGGATATGGTATAGTTCTGTTATTTCTACTTACATATAGAGTAGATCTCCTTTACTTAATGACGATTTCCACTCAGGCTGTGGTGTAATTTTATGTACGTCAATGGGCGTGAATTTAACGGGCTTTACGTACGTAGAATAAAATAGTCTAGAGAAAACGTATGGACGGCTTGCCTCTATGAAAAAAAAAAGAATTTGGTTCAACTTTTTTCTTAGACGCAAGCCTGCTATACATTTTCTCTATTTTATTTTACGGACGTAAACCCCTTAAATTTACGCCCACTAACACTTAAAATTATGAGACAGTGAAAATCCACCATTACAGACACCTACTTTGGGTGAATCTTTCCTTTAATTGTACTGTAATTCAGTTTTATTAAAATATCGTTTCGCAACTACTTTCCAGTGAGAAGGGCAAGAAACTATGACATAAAATATGTCATAATTTTAGCTGATATTTTACTAACGGGCTCTATAACAGGTATATGAAGGATGGTAAATCAGGTATGACAATAATGGAGGTCGGCGTGTTCTCCGGATTTATTCCTGACAAGGATTCACTGATTGAGGTAAATAAGCTTGATGTAAATAACCTTGAGGTAAATAAGCTTGTTTCTCTTCCGCGATGTTTGCTGACGTCATTGATTACCTATCGTATTTAGAAATTAACTGGATAAAAACAAACAGATATCATAAGTAGAAAGAGAATACAAAATTTAGTTCAAAGGAAATGGCTTAGCTTGAAACCTGCTTCACACTTGCAACATTTAAGGTGATGTTACACGAGACGATATTTAAAGACGATTTTTAACGGCGATTTTTAATCCATGTTACACGAGACAACTTATAGCGCAACATTGTAGCGGCAACGGTATGTTACCAACGGTATGCTACACGGGACGATTTTTAACGCAACATCAATCCGCAAAATGTTGCAGGTTTTTGAATCGCTTTCAAAAACCTGCAACATGTTTGCCGCAACGAAATGTTGCGTTAAGAATCGTCTCGTGTAACATCATCTTAATTACAGACGTTTCAAACTTTGTATGGCAGTTGTCGCCCAGTCATACAAACGTCCTGTAAATTTGCCGGTTTTCAAAAGGAAATATCTCTTATATAACGAATGCCTCTCACATTTGTTATATATAGTTACTAAATGGCACACAGGCTATCATTTTATTCTGACTATTTATACGTTTGCCAAACTATGTTTAATTTTCTGTAAATGTGCACATTATGTGATTATTTACATGACAGACCGACTCTTTTCGCACATATTTCACAGCTCATGGAAAACGCCCGACCAACTGTGGACCGTTTTGAGATTTCTGATAGATCTGTTATATTGTACGTCAGCGAGGTAAAGTAATTCTCAAAACTCTACCCTTGTTTATTATGATTTGATTTTATTACTACCTGGTCCACACCAAAGCTAACATGGTTTGGAACTGATCTGTATGATGAGCGTATTTTAACCCTCTAAAAATTGCAGGTCCACTTTTATGCCCCGTCCGCACTAATGCGTTTTCGTTTGAAAACGCATACTTTTCGATGCGTTTTCGCCTATCGTCCACACTACAACGATCGAAGACGCTGATCATTTTCATCGAAAACGCATACATTTCAAAACGGAGCCCTATCCGTATTAGTGTGGACAGCGAAAACGGAGGCTTTCGAAAACGCTGATGTCATTCACATCACAAACATCATGGGCGCGTCTATTTGTCGCATGCGCAGTTGACTGTTGTAGCGTTTTCGAGCGTATTCGAGCTAGCGTTGTAGTGTGGACGGAGAAAACGCTGCGAAAACGATACTGTGGACGCGGAGTTTTAATTGCGTTTTTGGTAATAGCGGTACGTTGAGGAAAAATTAACAACTATAGTTAAACCCGAACAGGAATGTAAAGAACCTTTTCATAAATCCTCTGTGTTTGCTATATATGTAGTTGAAGTTTCGTCGTTAATTTTTTCATTTTGAAGTAAGAAAATCACGATTACTGAAGATAGCCAAGCAAACATTGCAAAAAACTACTGCGGCCAAACACCTTTACTGAAATAAAACCGATACTGTAATACACTAATTATTTCACAGCAACTCCACGATTGTTTGTCTCAAGAAGTAAAATATACATTTTTGTCATACCTGGATTTTGTTTTTGTTTTGCGTTTATTGTAGATCTCAAGCATTGATGAATTTTGTGTAAAGTTTATGGTGAACAGAATGTATGATGTCGGGACGGTCCAACCAGTCCCGGTGAAAGTATATGATTATTACCAACCGGGTAAGTCTTATTTTCTGGTTGATGAGCACTGTGAGTCAATATTTGTGATTTTTTATACATAATTCGCCCTCTGTTGCTTTGTATTTCATAACAGCTGATTCATGTACGGAATTTTATTCGCCAAATCCGAGAAGTGCATTACTCGCTGGCATTTGCGAAGAGGGTCATTGCAGGTGCTCACAAGGTATCTATGAGCTAATTGTATTTTTTGAAAATCATGTTGCTTATCTTAGATTTATTTTAATGCTTTAATAAATTTTGATTTACAGTTCTTTGATTTCCATCAACACCAAACTAACCTTCCGTAGAGAGAAAAAAAAACAAGAACAACAAGGGGAAAAAACAACAAAGCAAACACAAACAATGAATCGATTTATAAAGTAGCATAGTATTCTGTTCTCTGCATTCGAACGCTGTAGTCCAACATTGACGACAGAGTCAGGTCATTTTCCCCGTTCATAGCTTTGTTTATTTTTGTAGCAGTAAACACCACGTAAATTGTCTTGCTGCCGCGGTTTCCAAAATTTGACATTTTTTCTACTCTGCAGATGATTGTACTCCGTGTGTTGAACGTTCATTCAAGGTTCATGAATTGGTAAAGAAAGCATGTCAGGAATTTGACTTTGGTAAGAAACACCTAATAGACTTTAGAATACAACTATATACAGTCGAACCCCTATTAAATTAAGCGGCCACCTATTAAACGGCCAACCCCTATTAACGGCCAGTTATCAAAGTCCCAATATCAGTATAATACTGTAAATAAAACCCCTGTTAAGCGGCCAACCCCTATTTTAAAAGCAGCCACTTGCCATTTCCCCGAGGGTGGCCGCTTAATAGGGGCTCGGCTGTAGTCAGTAGTTCAATTTTTCTATGGCAGGAATACTTGCTCGCTTGATTGGTGTGCCCATATGGTATTTAAGGATTCCTGCCTATCCCAGACCCAAATATTCCGGATTTTTATTTAATTATGCCCCATTGTGAAATGAAGGGCTGAATATACTATCCGGTCCCCAATCTTGTGTTATTTGTTTGGCAATTTTCACATGTAAAATTCAATGATATGAACTGAGGCTCACTAGGCTCTCTTAAAAGCCTCAAAACAGGCGAAAAACTAGTCTCCTAATAACGGCTCGTAGGAGACTGGCGAAAAACCTAACAATAATGCAATCCAACATTTGCAAACTGTTACTGTAAAATCATTCTTTTGAATGACCGGGGCTTCAAAGTACAGGGCACTCGCATCAAATTAGAATGAATAAAGTTCATATTTCCACGCGATGAATGTATTGTTGCTTTGTGTGGAGGCCATTTTGAATATTTAATAAGCGGTCGACTGTGCGAAGTCCGGAGCCGAGAAATCTTTCGTAAAGCGTTTGTTAGCTTTATTATTCCTCGGCGCACGATCAGTTATTCCGAGAATTTCTGAATTTTAATTTCCCCCCTTCTAAATCCCGTTCATTAAAATTTCAAAATGGCCGCCACACAAACAACAAGACATTCATCGCGTGGTGAGTCAGAGATAAAACTTTATTCAAATTAATAATAATAATATAATAATATTTAGTATTTATATGGCGCAAATTAACATATGAATATGATCAAATGCGCCTTACAATAAAAGATATGCTATGATTATGAGTAATTTAAAACTAAATTAATTTGATACGAGAACTCCCTGTGTTGCAACTTTTGTATTATTATTTCAATATTTATCCAGGAACATTTGGTTTTGCATTGTACATATAGCTGACTACTATAACAAAAACAAACAACTAAATACAAATAAAACAAAAGTTACAAATACATTAAGAATAGCCCTTTTCACGGTTAACTTGCGATATTTGCATAACAATACACTTGAACATAGAAGCGAGGCAATTTCGGGCACAAGCTACAAAACATCGTGTTTTCTTGAACTCCTTCAACTCTTTTAGTATAAAAACAGTTTTAAAATGTAGAAGAACTACAATTATTTTAGTTTACGTTGTGTTTAGAAAAAAATGTAAAAGGACTTTTCTCTATTAATAAAGAGTAGACTCGCATAAGCAACAAGGAGATCGGATTACGATCTTTACGGCAAACTTTAACTAAAATAGTTGCATATTTAGTTCTTCTCGGTTTTAAAACTATTTTTATGCTAACATAGTTCAAGGAGCTCACGAAAATCACGATGTTTTACAGCTGTGCCCGAAATTGCCTCGCTTCTATGTTTAGCTGTATTGTTATGCAAATATTTCATGTTAACCGTGAAAAGGGCTATTGATAAGCAAGCTAGGATGATATTGTTTAATGCAAGGATGGATCTTGAACTCCTTGAGTTCGTTCATCGATCTTGTGGTAAGGGGCAAAGTATTGAAGGTTCGCGCATCATTGAACCTAAAGCTGCCCTGGTACTTAGTTGTCTTGGCGGCTAGGGGCAAACGCAATAGCGTCACGGTACCTGGTCACGGTATTAAGCATGCACTTGGTGTGTATATTTAAATTCAGTTAATAGATAAGCTTGTGTATCTTTGTTTTATTACAGCTGTTATAGGCGAAGTGATCTTATTGGATGAACGTGACTTCAGGAAACAGTCCTGGATCACTTATGAGGTACGACTACGGCAAATAATCAAGAAAAGAAAAACTGACTTCACACAAGGGGACTTGATCGTATTCAAAAAGCGATCTGGGTGCGGATGCCCCGAACTGGTGGAAAGAAAAGAGTATCTAATCATGGGAAACGAGGAAGGATCTTTCTTTGTACTTGACGCGAAGTCGTTTGTTATTCCTTGGGAGAAGAAGTGGAAGAATGACATGTTGGATGATCTTCGTGCAAGAGTAGGCATGGATCCCAGGTGTAACACTTAGAAATTGTGATACTCCAATGTCTAAAACCAAGATTTCAGAAGTTTAACGAGATACCGTAGTAAGAAACCTTAAATTTTATTTTTGTATTAGCTACAGTCAAGCTACAGTAGATGAATGAAACGTTTATTCATCATGTTATATGTTTCCTGAATTTAGATTTGTAATAATAAATTAAGCTGAATAAAAGCAGTCAGGTTAAACATCATTGGATCAGCTTTTTGAATGCAAACAAAATGAGGCGAAGCGGCGGCTGACACTTCAGTTTAGAACTGAGCTAATTACAATACAGTAAACATGAAGTAAAAAATTGTAGATTTTATTCAGCTTGATTTGTTGGTAAAAAGCTGACGAGTCATAAATAATAATAAAGTATATTATCGTTATTTGTCTCACGATACTGAGTCACTTGGATGTAGATCGCGACCTTTCGACTGCTTACTGCTCGTCCGTTCATCAGGCGATGGGGTCGACTGTCATAAATAAGTCATAAATGGTTTGATTTGTACAATTTTACCAGTGATAACTTCGACATACATGGGCTATGTGCACATTATTGAGAATTGGTCGTCACACGCATTCGATTCGATGTTCAGTTCCTTTCCTGGGCTACTATAGTACATATTATTGTTAAAATTTATTCAGCAAAATTTGTTTCAAAAACGTCGTTCAAGTCATAAAAAATGATTTGGTCAAATGACCTAATTAGTTTAAAAAAATGATCTGGTTCATAGTGAACTGTCATAGCCAATATGTAAATCATGAAAATTGAAATCTTCGGCACTTCGCACTCAACGTTCGATCAGTTCCTTTCTGTGATGGAAATATTCTATCTGGAATCCGCTTTTCATCCGAGTACTACAATGATTGGAAGTAACAGATTGGGACTGGTGGCATCGCGTTCCTTGCCCTGTGTGCTGTGATGCTTCGTTTGTTTTTTCTTGCTGAGAACATTGCCATTGTCGAAAGATTTCTGGGATGTGAACTGTGCTTTCGTTTTTCAGAGCTCGTGCTTCTCCAGGTGTCCATGGCTCACGCTGTGCACAATCCAGTGATGGGGATCTTGATTTCCTTCTCTTAAAGCATGGGCAACCACAGTAAGTGACAACAATTTGTCAGCTAAATCCTTCAACTGGTTGAATGCTTCGTTAAAATTGGTTTGTTTTAGATCATCGCCGTGATGACATCATAATATATAGTTATTGTTTTGCTTGGGATCCATAGCAACACTGCCTGGTAAAATGTGTTGTTGTTGTTGTTGGGTTTTTAAAATAAATAATTAAGGTTGAATTCTTAAATTAACATAAAAAATATTGAAATTAACATACCTAATCGTAGATGCTGTTCATTTGGACTTAAACTGATCAGATGATATTCAGCTTGATTTGTTGGTAAAAAGCTGGAAAAGTCATAAATGATAATAAAGTACGCTGTATATTATCGTTTGTCTCACGGTGTAGTTACTGTACTTGCATTGGATGTAAATCGCGACGTTTCGAACGGTTTACTGCTAGTCTTTATAAATAAGTCATAAATGCTTTGATTTTTACAATTTATCAGTGATAACTTCGATAAAGGCACCTGCTATCACATGGGCTATGTGCAAATTATTAAAAATCGAAATCTTCACACGCATTCGATGTTCAGTTCCTTTCGTGAGCTAACAGTACCTCAGTATTATTAATTAATTAATTATTTAGTCAAATGATTTGGTTCATAAAATGATCTGGTTCACCGTCAACTGTCATACATAGCCAATATGTAAATAATGAAAATTGAAATCTTCGGCCGCACTCAAGCTTCAGTTCCTTTCTCATGATGGATATTCTATCTGAAATCCGCTTATCATCCAGGTACCACAATGATTGAAAGTAACAGATTGGGACTGGTGGCATCGCGTTCCTTGCCCTGTGTGCTGTGATGCTTCGTTTGAATTTCTTGCCGAGAGCATTTCCATTGTCGAAAAAAAATACAACTTCGGAGATGTGGACTCCGCTTTCGTTTTTCAGTGCTCGTGCTTCTCCAGGTGTCAATGGCTCACGCTGTGCACAATCCAGTGATGGGGATCTTGATTTCCTTCTCTTAAACGGGGGAAGCAGTTCGACATCAGTCGTTTTGATAGATCTAAGGTACTTAACCACCCTAAAACATTGAATCGTTCTCAAGTGACAACAACTTGTCAGCTAAATCCTTCAACTGGTTGAATGCTTCGTTCAGTCACTCGTTAAAAGTGGATTGTTTTTGATCATCCCCATGATGACATCATAATATATAGTTATTGTTTTGCTTGGAATCCATAGCAACACTGCCTGGTAAAATTCTTAAATTAACATAAAAATATTAAAATTAACATACCTAATCGTCGATGCTGTTCATTTGAACTTAAACTGATCAGAATCGCTTAACGAGAATATGAGAGGCTCGTTCGACATGCATGATTTTTGATAAATTAAATGCCCCCTTGTTGAGAGCGATTCAACGATCTATGGTTTGTTATTGATCATCACCATGGAGACATCGTACATATATGGTTATTGTTTTGTTTGGGATCCATAGCAACACTTCGGCTGTATACACACGGCCCTGGTATAATGTGTCGTTGTTGGGTTTTTGCGTGAAAGAACTAAATAAGATAAATAAAAACATACCTAATCGTCAATGCTGTTCATTGAGGCTTAAATTGATCAGTATCAATTTAGAATCATAGTGTACATTTTGGGTAGCATAAAATATAACAGTTGCTTGATAATGACCTGTCCCTACAGCTCTCGGTTTCAGAATTGTGCAAAAAATTTCATATAATTTCCCTCGAAACTTTTTTCGGGTAATATGTACAGTATACATTAAATGGTTTGCTTTTAACGAGAAATGTAGAAAAATGTTTCTGTACGTCACTGGTAAATGATCCCGATTGCGCACTTCGATTGTCAAAAACACCGACCGCTGCATTTACGTCATTCGTATAATACCAATTATAGCAAGAAAAACTGAATGAAATAACAAACGTTATCTATTCTCAGCACGAAGTTGCAGATAAAAACATCCAGGATGGCAAGTTGTCTGCCGATTTTCAAGAGAAAGAAAACGAACTGTAAATCGTTAAGAAATCCAAGGTTTGTTCATGATCAATTTAGCAAGCCATTGAGTCACGAACACGAAGAGCCGGCGGTGGGATACGAAAGTCCGAAATCATTCGATGGAACAAAAATCTTCATTTTCGAAAATTCCACTCAGTGGATCGCTTGGTTAATCAACGCAAAACTACCAAAAATTTGGAAGCGGGCCCTCAGTTGCTATTTCCGTTTGTAGTGGTGTTCGGTGAGCAAACGTCGCATACATTCCTTGCTGAGCGAGTTCAATCCCCCCACAGAGATTCAGAGATGATTGGGGCGAACGAAAATGCTGATAGTAAATCTACGAAGGAGCTAAATTAAGGAAAATGCGGGATGTTCTCAATTGGTCCAACTCCAAGCAGCGAACGGAACTCTTTCTCTTCCCAGTTGGGGAACTGAAAATTTCGAGTTAATTTTGTCTGCTGTGATTATCACGAAGGCAGTTTTGTTGATGTAATTTTATTTTATTGTTTTAGGGGTAAATCAGTGTACTCTTTATTTCGTAACTGTCCAAGCAGCGAACGGAACTCTTTCTCTTCCCAGTTGGGGAACTGAAAATTCGAGTTAATTTTGTCTGCTGTGATTATCACGAAGGCAGTTTTGTTGATGTAATTTTATTTTTTATTTTTTAGGGGTAATCAGTGTACTCTTTATTTCGTAACTGTCGCGCGTAGCTGTAATGTTAGTATAGGTAATCGAATGTAGACTGCGAGCATTCCCTCCTTCCGGAAATCGATCGCGAAGCGCGAGCGCACGGGAATGGGCCGAGCGGAAGTGAGGCAAGAAAGGGGAATTAGCAAGGTATTGTTTTCGCCACTTACGATGATTAACAAAAATTACCCAATATGGTGGGGACCAGCATCGGCTCCCCTTTAGCGCAGCTTTGCTCCTTCCCATGTGGGTGGGGTTTTTTCAACCCCCTAAAGTACGGAACAGCAGGGTCTCATTAATTTAAGGACGGTGCCTCCTATTGTTACTGCGCATACGTTCTGCGCATAATTTCTCGCGTCATTAGCGCGCGCTCGAGCGCGCGCGCATACATAACATTGCAAAATCTATTTAACGCTAAGCTCGGCAGGGAAATATATGGTGGTTTTCTTCATATAACTTACAAAAACGCGTGGTGACCCCTACTTTTTATGTTATAAAAATGGAAGCGGTAAGCCTATTAAACATGTGATTAATTTTTTGTTGTGTGCAAAAGTTATTTAGACTGTATTTTTGGTATACCAGAGAGAGAGCTGTCAAGGTTTATAATTGCTACGTTGAGATGATTTTAATTAAAAAAACACGTAAAAAGTAGTTGTTATATTACCATTTGTTAAGTATTTTAAAGCTTTTTATATGTATTGTTGCTTTCGTGTATGTCAAGGCAAATTCAAAGGAAATCTGCGAAAAAAAAATTTTTCTTTTTTTTTTCCGAGAAAATGCTATTTCAGCATTTTTCCAGATTGAAGCTTGAATATCTCTGAAAAATGCGTGGTTACCCCCAATTTTCTATTTGGAATCTAATAGCCCTTGCTAAGATCTGCTTTTCTCGCATAGTCATAAACCGCGCAAAAATACTTTGATATTAGGAGGCACCGTCCTTAATGTATAACAATACCTATTTTTCCAAATTGATCCGCATTTCTTCATGGCCAGTCGTCTCTTGAAGCAATGATTATTATTGTATAACTCGCAGTATAGAGCGGTTTTCAATTGAGTGGCCGTAAAACCAAAACCAAAGCAATTACAATGACCAATCACAACAAAGGAAAAACAACACAATGAACCAATGAGAGCTCGGAGCAAATACACGCACGTTACCGACGCCAAGCGTGGTTTGGTTTTGCACCTGATTGGTTGAGAAGGTGGTGCGAGATTTTTAACCAATCACGGAGCGTAGTAAAGCAAAACCAAAGCAATTCAGCGATTACTTTCGACAGTCAATTGAAAACTGCTCCGTCTAACTCGTAGTATAACTCGCAGTCAAAGTCGCAGTATAAATAAACAATAGCCTCCATTTGGCGAGGAAATATGCTCGGATATTTGTCCGCGGACATTATCTGTTCCGAGAAGCGAACAGTTTTCGAGAGCGAAGCTCGAGGAAAACTGTGAGCTTCGAGGCCATTTGAAGCATTTGAAGCCAAATGGAGGCTATTGTAGTTATTATCCTTCAAATATTTTTTCACAAGGCCGCTCTGTTTGCCGTGGAAAATCTCGGTCGGCCAAGCTGTTAAACATCAAAATAATTATGTTGGCGTTCAAAAATATTTCTAGTCCGTTCAAACAATCAGTTTTATTTAATTTAGCAATTTATTTGAGACGAAAACTGAACCTACGAACGTGAAACGCAAATTTTCAAAACTGGGAAATATCACTTGGGGAATATCACCCGGATATTCCCCAGTTTTGGCTGCGTCACGTGACGTGTTTAGACCAATCGCGCGCGAGAAAATTTTTGATGGATTATATAACTCGCATTAGTAAAAATCCACTAGTATACTAATGCAAATGAGACAATCTGATTGGCTGAGCTACTCGTACACTATCAGCCATTAGTGTGCAGTGACTGGAGGTCGTCGTCTACAAAATTGCGGTTTCTTCTCGTTTCTCCGAAGTTTTGGAAGATAATTTAGAGTTAATAATCACATCATAGAAATCTCGAGCTCATAATCTAATTGTTAATATAACTCGCAGTATAAATACACAATAGCCTCCATTTGGCGAGGAAATATGCTCGGATATTTGTCCGCGGACATTATCTGTTCCGGAGAAGCGAACAGTTTTCCGAGAGCGAAGCTCGAGGAAAACTGTGAGCTTCGAGGAACAGATAATGTCCAAGGACAAATATCCGAGCATATTTCCTCGCCAAATGGAGGCTATTGTAGTTATTATCCTTCAAATATTTTTTCACAAGGCCGCTCTGTTTGCCGTGGAAGATCTTGGTCGGCCAAGCTGAAACATCAAAATAATTCCGTTGGCGTTCAAAAATATTTCTAGTCTGTTCAAAACAATCAGTTTTATTTAATTTAGCAATTTATTTGAGACGAACACTGAACCTGCGAACGTGAAACGCAAATTTTCAAAACTGGGGAATATCACTTGGGGAATATCACCCGGATATTCCCCAGTTTTGGCTGCGTCACGTGACGTGTTTAGACCAATCGCGCGCGAGAAAAATTTTTGATGGATTATAACTCGCAGTATAATACGCAGTATAACTCGCAGTATCACTCGCAGTCAAAGTCGCAGTATAACTCGCAGTATAACTCGCAGTCAATGTCGCAGTATAACTCGCAGTATAACTCGCATTATAACTCGCAGTCAAAGTCCGCAGTATAACTCGCAGTATAACTCGCAGTATAACTCGCAGTATAACTCGCAGTCATAGTCGCAGTATAACTCGCAGTATAACTCGCAGTCAAAGTCGAAGTATAACTCGCAGTATAACTCGCAGTATAACTCGCAGTCAAACTCGCAGTCAAAGTCGCAGTATAACTCGCGGTATAACTCGCAGTCAAGTCGCATATAACTCACAGTATAACTCGCAGTATAACTTGCAGTATAACTCGCAGTATAACTCGCAGTATAACTCGTAGTGAAAGTCGCAGTATAACTCGCAGTATAACTCACAGTCAATGTCGCAGTATAACTCGCAGTATAACTCGCAGTATAACTCGCAGTCAAACTCGCAGTCAAAGTCGCAGTATAACTCGCTGTATAACTCGCAGTCAAGTCGCATATAACTCACAGTATAACTCGCAGTATAACTTGCAGTATAACTCGCAGTATAACTTGCAGTATAACTCGCAGTATAACTCGCAGTATAACTCGTAGTGAAAGTCGCAGTATAACTCGCAGTATAACTCACAGTCAATGTCGCAGTATAACTCGCAGTATAACTCGCAGTATAACTCGCAGTCAAACTCGCAGTCAAAGTCGCAGTATAACTCGCGGTATAACTCGCAGTCAAGTCGCATATAACTCACATTAGTAAATTTGTACCTCTGAATAATGATTTTCTAGCTTTCTGATTGGTTCCCTCCTCTATGGATCTGAGCCATTATCCTTAAGTTGACCAAATATGGAAAAATGATGAATTTCTTGTACTTGTATATCCAACAAGGGCGAATGGATTAATTGTTTGATTAAAAACGTCACTAGCTTTATGTTAAACTTCGGTATTACTTTTTAAAAATGTATAAATCGACTGAGTGATTTTTCAGTTCAATCTAAATGAAGCATGGTTTGTATGAAAACGGCGGCAAAAACTGCTGGCGCGGTCTGCCAGTTCAGTGAATGAAAAGAGAGCAAAACAGAATTTAATCTTCGCTCTGTGTCTTCTAAAGTTTCGTATATTCTGGAAAATTGTGCAAATGGTTTAGCTTAAAATGGGAAGATCAGAAATAATTGTGGAACTGGACATTATATTCATTTTACAAGTTGAATGAACGGCTGAACGGGTTGTTTACGAAGAGCAAATCGTGCACGATCGACTACAGAATTAATTGTGTTGAAACCAGCGAAACCGAGCCAGTTAAAATCACGTTCACTGAAGTAAAAAGCAAAGGAAAGCGTCAATATCTACATGGATGGAGAGAAAAGAGTGATGTTCGAAGATAATTTTCACTGTGAAGTCGTCCTCGATTGTACATCACCAACGCTTGACGATCGACTGCGATATTTATGCTTTCTCGTTCCCGATATTTATTGTGCTGATTTTGAAAGCTTACTCCAGCTGGAATTGACAAGCCTCTTCGAAATACAAGGTAACAATACAGAATAGGTTAAGCTTAAAATTGTAGTGTAAACAGGTTTTCATTCAGTTTAAATGTGTGCAGATTTGTATTGGTTTCAGTTCGGGACTTCCCGTAAACAAAGTTGTTTCAGGCTTCCTTCAGTGCTCGTTCAGTTGCATTTGTTGCACATTTGTAGGCATGTATTTTTCTTGGAGCGGAAATAAATTTTGTTTTGCATCTTTCGGTTATTTGAGTGTTTGAAAATTTACTAAAACAGTTATTCTTCGAGGACGCGCCGGATATGAGCTGATTATAACCAACTCGGCGAAGCGCCTCGTTGGTTATATATATCAGCTCATATCCGGCGCGTCCTCGAAGAATAACTGTTAAGTATAACTCGCAGTATAACTTGCAGTATAACTCGCAGTATAACTCGCAGTATAACTCGTAGTGAAAGTCGCAGTATAACTCGCAGTATAACTCACAGTCAATGTCGCAGTATAACTCGCAGTATAACTCGCAGTATAAGTCGCAGTATAAGTCGCAGTATAAGTCGCAGTATAACTCGCAGTATAACTCGCAGTCAAGTCTCAGTATAACTCCCAGTATAACTCCCAGTATAACTCCCAGTATAACTCGCAGTATAAGTCGCAGTATAACTCGCAGTCAGGTCTCTGTATAACTCGCAGTCAAGTCTCAGTATACCTCGCAGTATAAGTCGCAGTCAAGTCTCAGTATAACTCGCAGTATACTCGCAGTCAAGTCTCAGTATAACTCGCAGTATAACACGCAGTCAAGTCGCTGTATAACTCGCAGTATAACTCGCAGTATAACTCGCAGTCAAGTCTCAGTATAACTCGCAGTATAACTCGCAGTATAACTCGCAGTATAACATTGGTATCGAATGTGTGTTCGTAAATTATTAACCTACGGCGTAGCCCGATTTATTTGATAACACAGAGTAGCGTTTGCTCTCAGAGATGCGTTCTCAACAAAAGGTCATCCGCCACCAAAAGAATAAATTAGGTTAAGCTCTATTTTAATTTACTATTTCTTTAACCTAGAATGTTTGCAGAACAATTGATCTATACACCTATTGTTCCTTTCTGTTTTTAGTCCATTCTTCGTTTATTCAGTTGATTAGCTGATGTTAATCTGAAAATCAAATATGACTTACAGATTAACATTATCTTATTAAACGTGTGTATAACATTTTTGACGTCTGATTTTGTTTTGCTCTCCCGGCTTGCTCAGCTGCTTGAAAACATGGTTAATATTACTATTTATAGCACGTCAACGTACCATTGCTCTGTATATGAGATTTACTTCGTATAAAAACTTTTAAATATAATACTGATAATATAGTTATTTGCTAAAACACATGATTGATTTAAATTTTTCACATCGCGAGTAAACGGTGTCAACACTTGACTTGTTACACTTTTTAGTGTCGTTGTTGTTTAGCTTGAATTTGTTTGTCGTAATGAACGTAACGCTACAAGCTATAAGAAATGCAACTGTTCATTTTCCGCCATTCAAATATAGGAATACTGTAGCTAGGGGGCATTTCTTGGTAATATGCTTAATACAAAGTTTATTTTCTCGAGCTCGAGAAAGCCTCGTTCTTGCCCATCTAAAAAGGTCTCCACTCTATTCTTAGTTGTTTTTCAATTTCATGCGTTTTCCATTAGGCTACTTTCTCGCTAGGACTGATGCCTTAGACTAGTGGACTTAGTTTGGAGTCCATTGGGACACACAAGCCAAGCAGAAAATAGAAAAAAAAATTGTTTGATGGGCTCTTTATAGCAAAGATACCTGTGACGTCACCTATTTTTATTAATGTAACAACCTGACAACAATTGGCAACTAAGATTTATTTGTTTAATTGGTTTACATATCTAGATAACTAAATTATATGCAACAAGGTAATGATCTTTGGGAGCCCCAAAATGAGAATTTCCAAGTTTGTACGAGATCATATGTATTCCCACTCCTATTATTATTTTTTTTATGTTTGACTAAATATAATATTGTTTCTCATGTATTTCTAGAAATGTGTAATAGCAGACCATAGCACTCTCAGTACCCGGCGCTAAATAAACTACTACTGAAAAGACGAATACAATAATTCCTGTGCTGAATTAATTGATTAAAGGATTAATGGTTATCAGTAGGCCCAAATTGCTGTCAGTTAACGCGTTATTTACGTGCGCTGCAATAGGTCGAAATCAATAGGTACAAATCAGGCGCGGATCCAGACCGGTTTCCAACGTTTTACGAAAATCGGTCAATTTTCCAAATGACTCATAATTGCGGGATATGTCATTTTAGAGAGTGAAAATCAAAAAACTTTTGTGGGGGAACACGCCTCCGGAATTCCATAGATTCGGCGCTTAGACACTCACAGTAAGCCTGTCAAGTTTTTTCCTGGATCCGCGCCCGTAAATAGTAAATAAGTAATGACTTTATTTAACGAGGGTAGCCCTAAAATAGTTTTTTAAAACTAACAAACCAGTGGCCCTCCTACATTATATACAAGATAAGATAAAATACAGTAAAAATATGAATATTAAAACTATGAGATATGTTCAGGATAAAATACAAGAAAATACAAAATAAAATAAAAATAAATATGAATAATATATAGCTAAATTATGGAAATTGTAAGCTGTTGGTCTTTCAAAAAATACTCTTCAATTCCAAGGTTTTTTTTTTAAGAATTGAGTGATTCCATTTTCCGCATGGAGAGGGGTAAGGCTGTTCTACGCTTGACAAGCAGTCACGGTAAATGTTACTCCTCCTTCGGTTTGGTGTTTGACAACTGGACGAACTATATTGAAGTTAGCATATCCAGTCTGCCGTGAATGAGTCTCGCTAGTAAGCTTAAGAAAAACGTGATGCCTCCCCCCCTGTAAATGCTTGTATATAAATGAGTTTCTTTGCTCATCAAAAGCAAACTCAACTGTTATGTTTTTGTTCATCAAAACGTTTAAAGCAAGGCTCCCAAAACTGTGACGACTTTTAATTAATTCACATATTTCGTGCGTGCAGACTACCCAATCAGAAGCCGAAGAATAGCTATTCTTGACTTCTGATTGGATAGTATACGCGCACGAAAGAATGTGAATTAATTAAAAGTGGTCACACTTTTGGGCACCTTGCTGTAACCGATGGTTATTTTTTTCCTGAAAAATTGTTCTAGTTATGATAAATTTGGAACAGGTGTTCGTGTTGTCCAATTCTGTTTTTAATCTTGGTCGTGTGATTAACAAATTGGACCAACCGAATTGGATTCCTTTCCATTACCATTATTAGCCCACGCAAAGCGAGGATGAGACTCTCGGCCGAGTCTCTTTTGGCCTGAAACTCTCAGCGACCCTCATCGACTCGCATGCGCTATCTGCTTAAATTTTCTTGAGAGTCGTTGACTACTCTCGCTCTCGTTTAGCCCGAGGTGATGTTACTAAGAGTACGAGCACAAAGGGGCTAGTTTTGCATTGGCACCTCTTAGGGGTGAAAATGAAATCACGCCACATCCACAAAACGAGATTCTGGTACCTGTTATCGGTTTCCTTTCAAAACTACCAACTATCATCCCTGTCACTTTTATATGTGAGTACCCCTTCCCCCCCCCCCCCCCCCCCCCCCCCCCCCCGGATAAGTATACTACATAACTTAGTTGCTTTGACGTAGAATTTAAGCTCTACGGACTAAGGGGGAAAGGGACTGCTCGTAGTCTGCTTTGACGGGGTGGCGCGGCCATTCAATTACCTTTCTTATAGTATACTCAACAAAATATGCAGCTTCTGATTGGTCAATGACGAGTGCATAAATAGGTTATAGAGTGCAATACGGAATTGTGATAAACGGTACCGAACAAGTAGAGACGTTTTTGCCGCTTAATGGCATTGAAATAAGCTTTCCAGTTAATGGTTAAATATTTTCTAAACTATAGTACTGTAATTCTTTCAAAAAGTTCACGCTTGGTTTGCCTGCGCGTTCAAATAAAACATGTGAACACTCTGGAAACTAGTGAAGCGTTTCGTGTGCAGAGTAGCGTGATGGCCGCAGCAAAATTTTGTTGAGAATATTATAAACAAAAAATCGTATGAACTGCTCGTGCAATTAGTGTTTTATGGTCACTCGTGATGTTTTGAAAGTTCTCAAATTGCACTCGCCTAAAGGCTCGTGCAATTTTGAGAACTTTCAAAACATCACTCGTGCCCATAAATCACGAATTGCACTCGCGTTCATACGATTTCCTATACTTATAATATACTCAACAAAATATACAGCTTCTGATTGGTCAATGACGAATGCATAAATAGGTTATAGAGTGCAATACGGAATTGTGATAAACGGTACCGGACAAGTAGAGACGTTTTTGCCGCTTAATGGCATTGAAATAAGCTTTCAAGTTAAGTAAAATGGTTAAATATTTTCTAAACTATAGTACTGTAATTCTTTCAAAAAGTTCACGCTTGGTTTGCCTGCGCGTTCAAATAAAACATGTGAGCACTTTGGAAACTAGTGAAACGTTTCGTGTGCAGAGTAGCGTGATGGCCGCAGCAAAATTTTGTTGAGAATATTATAAACAAAAAATCGTATGAACTGCTCGTGCAATTAGTGATTTATGGTCACTCGTGATGTTTTGAAAGTTCTCAAATTGCACTCGCCTAAAGGCTCGTGCAATTTTGAGAACTTTCAAAACATCACTCGTGCCCATAAATCACGAATTGCACTCGCGTTCATACGATTTCCTATACAAACTGACCGAATAAAATTATTATTATGATGTCTAAAATCTATAATAAATTTCGAGAAGCGACCTCTCGATTGGAAAGGCTAAAATAGTTCTGCGCTAAATAAAACGGCTTCCATGCCAACAATTGGTTCCTATTTCATTTCCACAAGCGCCAATCCACTTGAACAACTAACAAACATAGAGTTCAGCGCTAGGTACGAAAAAAACCCCTGATTATTTGTGTTGTATCACTGAATGAAATCATGCATCATCGTGAATCCCAGATACTGTACGTATTATAAGACCAGTAAATATCCCTCCATACAGGGGACTGTTAATTTTGACTGTTAATTCTGAAGTTACATTAATCTACTCCTCTCGCATTGTTCTACTTTCATGGTTCCCAAAACAATTTTAATCTGTGATTAGACTAACATATGTCGAAACGACCTCAGTTCCTTCGCAGCAACATACCGCATAGCAGTCATTGATAACATGGTTACATGAAGGCTCAAGCATCCGTCTGGTTGCAATCAAGACAATCAAGATCACTCTCTTCCCTCTGCAGTCTGCGGTAGGAAAAAAACGTTTAAATTAATTAACAAATAAAGAAGCCAAAGCCATGTATTATATTGTCATAAAACACAACGGGAATTTGAGAACACGAGAGAAGTTTAGAAAACACGAGCCATAAACAAAAAGATATTCCGGTTATAAGCATTATATTAAGCCAACCTGCTTTTCTTTATTTCCTTACTATAAATGTCCTCACAGAAATATTTGAGCTTTGGACCATATTAATTTTCTTTTTCCGTTTCATTATGTTTATATTCTCAGTACTTGAAATTTGTTTTTGTTCCCAATATATTGACTGGCTTAAAGGGACACTGTCCTGATTTTAGCATGATTTTGGGAAGCTCAGAAACATATCTAGATCATAGGAAGTTGATCAATAATGGTTTGATTCTGTAGAATAGCACTCGACAAATGACAGGAACCCATTAGGAAGTGAGGATGACGAACGACAGCGAGGATGGAAATGGATTGCAATATGGATTTTTGAAAAAACGTCAGGATGTCAGTTTTTCAAAGTTTCAAATTTGGCTCAGAAATCTTTGAAATTTTGAAAATATTTTGTTGTAGTATGGAATTTCTTGAAGAAATTGCTTTTTATCATTTAGTTAGAGTTTATTAAGTTCTTATTTCATAGATTTAGGGACCATTTCATGCATTTATAACAGTTTTGAGCAAATACGCCGGGACAGTGTCCCTTTAAAGGACTTAAAGACCGGTATTAAAATGGAAAATGTATCTTGATATTGCTACATCAACTTGTTACTTATCAGCTCATTCTGAAACATTATTATTCCGCTTATAAGCCCCCTCCCCACCCCACCCCCTCCGTTTACACTTTATTGCACAAGAAAGTAACTTTCTCAGCTTTTTAAAGTCAGCAACAATGGCTTAGAGATCTTCTACTGAGTAGAATGCAGGGCTAACTAGGAAATCGCGGTTCAACCATGTATTTATTTTTTTTGGCAACAGTTGAAAAACTATTCTTGATGTACCAGGCTTACCATGCAGAAATACAAGGGTTTACCAGGGTTTTTGCACAAACCCTGGTACAATACACTTACTCAGACAGCATCGTATCAAATGTTGCCTTTATTTCTTCTACGTTTTTTCCAGTCTTCTTCAGGTCTGTGGCCAATTCGGTTAAATGGTGTTCAGATTTCTTCAGCTTAGCGATTTGCTTGCTCGTCTCATCTTGAGCTATTTTCGCTTCATTGATCATCCGGTTTGTTTCCTCGGATATCACCTTTAGACACTGTTGGTGAAGGCTTCTCGATTCATCTGTCAGGAATTGTCTCCAGGCCGCTACCTTTTTTCTACTGATCGGGATCCATTGTTTTATTTTGTCTCCGATACCGATGTACGTTAAAGGTCCTCCTCCTGCAGCTGCTCCTCCTGCAGCTGCTGCAGCTACAGCAGCCCTTCCTCCAGCCGCAGCCGCAGCCGCAGCCGCAGCCGCAACAGGCACTGTCAAAAGAAAACGAAAGAAACGTGAGACACTGATTCACAAGCTATGGTCAGTATAATACCGGTATTTGGTCCTCTTGCATTTATTACGGTTTCCCGCTCAAGCCGGACAATAAATGAATGCATGGAAAGAAATGATGATATATTTTTTTTGGATGAATGAATGCATGCTTATGGAACTCCGACCGCGATGACGTTTGTTACAAATGCAACTTTGATTGTTCTCTCTCTAACCACTATCGTTTTGTCGTTTTGTTTGGAGAAAATATGAAAACCACCATCTCCCCGGCTGACCTCTTTCTTATAGGATATCACGGACGGAGAGGCTAGGAGTTATAGTAAGAGTGTATGTCATGTTTAAATATGGAGTAGCAGGCCCGTAGACAGGATTTTGAATGGGGGGTGGTGGGGGTGGTGGGGGGGGGGTGCGTTAGAGATGAAAAGTTGGGATCGTACAATCGCCGAAGGCGCGAGCTACTAGGGGGGTCCGGGGGCATGCTCCCCTGGAAATTTTGAAAGATTAGGCTGTCTGAGACTGCATTTCGTGCGTTTTGAAGGCAGTATGATATGAAACCAGGCAGCCAAAAGCGAACGTAAAAACATGAATATTTCGGGAACTGAAAAAGAATACTAAAAATACATATTGCAGACCTTCGATTAAGGACACTTTTTAGGCCAAAGGAGTGAATATTTAGATGAAGAAAATGTCTCGCTTGATGTTGTCTTTGTCGATGAAGACGATATGTAAACACGTTCAAAGCTGCGATTGTTTTGATTCAGACTTCATTTCAAACTACACCTGTCCAGTTATCGAATTAGAGCACAAGCACTACTATTTCACTACTATTTCACTTTCTTTTAAACCGTCGGTCCACTATAGGTGAACCTCCACAGCCCGCGGGGGGTGCGGACGCACCCATCGCACCCCCCCTCCCTACGGGCCTGAGTAGCTGTAGTCAGGAGTTGACATTGTTCAAATGTGCAAGAGGAGGTTTGACATGCACTGACTCTTTTTTGTGGCAGAGCTCTACCTAAAAAAAGAGTCAGTTTGCTTTCAACCCTCTTCTACACTTTTGAACAATATAAAGTGTATATCAAGCTGTAATTAGACCTATTTAGCCCGCGAGTAAATACCAAACTGGCCAAAAAGGATAAAAGTACAAAGCAGACGGTTTGCAATCACCCTCAACAAATTAATTTTAGCAACGTAACTGGCAAACGTTTTGATATCATCACGTACCCAAACCTGACACAGCAGCTACAGCAATCGTTCCCCCAATGAGCAAGGTCCCACCAATACCACAAACATAGTTGTTTGTCGCCCAGGCATGAGGATCCAGTAAGCAGCTGTACTGGTCTTTTGGTAATTCTTTGCTTTTAAGATGTGGAATTTTTTCATCTTCCAACTTCCAATTCAAACGAATTCGGTTGGAGTGGTCACTGATTTCACTTTTCCATTGCTTGAACTCCGCTCTTGCTTCCGCCGACTTGCTGGATGCAATCTCGTTGACCATTTCAAGGAATTCCGCTAGTGCCTGTTCTTCGGTTTTACCACTCATGACGTCATTTTCAAATTTCTTTAACAACGGCTCAATTGCATGTTCAGCAAAAATATCCTCTATTTCTTCTGAACTCCTGATATTCTGACAAATCTCACTTATTGCCTTACAATCGTCCCCCCTTTCTCTAAGGCGTTTAAGCTGTGCGTTTTTTCTGGTTTCAAGGATGTTTTGAAACTTTGCGAAGACCTCCTTAGATTTTGAAATGACGGACAGTGCTTGCTTTATTAGCGATTCGTCCTTCAATTTTGCTGCACACTTTACTAGTCTTTCCTCAAAACGTCGAAAACCATCTTTTTCCTGGAAAAAACCCAAACATGTTTATCAAGTTGAAATGTTACTTTCGAGTGTTTAGCCGCCATGTTAGATTCACAAGTTCCAACGCTCAAATGTTTTCCTAATCCAAGATGGCAATATTCAGCGTTCGCTCGCTCAAAATACGCCTGCACTGCAGGCTATTGTCTGTCAATTCCGTGGACGTTTATTTAAACTGAACCTGATAGACCCTGTGAAAAGGAGCTTGTGTTCCCAGTAAGCATAAAGAATGAATCAATAGTAGATTTCATACAGCTGTATTTTCATTCATGTTCATTGCTTTATGTTCTATACGCGAGAACTCGGCCGAAGACACGTGACCCCGTCTGTAACTCGATAAGCTATTGTCAATACGTGACTCGCATAGGTCATCGCGAAGCTGGATGGGGATAGTTATTGTTGGAGTGTGAGGGCGATAACCAGGCCCACTGCCGAACCAGGCTTTAGAGATCGAATGGAGTTCGCTAGTCTCCAGACATTACGGATGATATGATCAAACGCAAATGCAAACAGGCCTTACCGTAAAAGCTCTATTTAGCCCTCCCTCTCTTTTAAGCCCCCACTTTTGAAGTCAGATTTTGTAATAAGCCCCCTCTCTCTATTAAGCCCCCCCAAACCCGTTAGAGGTCAGAGTTAAATGTTAAATATAGCCTCTGAACTGATTTCCGTCAGGCTGATGTAAATGACAGCAATATTTTCTGGCATTTCCGTCACTATGGATTGAAAAGTGGTCTTTAACCCTATAGTTTTGTTTTCATCTGACGTCAAAATTCTAAAATCTGAACTGTCAATCCTACAAAGCTATTCTTTTTATATCTTCTAGACATGGAAATCATAATTTCTACGCAAAGTTTGGTATCGATCCAGTGATTCCTTTAGGAAATAAAGCTATTTGAAATTTGCGATGTCTCGGATCAACGTGTTAATGAACTGTCACACTATATCATTTTAAATTTTAAATAATTTAAAAGTGATGTCTAAACAGATCTGAAGTGAAAGCTAATGATATTGACGGTAGAATATACTCTAATTCTTGTGCAATTTTATGGCGGCCATGTTGGTGCCCCAGAGAAAGGGCACCAAGATAGCGGCTGCATACTAAACACTGTAATTTTTAGTTTGGCAATAACTCGGTTATGAAAAACGCTACAAAGCTATAATTTGGACAAAACGTTTATTTCTGCCAGTCTGATGTTTTTCATGCAAGCAAACAGTTTTTGTAATGTTGACGAAAACCACCAATTCGGCCTGGGATTATTTTTCTTTCGTGAGCCTGGGGAGGGGGCGGGGGGGGGGGGGGGGGGGGGGGGAGGGGGGGGCAGAAAGTGCCCCACCCCTATGTATCTCAAGAGTATTGACGCTATGAAAATGAAACTTGCATGGTGTGTAGAGCATCCAAAAATATTTATTTTAGTGGCAGTCACGTGTCAATTATGACGTCATACACGCCATAATGACGTCATACATTAAAAAATCCGCCATCTTGGATCCTAAATCTTGGATTTCTAAATTGTTCAGAAATGGCAGAAAATCTCCAACTTTGATTTAAAAAATCAAGAAAAATATAAAGATGCTAAAACGGCAAAGATTTTGGAAGGATTTCATCGTAAAAAGCAAACATTTCATGAAAACTGAAATTAAGCTAAAAAAACCAACAAATTTGGGTAAAACGATCTGTATGTCGAATATATTTGTGCTATAAAAATGACACTTATGTGGTGTATAAAGCATTCAAACATGTTTATTTTAGTGACAATCACGAATCAATTATGATATCATATCACGGCAAAATAACGTCATACTTTAAAAATGTCCGCCATCTTGGATCCGCCATCTTGGAATTTTAAATTGTTCAGAAATGTCAGAAAATCACCAAATTTGATTTAAAAAAATCGAAAACAATATAAGGATGCAAAAATTGCAAAGATTTTGAAGAAACTCTTCGTAAAAACGTAAATCTCATGAAAACTGAAAATTAAGCTGAAAATACCAAATTTGGGTAAAACGGCCTGTAAAAACTTGGTTGCCATGGAAATATCAAGTCACGTGATCAAAACATTGACACACCAAAACGTTCCCAGATAATTTTTAGGAAAAGTCATAAAGTTTGGCTATGATTGCTTGAATGCTCTTTAAGTATGATAAATTTGAAATCAGCGAGGCACTTTCTTCCCCCCCAGGCCGAATAGGGTTAATATCGTTGAGTTAGGGTATAAATGACATTGCATTTGTGTCGACAGTGATACATAACCCAGGCCATTTCTTGTTCTGTTTTAGTTAATGGTGTAATAGTAAAGCGGCTCGAAAATTTATAATTTGAAATAAGCCCCCCCCCCCCCTCCCCACTCCTCTATTAAGCCCCCTCTCTAATTAGCCCACCCACCCTTCCTTGAGCCTGAAAATTAAATAAGCCCCCAGGGGCTTAATTAATAGAGCGTTTACGGTGGTATTCATAAATGGCCCGCACCATTAATTTTCAACATTTTGAAATATTATATTGTTTAAAAGGGGAAGTTAATCCTGTACTTTGTGTTCAGATGAAAATATAAATGTGTGTTGTCTCTCTCTCCTCCGCAGAGGCTTCCTTGGGGAGGGGGAGAACAAAAAGAAAGGGGAGAAAGAGCGCGCGCGGGGGACTCTCCCCAATCTTCCCTATTCCCTATTATCCCGATCCCAAGAAGCCTCTGCGGAGGAGAGAGGTGTTGTCTCAATGCAAAAATTGAATCTCGTAAAATTCCCAGATCTCTCTTCTTCGCCAAAAGAGAATAGAAAAAGTAATAGAAATGGAGTGGTACAAAACCTGTGATGGACAGTAATCAAGTCTTGTTGTTGAAATTGTCATCCCTTAGAGGAAGCAATTCTAACGCTGTAATATAATTATTCGGCTAAATACCGTCAAAGGTACCGAGCACTCTAATGGTGGACATTTTAGATTTGAACACCCTCAGCAGTATCAATTAAGCCTCGAATTCTAACCCTAACATGTACGACAACCACCCCGGCACTTTCATATATGGGACTCCCTCAGGGGTGAGTTACAGGAATGCAAAAATTCTTGTCAATATTTAGCTTCAGTTGAAAAAGAAAGGAATGATATGTGCTATATACAAAGGTAATAACAGAATGTAAACACAAAAGACTTACGTTATGATTTTCAACGCATTTCACGGAAACAAAGTGAACTTCACCTTTGCCATCAACAGCCTTCTTGTACCCTTCTTCGCAGTGTTGGCGTAAGAAGTCCACATCGACGTTATCATTCTGTGCTATTTCGACTAATTCATCCAATTTTGTAAGACACCAAAGTAAACTGGCAATTCACTTTTTTCACCAACGTCGTGACCTTATGAAATATATAATATACAAGTAATCAAGTAAGTCATGGAATCATTAAAAGCAACTGTTCACAAAGCATATCTCCGCGGTTTGGGCCAAAACCTTACGCATGCACACAGCCACATTACCCGTTTGAATGGCAGACCATGGACAGGTGTTTCATCCTGGTCAGGTCTCATCAGTAAATATTAATTGACCCCGTAACTAAATCAGTATAATTAGCTACAGAGTCTTTTTTTATAAAATCTTAAATACGGAGATTACCAATGAAATGTGAAACAGAACCCAATTTGGCCACAAAACAACACATAGTTAAAGCATATTATCGAATATTACAGAACATAAGAAACTCATCATTATAATTTAGTTCACCCAAGAAGAGGAAACGAGTGATTCGGATAAATAATTCAGTAGAAAACAGAAATATAATAATATAATAACAGATAATATAGAGAACAGATATTAGTTACAGTCAAGGATTTAAAAATGGGCTATTAGTTTTCTTTTATTACCATTTTAAAAAATGAGATTCCCCATTAGAGAAATGTGCATTATACTTACTGTTCTTCTCGATGGGGACATGATATCCATAACAGCCACAATTATGTCTGCTTTATTGCACGAATCAGTGACAACTTTGTCGTTTTCTTCTCATCACCAAAACCCGGTGAATCGATCAACACAACCATTTGCTGGCAGCCGCACTTTAACACTTTAGAGGACAATTCACTTGCACAACGCTCTTCGGACCTATTTCCAGCTTCTTTAGTTTAGCTCTATATTTTGAACCACTCCGCATCACACTCAAGAGATCTTTTACAGCTTTTTCGCCTGTTCCATTTTCCGGCGTCTTTCCATCTATTTCCACACTCCATTCATCGCTGTCATCTTTCTTGAGGCAGACTTTGAATATGCACATCGTTGTTTGCGCGCATCCAACGGGTAAACAGCGTTCTCGAAGTAAGGCGTTCTATAGCTGATGATTTGCCACTACTGGTAGCTCCTACAAATTCAATGACTATTCCTTAGAAGCCTCCTTTTCTTGTACATTCTTTAAATCATCCCGTATTTTGGCAAGTTCTTCAGTTAGCTAGTCTAAATTTTCGCACTCCTCATGTGTCCATGACTTGTCACGAAGTCGCTCACGGTACTCCTTGCAGATCTTTTCAACGTTTTTCGAGATTTTCAGTGAGGTCCTTCACCAGTTGGTCACGTTCGGTAACTCTTCTGACCGCCATTTCAAGAAACGAAGAGTAATGGCCGTCCTTTATTCTTCACTTGAAGTTTTCAGAACACCGCCTTCGTCTCTGAAAGTAAACAAGCAATATCTCGGTCCATTTACTATTATTATGCAAAAAGTAAGATTGAAAATGTTTTGCCAATTTATTCGAATCCAAACATACATATTTTTTTATTCTCATATATTTTGTTTGCCATACACCATAGTTTCAAGATGCTGGTATTTGGCTTTTCCAGGTGAAATCTGGATTCGCGGCAAATTTAAGTTTAATGATTTCGAGTTTTGTGTTTATCGTTGCCATAGCAATATCGATTTCACTGAAAAGTACATCATAGGCAAACTGCAATCCAAGAATATAATTGGTGTAAATTTCACATCGATCCGACTGAGAAAGTCTGATAAAAAGCTGATTGAAAACATTAGGTAATGGCTCCCGAAAAACTGTATCGAAACACCTTAAATTTAATGCACGAGGTTCATATCATATCGTTCTTTCTTTTTTACAGAGACAGCCAGCCGAATGTATTTAAATGTAAATCGCCTTCTTTGAAATTTTCTATTTATCAGTGCCGCTGTTTTGTATTCTATTCTGGTAAGTTCGTTCGATTACAATAAGAAGGTATCCTTTTCCAGAACGATAACGATCTCATTTCAAGTTCCTCGATTTCTTGGAATTCCCTCAAACTAAGGGCCTGTTTACATGGAGGGAGGGTGACCCGTGTACCGGGTCACCCATCCTAGCCGGGCTACCCTGGGAGGGCCAACTTTTCATACTTTTCTTTACAAAGCACACTGAAGTGTTTACATGATAGACAGGGTAACCTGCCTACCCGGGTCACCTGTCTGCTTGCCAGGGTCACCCGCCTAGGCGGGCTTTCTTTTCTGCATGTAAACGGTCAATCCGGGTCACACTCCTAGGCGGGCTATCTCTGTTGACTTGAAAACCCGCTAAAATGGCGGAACAAGCGATAAAAACAGCAAACTCGCCGCTATAGCCTTTCTTCTTGCTGCCATGTTTGCTATGTAGTGTTTAATAAATCGTGCCGTTGCAATAAAAAAGCCCGCCGAAACATGAGCCCGCCAAAACAAGAGCCCGCCAAAAAAGATAGCTCGCCTATATGATAGCCCGCCCTAATAGCTCGCCTATGTAAAGGGCGGGCTATGTTTTAGCCAGGCTGACAGGGTGACCCTGGTACCCGGTCACCCTCCCTCCATGTAAAACAGGCCTAAATTAAAAAGTCACTAATTGTATTTTCAAACCTCAGCTTATGGCCTCCGCAGACTAGAGAGATAGTTGTCGACAACTATTTAGTCAGTGTCGATCATAAAAAAGTTGTCGATAACAAAAAAGCCAGTGTGTGAATCTAGTTATCGATAACTAAGGCCCTGAGATCTCCTGCGTATCAGTACTTCGTGAATGAACCAAATCATCCATAATAGCACCTTAGTCTTTCGCAATCCTCCTTATTAAAAAGAAACAGCTACATTCTTAGAAGGATCTTTTTTAAACTAAATCTTCATTTTCGTTTCGAAAAGCTTACGCATGTGATTTTCTATTCAGCAATGAAACTTAATCTGACAAATAACATTTCCCCAACATGGCCTAAGAAAACTGATTTTCTTCAAATTACATGAGATAATGTCCACAGAAAAAGAACTATGATCATGACATTATTGTACATAGTTCCTGGCGTAAACGAACGACTCAACTCAAATCACCAACTCTCTCGATAAGTTGGCGTAAAGCGTTAATAATATAATAATATAATTCGAAATATTTAGACAAGGATAACCCGTCAGTGCAAAGAGCACATAAACAAAAGCAATAAAAACTTAAAACAATAAAAAGCGTTAACAAACCTTGGGTAGCCTTTACAGGATAAAAACAAGATAAAAAGGTAAAGTAAAATGTAAGATAATTGCAATTTACATAAATAGTTCATTTAATTTTAAATAGTTGCTTAAATAGAACTCTGAATATAAATTTCGATGATGTTGAAAAAATGAGTTGAATGGAAGAATTATACTGAAACTAGACCTATAGTTAGGTAAACAGGTAACTTAGGATTTAGATGAAAGACTGACCTGATCTGCAAGTATTCCGAAAAGGAAATCAAGACTACCCAGTGGCTGGTAGAATATATTTCTATAGAAGAGAAGAAACAAACATGAACTTAAAATCTTGGATGAAATGTTTATAATGTACATCAGCCGAGTCATTAAAAAGTTCCATTACCGATCGAGCATCTGAGATCCTCAGTAGTACTAGACGCGGCAAATATTTACGTTAAAAACCTGTCTATGTATAGTTTTACGCTTTCAGAAAGCAAACTATATACTTCTAAGAAATCAAAATGTGTCCTACAGTCGTGCAATGCGATTCTTGGCGCGGCGTCACCGTTATAAGGATCGCCAAACACCCAGACTCAGACATATCATTTCAGAACAAGAGGCTGAGTTTCGAAGTTCCTCATTTTCGTGGAATTGAAACGGAAGTACGTCCACTTTCCAGCCAAATATTTCACAATAGGCCACAGAGTTTAAAATAATCATGTATTTTGAGATGCAGGGCCCACAAGATACCAGCCTTAGAGCAGAACGGGCCATCCTGTTTAAATAAAATTTTACTGACTCACTTTTACTTTATCAGTCCCGACATTTCTTAGGTCTTTTAGCTATAACGTACGGAGACGCTGAAATGCACAGTTTAATTAGGCTACCATTTTGGAAGCACATGTGGCTCGAGAAAAGGACAGAAAAAGACCAAATTCGTGGTTCTTAGATCTCGAGTTATCCCGGTATCATTCGAGTACTGAAGCCGGAAAAATATGAAAGGACTAATTTTGTTTTAAATTTGGTACCTCTGATTGCTTAGTGCATGAAATGCATGAAATGCTCCTGATTCGTGAACGAAAACCCAAACTTAACACGCAATCGGATTCAATACGTGCAACAGTAAAATTTTAATCATATACGGCACGCACTGACACTTTCGAACGCTCAGCCGTGAAACACTTAAGTGTGAATGTCCCTTATAATCGAAAGAAAATTTAAAAATTTCGCGGACACGGTCAAAAATCGATTTGGCTCATATTTTGTCCCTGTGGGAAGCTTACATACTAGACAAAACGAAATGAGGTTAGATTTTTGAAATATCCATTTTAAACAGGAATAAACCGTTTTGAAACCGACTGAGGGTGAAAAGCACAAGTTTCACCTTCTGCGAACTCGAAATTATGCAGTTTTCCAGGTCCATTTCTCATACGAACAAAAAACGTAACAGCAGAACTTATCCAGCCTATATATACATAGTGTGGGACTTCCTTTATCGAGATATAGTGATATTTTTTTCTCGTGTTATTTCTGAAGGAACCACATCCCGATTATGAGACGACATCTTCGGCCTTTCGTAAACAAGCCAAAGGCGGCTCAATTAGCTTGGCAAAAAAGCATGTGGTAGTGTCTCAAAATTTCTAAAAATGTTTCCAGCGACTCTAGAAGAATAGTTCTATATGATTTGGTCTTATTTGTTTGGGATCTTCTGCTATTTTAATATAAAAACTGACCAAACTCGACCTAATTACAAATGACGCCATGTTGAAACGATTGACATCAGAATTTATCGCTTTGTAATCAAGTAATTTTTTGGCCAAATATATCCCCATTGATGCTTAGAATCAATAGAAACGTTATAAATGATGTTTATAATTAGACTGACTCTAGATATACCGAGATATATAAATAAATTTTGACTATACATACCTTGCAAATCGCGCCCATAATTACGGTGAATCACTCGAGCTCGTCAATTCCCGATTGGTCTTTTGACATACTACAGTAAAGCTTCACATTCACTCGGCATAAATTATATTATTTGCATCCATATATAAAGAAAAACTCTATGTTGTTCTTCATAATCGGTTTCGAATATACTGAGAAAACAAACTGAGTTGGAGGGCTCGATCGAGTCGAGTGACTGAAATCCGATATGCGTGATCTCAACGGCAGTAACAAACTTACTGTCACGCAACCCTTCAGTTCGGCTTTATCTCAGTTACAGTTCTTTTTCATAACGCTTGATCAACTGATTTTCTTCAATTCTTGCTGACTGGCAGTTAAACGGGAAGAGGCAAGGCGCACTCTTGGACAAATTCTGTCAGTCGTGCAATAAATTCCCCTTTCCATTTTTGAGCTGAAATGTCAGTAATATCCACCCCGAGGTCGATGCAAATTCTTCTTAGCATAGCAACACTTGAAGATTTTAGTTTCTTTCTTTTACAAGTCACAGATATTACGATCGGACGATACAATAGGATGCTCATGGAAGCCACATCCCTCATCACATTTGCTTACAGAGCAGGAGGCGAGTCTTTCAGCTGAAGTTTCATTCTCGTCCGTGCTAACTTCACGTGAGTCTGTGCCTACTAATCGTTTCTTTGCTGAAAGACGGCAAAAGAAACCAGCTATCTGCTGTGATGTTAGTACTGTACAGCTCCGCAAATGATCCCGTGACCGCAAATGATCCCCGACGGCAAATGATCCCCAAATTGGACCGCAAATGATCCCCAGAGTGGACCGCAAATGATCCCGCTAAAAATCAAGGAATGGCGTGGACGGTGGTCCAGATTTTTTTTCCCTTTTGAATATTTTTCCCAAGAACTCGTGCACGTTAGACATTTTTATCTAGTTACCTGGTTACTGATGACGGAAGTGATCAATTTTTTTTCATGCATTTTTGCATATTTAAGTAAAAAATAAATTCAAAATCATTGAACTAACGCGAGATATCAGTAAAAATAGTTGTAATTCAATGAGGTATTTTTTTCGCCATGTTGGTTTTCGTGGTAAAATTCATTTGCGTCTAGAATTATTGCAGACTACACCTCAAGTTATATTGTTTTCGTGTCACCAAGATTCATTTATCTATAAATTTCGAGATTAAAGACGGAATTCTGCGCCATGAAACAAGCTGTAGACATGGAAATTGACACCCGTTACAGCCGACTACTTCACGAAATCGGCAAATAACATTTCCGGTGAATTCTATTCCATGCTGTTTTGGTGGCATGACTGCATGATGAAGTGCGAAAACTGTGAATTTTTTTTTCAGGTTCCTAAAAAAAACTAACATCACAGCAGATAGCTGGTTTCTTTTGCCGCCTTTCAGCAAAGAAACGATTAGTAGGCACAGACTCACGTGAAGTTAGCGCGGACGAGAACGAAACTTCAGCTGAATCCGAGACTCGCCTCTCTGCTCTGTAAGCAAATGTGATGAGGGATGTGGCTCTCCATGAGCATCCTATTGTATCGTCCGATCGTAATATCTGTGAGCTTGTAAAAAGAAAGAAACTAAAAACTTTAAAGGTCAAATGCAATGAAATTTTAATAAGATTAGTTTTAAGTCGAATCATGGGGAATATTATGAATAATCATATTCTGAAGTTTGAAAACGATTTAGACAAAACGTCGCCGAGATATTCGACTTTGAAAACCGCCTTTTTTCGCTTCACAAACGGAAGCGTTTCGGGAAAACTTCGGAAAAATTGTCGGAAATGGGAAGCTCACCACATATGACGTCACATACACGCGCGAGTCCGCAAGAAGAGCGGAAATGAAATTCTGCAGTTTCAAAAACATAAACAAGTGTGGTGTTTTGTGCTGCTTTTTAACTGTAGCAACTGTTCAAAAACGTCACTTAAAACGTGAATTCACATTCCTATAAACTATTTCGCGATTATTCCAACACGTCCCAGGAGCTGAATTCGCAGGGACAGAGTTCAAGTGCAGATAGAGAAAGGAAAATTCACCGTCGTGTGTTTCACGTTCTCCATAATACCGTGAATTTGGTCATTTGAACGTTGTTGTTTTGCAGAGGACGGCAAAGAAATGTACTGACTAAAATGCAAAACGCACGTGCGGAGCAATAGTACTACTAATTAAATCTATTGTTTTGTGACGTTCTCGTTTCCGTCGCCGTCGTGGTGTTTTAAGGTCCCTAATCAGGCGTAAGCCTTTTTACGTTCCCTAACGACGAGAAGAGATGCAAGGAATGGATGAGATTAATTTAATTTGTTGTATTTGAGCATTTTCAAAGGAGATGTCAAGGTCTTCATAGATTTTCGTCAATACCCGCTATGGAATAATCTCCGAACAAACCCAGAACACTTGACCCAAGCAAATTACAAGCTTCAAACACGCGCGAAAACACGAGCGAAAACACGCGTGAAAATAAGATCACCACATATGACGTCACAAAAAACATACATTCGTTTCCATTCCAAGCGCGGTCATTTCTGTTCGTTTTCTTCAGCCGTCGGAAATTCTCCGAAATTGTCCAATTTTGTGCCTTTTAAGCGCCACAAATCAGCTTTTGAGGTTTGAGTATGATTGATATGCCAGTATAAAGAACAGTTTTCGCGACAAAAGAAAAAATACCAAATTTCGTTGCATTTGACCTTTAAGTGTTGCTATGCTAAGAAGAATTTGCACTCTACCTCGGGGTGGATATTACTGAGGCCCCATTAGGGGGGGTCTGGGTATCCCGTATCCCTTTCATTTTTCTTTAATATCCCATATCCCCTTAATTATGTGGTCTCTATACTGGTGACATCATTTCCCGGTAACAAAAAAGTTTGCAAAAAAGTTTTCCAATCTGCTAGGTAACCACCCAGTTCGACAACAGGTGTCACAGGTCACCACAACAGGACCCGGAAGTTGACGAAAATGACCGAAAATGTACAAATCAGCAGCATATCGGTCCATTTTGATCAGTATTACCATTAATTATTGTTAATTGTTTTATTTTAATTTGTTTGAAAATAATCTTGATTAATTGAAATGTTAAGAAATCTTGCGAAGAAAGTTCCAGTTGAATATCCCAATATATCTTTTTTCCAATATCCCATATCCCTATAATTTTTTCATTCAGTATCCCGCATCCCTATGACATACATACATACATACATACATACATACATACATACATACATACATACATACATACATACATACATACATACATACATACATACATACATACATACATACATACATACATACATACATACATACATACATACATACATACATACATACATATATACACACATACATACTTTATTGACTTTCTCCAAGGGGGCATTTCAAAGATTATTTTTTTCTCAAATATCCCGTATCCCTATAAACCCCGTAATGGGGCCTCATTAGGTGACTGTGCAATAATTACCAGGAGGGGTGGAAAACCAGAGGCAAAGCAAGGAGAGGAGGGGGGGGGGGGGGGGGGGGGGGCTCAAGGTAAAATAAGTCGCTCAAGAGCGGGGGGCTTAACATTTTATTTCAAGTACATATTACATTGGCGAATCCATACCTATTTATAAGGTGGGGACCGAAAATAACACATATGCTCCTTTCCTTCTGCTATGGCTCTGTTGTTCATTGCTACGGATGTGATGTTTGTTCCAGACGCGGAATATCCAACAATTAAACATGTAGTAGGAGCTCTTCTTTCTGTTCTAAGATTTTAATCCACAGGTGCGTGTAGAGAAAATGCAGGGTACTTGTATAAAGGTGCGTGTGTGTGTGTGGGGGGGGGGGGGGGGGGTCGTACATAATTTCTGACTGATTAGAAGGGGGGGGGGGGGGCAATAACTAAATTCACTCCTTTAGGAGGGGGGTATTACCTAATGTTTTCCTATATGAAGCCCATTTTCCAACCCCCCCCCCCCCTTCTGATAATTATTGCGCACAGTCCCTTACTGACATTTCAGATCAAAAATGGAAAAAAGAATTTATTGCACGACTGACAGAATTTGTCCAAGAGTGCGCCTGCTCTTCCCGTTAACTGCCAGTCAGCAAGAAATTATCAGTTGATCAAGCGTTATGAAAAAAGAACTGTAACTGAGATAAAGCCGAACTGAAGGGTTGCGTGACAGTAAGTTTGTTACTGCCGTTGAGATCACGCATATCGGATTTCAGTCACTCGATCGGATTTCAGTCACTCGACTCGATCGAGCCCTCCACTCAGTTTGTTTCTCAGTATATTCGAAACTGATTATGAAGACAACATAGAGTTTTTTCTATATATGGATGCAAATAATATAATTTATGCCGAGTGAATGTGAAGCGGACTGTAGTATGGCAAAAGACCAATCGGGAATTGACGAGCTAGAGTGATTCACCGTAATTATGGCGCGATTTGCAAGTATGTACATGTATAGTCGAAATTTATTTTATATATCTCGGTATATCTAGAGTCAGTCTAATTATAAACATCATTTATACGTTTCTATTGATTCTAAGCATCAATGGGGATATATTTGGCCAAAAACAATTACTTGATTACAAAGCGATAAATTCTGATGTCAATCGTTTCAACATGGCGTCATTTGTAATTTAGGTCGAGTTTGGTCAGTTTTTATATTAAAATAGCAGAAGATCCCAAACAAATAAGACCAGAATCATATAGAACTATTCTTCTAGAGTCGCTGGAAACATTTTTAGAAAATTTGAGACACTACCACATGCTTTTTTGCCAAGCTAATTTGAGCCGCCTTTGGCTTGTTTACGAAAAGGCCGAAGATGTCGTCTCATAATCGGGATGTGGTTCCTTCAGAAATAACACGAGACAAAAAATATCACTATATCTCGATAAAGGAAGTCCCACACTATGTATATATAGCTGGATAAGTTCTGCTGTTACGTTTTTGTTCGTATGAGAACTGCCTGAAAACTGCATAATTTCGAGTTCGCAGAAGGTGAAACTTGTGCTTTTCACCCTCAGTCGGTTTTCAACGGTTTATTCCTGTTAAAATGGATATTTCAAAAATCTAACCTCATTTCGTTTTGTCTAGTATGTAAAGCTTCCCACAGACAAAATATGAGCCAAATCGATTTTTGACCGTGTCCGCGAATTTTTAAATTTTCTTCGATTATAAGGGACATTCACTCTTAATATATACACATTTATATATTCTAATATACTCTGTCACCTTTCTTTGTATTTAAACTCGAAAACTATAACTGTCATTTTTTTACTTGATAATGGAGTCATGATGGCTTCGAAACGTTCGTAGTCTTATTTCGCTAATTTTCATTATTAATTGTACCTCTATAAAGGGGTAAAAACTGAATTTGAGTCACACCATCAAAAACGAGATTTGGTACCTTTTAGGATTCGTTCGGATTACCCCGTTACTAAAGTAAAGTTTAGTCCCAACATAGCAAAATAACGCGTTATAATTACATCAACTTGCCCAAGTGACAGTAATTTGCGCTTCCTCTTTCGCTTATCTTACTCCCGGGGCCAAGGCAATATCCAACAAAACAATTATGATCATTTCCTGTCATTTCCTCACTATATATTTATTTGGATAAGCGAAAGAGGAAGCGCAAATTACTGTCACTTGGACAAGTTGATGTAATTATAACGCGTTATTTTGCTATGTTGGGACTAAACTTTACTGCTTTTCATTAAACATGTAATGGCAAGTTTAATTTAATGCTCGGTTAAAACAAGGCCTTGTGCCATCACAGTCTGACGAGATGTTCTTTTGATTAATGACTTCAATTTCTTCAGTGGAAATGTCTCAAATAATATCCACGCGTGGGAAATTTAGAACATCTTTGTACATCTTTTTCCTATGATATCCATAATTTTTATTTTCCTTATCACATGGCTCTTAAATAAGTTGAACTGGAACAATTGTCTAGAAGTTGAGTAAATTAGGCGAGAGACGTACCTGATCTGCAAGACTTCTGAGTAGGAAGCAAGAACTGGCAGCGATATATGCTAAAAAAAGTAAGACGACAAACACACATTTAAAGACTTGGACTGATTTGCCTTTGGTAAATATTAATGTAAAACAGTCATGAAATGGATAAATTACCGATCGATTTCAGTAGTGATAGGCGGCAAATTGCAACGCTTCAGATACTTTACATAAAATTCATACTGCTTTTAACGCTTTAACACGTTAAAAACCATTTTATGTATAGTTTTATGTTTCCAGAAAGCAAACTATACCTCCAGGGAAATGTTCCCTCCTTAATAACAGCCGCAAAGCGTTTCTTGGCGCGGCGTCACCATTATAAGGGTCACAAATCTGGACCAATCGTGGCCCAAGATTAAACAAAAGCACTCCAGATCCAGACATATCATTTCAGAACAGGAAATGTTTCAAGGTTCTTCTTTTTCGTGGAATTGAAACGGAAATATGTCACTTTCCAGCCAAATCAGTGTCAAAATTAAAAATCAAACGCTTTTTAAATAATCAAAACTGTGATATGCCTCAATCCATGGGATATATCTGAGTATTTTTATTGGACTTTGAAACTATACATTCAAATTAATCATGACATGTTGTTATATTTGCATAGTGCCCTTTTAAAATCATGAATATTCTGTATTAAACTTAATAATAATAATAATAACTTCATCGAGCCATAATCGAAAAGGAAATTTATTGGAAATTTCATGTGATTCTTAATGAAAAAGAGGGAAGAATGCTGAACCGACATAAATTAGATTACAAATATGTGATATGGTTTGTGCAGCTGAGAAAAATTCCAGATGTTCTACTATGGCAATGTTCCTTGTCTTAATTAAAAGCGGTTTATGTATATAAAAAAAAAACGCCGCACAACTAGAAACAAATTAAAATATTAATCATATATTTTGAATTAAAAGAAATGTCACTTGATCTCACCCATGCAGTATGACTTTATCAACGTAAGCCTTTTCAAGGAAAACTAATTGAACGCAAACATTTTAATAACTTGAAAAGTGCACACCTACCAATATTTCCATTCTATTTTTATCGATAAGCGAATCTCGGGGAGAAAAGGTAGGTGTTGTATATACCAAAGAATGACACAGGCATAAATTAAACCAGCAGTAACTAATGTACGTACTCAAGGCATGTGAGAAAAAAAACCAACAAAGGTACATATCAAGGTCTGAGGCTCGAGAGATAGTGCATTTTTGAAATTTATCCTAAAAAGGCAGACAGAAGTTCCCATTTCCTTGGTAGGATACTGCCTGTTTTAACTTCTATTTTATAGATATATTTTAGGTATCGCAAAAAACCTTCCAATCTAGGTATAATTTCTTTTGTTTTGCAAAGCCAGATATAATGTCTAGCAAGGAGGAAACAGAAGTCAATTTGGCATTGGTGTTTAGATGAATCCGGCTTTAAACCTAACGCAACAGTACTTGTTATGGAGTCGTTGTCAGAGAAAATTTTACAGAGTTTTAACCTTGTTGTTATGTTTTTCCAGAAAGAGAGCACCTTTGAACAGGTCCAGAAATGGTGAAGGAGTTTCTCCGGTTTTTCTTTGCAGAATGAATATTGAGGGTCGTTTATAATTCCTATTTTAGTCAGGAAATTATTTGTTGGTATTCGCCTGTGCAGAAGTTTGAATTGGAACTCTATGAGTCTTATACTTTTGTTGCATTTAGAGGCTAATTGGTACGCAGGGCTCCACGGGTAATTTCCATCGTTTTTAACATTGCAGTCATCAAGCCAATTTTGCTGACTTTTTATCGGGACGGAAACTTTTCATGGCAACAAGCTTGTTATACACCAGCTTGTTTGCTTTTGAAGAGTTTGCTAATTTCGTTGAGAAGCTTTCGTATTCAGTACTGTTGTTTGTGTCGTATTTACAATTACATACTTTCCAGAGAGATTTTAGTGCAGATACTATTCCACAGTATTCTAAAGGACGAAGTTTAAGGTTGTATTTATTCTGAAGTACAGCCCAAGTGAGGAAATTGTTATCGTCATCTTTTAAGTCCTTTACCTTTGTGATACCTTTCTTATACCATTCTTTATAGAAGATCGGGCGGTCATTAATTCTGATAAGTGAGTTGTGCCATAAACTTAGCTCTAGAAACTGATTCTCGTAGGTTATGCATTCTTCAAAATTAACTTCTAGGCCAGTCTGAGAGAATTTCCTCTATGAAACTGTCCGATACCTTGATAATTTTCGCTGTGTTTTTCTTACTAAGATTACTCGTGAAGGCCAATTTGCCACCAAAAGTATCTAGTTTTAGATCAAAAAGAATTTTCCATGGTTTCCCTTGTCCAAATATGTTTTAATCCATGTCATCTTTAACGATTTAGTAAACGACTGAATGTCGATCATTTTCAGGCCCCCACATTCGGCAGCTGAACAGATGACTGATTGTTCCTTGCGCCGGTTTGACTTTATTTTGTTAACGTCGCTGTCTTGAATAAAACATCGTAATGTTCTCAGCTTGAATAATTTCTTCGATTTCTTCAGTGGAAATGTCTCAAACAATATATAGTCTCAGGAAATGCACTTTTCCAACCGTACCTCAGCTTATTGACAGAAGTGAAATATAGAACATTTTTGCATATAATTTTCGCTGCCTTAGTGAATAATATTTTGGCTTAGCTCATGCCTAGAAAATGAGTTGAATTGGAATAATTATTTGAAACTAGTTAGGTAAACAGGTAACTTAGGATTTATATGAAAGACTTACATGATCTGCAAGTATTCCGAAAAGGAAACAAGAATACCCAGTGGCTGGTAGAATATAGTACTATTCTATAGAAGAGAAGAAACAAACATAAACTTAAAATCTTGGATTGAATGTTTATAATATAATGTACATCAGCAGAGTCATTAAAAAGTTCCATTACCGATCGAGCATTTGAGATCCTCAGTAGTGCTAGACGGCAAATATTTACGTTAAAAACCTGTCTATGTATAGTTTTTACGCTTTCAGAAAGCAAACTATATACTTCTAAGGAAATCAAAATGTGTCCTACAGTCGTGCAATGCGATTCTTGGCGCGGCGTCACCGTTATAAGGATCGCCAAACACCCCAAACTCAGACATATCATTTCAGAACAAGAGGCTGAGTTTCGAAGTTCCTCATTTTCGTGGAATTGAAACGGAAGTACGTCACTTTCCAGCCAAATATTTCAAATAGGCCCACAGAGTTTAAAGAATCATGTATTTTGAGATGCAGGGCCCACAAGATACCAGCCTTAGAGCTGAACAGGCCATCCTGTTTAAATAAAATTTTACTGACTCACTTTACTTTATCAGTCAGACAATTCTTAGCTATAACGTACGTAGACCTGAAATGCACAGTTTAATTAGACTACCATTTTGGGGGCACATGTGGTTTAGAAAAGACTGAAAAAGACCAAATTCGAGGTTCTTATATAGACCTCGAGTTATCCCGATATCATTTACTAGAGTACTGAAGCCGGAAAAATATGAAAGGAACTAATATAATTTTTTTTAGGGATTCGTTCGGATTACCTCCGTTACTTTTATATAGACGTCCCTCCCGGGCCAAGCCAATGTCCACAAAAACACTGATTATGATCATTTCCTGTTCATTTCCGCCTCACTATATATTTATTTGGATAAGCGAAAGAGGAAGCGCAAATTACTATCACTTGGACTAGTTGATGTAATTATAAAGCGTTATTTTGCTATGTTGGGATTAAACTTTACTGCTTTTCATTAAACATGTAATGGCAAGATAACTTTAATGCTCGGTTAATACAAGGCGGCTGGTGCCATCACAGTCTGACGAGATGTTCTCTTGATTAATGACTTCAATTTCTTTAGTGGAAATGTCTCAAATAATATCCACGGGTGGGAAATTTAGAACATCTTTGTACATCATTTTCCTATGATATCAATATTTTTTATTTTCCTTATCACATGGCTCTTAAATAAGTTGAACTGGAACAGTTGTCTAGAAGTAAATTAGGCGAGAGACGTACCTGATCTGCAAGACTTCTGAGTAGGAAGCAAGAACTGGCAGCGATGTATGCTAAAAAAGGTAAGAAGACAAACACACATTTAAAGACTTGGACTGATTTGCCTTTGGTAAATATTAATGTAAAACAGTCATGAAATAGATAAATTACCGATCGATTTCAGTAGCGATAGACGGCAAATTGCAACGCTTCAGATACTTTACATAAAATTCATACTGCTTTTAACGCTTTAACACGTTAAAAACCATTTTATGTATAGTTTTATGTTTCCAGAAAGCAAACTATACCTCCAGGGAAATGTTCCCTCCTTAATAACAGCCGCAAAGCGTTTCTTGGCGCGGCGTCACCATTATAAGGGTCACAAATCTGGACCAATCATGGCCCAAGATTAAACAAAAGCACTCCAGATCCAGACATATCATTTCAGAACAGGAAATGTTCCAAGGTTCCTCTTTTTCGTGGAATTGAAACGGAAATATGTCACTTTCCAGCCAAATCAGTGTCAAAAAATCAAACGTTTTTTAAATAATCAAAACTGTGATATGCCTCAATCCATGGGATAAATAATCTGAGTATTTTTATTGGATTTTGAAACTATACAAATTAATCATGACATGTTGTTATATTTGCATAGTGCCCTTTTAAAATCATGAATATTCTGTATTAAACTTAATAATAATAATAATAACTTCATCGAGCCATAATCGAAAAGGAAATTTATTGGAAATTTCATGTGATTCTTAATGAAAAAAAGGGAAATATGCTGAACCGACATTAAAATTAGATTACAAATATGTGATATGGTTTGTGCAGCTGAGAAAAATTCCAGATGTTCTACTATGCAGTGTTCCTTGTCTTAATAAAAAGCGGCTTATGTATATAAGAAAAAAACGCCGCACAACTAGAAACAAAATATAATATTAATCATATATTTTGAATTAAAGAAATGTCACTTGATCTCACGATGCAGTATGACTTTTATCAACGTAAGCCTTTTCATGACGAGCCGCAGAAGACTAATCCCATTCAGAGAGTGATCGACGGTTGCTAACGAAAAAAAATCATCGCTCACGGTAATCTGTCAGCAATAAGGGGTCAATTTCAGTCAGCGTGACTGTAATCGTATCCCGTCATGTCTAAGACTCATGACTTGCTTTCGAAGAATCGAAGAGAGCAGTCTTGTCTTCTGGCGGAGCCACATTTCTACTTCTTTGAACTGTTTAATACGGACAGTTAGATAGAAAAAGTCCTCCGATGCTTTTTTTAAGGACCTGACTATGCATCGACCGTCGAAAACGGAAAAATTGCGGTTTAACTGAAGGTTTTCGGTTTTTTCGCGCCAATAATAAATTTATGGCGCGCTAAATCGGCGGGCTTGACCGCGATCTCGATGTGGCATTATTCGCCGGCAAACTTATTTTCTGCAGCATAACGAATAAATGATTGATGTAGTGGAATTCATCCTTCTCACCTCCGCAAGGTAAGTGCGATTTTCATGTTCATATAGCTTACTGCTTGCTACCTATGCCTCGGATATCGATCAATGCATCAAAACTGAAGAATCAGTATAAGTCACCACTAAAGTATGTTGCGTTACTGTGATTTAATAATGTTAGTAATTTAGGCAACACCGAAAGAAAGAAATCCAAACTAAATTCAAACTGAGTAGGCCTGCCAGCAGTCAACGTTCAACGTTTTGAGTACAAAAATTACTAAAGAATGATGGTTATAAACCATTATGAATATGTAGTTTTATAATTGAAAATAAAATACAGAGTTAGCTCACATGTTCTCTCGGGTGTGTCGCCTGAGAAGAACAAGTAATCGGGTGAGTCGCCTTTGCTTTGTGACCTAACTCTGATCTATTAGAATTTTCATCACGGTGAGTTTTTCAACACGGCGGTTCTTATCTCGGGTGTTTCGCCTGATAAGGACGAGCAATCGGGTGAGTCGCCTTTGCTTCAAATGGCGTGTTTGAAAACCTCACTGCATCAACGATATTTTTTTCTTTTTTGATCGAACGTTCAGTGTAATCTTTTGCAAGAAATTTAATGTTTGGCCAGAGCAGAGAATGTAGAATGGTGACAGGCCAGAAAACGTTTTGTACACCCGGTGCGTCAATTAAAGTAACGCAACATTACTGTAGTACCGATTACCTCTCGATTTAACTGACTTTTTTTCTTCGAGTCAAGGCGTCCATACATTTTCTTTACGGGCACACATTCCTTTTTTTTATCCTTCTTGGATAAGAGCGCGAAAAATATCGCCTGAACACAGTTTGCGTTATGTGATCTACGCCTAGCTGGGTGCCGAAGGCCAGACTAGACATAACGAAATTCTCTATCGAGACGGATGGCTATTATATTTACTGCTATTACATACTCTAAATCTGGCTCACCCTTGTCAACGACCCGCTCTTATCTGATCGTTAAACAATGGGTTCTCCATGGTTGAGTGAAAACCTGGTGGCTTGTAGAAGCTACCACGTCACCGTTGTTAAGGCACGCGGCTCGTCATGAAGGAAAACTAATTGAACGCAAACATTTTAATAACTTGAAAATTGCACACTTACCAATATTTCCATTCTATTTTTATCGATAAGCGAATCTCGGTGGCGCCGGATCTTTAATCGAAGATTTTTTGTGTGTGCAAAGTTTATTTTATTGACAACTCACAACACTACTTACAATACTTTTACTTAAATTACTTTTACTTACAATACTCTTACTTAGTAGAGTAGTACACAGAATACAAAATAATACTAATTTACAACTTACACTAGCACTACTTACAACAGCAAACACTTAAAAGCTAAGCAAGAGCCAAAAAAATAAAGGGGTGGGGGAGAAAAGGTAGGTGTTGTATATACCAAAGAATGACACAGGCATAAATTAAACCAGCAGTAACTAATGTACGTACTCAAGGCATGTGAGAAAAAAACCCACAAAGGTACATATCAAGGTCTGAGCTCGAGAGATAGTGCATTTTGAAATTTATCCTAAAAAGGCAGACAGAAATTCCATTTCTTTGGTAGGATACTGCCTGTTTTAACTTCTATTTTATAGATATATTTTAGGTATCGCAAAAAACCTTCCAATCTAGGTATAATTTCTTTTGTTTTGCAAAGCCAGATATAATGTCTAGCAAGGAGGAAACAGAAGTCAATTTGGCAATGGTGTTTAGATGAATCCGGCTTTAAACCTAACGCAACAGTACTTGTTATGGAGTCGTTGTCAGAGAACATTTTACAGAGTTTTAACCTTGTTGTTATGTTTTTCCAGAAAGAGAGCACCTTTGAACAGGTCCAGAAATGGTGAAGGAGTTTCTCCGGTTCTTCTTTGCAGAATGAATATTGAGGGTCGTTTATAATTCCTATTTTAGTCAGGAAATTATTTGTTGGTATTCGCCTGTGCAGAAGTTTGAATTGGAACTCTATGAGTCTTATACTTTTTGTGCATTTAGAGGCTAATTGGTACGCAGGGCTCCACGGGTAATTTCCATCGTTTTTAACATTGCAGTCTTCAAGCCAATTTTGCTGATTTTTTATCGGGGCGGAACTTTTCATGGCAACAAGCTTGTTACACACCAGCTTGTTTGCTTTTGAAGAGTTTGCTAATTTCGTTGAGAAGCTTTCGTATTCAGTACTGTTGTTTGTGTCGTATTTACAATTACATACTTTCCAGAGAGATTTTAGTGCAGATACTATTCCACAGTATTCTAAAGGACGAAGTTTAAGGTTGTATTTATTCTGAAGTACAGCCCAAGTGAGGAAATTGTTATCGTCATCTTTTAAGTCCTTTACCTTTGTGATACCTTTCTTATACCATTCTTTATAGAAGATCGGGCGGTCATTAATTCTGATAAGTGAGTTGTGCCATAAACTTAGCTCTAGAAACTGATTCTCGTAGGTTATGCATTCTTCAAAATTAACTTCTAGCCAGTCTGAGAGAATTTCCTCTATGAAAACTGTCCGATACCTTGATAATTTCGCTGTGTTTTTCTTACTAAGATTACTCGTGAAGGCCAATTTGCCACCAAAAGTATCTAGTTTTAGATCAAAAAGAATTTTCCATGGTTTCCCTTGTCCAAATATGTTTTAATCCATGTCATCTTTAACGATTTAGTAAACGACTGAATGTCGATCATTTTCAGGCCCCCATCGGAGAGGTCGTTTATCATTATATCTCCGTTGATCTTATCTCCCTTTCCGCTCCATAGAAACTTATAAAATATTCTGTTTACCTCTTTTATAACATTCACACAAGTGCGCAAAGGCGACAACACATAAACTAAAACAAGTTGAGAGGCAGCTAGACTTTCTTTTTAGCACTGTAATTTTTCCAATAAGGCTTAGTCTGAAGTATTTTTCGTCTTTTTTCGCTATTCGCTCCGATCAAAGGCCTTCTGTTTTCTGTTATTCAATCTGAGACCGGAAACCTCACTAAAATCATCAAGCGTTTTTGAGAGATGCCGATAGGGATTCCTTTGAGCCGTCTAATATAAGGGTTGTGTCATCTGCATATTGGCTTATCTTAATTTCTTGTTGATTCACAAAGATACCTTTAATACTTCTATTTTACTCGAATTGTCTTAGCTAAACACCTCGGCTGAAAGAATGAAACGATAAGGAGACAAAGGGCAACCTTGTCTTACCCCTCTTTGAACGTTGAAAAAATTACTTGCCCATCAACCATTGTTCAAAACGCAGCTTTCTATGTTGCTGTAAAGGGATTTTACCCAGTTTAAAATATTTGGCCCAAAACCAAAATCAGGGGAGAGTTTTCAGGATAAAAGGTCATTCTAGCGTATCAAAAGCTTTTTCAAAATCAACAAATAAAAGAAGCCCTGGGATATTTTTCTCTTTGGCAAAACAAATGACGTTGTCTATTAGTCGGATGTTTTCTCCTATAAATCTACCTTTATAAAACCGGTTTGATCTCTGTTAATTATTTTAGGAAGAACCTTTTTCAAGCGGTTTGCAATTGAACTTAGCTGCTATTTTGGAGTCGCAGTTGAGAAGAGTTAAGGGTCTCCAGTTCTTGACGTAGAAAGGTTCTGCGGTCATTTTCCTCAGCAGCTTGTACATTCATGAACACGAGAGAAATTTAGAAAACACGAGCCTGTGCTTTTCTCGTTCGTGTTTATTGAGTGTGTCATTGATCACAATGACATGTACAGCAGTAATCCGTACTTCTGCCTCGTGAAGCCTGCTTTACACCGGCGATATGTAAACCCAAAGACCGCGTCTGTTCTGATATCCGTATTGTGGCTTGCAAGTTCTTTTATACAAGCAATTATTTTTTCATTTCATCCGGACATGGAATCTATGACACTAGACGAACTATCTATTTCTACAGAAATCGTCAGTCTAAAGGAGTTAATGACACAATCCGTAGCTACGGCCTTAGTAGGTGTAAGTCATCTTGGGCTTGGTCAGCAATACCATGGCATCGAACTTACAGCAAGCAAGTCTTTCGCACATAGAAGAAGCCGTACTTTCAGACGCCGTACTTCACATGAGCCGAATCGAATTCGAATTTAAGCCGACCCAACTTAATTTAGATCGACTGAATTGATTCAGACACCGAGCTTAATTCAGCCGAACTTAAATTAATAGGGGAAAATTGCTGTTATATTGAACAATACATTATAATAATTCATGCATTTGTTTCGGCTCATTTGAAGTTCGGCGTCTGAATCAAAAGTGAATAAGTAGCAAAGGACCGCGAACGAAAATGCTGCTGGTATCTGAATCAAAGCCGGTCCACAGCCGTTATTCTCGGCTGAGCCAGGCGGGAAGAACGGCTGAGCCGATCCGAATTGATTCAGCCGTTCCGAATTGATTCAGGCGCCGTACCTAACATGAACTTTAATTCATCGAATTCGATTCGGCTCATGTGAAGTACGGCGTATGAACTGGGCCTAAATCTGTGTATAACATTTTTGACGTCTGATTTTTGTTTTACTCTCTTGCTCAGCTGCTTGAAAAACATGGTTAATATTACCATTTATAGCAAGTCAACGTACCATTGCTCTGTATATGACATTTATTTCGTAAAACTTTTAAAGATAATATTAATAGTTATTTGCCAAAACACATCATTGATTTAAATTTTATTTTCTCGAGAAAAGCCCCGTTCTCGCCCCATCTACAAATGGTCTCCACTCTATTCTTTGGGCCTGTTTATATGGAGAAAAGTTGTCCAGGGTCACCCTTCATACCGAGTAACCCCGGGCGAGATAACTTTTCATACATTTCTTTATAAATAGCTAGCAGTGAGCCGTTTACCATGAGAAAACGCAAAGTTGAAACATAGTTGAAACATAGGGTCTAACACATGCGCAGTAGAACCGGCAGTCCAAGAATCCTGTCGTGGTGGATCGCTTCCCCCCAGAGCTCCTTGTTGGCCGCTCCACCGCTGGACAAGGGTAACGAGGACTCTGGGAATGAGATTGCTACCAGGGACAAGTCGGGACATATAGAGCATGCGCGAACCCGAGAGGGCCAAGTTTTGGCTCGGTTAACAGGGACAACTATTCTTTTTTCATATAAACGCTCGGTTAAAGATGGCTCGGTGGGAGGAGGGGGGGGATGGGGGGTAACCCTACTACCAGGGACAACTTCTCTCCATGTAAATAGGCCCTTAGTTGTTTTTCAATTACATGCCTGTTCCATAGGACTGATGCCTTAGTGGATTTAGTTTGGATTTGGGACACACAAGCCAAGCAGAAAATGCGAAACAAATTAATTATTGTTTGATGAGCTCTTTATAGCCAATATGAGTGACGTCACCTATCTTTATTAATGTAACAACCAGACAACAATTGGCAACTAAGATTTATTTGTTTAACTGGTTTACATATCTAGATAACTAAATTATATGCAACAAGGTAATGACCTTTGGAGCCCTAAAATGAGTATTTCCAAGTTTGTACGAGATCAAATGTATTTCCACTCCTATTACTAAAATATTCTTGTTTTCTCATATATTTTTAGAAATGTGAAATGTAGCTGTGCTGCCACAACTAGCACATAGCAGACCATAGCACTCTACCGCTAAATACTGAAACTACTACTGAAAAGACGAATACAATAATTCCTGTGCTGAATTAATTGATTAAAGGATTAATCAAAACTTATAAACAAACTTCTCGAATCTGATTGGTTATCAGTAGGCCCAAAGTGCGAACAGTTTACGCGTCATTTACGTGCGCTGAGGGTAGCACTAAAATAGTTAAAAAAAAACAACTAAAAAAAACAGTGGTCCTGGGTGGGGGGGGGGGGGGGGGGGGGGGGGACTCCCCACAAAAGTGACGGGGGTGATCGTCAGAATTTTGGAAAAAAAAAACCTAACAGGTACCAGAATCTCGTTTTGTGGCGTAGCTTGAATTAATTTTCACCCCTAAGAGGTACCAATTCTAAGCAGGATGATGGCAAAAACTAGTTCTTGTCATATTTTTTCCGGCTTGATACCCTAAAAGGTACCGGAATAACTCTTAACGGTAGTCATTTTAGATTTTAACACCCCTAAGGGGTACCAAACCACGAATTTTAACCCCTAAAAGGTACGACGATCACCCCCCTCCACTTTTATATCGAACTCCCTACCCCCGACCCCGGGACCAGTGGCCCTCCTACATTATATACAAGATACGATAAAATACAATAACATATGAATATCAAAACTATGAGATATGAACAGGACAAAATACATAGATGTTATTGAACTAGCGTGAGGTCCGTATTGGAAAATATTGGTCTCGTTCTTTTTTGTAAGTTTATGGACCGAGCCGAAGGCGAGGTCCATAAACTTGCAAAAAAAGAACGAGACCAATATTTCCCAATACGGACCAAACAAGCTAGTTCAATAAAGTTTTATTATAATGGCTTTTTAAAAAAATTGCTGAGAAATTAGTGCAACCATTCTCGGCTAATGCGCGCGCGCCAAAGCTAAGCATAGTCTTGCATTTTTCAGGCCACTTTGCGAAAAGTTTAACCAAAATTGTCCGCCAGACATGAGGAAAACATTTTCTTCTTAATAGAAAACAGTTTTTTTTTGTTCAATGTTTCATAAAAGGAATTTGGCGAAATGAGTTCGTGAGCGGTCCATCTTTGCGGTCCGTATTGCAAAATTCGGACCGCTCAGGGAACCAATCAGAATGTTCCTTTTCATCGTGGACCAGTTTGCCATATAATAAAAGAAAAATACAAAATAAAATAAAAGCAATATTAATAATATATACTGAGCTAAATTACGGAATAAAAAATGCTCTTCCAAAGGGAGTTTTTAAAACAATTGAGTGATTCTATTTTCCGCATGGAGAGGGGTAATCTGTTCCACGCTTGTCAAGCAGTCACGGTAAATGTTCTTCCTCCTTCGGTTTGGCGTTTGACAACTGGACGAACTTGGCATATCCAGTCTGCCGTGAATGAGTCTCGCTAGTAAGCTTAAGAAAAACGTGATGCCCCCCTGTAAATGCTTGTATATAAATGAGTTCCTTTGCTCATCAAAAGCAAACTCAACTGTTATGTTTTTGTTCACCAAAACGTTTAAAGCAAGGCTCCCAAAACTGTGACGACTTTTAATTAATTCACATTATTTCGTGCGTGCAGACTACCCAATCAGAAGCCGAAGAATAGCTATCCTTGACTTCTGATTGGATAATATATACGCACGAAAGAATGTGGATTAATTAAAAGTGGTCACACTTTTGGGCACCTTGCTGTAACCGATGGTTATTTTTTTCCTGAAAAATTGTTCTAGTTATGATAAATTTGGAATAGGAGTTCGTGTTGTCCAATTCTGTTTTTAATCGTGGTCGTGATTAACAAATTGGACCAACCGAATTGGATTCCTTTCCATTACCATTATTAGCCCACGCCAAGCGAGGATGAGACTCTCGGCCGAGTCTCTTTTGGCCTGAGACTCTCAGCGACCCTCATCGACTCGCGTGCGCTATCTGCTTAAATGTTTCTTGAGAGTCGTTGACTACTCTCGCTCTCGTTTAGCCCGAGGTGATGTTAACATGAATAGGAGCACAAAGGGGCTAGTTTTGCATTGGCACCTCTTAGGGGTGAAAAGGAAATCGCGCCACATCCACAAAACGAGATTCTTGGTACCTGTTATCGGTTCCTTTCAAAACTACCAACTATCATCCCTGTCACTTTTATATGTGAGTACCCCTCCCCCCCCCCCCCCCCCCCCCCCCCCCCCCCCGGATAAGTATACTACATAACTTAGTTGCTTTGACGTAGAATGTAAGCTCTACGGACTAAGGGGGAAAGGGACTGCTCGTAGTCTGCTTTGACGGGGTGGCGCGGCCATTCAATTACTTTTCAAACTGACCGAATACAATTATTATAATTATGTCTGAAATCTATAATAAATTTCGAGAAGCGACCTCTCGATTGGAAAGGCTAAAATAGTTTTGCGCTAAATAAAACGGTTCCATGCCAACAATTGGTTCCTATTTCATTTCCACAAGCGCCAATCCACTTGAACAACTAACAAACATAGAGTTCAGCGCTAGATACGAAAAAAATAATCACTAAAACTGATTCTTTGTGTTGTATCACTGAATGACATCTATAATCATCATAACTCGTCATCGTGAATCCCATATACTGTATACGTATTTTAAGACCAGTAAATATCCCTCCATACAGGGGACTGTTAATTCTGAAGTTACATTAATCTACTCCTCTCGCATTGTTCTACTTTCATGGTTCCAAAACAATTTAATCTGTGATTAGACTAACATATGTCGAAACGACCTCAGTTCCTTCGCAGCAACATACCGCATAGCAGTCATTGATAACATGGTAACACGAAGGCCCAAGCATCCGTCTGGTCGCAATCAAGATCACTCTCTTCCCTCTGTAGTCTGCGGTAGGAAAACACGTTTAAATCAATTAACAAATAAAGAAGCCAAAGCCATATTGTCATAAAACACAACGGGAATTTGAGAACACGAGAGAAATTTAGAAAACACGAGCTGTAAACAAAAAATATATTCCGGTTATAAACCCCCCACTTTTCACTTTTCCTTATTTCCTTACAATAAATGTCCTCAGAGAAATTGCTGAACTTTTAGTTGTGTTTATGTTCTCAGTACTTCAAATTTGTGACCAGTAAATGGAAAAACGTATCCGTTGATATTGCTGCATCAACTTGTTACTTATTAGCTCATTCTGAAACATTATTATCCCGCTTAAAAGCCCCCTCCCTCTCCCCGTTTATAAGCCCAGCCAAAACCCTAGACCCTAGGAAGTTGTATAAGCCAAGGGCTTTTAAGCAGAAGCTATCACGGTACCGTTCTCTTAGGAAGTTTCATACCACCTTAGAGATCTTTTTGCTGAGTAGAATGTAGGGCTAATTAGGAAATCGCGGTTCAACCATTTATTTTTTATTTTTTTGCAACAGTCGAAAAGCTGTTCTTGATGTACCAGGCTTACCATGCAGAAATTCACGCCGGGTCAGCATACGCTCTGAAAGTGCAACCAGGTAACTACAGTAGAACCCCGCTAACTCGAACTCTCAGGGGAAACAAATTAGTTCGAGTTTAAAATGACATTTGGTTTAAAAGATATTGCATTTTGAAATTTGCCAAATTTCTAAAAATAGTAACAAAATGGCGGAAAATTCAAAATTCAGATCTTTTTAAGTAATTGAGCTTTTTCAATTATATTTTCACATTTGAATTTGTCTGAACATGTTCTTTCAAATACATGCATTATTTTTGTCACAAGGTGAAAATAAAATTTTGCTGTTAGCCGTATGACGTCATTTTCCCACCAAAAACCGTTAAAATCGAAAAACAAAAAACATGCGTTTGTTTGGAATTGCAATGTCTGTTATGTTGCAATGTTTGAGCTCCATCGGATTAAAAATACAAAAGTAGTTACCTGGTTGCACTTTCAGAGCGTCTGCTGATCTGGCGTGAAATACAAGGTTTACCAGGGTTTTTGCACAAATCTTGGTACAACATACTTACTCAAACAGCATCGTATCAAATGTTGCGTTTATTTCTTCTAGGTTTCTTCCACTCTCCTTCAGGTCTGTGGCCAATTTGGTTAAATTGTGTGGTGATTTCATATCCATCAGCTTAACGATTTGCTTGCTCGTGTCATCTGTAGCTTTTTTCGCTTCATTGATAATCCGGTCGGTTTCCTCGGATATCACCTTTATGCACTGTTTGTGGAAGATTTTCACTTCATCTCCCAGGAATCGTCTCCAGGCCGCTACCTTTCTTCTACTGATCGGGGTCCATTGTTTTATTTTGTCTCCGATACCGCGGATGTTGAAAAGCTCTTTTGCAACGAACGTTACAATTTCTCCTCCTGCAGTCCCTCCTCCTATAGCCACCGCCGCAACAGACACTGCCTCTACTGCCAGCAACCCGGTAAATACAGCTTTAAAAAACAAAAGAAAAAAAGAAACGTGAGACACTGTTGGTCCCCATCTTGCATTTATTACGGTTTCCCGCTCAAGCCGGACAATAAATGAATGCTTATGGAACTCCGACCGCGATGACCTTTGTTACAAATTGTCTTCTTTCTAACCACTATTGTTTTGTTTGGAGAAAATATGAAAACCACCATCTCTCCGACCTCCTTATAACAACATGACGGAGAGGCCTAGGGGATATAAAGCGTATGTTTAAATATGGAGTAGTTGTAGTCAGGAGATGACATTGTTCGAATGTGGAGAAGAGAGCTCTACCACAAAAAGGGTCAGTGTCAATCATCTTGTACATATTTGAACAATATTTCAACAATATTTATATATAGCCCGCGCGTAAATACCAAACTGGCCAAAAAGGATAAAAGTACAAAGCAGACGGTTTGCAATCACCCTGACAAATTAACTTTAGCAACGTAACTAGCAAACGTTTTGATGGCATCACGTACCAAGACCTGCACCTGACGCAATCGTTCCGACCCCAGCGACCAACCCACAAACGTAGTTGTTTGTATACCAGGAATGAGGATCCAGTAAGCGTTGTACTGGTCGTTTGGTAATTCTTCGTAGCTTTCAAGATGTGGAATTTTTTCATCTTCCAACTTCCAACACAAACGAATTGGGTAGAAATGGTTAATTTCACGTTCCCATTGCTCGAACTCCGCTCTTGATTTCGTCGACTTGCTGGCTACAATCTTTTTGATTTTCTTGTTGACAATTTCAACGAATTCCGCCAGTGCCTCTTCTTTGGTAGTACCACTCATGACGTCATCTTCAAATTTCTGTAACAACGGCTCAATTGCATGTTCAGTAAGAATATCATCTATTTCTTCTGAACTCCTGACATTCTGACAAATCTTACTTATCGCGTTACAATCGCCCTTCAAGAGAGCTTCTCTTTCTTTAAGGCGTTCGAGCTGTGCATTTTTTCTGGTTTCAAGGATGTCTTGAAACTTCGTGAAGACCTCCATAGATTTTAAAGTGACGGACCGTGCTTGCTTTATTAGCGATTCGTCCTTCAATTTTGCTGCACTCTTTACTAGTCTTTCCTCAAACTGTCGAAAAACCATCCTGAAAAAAAAAAAAACTACAAAATAAACAAAACACATGTTAACCCAGGGACGGAGACCGTACATTCAGAGCGCGCAGGTCCCCATGTCGTATACTGTATCCGGAGCCCATTACCCGGAGCCTCGATCTCCCATATACTGATCCTGGGAGTCAACCCTTTCCCGTTTCATTTTATTTTTAGAACACTGTAAGGTTTTTATTTAGACGCCATTCTACATGTCGAGCGATTGCACCATACACACGTGTTCGCTAGTATAACCACACATCCCCCCTTTCTAGACAAAAACATGATTAACACTGAATGAAGTTAAGTTCTGAAACTTATACTGGGGAATAAGGAAAATCGATTATAAACCTTAGCTGTTTGTGAAAAAATCAATAGTCACTGTCCGGTTAAACAATAAAATGCAACAACAAAATGCATTGGTCTCTAAACGGTTGCAGTACAAGTTCAAGCTCACAAATTGAGTCGGGTAGGCGGGATAACGGTTCTACCCGAGCGAGTCTTAACAACATTGGAGGGAACGTCGATGCCTCGTAGGGTCTCCGTGTCTTCATTGGTGGGAATGCTTCCGCCTTGTGGGGTCGTCGCTGTTTCCTAAATCTCTTCGTTCGGGTTTGGGACTAGATGCCGTCTGTTCCTCCTTAGAAGAGATTGTTCTGTCTTGACAACATATGATCTTGGTTCATCAGATTTGCGAACGACTACTGCTGGAGATTTCTTGTCTGGCAGCCAAACTTTGTCTCCTGGACCCAGCTCGGGAAGGGCTGATGCTCGATGACGTTTGTTGTAGTTTTGAGCTTGTTGCTGCTTGTAGGTGTGCTCCGTCTTCCTCAACTGTTCAAAGTTGGGCAGTTTTGGCGTACGTTTTTCGGGCGCCAAAGGAAGGGTGGAGGAAGGGTGGAGCGTAACTTTTTTCCCATCAGTAACTCAGCAGGTGTGTACCCATTCTCGAGTGGTGTTGCATGTAAGACAGTAACGCCAAGTAAAGATCTTCTGCTTTGACAACTAAATTATTGGCGGTCTTGACAGCTCTTTCTACCCCTCCGTTACTTTGGGGTAGTGGGGGCTGCTTGTCAGATGTGTAAAACCCCATTCTTCTCCAAATTGTGAAAATGTAGCTGCTGCAAACTGTGGCCCATTGTCAGAGACGACGATTTCGGGAATACCATGGCGGCAGAAGAACGATTTCAGGTGGCTGATGGCATTTTCTGTTGTGATACTCTTGAGGGGGGCTATTCGAAGAATCTCGAATAATAGTCCACAGTAATGATGTACGTCTTGCCATTGTGGTAGAACAGGTCGGTCGCTACCTTTTGCCATGATCGTTCTGGCAGAGGAGTCGGTATCATAGGCTCTGCATGTTTTTTTTCGATGCTTGCAGCAGGTCGGGCACGTTGTGACCATGTCTTCGATCTGTTCGACCCAGCCACCAAATTGATTCACGTACTCTCTTGCGACATTTGCGAATTCCTTGGTGCTCCGCGTGGATTGTATCCAAAATGTCCAAGCGAAGGGACGGACGGAATGATTAATTTTGAGTCTTTCATCAAGATACCCCTTTGGATTGTGATACAGGCTCTCTCTGGCCAATAAGCATTAAGTTCTTAGTTCAGCTTGGATTTGTCTGGCCAGCCTTCAGTACAGAATTCTCGACGTTTTCTGCATACTTCATCATCTTGCTGGTGAAGTCGTAGTTCTTCTAGTTTTCGCTCTGTAGCTGGTAGACTTTCAAGGATGTTAGCCACGTACAAATTCAGGTCTTCAGTGAGACGTGTATATTTAGCTTTTGTACCTTCTTAGTGGTGCTCTTGAAAGGGTGTCTGCTATGACTAAGTCCTTTCCTGGAATGTGGCATATGAAGAATGAATATTTCATCAATCTCATTTTAAATCTTTGAATCCTGGGAGGACGTTCATCCAAATTTTTCGAACCAAACAGTGGCACTAATGGCTTGTGGTCTGTTTCAATGAGGATGTCCTTTCCAAGGATGTAGTCGTTGAATTTCTCACACGCCTAGGTTGTAGCGAGTGCTTCCTTTTCAATCTGAGCATATCGCTGCTCGGTGCTGGTCATGGATCTGGACGCATAGGCGATTGGTTTCCTTGCTCCATTATCTTGTTCTTGTGCCAGAACTGCGCCAAGCCCAAATGATGAGGCATCTGCGGACAAGATTGTTTTCTTGGCAGGATTATAATGAGCGAGGACTGGGGTTGAAGTTAACTCCGCTTTTAGTTTCTCAAAGGCATCCTGCTGGGTCGGTCCCCAAGGAATTCATTCTTCGTGCTGAGAAGATCTCTGATTGGCTTTGTCTTCTCCGCCAGGTGAGGAATAAACTTGCCGAACTGATTCACCATTCCGAGAAATCTGCGTTCGTCACTCACGTTCTGAGGCGTATCCATATCTCGAATGGACTCTGTTTTTCCCTGGGTCAGACTTGATTCCTTCTTCGTTAAGAACATATCCAGCGAACTTGACTTCTTTCTTAGAAAATTCACATTTTCTGCATTAAGGGTGGCTCCAGCGCCGTCAAGTTTATTCAGTACTGCTCTCAGTCTGCTGTCATGTTCCACCTGCGTCTTCCCATGGATGAGCATGTCACTAATTATGGAGACTTGGCCGTCTAAGCCGTCCAAAATTTGACTCATCTTTTTCTGATAATGTTCGGGTGCGGACGTGATCCGAATGGCATTCGATTGAAGCAGAATCTGCCAAATGGTGAGATGAATGTTGTTAACAAACGGGAGTCTGGGTCTAGCTTCTCTTGCCAAAATCCAGAATTGCAGTCCAGTTTTGTGAAGAACTTTGATTCACTGATTTGAGCCAACAGGTTGTCAATCTTGGGAAGAGGGTATGTCTCTCGTAGAACACTCTCGTTGAGTTTCGTGAGATCCACACATATACGAATTCTATCATATCAGGTTTTGGAACAACGACCATCCCTGCACACCAGTCGGTTGGTATGTCAACTTTAGAGATGACGCCTAGGTTTTCCATTCTCGCCAATTCTTCTTTGACCTTTTTCATGAGAGGTAACGCTACTCGTCTTGGCGTTGTTATCGCATGAGGTGTCACGCCAGGTTTCAATTTGATGCTAAATTCTCCTTCCATCTCTCCAAGACATTTAAACAAATTCGGATACATTGTTTTGGCTTCTTGTTCGATTTGTTTTGCTGCCATCAGCGTCCACTTTTCGCAGCAGGTCGAGGGCATCGATGGCTGGTCGTCCTAGCAACGGACATAGATTTCTTTAGTTTCGACTGTCCAGGTCCAAACAATTCTCGTGAGGCTTTTTGGAGTTTATCCAATCCAGTTTGCAAGTAAACATGTTCTGGAATGACTGTGACATCGGATCCAGTATCGATTTTAAATCGTACGATTATCTGTCCCAGCGATAAATTCACGGACCATTTTGTTATTGTTTGGGTTTCGTCGGGTGTCTAGAAAGCTAAGACCTAAGACCTAAGACCTAAGACCTAAGACCTAAGACCTAAGACCTAAGACCTAAGACCCGGAAACCTATAAAAGACCCGGAAACCTAAGACCTGGAAACCTAAGACCCGGAAACCTAAGACCCGGAAACCTAATTAGACCCCCGTATAAAATCGTATTCCATGAATTTACCGCCTTGAGGTGACTGAGGTAGTAAAGCTCTATCGTAATTTCTCAATGTTTACGATTTTAGCGAGATATATAAAGCATTTGAAGTTTCATTTTAGGGCCGTTTTGGCGGAAACACGACTACTTTATAACTACTTAAACATGGAAAGCTAAGACTTGAAAATCTAAGACCCGGAAAGCTAAGACCTGGAAAGCTAAGACCCCCGTATAAAATCGTATTCCATCAATTTATCGCCTTGGCCGATTTTGGGGGTTTGAAATTTGCGATCTGAGGACTTTTTGGGGGTTCTGGTGTTATATTAGCCTTATAGGAATTTTAGGGGTCTAACAATTTGGCGTCATTCGGACATCCCCGTCACTATTATATCTGAGTACCTCCCTGAGACATTACGGACTCTGGGAACTAGGTTGCGTTACATTATTTCACACGCTGTCGATGTCTCTGACATGACCCGGCACCCCTGGGGAGAAAAACAGACGATGCGTACTGACTGACATTGGTCAACGTGGACAGCTATAATTTCCAATGTCACGCTCGCGTGCTGTGCGCGGTTCGGCTTGCAGATACACAGAACTTACTGTCTAGGCGTTTAAAGATGCAAAGAGAAGTCGATAATTTTAATTTTCCTTTCAAACTTGCCTGGAAGCAGAGTGGAGTTTTTTAACTTGTGGGACTGTTTCGCAACCTTGACATTCTTTATAACTTGAATAGCCGGCGCGAGGTGGTTCACCCAAAACGTCCCAAGAAATGAAACTTCAGATGCTTTATATATCTCGCTAAAATCGTAAACATTGAGAAATTACGATAAAGCTTTTACTACCTCAAGGCGATAAATTGATGGAATACGATTTTATACGGGGGTCTTAGCTTTCCGGGTCTTAGCTTTCCGGGTCTTAGGTTTCCAGGTCTTAGCTTTCCATGTTTTTAAGTAGTCGTGTTTCCGCCAAAACGGCACTCAAATGAAACTTCAAATGCTTATATCTCGCTAAAATCGTAAACATTGAGAAATTACGATAGAGCTTTACTACCTCAGTCACCTCAAGGCGGTAAATTCATGGAATACGATTTTATACGGGGGTCTTAGGTTTCCGGGTCTTAGGTTTCCGGGTCTTAGGTCTTAGGTCTTAGGTCTTAGCTTTCTAGACACCCGGGTTTCGTCGCCATCGACTGATCCAAGGAAATAACAATCTTCGGATTCCGCAGTTTCACCTTGTATTTCTTCGTCTACCGAGCGAAACAATCTTTCTTTTACATACTGCAGCGTAATGACCTTGTTTTTGACACTTCATGCAAGTCGCGGTGACGGCTGGATATTCTTCTCGTTTGTGCACTGGCGATTTGCCACACCGATAATATTTCTTCACAGGAAGTCTTCCAGAATTTTTCACTTCCTTCAATTTCTCAGACGTATTTCCTCTTCCTTTTGGTGGTCTTTTCTTTTTGTCTCGAATGCGGTTAATTTTTCCATCTTCATCGTCTCCTTTCAGAATGTCGTGGTGTTGTTTAACCAGCTCTGAAGACTTTGCTCGATTAACGGCTTTATCCAGTGTGAGCTTCTCATCTTGCATAAGCTTTTGTGATAAAGTGGCGTTACGAATGCCGACAACGATGCGATCTCGTATTAATTCTTCTTTAAGAGTTCCAAACTGGCAGGTCTCTGCAAGTTCGTACAGGCTTTCTATGAAACGAATTACGGACTCTTGGTCGCCTTGAACTCGTTTGTTAAATCTCGCTCGTTCGAAGATAACATTCGTACGGCCCACGAAGTGTGATTCGAGGCGTCTTTTACGGTCCAGTAGACTTGATCATCTTCGCCGAGTGGAAACTTTTCACGATTTCATTTGCGTTTCCACCCATAGCGTAAACCAACGTATTTATCTGAACTTTCTCGTCTTTTTCGTCGAGGCCCGCAGCGATGCGATAGCATTCGAAGCGTTCGATCCATCGCTTCCACTCCTCGGGTTTCTTATTTCTCCGGTAAAGGAATTTGAGCTGTTGCCATTTTGTCCCCAATGACTCTTAGTCAGTGCTATCGGCCGGGTTTATCTCCGTTTTCCGATGCTAGGGTTGAATCTCGCTTCTGACATCATGTAAGGTTTTTATTTAGACGCCATTCTACATGTCGAGCGATTGCACCATACACACATGTTCGCTAGTGTAAAGATCCGATCTATATCACGTGACATGTTAATCAATAGAGAGCTTAAAGGGGCACTGTCACAAGGACGCATGCGCCAGTCTCGCGAGTCGAACTTGAAAAGGTTGGGCTAACTTTTTCAAGTTTGAGTTGCCAAATCCAAAATGGCGTCGACTAGTGGCGGCGGCGGCACGGTGGAAAGCGTAGTAATTCTGGGCGAAAAAGAATATTAAATACCCCGACAAGAGCCAAGAGAGAGTGGACAAAACCCCATAAACGCATTTATCGTGAAGATAAACAGTTTCAAAATATGGCTTGAAGCGAAATTCGTTGCAGGTTACGAAGGAATTATACGGTGATACGATACTGACTTCGCGACACATTTGTTGTTGAGGAGACGAGTGATCGAAACAGATGTGACCTCAGCTGTGACCTCTCACGCGAAAACGTACAACACGGCTTTCCGTTTGAAAGGCTAAAAGCCGTTCACTACCCGAACGGTTAGCAAGCCGAACGGCTGCTACTACCCGTTCGAAAAAAATGTTCGAATAACTGCCGCTACCCGTTCGAAAAAATTCTTCAGCCGTTCCAACGGCTGCTGCTACCCGTTCAGAAAAAAATCTTCACCCGTTCGAAGCTAAGCCAGGTAATCCGTTGAGAAAAAATATTGAGCCGTTCCAACGGCAACGGTTATCCGTTGAAAACTTCTGTACGAATGGATAAATCTAAGCTTGGCTGTCAAAAAGTGCGTTGCGTTACGGCCGTTGCAGAAATATTTTGTATGCAAATCATGTTTCGGAAATACGTATGCGAACAGCGCACGCTGTTACAGTAGTATTATGACTTTATCTGTTTTACATAATCGTGATTAGAAACAAAATACATGCAAATATTTTCACTAACCGTCATTATGGAATGGCGGCCAAATAATTTATGGTCGACAGGAAGTGAGCAGTTTTCGCGCATGCGAATCCGTGACAGTGCCCCTTTAAACACGAACGTTTTTGAGCCACGGATGGCAACCGGAAGCCGAATGTTCTCTTCTTTGGCGCGTATTATCGACTTTTCGTCTGTAACGTCCAGTTGTAAATACTGAAACGATGGCTTTCCAACTCATTGGTGGGGGTGAAAGCGCGCCAAAACCAACAACATTCGCGTTCCGGTTGCCGTCCGTGGCTCAAAAACGTCTATGCACAAACACCGCGGGGCTCACGGGTTCCCGCGCACTCATTATAATGCCCAATCAGAACAAAGTTATTGTTATGCGTCACACGCCGGTGATCTCAGCTCACAGCGATAATAATGGCGGAATCGAGTGAAGACAGTGTGAAAGTTCAGATTGTTACGATTTCTCTTCCGACAGATTTAGTACACTCCGGCATAGAACTATAGTGGGGAGCAAAGTGTGTTGAATCGGGCTAAAGGAAAAAGGCCAGCAACGAAAGGTGATGCGTCTCCGGTTAAGACCGTGCGGCCTGAACAAATACTGTAGTGGCAAAATACAATGTAGTCGATTAGCGCCGGCACTCATAAAACCCGGGTCAAAAAACGGTAGAGAGCAAAAATATTTGTACTTAAAATGCTATAGCATCAACCCCACTTTAAGAGGGGTTTGCAAGAAGAACCGTGTGCGTTCCAATCAACATAAATAGAGTGCTCAGAAAGCTACAATAGAAGAAACTGGCATACAACACGCAAAACAGTAAATCGACAGTCCAGCGCATTTCTTCTTTTGGAAATGCGCTAAACAATAGCGTGACGTCACAACATGGCGGCTTTGAAATCTTCCCGTGTGGACTCCACTTGAGTTTGAAATTTTCATTTTATCGAGTCTTCCCAGCTTGCTTTGCCTGCCGATTTGTAACACAACAACAAAGAAACCATTGAAGATGCGTTGTGCTTGAGATTGTGGACAATGGCGGCGAAATGTGCGCGAAGGTGAGTTTTTACTTTCGATACATATGTCAGTTTTGCTTGTTTACTGGCCGATTGATCGTGTTCAGTTCACTATAACTCTCGTGAAAATTTTTATGGGCCTTGAAAAAATTCAGGGACATTCTATAGGTATTCTAGATGTTTTGTACGAAATCTGAGCGATGGGCCGCAATTTGCGTGGACGGGCCGCGATTTTTGCGGGAAGCAATCCTCGGCGGCAAAATGATACTGCTTGTAACTAATCGTTTGGGGCGTCTTTTCCTTTCGTTTCAGGTCAGTGATGTGATGGATACATATCGGAGTTATATGTACGATCGCTGCTGATTATGTGCTGGACGGATATGTACAAAAGTGACACAAGAGGATGTGAGGTTTCTTTGTTTGAGGCAGAGATCAAGGCTTTATGCATGTTTATTGAAATCGGGGAAGGATCGGCCGAAATCCACTCAGTCTGGATTTGCCACAAGTGCAAGAAAACACTTCTCGATTTCGAGCTTCACAAAATCAGGAAAAAGAAAGTAAGAAACCCTTTGAATGGCTGCCACCTTTGAATTGTATTTGTGCTGATAGCCTGTGTGATTTTGTGACATTTGTGAGCGGCTGACCTGATCTGACCTTTGAAAGCTTCTGCGGTTAGTGACACAGCTGAACTGCAACATAACATGACAATGAAGACCATATCTCTCATATTTTTGAAAGAGATCGATCAGGCGTTTCTACATCCGCCAAGTGAGCGCTACAACTGGCAACAGAACTAGGATATCAACATCGTTTTCCTTGTTGTTGTATTACAAAAGGTGACAGGACATTTGCTGCTCTATATTAAATTATGTCTTCTGACCTACTCAGTTGCTTCAGGTGTGTTTTATTTTTATTTTAACGTAGTAAACGAGCATGTTGTATTATGTGGAGGATTTTCACGTAGAATAGAGCCTTCGAGTGTTCACTCTTGCAAATTTTAAGAGGTCACAGACCAGGCCTAGGATATGCGTGTATTGTTGCAGCGTTCGATTTTGATACAACAGCCGATTATAACCTGACCAATAGCTCTGTTTTGAACATAGCGCGCGACCAGAAGAGAAATACAAGAGCTAGTCGCAACTCATTCCTAGGCTAAAGGATATCGAAGCCATGTTTTGCTTTCTGCAAGCAGTTAAATATATCCCGGACAGTATACGTGTAAGCGTAAATAGATTATTTCTGAACCAAGATAGCCTGCGAGCGCAGACGTATTTCCGGCTCGAGTTGCCCCGCCGAAAACTAGTTTTCGGCGGGGCAACTCGAGCCGGAAATACGTCTGCGCTCGCAGGCTAGAACCAAGACGGCTCGATCTGTTTTGAACATAGAGCGCGACGAGAAAGGCAAGTGCTCCTCCCAATATTCCTGGCCAAAATATATCACAGCCCTGTTTCTCTTTCTACAAATTTTAGGAGGTCATGTTAGGCTTGGGATGCAAAATAACTCGATCGATGCGTGATTGTTGCAGCACGCCAGTTGTTCGCTGTTACTGTAACCTAAACCAATACTGTTTTAGCTTGTTTTGAACATAGCGCGCGACCAGAATATAAATACAAGAACTAGTCGCAACTCATTGCTGGCTAAGGATATCGAAGCCATGTTTCTCTTTGTGCAAGCAGTTGATCCCGGCCAGTAATACATGAAAGCGTATAGCTGCGGATTGTCGAAGGACGAAGCGCGATCTCCGATCTGAGCGCGACAAGAGCTCGATCTAGAGCGCGACAAGAAAGGCAAGCGCTCGTCACAACTTATTCCAGGCTAAAATATATCAAAGCCATGTTTCTCGTCCAGCAAGCAGTTAACCCGGCCAGAAATAAACGTAAATAGATTGTTGGATTGTTTCATTCAAAGCACCGCGTTAGATCGACTCAAGAGCTTTCAACTCGCGCGCGATCGCAATCGTGAATTTCGCACCACGTGACTCCAAATTCGCGCTCTGATTGGATAATTGTTTGTTTTGGTCGGCGGATGAAAACATTTCCAAAAGAAGAAATGCGCTGGACTGATCGATACAAGTGGGGTATTTATATGTTATCTTGCGTTGCAAGAACACCGAAGAACACAACGAACAAAGGAGGAAACAAACATCGAGCGCAAGCTCGATCAAATTGATGCAAGAGATATAACCTTAGCGTCTATCTAAACAAATTATTGTAGCTTCGTAGAGGACGAAAGCCTGACAGGAAACTCAAACATGACCTCTTAGCCAATTTTTCTAGAAGCGTACACAGTCAAAGGCTCTACTTGAAAATCCTCCTCATATTAAAAAATATATTGCGCGTTAGAAACACGCTTGAAGCAAACCTAGCCGATGCAGCCGCCTTCCAGGCTATTAAAGCAAACAGAATTTTATAATAGAGAACAGAAAATGTACAAAATGAAATGTCACGAGCTGTACGAGCCGTGTAGGCCTGTCACCTTATTATTCTATGCAGAACTGCGAGCTTTCTTTTCCTGGAGTCCCCTTCGTTTCTTTCGCTTCGGGTACAACATTAGTATCGTGTTTTTCGCTGCCATGACCGCTCTAGCTCGCACTTTCGCCATTGCCTCCACGACGGCCGAAATCCAAAGTTAGCCGCTAATGTTTCCTTGTTTTACTGCTGTGGATCTTGGAAAGACCCGAATCCTCAACAGAGCGCTTCATTTCGAATCTATTCGAAACGCTTACATCGCGAAATAGCAATGAATACAACACCACACAAAGAACACCACTCGAACAAGACAGACCAAGACAACTATCGATGAAAGTTTTGATCGCGCACCACGATATTCCTTCGCTTTCAGTTCAATCAAGTTGTTTATTGGCTTCCAGTCAACTAACAACCAGTTTCCCTCGGTTGTAAGAATAGGAACAGACGTAAAATTGTAAAGGAAAACGGACGAAGGAACCAAGAGTGGATTCCCCCATTTGGCCGCCATTTTTTTTTTTTGTCTCTTTTATCTTTTGGTCTCAGTGGGGGTGCGTCAGCGGTCAGCGCAGGCAGTCAACAAGCCAACAAATTATAAACACAGGCAGTCAACAAGCCAACAAAATGAAACACTAAAAAAGCCAACGAAATTCAAACACAGCCCTAGAAAAACATAAAGACCACAACACATGATCTCCAACAATTTTCAGGATACATTTTTGTTAAAAAGACAACGAAATCAATTGAAGTCAACAGCACCTTCACACTCAAAAGGATAAAAATTTGATGAACAGAATTAAATGGCTGATTCGATTGACACAAACTAACCACAGTTTTAAACGTAAATTATTAAGGAATAAAACGTCCTTTTATGAGGTCAATCGGTTGAAAACTTTAAGAGAAACCGGAATATGTTTTGGGTGTATTTCACTAGTCCCGATGTCAAGATGGCGGTCCGCCACTTGCTTGCCATCCAGCGATACAAATCCGTTAAATTTTTCGAACTTTCAAACAACCATAAAATCTCACGCTTAAGCAACAGCGGTCTCAAAATTGGCAACCTTACTAATTTCATCATGCTCTTTCCATTTCTGGCAACTGTTTTGTACTACCACCTATTTTTATGATTGACATGGTCATGTGACCGTATTATGCAACGGGCCTATTGCCTTGAAACTCCATCTTTAACCACGCCGCCATTTTGTTTGATTGAAAGTTACTTCATGTAAAAATGTCATGAAATACGACGTACGTACGTACGCACGCGCCCGCGAGCCATTCCGCTAGCCATGACCATCAAAAATGACCAACATAGATTTGCTATGCGTATGGGGCTTTCCAAATTAACTCAAGTTATATAGATTATTTCTGATTATTTATCCTTTGGACCCTCATATAAGATCGATTTCTTCATCAAAATATATTAAACTGAGAACTAAAACAAATTACCTCCAGAATACAGAATATCAATTAAAGGATAATTTGTCTTTGTGTTGACCGAATACAGTCAACTCTCGCCTTGCGGACACCTCGCTATTACGGACAACAGCTAAATCCCCGGCGAAAGTTACAGGCGTTTTACTGAAACAAACTCCCGCTATTACGGACTCAACCTCGTTCCCAGGGTCTCTCTTCTTCCCGCCAAAAGCGATTGAAAAGAGACCCTGACTCAGGCTGGTCACGTGTCTCCCAGAATATGGGAGATTACAAATAAACGATTCGAGGGAGGGGCAGCTAAGTGTAAAATTTGTCTCTACTGATCTGAGTGTTGTAAAAATTCGTGGTAAACACAATGCATGGCGGTTCCAAGACGCCAAATAAATCGTCTGCTAGTACTGTTGGTGTGGGGTGGGGGTGGGGGTGATAAAGGGCTATAAATAAAGTCAATAAGAATTTGGCTGGGGTGGATTGCTTGAAGTTGGACTTAAATTGTATATATTCAATTGTCCTGAATAGGGAGGAAGAGTAGAGACAATTTTATTGTGGACACGAATGGTTATAAATAAGAATTTTGCAAGAGTGGATTAATAGGGGCGAAGAGAGTGTTGACAAATTTGAAGAGATTGTTTGGAGGGGAATACCATTGGATAGGAAGTGGATTGGGATATGGAGGGGGGGGGGGGGGGTGTTACAATGAGTCAAAATATCTGTCTAACAATGTATCAGGTAGGTCGGGTTGGAGAAGAGGACTGATTTTTCTGTTTGGCCAGTGTGTGAATGTGGAGCAGTGGGGAATTTAGGGGAGGGGCCTGGGCCTCACCTCGCCTTATTATGAAGTGCAAAATATTAGTCCCCCCCCCCCCCCCCCTCCCGCTTATATGAGTAACTGAAATTCTTACCTTAACTCTCCCTATTAGAGCAAGGAAAGGCCCATCTTCACTTAACCACCCCCTCCCCCACCGTTGTGCACTTCTGAATCCGTAACTGGAATGAATATTGTGTGGTTCCAGAAAATATCCATACCCCTCACGGTAGGTTTTTTGGTTTGAATTATTTTTAGACGCAAGTCGTGGTAGTCTGAAAGTGTGAGCCCCCGTCCTCCATCTAAAATTCGATCAATTTGTATTTTTTTAAAAATATGTCGTAGTCGATGTTATTTTAAACCATCAAAAAAGAAGGAAAAGGCAAAAACAAGCGATCCGAATCCAGAAAAAAAAAGAAAAAGGAAAAAAAAAAGACCAGGTGGATTCGAACCCTCGCTCCCCAGTCACGAAGACTTAGAAGTTAGCGCTTTACACCATTAGGCCACGAGCGCGCGATGTGACGTCATTTCCGCCATCCACGATTTTCACAAATAAATAAATAAATAAATATGACCGTAAAGTCCGGATGAGAATTTCATCCCGCCTGACTCACGGAGGACAAATTTATAAACCTCGCTTCGCGAGGTTTGATATATCAATATCCTAACCAAGAGTTTCAGGAAAAAAATTTCAAAGTCAATTTGATAAGTTTCCTTGTCTCAGTAGCCTGCTTGGGTGATCTTGAATTCGAAAAACGTAGATCCAAGATAGGGATTTAAAAACTCGATGGAATATTCAATGGTCCCTACGACTTGTCCCATGAATTCAACCTGGTTTGAATTGAAGAATTGAATATGGTGGGCACAGAGTGACCCTAAAACGCCGACCTTTATTCAATTCTTCAGGTTTTGATGCAGGCTACCTGAAATTATACAATAATATATAACTCGACATTCTAACAAATCGTATGTTTTTTGTTTTTCAAATTTCGAAAAAAAATGACGTCGGGAAAATGACGTCGCAAAGTTGGTGCCAAATTGTTTTTTTTAAATGTTATGGAACATTTGATGACAGTTTCTGAAAGAAACATGCCACAAGAATGCTGAAACTGAAAGAATGTCTGAAATATGTTGATCCAACCAAAAGTTATGGTGTATTGAAGTTTGCATTTTCCGCCATTTTGTTACTAAAAATAGCTCAAAATGAAGGGCATGTTCGTTTTAATAACCAATCGAAACCAAATCGGACTGTCCCTGCAAAGACTTGGCAAAGACTTGTTGTAGGGACAAGTCCGGGGACAAGTTTCCTCGTATCTAAGGGACCGGTCATTATTTATCGCCTGGGGGGGTCGGAGGATTTAGGGGGGGGGATCACATGGTTTTCAGAAGAACGGAGGGGGATCAGCCATAATTGACAGGCATTAAGGGGGGACCACACAAAATGTTTAGGATTTCAGATGGGGGGACCACTATAAAAAATATAAACAACGCCAATTGAAAGTATATTTTATAAATCGTATGCTCCTCTTGACAAAGATATGCTATTTTTATGATTTGGCTTCTCTTCGAGTCTTCGCAGAGTATTCAGGCACGATCTAACAAGATGATCAGTTGTTGTGCATATGGTAAGGCAATGGCTAAGAAAACGTTAAGCTTTACATCCACATATATACACCTCCAGTTATTTTTTTATGGCCTGTTTAACATTGAACAAAACTGCAATATTCCATTATTGAAAGCTTAACAGTTCTATATTTATTCAAATTCTACAAAGAATCATCGAAGAGTCAAGCGAGAAACATTCGTGAAAGCGGGCCAAAAATACGGTATTATTTAAAATAACATAGTGGTCCTTCGACAATCACGTTTCATACAAGTATGAACAAATAAATACAGTTTGTTGTTCAAGCTCCATGAGACCGTAAGTACCGTGATATAAAATACCACCTGTGTATTAACACTGGTATTGGTGGTGGCTGGAGAGGAGTGGGTGGGGATCATGAAAGTTGGCACCACCAATGAGGAGGGAATCATTAAAATACTATAATGCTTTATGGGGGGATCACGTAAATGTTACGGTGTCCTCTCCTAAATCCTCCGACCCCCGCCCAGGCGATAAAATAATGACCGGTCCCTAAAAGGTATGACGATCATCCACGACACTTCAGTGAAAATCAAAAGCTCTTATGAGCAACTCGTGAATAATATTAAAATACATATAGTGGTAATGAACGCAAACAAATTCGATGAATTTCTCAACGCATTTCGAATCACCCGGAACTAAAAATTTATGTCACGTTGTTTGTCTTGGTCTGGTCACAATGTAAATAAACTAACCGTTCGCTTGGGAAATCCATGTATTCAAATTATAAAACTGTCAAAACTAGATGGGCTGATGTTTTCAATTATTCTGTGAATAAACATGAACATTCGCTTGTGAATGAACATGAACGATCGCTCAATTATACATTGTGTTATAATAACTGATTTGCGATACCCGCCGGGATGATCGAAAATGACAGAAAATGTTTCTTTCTGAATTTGCATATTTTACTAGTGAGCGTATTTCCTTCGAAAAACATTTTCAATATATAATATATTTCACTCATACAAACCGAAATATCAAAATAAAATAATATTTTCTCCTTTCACGAAAATCAATTTACTTTAAATAAAACTTAAACCTAACTGTAGCAAAAAAGTCTACAAAACGTGTGAAAGACCGAAAGGTTTGTTTATTTACATTTCATTGTAATCAGTGCGACGATATCCGTTTGATTTTCGTGAATTATAAACAATCACCGGTTGCAACCGAGATAAATAGCTAGCCGTGCGACATCCATCCACATCAAAGCAATACTGAGTACATTACCATTTCGCTTTCATGACAGAAGTCTTGAGAACATCCGAAAGTCTGTGAATTGTAAGCTTACCCTTTTTGAAACACCACCGGCGGTCCATTACCCTGGGTGCCAGAGGCTTTTCTTGCGCGGTTTCCGGTTTCAAATCCGTCGTCGGCCTTCGGCCGACTTCGGATCTCGACGCGACGGAGAAATAAACCTCTGGTACCCAGGGTAGCGGTCCATATCTTCTCAAATTCTTCTCACCATCCATTTTGAGGCCACTTGGAAATTTATGGGTGTTTCTCCCTTTCATTTTCAGCTTCAAAGAGGTAATTTTCCGCACTAGGCCTTGGGAAGTTTGTACATACGTGCCGCCACGCGCCATTTATACTCGATCGATGGTCCGCGATGACCCCGAAATGTAAGACGGCTTCTCGCCCTCGATTAATACTGCTAGTACAGTGGAACTTTAACAGATTTCTCGAACCCTCGATTTCTCGAAAAACCCCGATAACTCGAACCAAAAGTCGTTTCCTTGGACTTGTTTCACTGTAATTTTTACCCCCGATATTTCGAACTTCCTGATTTCTCAAACCAATTTTCGTTTCGCGTGGAGAGTTCCACTGTATATGTCCCACTGTATATCATGCGCAATATATGCGCAAGCGTTATGCACTAGTCAGCGGATTTACATAAAGTTAACAGGAAGCGAAGGAGTGGAAATTTGCATATCTGTTTCCACAGCTAAACTCCTTTCATTCCATTCACTCGTAAAAAGGAAAAATAATTACTAGATTAAGATTAGTAGATATGTTAAAAAGATGTGTTATATACAAGGGAATCGTAGTTCGCTGTAATCGAATGTAAACAAAAGACTTACGTTATTGTTTTCAAACGCATCCCACGGAAACAAAGTAAACTTTGCCTTTGTTATCAACGCTCTCCAGGTACCTTTCTTCGTATTCTTGGCGTAAGAATTCCACATCGACGTTACTATCATTCTTTGCTTCTTTGACGAATTTGTCCCATTTTGTAAAGACGCCAAAAGTAAAACTGGCAATTCACTTCCTTCACCAACTTCGTGACCTTAGGAAATATATAATATACAAGTATTCAAGTAATCATGGAATCATTAAAAGCAACTGTTCGCGCAACATATCTCCGCGGTTTGGCCAAGACCGTACGCATGCCACAGCCACATTACCCATGGAATGGCAGCCATGCATGGACAGCTGTTTTCGCCCCGGTCAGGACTCATCAGCATGGTATCAGACCTTATTCATAAATGGCGCTTTTATATCCCTAGCCTCATTTTAGAGTAAAAATTATTTTGAATTTTGCACATACTAACGAGGCTAGGGGGGCTAATTAGCATGAATATAAAAGAATAATTAATCGGCCGCCCATTTATGAATAAGGTCTATACATGTAGCCAGGCGAAAAGGTCTCATCAGTAAATAATCGTTGACCCCGTACAAAGTGTACGGAACTGAATGTATCAGTATACTTAGCTACAGAGTCCCTTTTTATAAACCGGATCCTAAATACGGAGATTACCAATGAAATGTGAAACAGAACCCAATTTGACCTCAAAGACAACACTTTCCCATTGAATGGTTAAAGCATATTACAGAACCTAAGAAACTCGTCATTATAGTTGGTTCACCCAAGAAGAGCAAACGAATGATTAGGATAAATTAATTAGAAAAACAGAAACAGATATTAGTTACTCGAAGTTACAGTCAACTGGGATTTAAAAATGGCTCTTAGCTCTTAGAAAATGTGTATTACAATATTCACACCAAACACTACTTACAATATGATTACTTACAATACTTACAGTACGATTACTAAACAATATTATGTGTATTATACTTACTGTTCCTCTCGATGGGGACATGACATCCATAACAGCCACAATTATGTCTGCTTTATTGCACGAATCAGTGACAACTTTGTCGGTTTCTTCTTCCTCCCCAAAAACCTGGTGTATCGATCAGCACAACATTTGCTGGCAGCACTTTACACTTTAGAGGCCGATTCACTTGCACAACGCTCTCCGTACCTATTTCCAGCGCCTTTCGTTCAGCTTTATGTTTCAAACCACTCATCACACTCAAGAGATCATTTACAGCTTTTTCGCCTTTTCCATTTTTCGGCGTCTTTCCATCTATTTTTCACACTCCATTTCATCAGCCTCGTCTGTCTTGGTGCGGACTTTGAATCTGCACATCGTTGTTTGCGCGCATCCAACGGGTAAACGGCGTTCTCCAAGCAAGGCGTTTATAAGTGATGATTTGCCACTACTGGTAGCTCCTGCAAATTCAATGACTATTTCCTTAGAGGCCTCCTTTTCTTGTACATTCTTTAAATCATCCTGTATTTTTGGTAAGGTCTTCAGTTAGCTGTTTAAAATCTTCGCACTCCTCAGGTATGGCTAACTCCACACGAAGCCGTTCTCTGTACTCCTTACAGTTCTGTTCAAACCTTTTGGAGCTTTTCAGTGAGGTCCTTCACCTGTTGGCCTACTTCCGATAACTCTTCCGACGCCATTTTAAGAAACGTAAAGTAAAGGCCGTCCTTTATTCTATTGTCGCTTGAAGTTTTTAGAACACTGCCTTCGTCTCTGAAAGATAAACAAGTGAATATTTGTAATAATCAGACCTAACCTTTCTATCTGAAAATTAAAAGTATCACCACGACGCGTCTCAAAATGCGTCTTAAAACATTTCACACGAGGTATCATACCATATCATTCTTTTATTATACGACATATAGCATTTTAGCGCGCGAATACGCACCATAACGAGTGCAAATATATAGATGTTATTGAACTAGCGTGAGGTCCGTATTGGGAAAATATTGGTCGAGTTCTTTTTTTGCAAGATTATGGACCGAGCCGAAGGCGAGGTCCATAAACTTGCAAAAAAAGAACTCGACCAATATTTCCCATTACGGACCGAACAAGCTAGTTCAATAAAGTTTTTTATTATAATGGCTTTTTTAAAAATTTGCTGATAAATTAATGCAAACCATTCTCGGCTAACGCGCGCGTGCCAAAGCTAAGCATATTCTTGCATTTTTCAGGCCGCTTTGCGAAAAGTTTAACCAAAATTGTCCGCCAAACACGAGGAAAAATGTTTCTACTTAATAGAAAACAGTTTTCTTTTGTTCAATGTTTCATAAAAGGAATTCGGCGAAATGAGTTCGTGAGCGGTCCATCTTAGCGGTCCGTATTGCAAAATTCGGACCGCTCAGGGAACCAATCAGAATGTTCCTTTTCATCGTGGACCAGTTTGCCATATAATAAGAGAGCTCGAGTGTATTACACTCATCTTAGCCGTCCCTTTGACCGCGCGCCACGGAAAACACTGTTGAAAGCCCACATTTTAGGAAATAATTAATGTTTATTTTTTCTCGCCTAAAGGCTCGAAAAAAATAAAAACTGACTCGTAAAAGTACATACACCTTATTCAATGGTTTAACATATAATACGCGCGGATATTTTGCGAGTTACGAGCAATGAGCAAAATATCCGCTCGTATTATATGTTAAACCATCGAATAAGGGATTTATTATTCTACTGCAAAATTTCCCTACTATTATGCTATTTTCCGTATTCGCTCTGTTCAACTGGTCAATACTCATAGTTCGCGTGTTCTCTTGACCTTATATGGTGAAATAGCGTAATAGTGGAATAATAACCAGCCATATTACACAACTTTACGCTGAATAACTTGATTTATATTTTCTCTTTTACAGAGACAGCCGGCCGAATGTTATTTACAGTCAATCTACGTCACGCGCGAACAGTGTTTCCAAGATTTGAATCGAGTCTCCAAAGTTACGCGTCAGTTTCAATAAAGAATTCAAAACGGCAAACAGAAATCGAAAATTCGATGAGAGATTCAGAATTTCCATGGAAATTTCCAATGTTTTAATCGAACATAGAAAGCTATAATGTAAAAGAATGCAGGCAGGCCTGGGCAGAATGTGAATCGCTAGCCCGGGATCGCTAGCTACTGAATTATTTTTCTATAAAACATCAGGAAAACATAAAAGCGAACAATTTGAACCCTAACTTAGTGAGCTAAAATCTATTTCTCATAGACTTCAGCTCAACTATATTAAGTAAAATATATTAACAAATTTCGATATAAAGACCGAGATTTCAGAGCTATATTATATTTAGTGCGAATGCCCAAGTGATATTTATTTAATCTCGTTTGAGCAATGCCGACCGGCGGGCTTTCCGGTTTACATGTACATATGTAATAGGCGATTGAAATATGGTTGTTGCCCCAAGGATACAGGTAAACATTTTAAATAACTCTGATTTGTGTTAAACATTTGATCTACTCGCCTTTAATTTGTTGAAGGACTTGATCATGAAGTCACATCGAAGCGGCTGTTCAATTGCAACGAATGCGGAAATGTGATTTCACGTCAAATTTGTCGCTCAAAATTCACTATAAACTACTAAAGTTAATACGCCATTGCGATTTTTATCAAGTAGCTTTTTGTACCGTGCAACAGATTCCAGAGAAATAAACAAGATTTCGTTCGAATGTCGGAGATTACCTTGAATTCTCGGAAAACGTACAGACGAATCCAAATATGGTAAACAGGAATTCGATGTTTGTTTCAAATCTTGCAAACACTGGTCGCGTTTGAATTTGAATTTTGAATAACATCTTTCTTCGCTCATGGATCGAAAATGAGTTGAATTGGAAGAACTATCTGAAGGTTAGGTAATAAAAAGATGTGCCTGATCGGCAAGTATTCCGAATAGGAAGCAAGAATACCAGTGGTTGGTAGTATCTATTCTATAGAAGGGAAGAAACAAACGTAGATCAACTTAAATATTGGCGGATTAATTAAAATGTTAATGTCTACATCAACCGAGTCATGAAAAAGTGTCATTACCGTCGAGCATCCGAGATCCTCTGATAGCGATAGACGGTATACTTACGTTAAAAACCTGTCAATGTATAGTTTTTATGAAATGGTTCCTGTTAACAGCCAGACACAGTTTGTAAGGGTCGCCAAAGACATAATCAATCCAGAACAAGAAGCCGAGTTTTTCAAGGTTCCTCGCAACCTCGTTCCCAGGGTCTACTCCGCTTTCAAGATGGCAAGCGGAGTAGACCCTGGGAACGAGGTTGGGTTCCTCGTTTTCGTGGAATTCAAACGGAAGTACATCACTTTCCAGTCAAATAGGCCCGCAGACTGGCCAGCATGCAGATCAGTCAGAGGTTTCTTAAGGTTACCGGCATGTACCTTCAGATGGACCATTTTCTTCAAATCGTAATTGTTGGGACAAAATAAAGTTCCGAGAATAATCTTTCATCTAAAACAAATGTTATTGAAAAAGAGTGATTATTGACAGAGAAATGACGGTATAAAGTTTTGACCGGAAGTAAAAGTTTTTCTTTTGATTGACAGCCCTTTGACGCCGTGTATGACGATGTTCGCGGTAATTTCACGGATGAGAGCCGCCTGGAATTGTTTATCCTCGGTTGTTTCATAACAAAAGCGTTTTTTTTAATCACAGTTCTTTGAACTGTTTTGCCTATATTATTTCTTTAAACAATATTTGAGTTATGGGTAAACACGGACCGCACAAATGTCCGTGGGCTAGCGAAAAAAGCGGCGAAAGAAAGCAATATATGGCCGGGGTCCCCAATAGGTTTGGTGGGATGCGGGATTTGCATGGCTTATTTTTGTGGCGATATTCGGGATGCGAGCTAAAACAGGAGCGGGAAGCGGGAATTTCAAATTACGAGCGGGAGCGGGATTTCGTGTTTTAAGGGGTCGGGATGCGAGAATCGCAAGGGAAAATTAGCGGGATACGGGATTTCAATTTTTTTTAAACAATTTTTACGTGACTGCATGAATTGAACAAGCGCGCAAGGCAGACTGGTACAAATGGATCCTTTGTGTATAACTGTGTCGGGTTTCAATTATATGAATAGCAAAGGAGGTGTAGCCTGTTTTAAAAACTTGGACATTGGGGTTTGCGGTATTGGCGGTTTCAGACCATTTTTCATACGGTATTTCGGTGTAATTTTCACTCTTAAAGTGCGGTATTGCGGTTTCAATCCAGCCCTCCGGTATGTGGTTTTTTAGCGTTTTGGTCGACGGAACTCGGTAGAACTCAGTAGAAACTGAAATTTTCTTCACGGTATGGTCGTTACTATAATCGTTTCAGTAAGATGATAATGTCGATAATGTCGTGTGCGATGGGCCTATAAATGTCCGATAGCAAAAGTAACGTGAGTGTTAAAGATCGTTCACTTATGCCCGATAGACGAAAAAACCCAGCTCCTGTATTACTGCTATGGCAGAAAACGTGCCAGCTGTGATGTCGCTTCAGTGATACCGGTATACAGCTGCAGTCATAACTAACTTGATACGAAATTCTTGGGAGCGTCCCACGAGAAATGTCGTCATCCGGAGAGACTCACCTATGGCCAACTACTATAGCACGACACAAGCGAACGACCGACATAGCTGGTTTTAATTTATCAACGAACTAATCAAGATTAAGAAAGGCAATGCGATCACCGAATTTTAAAACTAAAACGAGTAATAACTTCAAGGAACTTACCTTCAGAGATCAGTGTAGATCGAGATGATAACTCAGACGAGACTGCCTTACTAAAAATAGAGGGGTTTTGTACAATAGATTTGGAACGCTTTCAAATTACGGTCTGTTGATTTCTTTCAAACAAAACAATTGTTTCTGAATATTTAATATCGCAGAAGCCAAGATCATCAGACTTAATCGAACTGCCTGCCACATCAATAATGAGTTCTCAAATTTACAAAATGTTTGCACGCGATTTTGGCACTCCCGAAACAAAAAGATAGATGTACATCCACCAACATTTCCACGTTCAAACTAATTTGTTTAAGTTTCTATAGCAGGAACAAAAGGAGAAACTACTTACTTGAAAGAAATGCTATTACGAGGACAACTGCACATAAACAATCTTCTGGGCTTCTAGAAACTTCCAGCTGTTAAATGGCTTGTTCAAGGGTTCAGCGATTTTCAAAGAAATATTCGTTGTGGGTCAGAAACATTATTTTAAAAAGAGGTTTCGGAGCCAGTCCACGTAGGGATCAAGCAATTATGGAAATGGTCAGAAACAGCCTTACCTCAAAAACTATTTCTGGTGAAATGAATTCATGAGGAAGCAATTTGTTAGCAAAAGTTAGCAAATGCTAATATTTGTGGGTAAACCGCCAACGGAAACTCAATTGAAATTTGTTTTGTCAGTCAAGATAAAACACAAGTATAGAAAATATTTGAAGGATAATAAACAAAATATTAAACCTCCCTTTGGCTTCAAAATATATTCACTGATAATTGTCCGGCATTATCTGTTCCTTGAAGCTCACAGTTTTTCGCAGTGGAAGATTTGAACTGGACTCCTAACAGTAACTGCATGTTTCTAACATGCTAATAAACTGGTTCCAGCGGTTGAAAATCAGTTAAATATTTTTCTGAGCTATGTTTTCGTGTTTCACTTACGATCGATCGCTCGACTTCGAGCGAAAATTCACTATTGTTGCAAAGATAATTAGTTTGCTAAAAAAGATATGTGAAAGAAGAGTCTCTCTCGGAATTGTTTTCAAGGTAAAAACCTTATCTGTTCCGTGACGGCCTTATCCACGCACGCGAAATGAAAACAAATACCGGGAATTTTTGAATTGCCGCCATTATGTTTGTTTGGAAATGAGCGAGCAGGTTGGCGCACGCGCACTCATTTTGCCGCTGTGTCGGGTGCGTCTAGATCTATTTGTCGCATGCGCAGATGACTGTTGTAGCGTTTCGAGCGTATTTATATGGACGGGAAAACGCTAAGAAAACGATGGTGTGGATGAGGAGCTTTTGATGCGTTTTTCAATGAAACGGAGCGTTTCGAAAACTTAGCGTTATGAAAACGGGTACTTATGACGGGGCCTAAGTCAAACCTTCGTCCCCAGAGCCCACGATTCTTTTGATACTTCTAAAGGATCGAGGGCTCGCGGGACGAGATTGGGCCTAAGTGTGGACGAGGCCTAAGTATTTTGTGTGATGTTTATTTTAATAATAACACAGAAACTTGTAATAAATTCCCACTGAGACCCTCACTCCCGAACGCCCCAGGCTGGAATAAGATTGGGAAGAAGCGAGCCTGGAGACGAAAAGGAGCGGGGGCTCAGAAAAACTGAAGTCATCGCTGCGGGAAGGAGGGAGGGGCGCCAAGCGGATCTGGTGGCTGAATGAACGAAGGATGAATAAACTGGATACAAACATACTTTTACAGAAAACCAGTAACTGATTTGCATAAGAAACACTCCCAATGGCTAACGGATGCACAGGAATAATAATGAACTAGAATTCCAGCGAGTAAGGGGCGTTTCTGCGTGAGGGCCACAGTGAGAAATTGTTTAAAATTTTGGCGGGATCGGGATTTCGACGAAAAGAAGGGCGGGATGTCGGGATTAACGAGAAAATATAGGCAGGAAGGCGGATCTGGGAACCCTATTGTGGACCCTCTATATGATGTCGATAATCGATGACCAATCGATGGGGAAAAATGTGTGTTTTTTTAATTACAAGTTTGATTTTCAATGGTAATCGATTTCCATTTTTTTTTTTTTAAATTTTCTGAGCTTGTGTGACCAGGTGTTCATCTTAAGTCGAAATCACGAGGAGAAGAGAGTGGCTTCGCGCTTGATTAACAAAAATTTCATTTTTACCTCGTGTCACGTGGCGAGCACGTAACACGAGGGTGTATGATGTGGTTTAGAGGCAAAATCGGTGCTACTAAATCCATTGAAAATGACCCAGTTAGCCACGACCATGTATTATATCATCACTTTCAGCGCAAACCCGCGATCCCTCTTTTTTCTGAGCAACGAATCGCTCGCCCAACTTCGACAGCAAATGGGGCATTCATGATACCCTTAAAGCTCCTTAGGATTTTCATTGGCAAGATTCGGAGCACATAAGAACTGGCAAAGCTCCCTAGACTCCGCTATGATATTTTAGCGGCTGCGAACTCGGAACTCGTGTAAATATTTATAAAGACTCGCTGCGAACTTAGTCTGAAGTGTCAGCCGCCTCCTCGCCCCAACCCCCCGTGGGGCGCTGACACTTCAGACTAGCTGCGAACTCTATCAGAACAGACAAAAGGTAAGGATTACAGGCCAAGCTCGCTACGATTTTCACAGGCGATAAAGATCCACAGGCGAAAAAGATCCTTAGATGCCCCCGGCGTGACTCGAACCGCCAAGTCTCTCGTTCGCTCGGGCGCAGAGTAAACAAGTGCCCCACTACACCATCGGCGCATAAACATATTCTGAATGGAAAATTAGCTTATTTTAACCTTTTATTGGAGGCAGTTCTCTTACGCTGGCGGTTTAATTTCAGTGATCACAAGGAACGATTTATTACGACTTTATTTTCACTTGAAAATAGCAAGGAAATTTTGCAGTGGGAACTATTAAATAAATCCCTTTAATATTCGATGGTTTTAACATATAATACGCGTTTAACATATTTCCTCCTCCATTCGGTCAGGCAGCCAATAATACTATGCTTCGTGGTATTTTTAATAGTTAAACTAATAAGACAACTTATATATTCACTTTTATTATATCTCATTCATTGATATATTGATATTGGACATTGAAATGTAAAATGCAAAAACACGAGGCTTTTATAAGTTTAAGCTTGTAGAGTCTGTTCCATTTCGTGGCAATAAGCTGCGCAAGAGCTCGATATATTTCTTTCCTAAATCGTCTGTTCGTGAAAGTATAGATAAGCGGATTGATGGCACTGCTCGTGAAAATAAATATGGTTTCTATAAATCTGGCAAACAACGACACTTTTACTCTTATCACAGAAATTGCTTCCATAATCCCAGTTGGAACCCAACACATAACGAACGCAACGACAACAATTTACAAGAGTTTTTGTTACTTTTGGCTTCTTCTATATGAGATGACGCTCCTTGTTGTAAGTTCGGGGCGACCGCGTGATTGTGATGAGAAACAAAACGGAAAACGTTTATAATAGGCGGTGACCTGGACCGAGAAGAGGGACAACTCCAAGTGTTAATAAAATGACTCGCACTGTCTTGAAGGTGTTCTTATTATTGTAATGCAAGCGGCAGTAAATGCGCTTCACACTGTAACGTCCTGTGGGAAATTCTACAAATCCAGGAACTGCAATCAGTACCAAATACAATAAACCACAATGTTAAGATAAATATTAAAGTTCGCTTTGGATTCAAGTGATGATGGAGGGAACGCTTTCACAACACGAAAGTAAGCGAATGACTGCTGTACATGTCATCGAAATAAACGTCAAACCTAACATGGAATTCACAACGTAGGCATTGAACACACAGGCTGTCGGCCACAAAATCCACCTTCCACTGATGAAAGATGCCAAGGAGAATGGCATTAACCAAGACGGCCAGCAATATATCGCTTATAGCTGAGATACATATCGAGACATTTGTTGGAGAACGAAGCTGTGGTTTTCTACAGAAAACAACACAAGTAAGTACATTTTCCAAGAAATGCAAGAAGCATCAGGAATATAAGAAGTATCGCTCCAAGGACGATTTCTGCAGTCGTGTAATATGATGTGATTTTGTTGCCTTCATCGGAAACAGTTGCCAGTAATGTTATACATTGTGGCTTCTTTTATTGGGAAGGAAGCAAGATTTCAATGGTGGTAGCTCGGACTACTTCGTGGAATTGAAACGGAAATATTGCCACTTTCCTGCCAAATACGCCCGCAGCTTCAGTGTCTGAAATCAGACGTGACTGGCCTAAATCCATGGGAAATAGTATTTTTTATTGCTTTTTGAAATCATGTTATTGTTATATTTGCATAGTAAGTACGCTTTTAAAATCATGACTATTCTGGTTTAAATAAATCATCGAGCCATAATTGCCAAGGCAAGTTATTAGACATGTTTTATGAAATTTTTATGATTTTTAATGAAAAAGAGGGAAGCATGCTGAACAGACATTTAATTAACAATTATTCGCCGAAGTCGAAGTGAATATTGTGAATATCACTGAGCCTGAGGCGAATAATTTTTTTAGTATAATTTTTCAGAGGTGAATATCAAGAACTACAAAATTACGAGCTAAAAACATAAAAAACAACACTCGCAAGTACTCGCCATATTACCGTAGTTACGTCGTTTACACATCAAATTAAGCAGTAAAATACACAAAAGAACACTATTCGTCAGGTACCTTTGTTTGATCGTTGCTGATTTTCATGAGCAGCTGTAGTTAATCGTTCTGAAATAAGTAGCTTAGGTCTGAAGAGAAGCAAATTTCTGTCACTCCATCCGACACGAACACGGCCACCTTGGTTGGCCACACAAAAAAACCTTGACAAGTTTACGAGTTTTAAATGCGTTAGAAATCGTTTCTTGAAAATATTTTCCGTCTAAACGTCTTGGTAGTCATTTACCTAAGTTTCCAATGCTTTGAATATCCCGAAATTGCAGTGATGTCTTTAGAATACACGAAAAATTTCATTCAAAAACGAGTCGCCATCTTTACTTGCCGGTATAAGAAATGTGGCTTAGCTTAGCAGCCACGCCTTGAAATCCCATATTCACCGCCTAGCGCGGTAAATATGCTCATATTTCACCTCTGAAAATTATACTTATTTAGATTATGGTTTGTGTAGCCGAGAAAAAATCGAAATGTTCTACTATTTGTTCCTTGTCTTATGTAGTATAGCAGATGAGGGTTCCGGCACAGCTCACTGTGCCGGAACTCACCATCTCCTAGACTACTCACAAATATAAATGTGCCAGTAGCCCAGCATCATTTGGGGGATAATGGAGATTTATGTTATCAAAAACAACCCAGGGGGGTATATTTAAGATACGTTTTCAATTATATTTCAAACTCCTCGTGTCATAAATGGAGAGTTTTATTGTTAAATTATTGATTAGTTCAAATGTGTTGCATTTGAATATGAATGAAAATGTTTTGCAAGTGAAGTGGTATGCGAACATTAATTGAAAACTCCATTGAGCGAAAAGATAAACAGCAGACTGAGGTTTTTATTAAAAAGTTAATAGGGAGTAAAATAAATAGACAGCAGATGTTTTTACAACTAATTATGTGATTAATATCAATTTTCGTGAATAATATTGTCTCCAAGACTCTCTCCTCCGCAGAGGCTTCCTTGGGGGAGGGGGAGAACAAAAAGAAAGAGGAGAAAGAGCGCGCGCGCTTGCTTTTTCTCTCTCTCCAGCCCCCCGCGCTTTATATTTCACTCTCCCCAATCTTCCCTATTATCCCAAGAAGCCTCTGCGGAGGAGAGAGTCTCCAAGATTAATATATAAATAAACTTTGTCACAACTTTGCCACAACTTTTTCAACAACTTTGATTAAGATGTTTTATTCGTAAAGAATCATTTTCCTTTATTCTTTACTAATATAATATAGTATGGAGTTGTAAAAACCAACCAGTTATGTGATGTAAATTTTCACGAAACATTAAAATCGATAGAGGAATATTATTTGTGGTGTCCTCAAGATAATTCATCTATGATGAATTCTTTGAGGCGTCTGTTACGTCCTTTCTGCGATGTTGAAATAAAAGACATATATGAAGGATAAACGAAGAGAATAATAAGAAGTGATGTTGTGAACTGAGTCAGAATTGAAAACGGAAATATGTCACTTTCCAGCCAATAGACTCGCAGTTATATTGTCAAAAATCAGACGCTTCTTAAATTATTAAACTGTGACTTGCCTAAATGCGTGGGAAATATCTCATTATTTTTTATTGCCTTCTGGGCTCCAGTAGTAATCATCCACGTCATCGACATGTTCGGGCGTTACCATGACAATGGTCACTTCAGAATGCCGGCCTCTGTATTCCTGCTTTAAACCATATGTATATTTGCTAGCAGCTTTATAAATCCTTTCCGTTTAGGCATTTACAAACAATAGGTTTCGAAAATAATATTTTGAATTGCTCGCTATGTTTGTTATAAGTGCCTGCAGGCGCACATATTGCTCTAGTAGAGGTACTTTGAAATATTGAAATGTTTATCGGAATCTCAACTTTGTTTGAAACACTCAAGCCGACATTTTTATTGAAAATTTCCCAGATGAAGAAGAGAGAGGTAATATGATATAAGAGTGCGTGTAATCGGGATTGGCAAATGGCTCATCCGCATTCTCTCTACGCCATCATCGGGAGTATAAAGATATAAATAGGCAATCGGATTCACGGATTCACGGATTCACGGTTCCTTATGAAATATAATTCTCAAATACAGTGATGAAATATAATAGACCATTTCGATATATTAATATTCTAACTTGGCTCCGAGGTTTAGGGGAATAAAACAAAAGAAATCGACAATAAATCACATCGAGGTTGAGGGATAAATAAATCATTTCTTTTGTCTTATTCCCCTAAGCCTCGGAGCCAAGTTAGAATATTAATATATCGAAATTGGTCTATTCTCAAGTTATAATAAATCATGACCTTGACTGAGATTTGGATATTGTATTGGTATGGGTATGGTAATGGAATTGGTAATGGTAATGGTAATGGTAATGGTAATGGTAATGGAAATGGTAATGGTAATGGTAATGGTAATGGTAATGGTAATGGTAATGGTAATTGTACGGGTATGGTAATGGTAATTGTATGGGTATGGTAATGTAAATGGTAATGTAAATGGTAATGTAATGGTAATGTAAATGGTAATGTAATGGTAATGGTAAGGGTAATGGTAATGGTAATGGTAATGGGTATGGTAATGGTAATTGTATGGGTATGGGTATAATAATGGAAATGGTAATGAAAATGGTAATGGTAATGATAATGGTAATGGTAATGGTAATGGTATTGGTAATGGGTATGGGTATGGTAATGGTAATGGTAATGGTAATGGTAATGGTATGGGTATGGTAATGGAAATGGTAATGGTAATGGTAATGGTAATGGTAATGGTAATGGTAATGGTAATGGTAATGGTAATGGTAATGGCAATGGTAATGGTAATGGTAATGGGTATGGTATGATAATGGTAATGGTAATGGTAATGGTAATGGTAATGGTAATGGTAATGGTAATGGTAATGGTAATGGTAATAATAATGGTAATGGTAATGGTAATGGAAATGGTAATGGTAATGGTAATGGTAATGGCGATGGGTATGGTAATGGTAATGGTAATGGTAATGGTAATGGTAATGGTAATGGTAATGGTAATGGAAATGGTAATGGTAATGGTAATGGTAATGGTATGGGTATGGTAATGGTAATGGTAATGGTAATGGTAATGGTAATGGTAATGGTAATGGTATTGGTAATGGTAAAGGTAATGGTAATGGTAATGGTAATGGTGATGGTGATGGTAATGGTAATGGTAATGGTAATGGTAATGGTAATGGTAATGGTAATGGTAATGGTAATGGTAATGGTAATGGTAATGGTAATGGTAATGGGTATGGGTATGGGTATGGTAATGGTAATGGTAATGGTAATGGTAATGGTAATTGTACGGGTATGGTAATGGTAATTGTATGGGTATGGTAACGTAATGGTAATGTAAATGGTAATGGTAATGGTAATGTAAATGGTAATGTAAATGGTAATGTAAATGGTAATGTAAATGGTAATGGTAATGGTAATGGTAATGGTAATGGTAATGGGTATGGTAATGGTAATTGTATGGGTATGGGTATGGTAATGGAAAAGGTAATGAAAATGGTAATGGTAATGGTAATGGTAATGGAAATGGTTATGGTAATGGTAATGGTAATGGTAATGGTAATGGTAATGGTAATGGTTATGGTAATGGTAACAGTAATGGTAATGGAATGGTAATGGTAATGGTAATGGTAATGGTAATGGTAATGGTAATGGTAATGGTAATGGTAATAATAATGGTAATGGTAATGGTAATGTAAATGGTAATGGTAATGGTAATGGTAATGGTAATGGTAATGGTTATGGTAATGGTAATGGTATGGGTATGGTAATGGTAATGGTAATGGTAATGGTAATGGTAATGGTAATCGTAATGGTAATGGTAATGGTAATGGTAATGGTAATGGTAATGGCAATGGTAATGGCAATGGTAATGGTAATGGGTATGGGTATGGTATGGGTATGGTATGGTATGGGTATGGGTATGGGTTTGGGAATGGGTATGGGTATGGTAATGGTAATGGTAATGGTAATGGTAATGGTAATGGTAATGGTAATGGTAATGGTAATGGTAATGGTAATGTAATGGTAATGGTAATGGTAATGCTAATGGTAATGGTAATGGGTATGGGTATGGTAATGGTAATGGTAATGGTAATGGTAATGGTAATTGTATGGGTATGGGTATGGTATGGTAATGGTAATGGTAATTAAAATGGTAATGGTAATGGTAATGGTAATGGTAATGGTAATGGTAATGGTAATGGTAATGGTAATGGTAATGGTATGGGTATGGTAATGGTAATGGTAATGGTAATGGTAATGGTAATGGTAATGGTATTGGTATGGGTATGGTAATGGTAATGGTAATGGTAATGGTAATGGTAATGGTAATGGTAATGGTAATGGTAATGGTAATGGTAATGGTATGGTAATGGGTAATGGTATGGTAATGGTAATGGTAATGGTAATGGTAATGGTAATGGTAATGGTAATTGTAATGGTATGGGTATGGTAATGGTAATGGTAATGGTAATGGTAATGGTAATGGTAATGGTAATGGTAATGGTAATGGTTATGGTAATGGTAATGGGTATGGGTATGGTAATGGTAATGGTAATGGTAATGGTAACGGTAATGGTAATGGTAATGGTAATGGTAATGGTAATGGTAATGGTAATGGTAATGGTAATGGTAATGGTAATGGTAATGGTATGGGTATGGGTATGGGTATGGGTATGGTTTGGTAATGGGTATGGTAATGGTAATGGTAATGGTAATGGTAATGGTAATGGTAATGGTAATGGTAATGGTAATGGTAATGGTAATGGTAATGGTGATGGTAATGGTAATGGTAATGGTAATGGTAATGGTAATGGTAATGGTAATGGTAATGGTAATGGTAATGGTAATGGTAATGGTAATGGTAATGTAATGGTAATGGTAATGGTAATGGTGAATGGTAATGGTAATGGTAATGGTAATGGTAATGGTAATGGTAATGGTAATGGTAATGGTAATGGTAATGGTAATGGTAATGGTAATGGTAATGGTAATGGTAATGGTAATGGTAATGGTAATGGTAATGGTAATGGTAATGGTAATGGTAATGGTAATGGTAATGGTAATGGTAATGGTAATGGTAATGGTAATGGTAATGGTAATGGTAATGGTAATGGTAATGGTGATGGTAATGGTAATGGTAATGGTAATGGTAATGGTAATGGTAATGGTAATGGTAATGGTAATGGTATGGTAATGGTAATGGTAATGGTATAATAATGGTAATGGTAATGGTAATGGTAATGGTAATGGTAATGGTAATGGTAATGGTAATGGTAATGGTAATGGGTATGGGTATGGTAATGGTAATGGTAATGGTAATGGTAATGGTATGGTATGGTAATGGTAATGGTAATGGTAATGGTAATGGTAATGGTAATGGTAATGGTAATGGTAATGGTAATGGTAATGGTAATGGTAATGGTAATGGTAATGGTAATGGTAATGGTAATGGGTATGGGTATGGTAATGGTAATGGTAATGGTAATGGTAATGGTAATGGTAATGGTAATGGTAATGGTAATGGTAATGGTAATGGTAATAATAATGGTAATGGTAATGGTAATGGTAATGGTAATGGTAATGGTAATGGTAATGGTAATGGGTATGGTAATGGTAATGGTAATGGTAATGGTAATGGTAATGGTAATGGTAATGGTAATGGTAATGGTAATGGTAATGGTAATGGGTATGGTATGGTAATGGTAATGGTAATGGTAATGGTAATGGTAATGGTAATGGTAATGGTAATGGTAATGGTAATGGTAATGGTAATGGTAATGGTAATGGTGATGGTAATGGTAATGGTAATGGTAATGGTAATGGTAATGGTAATGGTAATGGTAATGGTAATGGTAATGGTAATGGTAATGGTAATGGTAATGGTAATGGTATGGTATGGGTATGGTAATGGTAATGGTAATGGTAATGGTAATGGTAATGGTAATGGTAATGGTAATGGTAATGGTAATGGTATGGGTAATGGTAATGGTAATGGTAATGGTAATGGTATGTAAATGGTAATGGTAATGGTAATGTAATGGTAATGTAATGGTAATGGTAATGGTAATGGTAATGGTAATGGTAATGGTATGGTAATGGTAATGGTATGGGTATGGGTATGGTAATGGTAAAGGTAATGGTAATGGTAATGGTAATGGTAATGGTAATGGTAATGGTATGGTAATGGTAATGGTAATGGTAATGGTAATGGTAATGGTAATGGTAATGGTAATGGTAATGGTAATGGTAATGGTAATGGTAATGGTAATGGTAATGGTAATGGTAATGGTAATGGTAATGGTAATGGTAATGGTAATGTAATGGTAATGGTAATGGTAATGGTATGGTAATGGTAATGGTAATGGTAATGGTAATGGTAATGGTATGGTATGGTAATGGTAATGGTAATGGTAATGGTAATGGTAATGGTAATGGTAATGGTAATGGTAATGGTAATGGTAATGGTAATGGTAATGGTAATGGTAATGGTAATGGTAATGGTAATGGGTATGGTATGGGTATGGGTATGGGTATGGTAATGGTAATGGTAATGGTAATGGGTATGGTAATGGTAATGGTAATGGTAATGGTAATGGTAATGGTAATGGTAATGGTAATGGTAATGGTAATGGTAATGGTAATGTAATGGTAATGGTAATGGTAATGGTAATGGTAATGGTAATGGGTATGGGTAATGGTAATGGTAATGGTAATGGTAATGGTAATGGTAATGGTATGGTAATGGGTATGGGTATGGTAATGGTATGGTAATGGTAATGGTAATGGTAATGGTAATGGTAATGGTAATGGTAATGGTAATGGTAATGGTAATGGTATGGTAATGGTAATGGGTATGGTAATGGTAATGGTAATGGTAATGGTAATGGTAATGGTAATGGTATGGGTATGGTAATGGTAATGGTAATGGTAATGGTAATGGTAATGGTAATGGTAATGGTAATGGTAATGGTAATGGTAATGGTATGGTAATGGGTAATGGGTATGGTAATGGTAATGGTAATGGTAATGGTAATGGTAATGGTAATGGTAATGGTAATGGTAATGGTATGGGTATGGTAATGGTAATGGTAATGGTAATGGTAATGGTAATGGTAATGGTAATGGTAATGGTAATGGTAATGGTAATGGTATGGTAATGGTAATGGTATGGGTATGGTAATGGTAATGGTAATGGTAATGGTAATGGTAATGGTAATGGTAATGGTAATGGTAATGGTAATGGTAATGGTAATGGTAATGGTAATGGTAATGGAATGGTATGGGTATGGTATGGGTAAGGGTAATGGTAATGGTATGGTAATGGGTATGGGTATGGTAATGGTAATGGTAATGGTAATGGTAATGGTAATGGTAATGGTAATGGTAATGGTAATGGTGATGGTAATGGTAATGGTAATGGTAATGGTAATGGTAATGGTAATGGTAATGGTAATGGTAATGGTAATGGTAATGGTAATGGTAATGGTAATGGTAATGGTAATGGTAATGGTAATGGTAATGGTAATGGTAATGGTAATGGTAATGGTAATGGTAATGGTAATGGTAATGGTAATGGTAATGGTAATGGTAATGGTAATGGTGATGGTAATGGTAATGGTAATGGTAATGGTAATGGTAATGTAATGGTAATGGTAATGGTAATGGGTAATGGTAATGGTAATGGTAATGGTAATGGTAATGGTAATGGTAATGGTAATGGTAATGGTAATGGTAATGGTAATGGTAATGGTAATGGTAATGGTAATGGTAATGGTAATGGTAATGGTAATGGTAATGGTAATGGTAATGGTAATGGTAATGGTATGGTAATGGTAATGGTAATGGTAATGGTAATGGTAATGGTAATGGTAATGGTAATGGTAATGGTAATGGTAATGGTAATGGTATGGTAATGGTAATGGTAATGGTAATGGTAATGGTAATGGTGATGGTAATGGTAATGGTAATGGTAATGGTAATGGTAATGGTAATGGTAATGGTAATGGTAATGGTAATGGTAATGGTAATGGTAATGGTAATGGTAATGGTAATGGTAATGGTAATGGTAATGGTAATGGTAATGGTAATGGTAATGGTATGGTAATGGTAATGGTAATGGTAATGGTAATGGTAATGGTAATGGTAATGGTAATGGTAATGGTAATGGTAATGGTAATGGTAATGGTAATGGTAATGGTAATGGTAATGGTAATGGTAATGGTAATGGTAATGGTAATGGTAATGGTAATGGTAATGGGTATGGGTATGGTAATGGTATGGTAATGGTATGGTAATGGTAATGGTAATGGGTAATGGTAATGGTAATGGTAATGGTAATGGTAATGGTAATGGTAATGGTAATGGTAATGGTAATGGTAATGGTAATGGTAATGGTAATGGTATGGTAATGGTAATGGTAATGGTAATGGTAATGGTAATGGTAATGGTAATGGTAATGGTAATGGTAATGGTAATGGTAATGGTAATGGTAATGGTAATGGTAATGGTAATGGTAATGGTAATGGTATGGTAATGGTAATGGTAATGGTAATGGTAATGGTAATGGTAATGGTAATGGTAATGGTAATGGTAATGGTAATGGTAATGGTAATGGTAATGGTAATGGTAATGGTAATGGTAATGGTAATGGTAATGGTAATGGTAATGGTAATGGTAATGGTAATGGTAATGGTAATGGTAATGGTAATGGTAATGGTAATGGTAATGGTAATTGGTTAATGGTAATGGTAATGGTAATGGTAATGGTAATGGTAATGGTAATGGTAATGGTAATGGTAATGGTAATGGTAATGTAATGGTAATGGTAATGGTAATGGTAATGGTAATGGTAATGGTAATGGTAATGGTAATGGTAATGGTAATGGTAATGGGTAATGGTAATGGTAATGGTAATGGTAATGGTAATGGTAATGGTAATGGTAATGGTAATGGGTATGGTAATGGTAATGGTAATGGTAATGGTAATGGTAATGGTAATGGTAATGGTAATGGTAATGGTAATGGTAATGGTAATGGTAATGGTAATGGTAATGGTAATGGTAATGGTAATGGTAATGGTAATGGTAATGGTAATGGTAATGGTAATGGTAATGGTAATGGTAATGGTAATGGTAATGGTAATGGTAATGGTAATGGTAATGGTAATGGTAATGGTAATGGTAATGGTAATGGTAATGGTAATGGTAATGGTAATGGTAATGGTAATGGTAATGGTAATGGTAATGGTAATGGTAATGGTAATGGTAATGGTAATGGTAATGGTAATGGTAATGGTAATGGTAATGGTAATGGTAATGGTAATGGTAATGGTAATGGTAATGGTAATGGTAATGGTAATGGGTATGGTATGGGTATGGTAATGGTAATGGTAATGGTAATGGTAATGGTATGGTATGGTAATTGTAATGGTAATGGTAATGGTAATGGTAATGGTAATGGTAATGGTAATGGTAATGGTAATGGTAATGGTAATGGTAATGGTAATGGTAATGGTAATGGTAATGGTAATGGTAATGGGTAATGGTAATGGTAATGGTAATGGTAATGGTAATGGTAATGGTAATGGTAATGGTAATGGTAATGGTAATGGTAATGGTAATGGTAATGGTAATGGTAATGGGTAATGGTAATGGTAATGGTAATGGTAATGGTAATGGTATGGTAATGGTAATGGTAATGGTAATGGTAATGGTAATGGTAATGGTAATGGTAATGGTAATGGTAATGGTAATGGTAATGGTAATGGTAATGGTAATGGTAATGGTAATGGTAATGGTAATGGTAATGGTAATGGTAATGGTAATGGTAATGGTAATGGTAATGGTATGGTATGGTATGGGTAATGGTATGGGTAATGGTAATGGTATGGGTATGGTAATTGGTATGGTAATGGGTAATGGTAATGGTAATGGTAATGGTAATGGTAATGGTAATGGTAATGGTAATGGTAATGGTAATGGTAATGGTAATGGTAATGGTATGGTAATGGTAATGGTAATGGTAATGGTAATGGTAATGGTAATGGTAATGGTAATGGTAATGGTAATGGTGATGGTAATGGTAATGGTAATGGTAATGGTAATGGTAATGGTAATGGTAATGGTAAATGGTAATGGTATGGTTAATGGTAATGGTAATGGTAATGGTAATGGTAATGGTAATGGTAATGGTAATGGTAATGTAATGGTAATGGTAATGGTAATGGTAATGGTAATGGTAATGGTAATGGTAATGGTAATGGTAATGGTAATGGTAATGGTAATGGTAATGGTAATGGTAATGGTAATGGTAATGGTAATGGTAATGGTAATGGTGAATGGTAATGGTAATGGTAATGGTAATGGTAATGGTAATGGTAATGGTAATGGTAATGGTAATGGTAATGGTAATGGTAATGGTAATGGTAATGGTAATGGTAATGGTAATGGTAATGGTAATGGTAATGGTAATGGTAATTGGTAATGGTAATGGTAATGGTTATGGGTATGGTAATGGTGGTAATGGTAATGGGTATGGGTATGGTATGGGTAATGGTAATGGTAATGGTATGGTAATGTGAATGGTAATGGTAATGGTAATGGGTATGGTAATGGTAATGGTAATGGTAATGGTAATGGTAATGGTAATGGTAATGGTAATGGTAATGGTGAATGGTAATGGTAATGGTAATGGTAATGGTAATGGTAATGGTAATGGTAATGGTAATGGTAATGGTAATGGTAATGGTAATGGTAATGGTAATGGTGATGGTAATGGTAATGGTAATGGTAATGGTAATGGTAATGGTAATGGTAATGGTAATGGTAATGGTAATGGTAATGGTAATGGTAATGGTAATGGTAATGGTAATGGTAATGGTAATGGTAATGGTAATGGTAATGGTAATGGTAATGGTAATGGTAATGGTAATGGTAATGGGTAATGGTAATGGTAATGGTAATGGTAATGGTAATGGTAATGGTAATGGTAATGGTAATGGTAATGGTAATGGTAATGGGTATGGTAATGGTAATGGTAATGGTAATGGTAATGGTAATGGTAATGGTAATGGTAATGGTAATGGTAATGGTAATGGTAATGGTAATGGTAATGGTAATGGTAATGGTAATGGTAATGGTAATGGTAATGGTAATGGTAATGGTAATGGTAATGGTAATGGTAATGGTAATTGGTAATGGTATGGTAATGGTAATGGTATGGTAATGGTAATGGTAATGGTAATGGTAATGGTAATGGTAATGGTAATGGTAATGGTAATGGTAATGGTAATGGTAATGGTAATGGTAATGTAATGGTAATGGTAATGGTAATGGTAATGGTAATGGTAATGGTAATGGTAATGGTAATGGTAATGGTAATGGTAATGGTAATGGTAATGGTAATGGTAATGGTAATGGTAATGGTAATGGTAATGGTAATGGTAATGGTAATGGTAATGGTAATGGTAATGGTAATGGTAATGGTAATGTAATGGTAATGGTAATGGTAATGGTAATGGTAATGGTAATGGTAATGGTAATGGTAATGGTAATGGTAATGGTAATGGTAATGGTAATGGTAATGGTAATGGTAATGGTAATGGTATGGTAATGGTATGGTAATGGTAATGGTAATGTAATGGTATGGTAATGGTAATGGTAATGGTAATGGTAATGGTAATGGTAATGGTAATGGTATGGTAATGGTAATGGTAATGGTAATGGTAATGGTAATGGTAATGGTAATGGTAATGGTAATGGTAATGGTAATGGTAATGGTAATGGTAATGGTAATGGTAATGGTAATGGTAATGGTAATGGTAATGGTAATGGTAATGGTAATGGTAATGGTTAATGGTAATGGTAATGGTAATGGTAATGGTAATGGTAATGGTGATGGTAATGGTAATGGTAATGGTAATGGTAATGGTAATGGTAATGGTAATGGTAATGGTAATGGTAATGGTAATGGTAATGGTAATGGTATGGTAATGGTAATGGTAATGGTAATGGTAATGGTAATGGTATGGGTATGGTAATGGTAATGGTAATGGTAATGGTAATGGTAATGGTAATGGTAATTGGTAATGTAATGGTAATGGTAATGGTAATGGTAATGGTAATGGTAATGGTAAATGGTATGGGTATGGTTATGGTATGGGTATGGTAATGGGTATGGGTATGGGTATGGTAATGGTAATGGTAATGGTAATGGTAATGGTAATGGTAATGGTAATGGTAATGGTAATGGTAATGGTAATGGTAATGGTAATGGTAATGGTAATGGTAATGGTAATGGTAATGGTAATGGTAATGGTAATGGTAATGGTAATGGTAATGGTAATGGTAATGGTAATGGTAATGGTAATGGTAATGGGTATGGGTATGGTAATGGTAATGGTAATGGTAATGGTAATGGTAATGGTAATGGTAAATGGTAATGGTAATGGTAATGGTAATGGTAATGGTAATGGTAATGGTAATGGTAATGGTAATGGTAATGGTAATGGTAATGGTAATGGTAATGGTAATGGGTATGGTAATGGTAATGGTAATGGTAATGGTAATGGTAATGGTAATGGTAATGGTAATAATGGTAATGGTAATGGTAATGGTAATGGTAATGGTAATGGTAATGGTAATGGTAATGGTAATGGTAATGGTAATGGTAATGGTAATGGTAATGGTAATGGTAATGGTAATGGTAATGGTAATGGTAATGGGTAATGGTAATGGTAATGGTAATGGTAATGGTAATGGTAATGGTAATGGTTATGGTAATGGTAATGGTATGGTAATGGTAATGGTAATGGTAATGGTAATGGTAATGGTAATGGTAATGGTAATGGTAATGGTAATGGTAATGGTAATGGTAATGGTAAATGGTAATGGTAATGGTAATGGTAATGGTAATGGTAATGGTAATGGTAATGGTAATGGTAATGGTAATGGTAATGGTAATGGTAATGGTAATGGTAATGGTAATGGGTAATGGTAATGGTAATGGTAATGGTATGGTAATGGTAATGGTAATGGTATGGTAATGGTAATGGTAATGGTATGGGTATGGTAATGGTAATGGTAATGGTAATGGTAATGGTAATGGTAATGGTAATGGTAATGGTAATGGTAATGGTAATGGTAATGGTAATGGTAATGGTAATGGTAATGGTAATGGTAATGGTAATGGTAATGGTAATGGGTATGGTAATGGTAATGGTAATGGTAATGTTAATGGTAATGGGTATGGTAATGGTAATGGTAATGGTAATGGTAATGGTAATGGTAATGGTAATGGTAATGGTAATGGTAATGGTAATGGTAATGGTAATGGTAATGGGTATGGGTATGGTAATGGTAATGGTAATGGTAATGGTAATGGTAATGGTAATGGTAATGGTAATGGTAATGGTAGTAATGGTAATGGTAATGGTAATGGTAATGGTAATGGTAATGGTAATGGTAATGGTAATGGTAATGTAATGGTAATGGTAATGGTAATGGTAATGGTAATGGTAATGGTAATGGTAATGGTAATGGTAATGGTAATGGTAATGGTAATGGGTTAATGGTAATGGTAATGGTATGGTAATGGTAATGGTAATGGTAATGTAATGGTAATGGTAATGGTAATGGTAATGGTAATGGTAATGGTAATGGTAATGGTAATGGTAATGGTAATGGTAATGGTGAATGGTAATGGTAATGGTAATGGTAATGGTAATGGTAATGGGTAAGGGTATGGTAATGGTAATGGTAATGGTAATGGTAATGGTAATGGTATGGGTAATGGTAATGTAATGGTAATGGTAATGGTAATGGTAATGGTAATGGTAATGGTAATGGTAATGGTAATGGTAATGGTAATGGTAATGGTAATGGTAATGTAATGGTAATGGTAATGGTAATGGTAATGGTAATGGTAATGGTAATGGTAATGGTAATGGTAATGGTAATGGTAATGGTAATGGTAATGGTAATGGTAATGGTAATGGTAATGGTAATGGTAATGGTAATTAATGGTAATGGTAATGGTAATGGTAATGGTAATGGTAATGGGTATGGTAATGGTAATGGTAATGGTAATGGTAATGGTAATGGTAATGGTAATGTAATGGTAATGGTAATGGTAATGGTAATGGTAATGGTAATGGTAATGGTAATGGTAATGGTAATGGTAATGGTAATGGTAATGGTAATGGTGAATGGTAATGGTAATGGTAATGGTAATGGTAATGGTAATGGTAATGGTATGGTAATGGTAATGGTAATGGTAATGGTAATGGGTAATGGTAATGGTAATGGTAATGGTATGGTAATGGTATGGTATGGTAATGGTAATGGTAATGGTAATGGTAATGGTAATGGTAATGGTTAATGGTATGGTAATGGTATGGTAATGGTAATGGTAATGGTAATGGTAATGGTAATGGTAATGGTAATGGTAATGGTAGCTTAATGGTAATGGTAATGGTAATGGTAATGGTAATGGTAATGGTAATGGTAATGGTAATGGTAATGGTAATGGTAATGGTAATGGTAATGGTAATGGTAATGGTAATGGTAATGTAATGGTAATGGTATGGGTATGGTAATGGTAATGGTAATGGTAATGGTAATGGTAATGGTAATGGTAATGGTAATGGTAATGGTAATGGTAATGGTAATGGTAATGGTAATGGTAATGGTAATGGTAATGGTAATGGTAATGGTAATGGTAATGGTAATGTATGGTTAATGGTATGGTAATGGTAATGGTAATGTAATGGTAATGGTAATGGTAATGGTAATGGTAATGGTAATGGGTATGGTAATGGTAATGGTAATGGTAATGGTAATGGTAATGGTAATGGTAATGGTAAAGGTATGGTAATGGTAATGGTAATGGTAATGGTAATGGTAATGGTAATGGTAATGGTAATGGTAATGGTAATGGTAATGGTAATGGTAATGGTAATGGTAATGGTAATGGTAATGGTAATGGTAATGGTAATGGTAATGGTAATGGTAATGGTAATGGTAATGGTAATGGTAATGGGTATGGTATGGTAATGGTAATGGTAATGTAATGGTAATGGTAATGGTAATGGTAATGGTAATGGGTAATGGTAATGGTAATGGTAATGGTAATGGTATGGTAATGGTAATGGTAATGGTAATGGTAATGGTAATGGTAATGGTAATGGTAATGGTAATGGTAATGGTAATGGTAATGGTAATGGTAATGGTAATGGTAATGGTAATGGTAATGGTAATGGTAATGGTAATGGGTATGGTAATGGTAATGGTAATGGTATGGTAATGGTAATGGTAATGGTAATGGTAATGGTAATGGTAATGGTAATGGTAATGGTAATGGTAATGGTAATGGTAATGGTAATGGTAATGGTAATGGTAATGGTAATGGTAATGGGTAATGGTAATGGTAATGGTAATGGTAATGGTAATGGTAATGGTAATGGTAATGGTAATGGTAATGGTAATGGTATGGTAATGGTAATGGTAATGGTAATGGTAATGGTATGGTAATGGTAATGGTAATGGTAATGGTAATGGTAATGGTAATGGTAATGGTATGGTAATGGTAATGGTAATGGTAATGGTATGGGTATGGTAATGGTAATGGTAATGGTAATGGTAATGGTAATGGTAATGGTAATGGTAATGGTAATGGTAATGGTAATGGTAATGGTAATGGTAATGGTAATGGTAATTGTAATGGTATGGTAATGGTAATGGTATGGGTATGGTAATGGTATGGTAATGGTAATGGTAATGGTATGGTAATGGTAATGGTAATGGTAATGGTAATGGTAATGGTAATGGTAATGGGTATGGTAATGGTAATGGTAATGGTAATGGTAATGGTAATGGGTATGGTAATGGTAATGGTAATGGTAATGGTAATGGTAATGGTAATGGTAATGGTAATGGTAATGTTAATGGTAATGGTATGGGTATGGTAATGGTAATGGTATGGTAATGGTAATGGTAATGGTAATGGTAATGGTAATGGTAGGTATGGGTATGGTAATGGTAATGGTAATGGTAATGGTAATGGTAATGGTAATGGTAATGGTAATGGTAATGGTAATGGTAATGGTAATGGTAATGGTAATGGTAATGGTAATGGTATGGTAATGGTAATGGTAATGGTAATGGTAATGGTAATGGTAATGTAATGGTATGGTAATGGGTATGGTAATGGTAATGGTAATGTAATGGTAATGGTAATGGTAATGGTAATGGTAATGGTAATGGTAATGGTAATGGTAATGGTAATGGTAATGGTAATGGTAATGGTAATGGGTATGGTATGGTAATGGTAATGGTAATGGTAATGGTAATGGTAATGGTAATGGTAATGGTAATGGTAATGGTAATGGTAATGGTAATGGTAATGGTAATGGTAATGGTAATGGTAATGGTAATGGTAATGGTAATGGTAATGGTAATGGTAATGGGTATGGTAATGGTATGGGTATGGTAATGGTAATGGTAATGGTAACGTAATGGTAATGGTAATGGTAATGGTAATGGTATGGTAATGGTAATGGTAATGGTAATGGTAATGGTAATGGTAATGGTAATGGTAATGGTAATGGTAATGGTAATGGTAATGGTAATGGTAATGGTATGGTAATGGTAATGGTAATGGTATTGGTAATGGTAATGGTAATGGTATGGTATGGGTATGGTAATGGTAATGTAATGGTAATGGTAATGGTAATGGTAATGGTAATGTAATGGTAATGGTACTGGTAATGGTAATGGTAATGGTAATGGTAATGGTAATGGTAATGGTATGGTAATGGTAATGGGTATGGTAATGGTAATGGTATGGTAATGGTAATGGTAATGGTATGGTAATGGTAATGGTAATGGTAATGGTAATGGTAATGGTAATGGTAATGGTAATGGTAATGGTAATGGTAATGGTAATGGTAATGGTAATGGTAATGGTAATGGTAATGGTAATGGTATGGTAATGGTAATGGGTATGGTAATGGTAATGGTAATGGTATGGTAATGGTAATGGTAATGGTACTGGTAATGGTAATGGTAATGGTAATGGTAATGGTAATGGTAATGGTAATGGTAATGGTAATGGTTATGGTAATGGTAATGGTAATGGTAATGGTAATGGTAATGGTAATGGTAATGGTAATGGTAATGGTATGGTAATGGTATGGGTATGGTAATGGTTAATGGTAATGGTAATGGTAATGGTAATGGTAATGGTAATGGTAATGGTAATGGTAATGGTAATGGTAATGGTAATGGTAATGGGTATGGTAATGGTAATGGTAATGGTAATGGTAATGGTAATGGTAATGGGTATGGTAATGGTAATGGGTATGGTAATGGTAATGGTAATGGTAATGGTAATGGTAATGGTAATGGTAATGGTAATGGTAATGGTAATGGTAATGGTAATGGTAATGGTAATGGTAATGGTAATGGTAATGGTAATGGTAATGGTAATGGTAATGGTAATGGTAATGGTAATGGTAATGGTAATGGTAATGGTAATGGTAATGGTTAATGTAATGGTAATGGTATGGGTATGGTAATGGTAATGGTAATGGGGTAATGGTAATGGTAATGGTAATGGTAATGGTAATGGTAATGGTAATGGTAATGGTAATGGTAATGGTAATGGTAATGGTAATGGTAATGGTAATGGTAATGGTAATGGTAATGGTAATGGTAATGGTAATGGTAATGGTAATGGTAATGGTAATGGTAATGGTAATGGTAATGGTAATGGTAATGGTTGGTAATGGTAATGGTAATGGTAATGGTAATGGTAATGGGTATGGGTATGGTAATGGTAATGGTAATGGTAATGGTAATGGTAATGGTATGGTAATGGTAATGGTAATGGTAATGGTAATGGTAATGGTAATGGTAATGGTAATGGTAATGGTAATGGTAATGGTAATGGTAATGGTAATGGTAATGGTAATGGGTATGGTATGGTAATGGTAATGTAATGGGTAGGTTATGGTAATGGTAATGGGTATGGTAATGGTAATGGTAATGGTAATGGTATGGTAATGGTAATGGTAATGGTAATGGTGATGGTAATGGTAATGGTAATGGTAATGGTAATGGTAATGGTATGTAATGGTAATGGTAATGGTAATGGTAATGGTAATGGTAATGGTAATGGTTAATGGTAATGGTAATGGTAATGGTAATGGTAATGGTATGGGTATGGTAATGGTAATGGTAATGGTAATGGTAATGGTAATGGTATGGGTATGGTAATGGTAATGGTAATGGTAATGGTAATGGTAATGGTAATGGTAATGGTAATGGTAATGGTAATGGTAATGGTAATGGTAATGGTATGGTAATGGTAATGGGTATGGGTATGGTAATGGTAATGGTAATGGTAATGGTAATGGTAATGGTAATGGTAATGGTAATGGTAATGGTAATGGTAATGGTAATGGTAATGGTAATGGTAATGGTAATGGTAATGGTAATGGTAATGGTAATGGTAATGGTAAATGGTAATGGTAATGGTAATGGTAATGGTAATGGTAATGGTAATGGTATGGTAATGGTAATGGTAATGGTAATGGTAATGGTAATGGTAATGGTAATGGTAATGGTAATGGTAATGGTAATGGTAATGGTAATGGTAATGGTAATGGTAATGGTAATGGTAATGGTAATGGTAATGGTAATGGTAATGGTAATGGTAATGGTAATGGTAATGGTAATGGTAATGGAGGTAATGGTAATGGTAATGGTAATGGTAATGGTAATGGTAATGGTAATGGTAATGGTAATGGTAATGGTAATGGTAATGGTAATGGTAATGGTAATGGTATGGTAATGGTAATGGTAATGGTAATGGTAATGGTAATGGTATGGGTATGGTAATGGTAATGGTAATGGTAATGGTAATGGTAATGGTAATGGTAATGGTAATGGTAATGGTAATGGTAATGGTAATGGTAATGGTAATGGTAATGGTAATGGTAATGGTAATGGTAATGGGTATGGGTATGGTAATGGTAATGGTATATGGTAATGGTAATGGTAATGGTAATGGTAATGAATGGTAATGGTAATGGTAATGGTAATGGTAATGGTAATGGTAATGGTAATGGTAATGGTAATGGTAATGGTAATGGTAATGGTAATGGTAATGGTAATGGTAATGGTAATGGTAATGGTAATGGTAATGGTAATGGTAATGGTAATGGTAATGGTAATGGTAATGGTAATGGTAATGGTAATGGTATGGTAATGGTACTGGTAATGGTAATGGTAATGGTAATGGTAATGGTAATGGTAATGGTAATGGTATGGTAATGGTAATGGTAATGGTATGGTAATGGTAATGGTAATGGTAATGGTAATGGTTAATGGTAATGGTAATGGTAATGGTAATGGTAATGGTAATGGTAATGGTAATGGTAATGGTAATGGTAATGGTAATGGTAATGGTAATGGTAATGGTAATGGTAATGGTAATGGTATGGTAATGGTAATGGGTATGGTAATGGTAATGGTAATGGTAATGGTAATGGTAATGGTAATGGTAATGGTAATGGTAATGGTAATGGTAATGGTAATGGTAATGGTAATGGTAATGGTAATGGTAATGGTAATGGTAATGGTAATGGTAATGGTAATGTTAATGGTAATGGTAATGGTAATGTAATGGTAATGGTAATGGTAATGGTATGGTAATGGTAATGGTAATGGTAATGGTAATGGGTAATGGTAATGGTAATGGTAATGGTAATGGTAATGGTAATGGTATGGTAATGGTAATGGTAATGGTAATGGTATGGTAATGGTAATGGTAATGGTAATGGTAATGGTAATGGTAATGGTAATGGTAATGGTAATGGTATGGTAATGGTAATGGTAATGGTAATGGTAATGGTAATGGTAATGGTAATGGTAATGGTAATGGTAATGGTAATGGTAATGTAATGGTAATGGTAATGGTAATGGTAATGGTAATGGTAATGGTAATGGTAATGGTAATGGTAATGGTAATGGTATGGTAATGGTAATGGTAATGGTAATGGTAATGGTAATGGTAATGGTAATGGTAATGGTAATGTAATGGTAATGGTAATGGGTAATGGTAATGGTAATGGTAATGGTAATGGTAATGGTAATGGTAATGGTAAATGGTAATGGTAATGGTAATGGTAATGGTAATGGTATGGTAATGGTAATGGTAATGGTAATGTAATGGTAATGGTAATGGTAATGGTAATGGTAATGGTAATGGTAATGGTAATGGTAATGGTAATGGGTAATGGTAATGGGTATGGTAATGGGTATGGTAAGGTAATGGTAATGGTAATGGTAATGGTAATGGTAATGGTAATGGTAATGTAATGGTAATGGTAATGGTAATGGTAATGGTAATGGTAATGGTATGGTAATGGTAATGGTAATGGTAATGGTAATGGTAATGGTAATGGTAATGGTAATGGTAATGGTAATGGTAATGGTATTGTAATGGGTATGGGTATGGTAATGGTAATGGTAATGGTAATGGTAATGGTTAATGGTAATGGTATGGTAATGGTAATGGTAATGGTAATGGTAATGGTAATGGTAATGGTAATGGTAATGGTAATGGTAATGGTAATGGTAATGGTAATGGTAATGGTAATGGTAATGGTAATGGTAATGGTAATGGTAATGGTAATGTAATGGTAATGGTAATGGTAATGGTAATGGTAATGGTAATGGTAATGGTAATGGTTAATGGTAATGGTAATGGTAATGGTAATGGTAATGGTAATGGTAATGGTAATGGTAATGGTAATGGTAATGGTAATGGTAATGGTAATGGTAATGGTAATGGTAATGGTAATGGGTAATGGTAATGGTAAATGGTAATGGTAATGGTAATGGTATGGGTAATGGTAATGGTATGGTAATGGTAATGGTAATGGTAATGGTAATGGTAATGGTAATGGTAATGGTAATGGTAATGGTAATGGTAATGGTAATGGTAATGGTAATGGTAATGGTAATGGTAATGGTAATGGTAATGGTAATGGTAATGGTAATGGTAATGGTAATGGTAATGGTAATGGTAATGGTAATGGTAATGGTAATGGTAATGGTAATGGGTAATGGTAATGGTAATGGTAATGGGTATGGTAATGGTAATGGTATGGTAATGGTAATGGTAATGGTAATGGTAATGGTAATGGTAATGGGAATGGTAATGGTAATGGTAATGGTAATGGTAATGGTAATGGTAATGGTAATGGTAATGGTAATGGTAATGGTAATGGTAATGTTAATGGTAATGGTAATGGTAATGGTAATGGTATGGGTATGGTAATGGTAATGGTAATGGTAATGGTTTAATGGTAATGGTAATGGTAAGATGGTAGATGGTAATGGTAATGGTATAGATGGTAATGGTAATGGTATGGTAATGGTAATGGTAATGGTAAATGGTAATGGTAATGGTAATGGTAATGGTAATGGTAATGGTAATGGTAATGGTATGTAATGGTAATGGTAATGGTAATGGTAATGGTAATGGTAAATGGTAATGGTAATATAAATGGTAATGGTATGGTTATGGGTAATGGTAATGGTAATGAGGCTAATGGTAATGGTATGGGGTAAATGGTAAAGTTAATGGTAATGGTAATGGTAATGGTAATGGTAATGGTAATTGGGCAAATGGTATATGGGTAATGGTAATGGTAATGGTAATGGTAATGGTAATGGTAATGGTAGATGTAAATGGTTAATGGTAATGGTAATGGTAATGGGTATGGTAATGGGTAATGGTTAATGGTAATGGTATGGTAATGGTAATGGTATGGGTAATGGGTATGGTTATGGGCAATGGGTAATGGTATGGTAATGGTAATGGTAATGGTAATGGGTAATGGTAATGGTGAATGGTATAAATGGTAATGTGGTAATGGTAATGGTAATGGTTAATGGTATGTGTAATGGTAATGGTAATGGTAATGGTAATGGTAATGGCGTTAATGGTAATGGTAAGATGTTTTTAATGGAGAATGGTAATGGGGGGGGGTAATGGTAATGGTAAATGTTAATGGTAATGGTAATGGTAATGGTAATGTAATGGTAATTGGTATATATGGTAATTGGTATTGGTAATGGTAATGGTAATGGGTAATGGTAATGGTAATGGTAATGGTATGGTAATGGTAATGGTAATGGTAATGGTAATGGTAATGGTAATGGTAATGGTAATGGTTAATGGTAATGGTATGGTAATGGTAATGGTAATGGTAATGGTAATGGTAATGGTAATGGTATGGTAATGGTAATGGTAATGGTAATGGTAATGGTAATGGTAATGGTAATGGTAATGGTAATGGTAATGGTAATGGTAATGGTAATGGGTAATGGTAATGGTAATGGTAATGGGTATGGTAATGGTAATGGTAATGGTAATGATAATGGTAATGGTAATGGTAATGGTAATGGTAATGGTAATGGTAATGGTATGGTAATGGTAATGGTAATGGTAATGGTAATGGTAATGGTAATGGTAATGGTAACGGTAATGGTAATGGTAATGGTAATGGTAATGGTAATGGTAATGGTAATGGTAATGGTAATGGTAATGGTAATGGTAATGGTAATGGTAATGGTAATGGTAATGGTAATGGTAATGGTAAATGGTAATGGTAATGGTAATGGTAATGGTAATTGTATGGGTATGGTAATGGTAATGGTTAATGGTAATGGGTAATGGTAATGGTAATGGTAATGGTAATGGTAATGGTAACGGTAATGGTAATGGTAATGGTAATGGTAATGGTAATGGTAATGGTAATGGGTAATGGTAATGGTAATGGTAATGGTAATGGTAATGGTAATGGTAATGGTAATGGTAATGGTAATGGTAATGGTAATGGTAATGGGGTAAATGGTAATGGTGATGGTAATGGCAATGGTAATGGTATGTAATGGTAATGGTAATGGTAATGGTATGGTAATGGTAATGGGTAATGGTAATGGT